>VDFB02026320.1:158176112-158898575 GCA_007258455.2 Sequoia sempervirens
ATAAACTATTTAAAAATCATATATAAACCAAATCGTATATTATAAACTAAATATATTAAAATAAACTATAAACTACAAATGAGATATATTGCATATGTTATAAAGTCTTGACATTTTTTAAAATGCTATGTTAACAGATCGGATAACCAAATCGTATATTATAAACTAAATATATTAAAATAAACTATAAATTACAAATGAGATATATTACATATGTTATAAAGTCTTGACATTTTTTAAAATGCTATGTTAACAGATCGGATATCCGATTCAAATCGGATATCCAATTTAAATCTGATATCTGATATGTCTGACACAAAATTCATTGCCTAGGGAATAGGCCCAGGTTTGCTTTGGTGTTTGGTTAGGAGATACCAATCCTAAAAAGTCAACACAAAAAGCGTGTTTAACAACTTCTTTGTTTTTCCGGACTTCGCCCATGTGGCTGACGACTTTATTTTTAGTCAAAATTGATAAAATGAAAAGGGTTTGTAGAGGAGATTCTCAGTTTTTTGCCAATATAAATTATGTTTTATTTTGAATTTAATACATTATTATTATTTATTTTCTACTAGAATTACGACAAAAGTCATGATTGATAGGCTGATTGTAAAACATTTATAACTTTCAAACGGTATCATATTTTTTGAATCCAAAACATGCGTCACATTCTATGCTTTGCATACTATAGGATTAAAAAAAATTGAATTTCATGAAATTTTGACCAAGTTAAGGTGGTGGACATCACGAGTTTTTTATATTTTAAAAAGTTGTAATAAAAAATCATAATTAATTATTTACATGGAAAAATTACAAAAAATATCGTCACATCGGACATGAGTCCTCTACACATCTAAAATCTCATAAAAAATATTATCATTTTATTATGGTTAGGGTGGTTAAACGACACCTACTTCTTAATTTTTTCCTGAAATTTAAGTAATATTGCATTGAAATTTTAAATTTTCACCAAATAGATTTTGTTTTAAAAAAAAACCCTAGTAGTTTAGAAACTACATTCAATTTCCCACAGAATCTATTCTTACATGTTTTTGAAATAATATAGATAACTTATTCAAATTTTTACATCAAGTTGCCTAACTCTAATTGTTCTGAATTTTCATTGCCACTTAAGGGCTTGTTTGGCATACCATGATCCTGCACATACCCATATCTTTGGTCCAATTCTTATCCCTACATGCCTTAATTACTATCTTAGGTTCTACTTTGGAAAGTAGACATAAATTTAATTTTTCTTTTCTCATAGCGGCTTTTCTTCTTGTCAACATGCCTCTTCTCTTATTTCCAATGATCTAATCTTCAGAATGATTCTTTTGCACATACTTTGGATCCTTAGGAATCCTTTCCAAATAATATTTCTATTCAACTTGCATGTCATTTTCCTTCTCTTCTTCCTTTTCTTCTTCTTTGCAAGAGAACCCATCAAATTCATATCCTTCTATTAGTACAAAGCTTTTATTTAGTTCATCTACTTTGACACTTGAACTTTCAAATATCTTCTCTATCCTCTTCTTTTAGCACTAGTAAGCCTTGCTTCTTGTAGAATATCCAAGGAAGATTCCTTCATCTTACCTAGTATCAAATTTCCCAATCTTTCTTCATCTTTATTGATATAACATTTTCTTCCACACACTCTAAAATATTTAAAAAGAGTTGTTTCATATCATAGTTCATAGGGAGTCTTTAAACTATTTACTCTTGCTTGTACTCTATTGATATGCATATTATTGCATGAATAGCTTCTTTCCAATAGACATCTAGTATATTTTCTTCCTTCATCATTGTCCTTGGTGCTTCCTAAACTGTCATACTCTTTCTTTGCACCACTCCATTCTCTTGAGGAGTTTTAGGAGCTAAAAATACCTTTTCATTCCATGATCTTCACAAAAATTGTTAAACTCATTAGAGGTAAATTCTCCTCCTATATCATACCTTAAAAACTTGATTTTCATATCCATTTCATTCTCAACTATATCTTTAAATGCTTCAAACTTGTCTATAGCTTCTGATTTTTCTTTGAGAAAATTTACTCAAGTCATTCTAGAGTAGTCATGAATTAAAAGCATGAAATACCTATCACCTTGAAAGCTTCATATTCTTGTAGTTCCACATAGGTCTATATGCACTAATTCCAAAGGTCCCGTGGTAGAATTTTCTTTGCTATTTTTCTTGTTTGCTTCCCAACATGACATTCCTTGCAAAATGCATTGATAAGCTTTGTAATAATTGGTAGATCTCTCATAGCTTAAGTAGAGTTGATCCTCACTAGACTATCAAAATTGATGTGACACATTCTTCTATGTCATATCCAACTTCCATTGATTTGAGTCATAAAGCACTTACCATCAGCACCTTTGAGCTAATAAAAATTCCCATATGTCTATGTTCCTACATAAAATAGAGTTTTAGATCTTCTACTTCTGATTTCATAACCACCATCCTAAAATAAAAGACTATATCATTTACCACACATTTATCCTACACTCAAAAGATTATGACAAAGACCCTTGATATAAATAACATCATTTGTATTAAGCTTTCCATCAAAAGTAATTGAACCTTTTCTACATATCTTAGCAAATGTATTATCACCAAACTTAACAAGACCACCTTCAAACTTCTCATGATTAACAAACTTACTCTTATAACCAGTCATATTATTTGAGGGTACGTGCAAGATCATGATGAGCCAAAATGTGGTGAGATGTTGGGTATGTGTAGGGTATGTGGTTGATGACTTTTTCTTTACCCAAAATTGATGAAACAAAAAGGGTTTTTAAAGGATATTCTCAACTTTCCACCAATATAAATTATTCTTTACTTTAAATTTAATAAATTATTATTATTCATTTTCTATTTGAATTACAACTAAAGTCCTAATTAATAGGTTGATTGGAAAATAACTATAGATTTCAAATGGTATCACATTTTTTGAATCAAAAACATGTACCACATTATATGCTTCACATACTATAGGATTAAAAAAAATTGAATTTCATGAAGTTTTGACCAAGTTAAGGTGGTTAGACATACAAGTTTTAATATTTTTTAAAAGTTGTAATAAAAAAATTAATAATTAATTATTTATTTGGAGAAAAATTACAAAAAAATGTGCACATCACATTAGTACATGAGTCCTCTACTTATATGATCCAAAATCTTATAAAAAAATATTATCATTTTATTGTGGTTAGGGTGGTCAGACAGACACTTCTTATTTTTTCCCTGAAATTTAAATACTATTGAATTGAAATTTCAAATTTTCACCAAAAGGATTTAAAAAACCTAGTAGTTTAGAAACTACATTCAATTTTCTACAGGTTCTATTGTTACATATTTTTGAAATAATATAGATAACTTATTCAATTTTTTACGTCAAGTTTCCTAACTCTTATTTTTCTAAATTTTTTGCACTTAAGGGCTTATTTTTTTCATGATGATCTTGCACATACCCTTGAGCATTTGTTGTCAATTATCCAATTAATTTTCTCCTCTCTAGCATGAAAAGCAATCACCATAGTTGCTTTGATGTTGTGGCCTGTTTCTAGAGTAATTTCCTTCATACATATTTTAGAGTTAGTAGAATTATTTCCAATATCCAGATCGATGCACAAGATTTCATCATTTTCATCATTTGGGTAGTCAAATTCATCATCATAAATGCTAAAATCTTTAAAATAATAGCTTATCTTGATAGATTTACCTTTATTATCATTATATTTATCATTTGAAACTTTGGCTAGACATCTTGAAGCATAATGACCAATCTTTCCATAATTGAAACATTTGAAAGGTAACTTACCTCTACATTTTCTAGTTCCCTTTTTCAATCTCCTAAAAAAAATTGTTCTATCTAATCAAGATCATCGAGATCTAATCCATCATCCTTCTCTATTTTTCTAGCTTTAAAAGTAGTCTCTTTTCTTGAATCATGTTGACCAAACTCTCTCAATTCAAAAGTAGTTAAAGAACCAAAAATTGATCTCTAGAATAATGATCTAAATCTTGATTTTCCTCAATAGAAAAAAATTAGAACTATAATTTTTAGGAAGAGCTCTTAA
Organism: Sequoia sempervirens; assembly: GCA_007258455.2. NCBI lineage: Eukaryota > Viridiplantae > Streptophyta > Pinopsida > Cupressales > Cupressaceae > Sequoia > Sequoia sempervirens. The sequence goes on from VDFB02026320.1 coordinate 158,180,195, forward strand.
TACTTTATCATTATTTTCTAGTTTTCCACCAAGGCCATTGATGGAATTGACAACTTCATCCACTCTATGCATATGTAACTTTCAATATGTTCATCTTTCAACATCCTTAGGGTTTCAAACATTGTCTTGAAATTCTACATTTTTGCTTGCTTGACCTTATCATCTCCTTCATAGATACTTTCCAACTTCTTCCAAATTTCTTTACCAAATTTTTAGTCCATAACCTTCACAAGTTCTTAGTCAATAAGGCCACTCAAAAGAGCATTCCTTTCTTTTCCGTTCTCATATGCCTTGATCTCATCATCAATTGTTATACCATTAGTAGGACTGGTATATCCATCTTCAATTAAGGGTGATCCCACAATACCGATTTACAATTTTTGGTCAAATTGGACATTGAATTGATTTTTTTTAACAAAATCTTCACTTTCGAGCACCTATAGCTGCTAAACCATGAGAAATTTGAAGATGATGCAAAGTAGTGATTTGTGAAATTTTGTTTGTATATTCTAAATATATATATATATATGTGAATTATATTGTACACGTTTCTTTTTCCATCTCCTTTGAAAACTAGTTTTTATCGGTAAACACCATTTTTAAAGACTGATGCTCACCATAAACAACATAACATCCTTTTCTATGAAGGATAAAATTCTATTTTTTTCAAATTTAATTTTGTAACTACAATAGCTAACATGCTCATTTGGTTTCATAGTGTTTTATTGAGTTTTATTTCTTAATCAAGTTTTAAAGTCAAACCAATTACAATTTTGACATAGGAAGACTATAAACAACATAGTTTTTTTTTGTATGTATCAAAATTCAATTTTTTTTTACTGGATCAGAGACATTAATAGCTGAAACATATTTTTTAGATTTTTTTTTTATAATCTACCTTTTTTCAATGTGTAGAATAGAGAACTTGATTTTCAGTGAAAAACCTACATTCACAAGAAATAAAAGATAAGTATAATAATCAAATTAAATATATTTAAAATTATACTTTTTGCGAAGCATATAATAAGAATTGCATACTTACAAAAAAATCAATTTTAAGGGTATGTGCAGGATCATCATGGTAAAAACAAGGCCTTAAGTGGCAAAAATTTCAAAAGAATTAGAGTTAGGAAACTTGATGTAAAAAATTGAATAAGTTACCTATATTATTTTAAAAATATGTAAGAATAGAATCTATAGAAAATTGAATGTAGTTTCTAAACTACTAGGTTTTTTTAAAAAAAAAAACAAAAAACTACTTGGTAAATAATTGAAATTTCAATGTAGTAGTACTTAAATTTCAGGGAAAAAAAAAGTAGGTGTTTTTCTAACCACCCTAACCACAATAAAATGATAATTCTTTTTAAAAAAAATAGCTATAAGTTGAGGACTCATGTCCGGATGTGATGCATATTCTTTTGTAATTTTTTTCTAGGTAAATAATTAATTATGAACTATTTATTACAACTTTTAAAAAATATTAAAAACTTGTATGTCTGACCACCTTAACTTGGTCAAAACTTCATGAAATTAAATTTTCCTTTTTTAATCCTATAGTATGCGAAGAATAAAATGTGATACTTGTTTTGGATTCAAAAAATGTGACATCTTTTGAAAGCTATAGATTTTTTTTCAATCAGCCTATTAGTTAGGACTTTAGTTGTAATTTAAATAGAAAATAAATAATAATTATTTATTAAATTCAAAGTAAATCATAATTTATATTGGTGGAAAGGTGAGAATCTCCTTTAAAACCCTTTTCATTTCATCAATTTTGAGTAAAAAAAAAGGTTGTCAGCCACATACCCATCATATCACCACTTTTTGGCCCATCATGATCTTGCACATACCCTTAAATGAATTTATTTGATCCCTGAAAAGGTAAATCAAAAGTGATTTTTTATCAGCATTTTGATAGGTGTAAAGGAGACTCTGTTATAGGTATGGTTTAAAACTAGTGGGGTTCTATCGAAGGGGGTTTTATCTAAGGTGGTTTTATCAAACCCTCTTCAATTGGAATCCTTTAAATGAAACTTTTCAAGGCTTGAATCATTATATTTTCTAAAAATATGTGATTTCAACAAAAAATAGGATGTCCCAAAAAGTGTAAACCACTATTATGGGATGACCTTTGACTTACAAAATCTAAATCCTTGGGAAACAAGGAAACCTTCCCCCCTAGTTTTCTAAAATGCATAACTAATCCAATCAAACAAGGGATCTTCCTTTGTGTATGCCATCCATTTCTACCTCAAGCAATTAAACTTCTTCCAAGGAACCTTGCTCTGATACCAATTATTAGTTGTATAGGACAACTAAGAGGTGGGTTGAATCAATTGTACATTAAAGCATTAAAACCCCCATTAACATTCAAATATTTATTAGCCCTTAAACCCTTAATTAGATTTAACATGAAAGTAAATAAGTGAAACAACAACACGTCAAAACACCAAGCATGATAGAACACTAGATTTACATGGAAAACCCAAGAAGAGAAAATCACAGTGAGGATTAGCTTGCAATTTTAAGTAATAATAACACCAAATATAATAAGCTCACTTATGGAGGGCTCACTACCCAAAATAAAGAAGGGCTCACTGCCCAAAATAAAGAAGGGCTCACTACCAATGACTCACTAGCAAAATAGAAAGAAGAAAGAAAGGAGCTATTACAAAGAGAAATCCATCTCAAAGCAATAGAAAGATCCACCACAACCACTCTGCACCATTTGCAACCTTTGGCTCACTACTTCTAATAACTTCAAGTGCACTGCAAATGTAGATATTTTTGTTCACTGTATTGGAGTCATAGGAATTAAGCTTGCACTAAAATCATAATGCTTAATCATATTTGAATCTTTTGCACACCTTCCATAGATCCACACACATCTCCAAAAAATTTATCTTACTTATATACCATCCACAACCTAAAAAATCTCAATTAGGCCGGTCTTAATGAAATGTATGTACCTAAAATGTGCAACACCATAACAGGTCAACACCAAACACTTCTATGATGGAAAGAAGTGAAGGACAACCACTCCATGGGTTAAATAGGACCCAAATATAAATCAACATGCTTCACCATGCTTTCACAAACAAAACACCACTTCTACAATTAGGGCTAACATGCTAGGTTAGTCAAACTTGTATTAACACCTTTAACAACTATTTTCATGTTTAACTAGGTCCGAAGACAATTTTGTGGACCACATAGCAATGCTCCACAATATCCATACGATATCTCAGAATATTACAACATCATCAGAATATTATGCAACTCTATCACAACCACCTAAAACTAAGAACACCATCATTTTGTGCAACTTGGCACATTGGCATAGACATCCAATTCACTAACCAACTTCAAAGTAGATAAATGCAAGAAATCTAATTTCTCACATAAAACCTTCTTCACAAACACTTACACTGGTGAACACAACTTTCACTAGCGTAGGATCCAGAGCCTGAAACTTTGGATATAACACTTGTAAATACCTCTGATCAACATATCCAAACCAAATAAACATAACTCCAACCGTGAAAAAATACGAAGCACAACATTGAACACCATTATGTCACATTGCAATCTCTTTTATTCAAATTTTCTCAAAAGAACTTGCAAACCAAGTGAACTTACTATAACTACAACTCGTATTCATCAAGACATCAATGACAACACTAATGATATCACCATAACACCTTCTTATCAAATCACAACAAGATCTTGACCATAATATCCCGAACTCTAACAAAATCAACATCCTTTTAACAACTCTAACACACAATATCCATACAGTTGACAGTAATGACAACATAACAAGCTTCAAACAACTACAATATTGTTGTCCTTGGAAATGTTTGGGGAAATCATGATGACAATGATCCTCCTCATTTTGGTTCTTCTTTAAAAACTTTGATTTTTTTGGGATTAGCCCTATTATTTGGTATTTGTATTAGACTTGGTCACATTAGACTTAATGGATATGTCTCTCTACCACCCTCTATTTTTGTAAATATTGAACTATTTTCCTTTATTAATATTTTTTTATGGGTAATATTCATTAACAAAAATATATTTGTGAAACTAAGTGTAAAAGATAGAAGATCTTAGCTCTTGAATCAATGATGGAATTTGGACATTGAAAACATGTAGAATCAATTCACAATAGTATAAGAATTGATGTCTTTTATGTTGTCATATCTTGTACTCTATGTAGACCTAGAATCTTTTAAAGTTCATTCCTAAGTGGCTTGGGTTTGACTATGAGCAATGTGATTCAATGTATGATGCATATAACTTTATGTAAAAGCAATTAGAAATTTGCAAATAAGGATGAGCTTAGAAAAATGTGTGAAAACAAGAGTAGGTGGGAATAAATAGAAATGAATAGGGATTAGGGAATAGGTCAAACCTAACACAAGAGTGTGCTACTTGTAGAGATGTAATCTGTAAAGACCCACATATCCTTGAACCAAAAATTTTGCTATTTTTTTTTTTTTTTAAATCCCTTAATGTTTTGTTCAATTAGTTGTATACTCAGGAACTTCTATCCATACGGGATAGGCATCTATCCATCCGGGATAGGCATCTAACCATACGGGTTAAAATAATGTCCATTCAGAACCAATATTCATCTATCCATCTGAGATAGGCATCTAACCATACAGGTTAGGATAATGTCCATTCAAAACCAATATTCATCTATCCATCCGGGATAGGCATCTAACCATACGGGTTAGGATAATGTCCATTCGGGACCAATTTTTATCTATCCATCCAGGATAGGCATCTAACTATACGGGTTAGGATAATGTCCATTCAGGACCAATGTTCATCTAAATAAAGTAGACATCTAACCACATGGGTTAGAAAATGCTCTGGCCAGAGACTTAGACTCATCGGGACCATCCGGGTCCTGAGTCACTCTCTAAAGACTACACTCCTTTACTAGGAGTGCACCGAGGTCAACGTCCTTAGGAGTATGTGAGATAATAATAAAAGCTTGAGTCCTGCCTCGAAATTTGGCCTAAAGCTTCGAGGAATCAAGCGAATCCATCCGGGATTCCTTCTAAGTATAACAAGTAATCTCTAGCTTCAATTTTAATATTTATTTATCTTCCTTTATCTTAAGGTATCTTAACAAGGCCAATAAGGTAAACACCCTTAACCAATCCTAAATCCCCACCCCGAGCGCCTGCGTACTAGGGACAACTCCGTCCCTAGACTGCCTACATACACCGTTTCAGCACGGGATCAAGGCATATAATATGTAGTTCTATTTTCTAATCTATTGTTGGATGTAAACTATTTTGTGGGTACGCGACCCTTTCTAGGGCCATCTCCCTAGACAGTTTCTCTTCAGTTGCTACCCACATGAGGGAGCATGAAGATTCATGGTGATCTTTTGCTTGTTTCCTAATTCATCTAAGTCCTAAATTCCTATAAGTCATGTCACCCTTTCCCGTTGAACAACAAATCATCAAAGATAAAAGAATTAAAAAGACAATTTACATGCCCAAACCCTATTGGGGTTTTCTATGATTTTGACTAGCGGATGTAAGTCTATTATAGTATTATCTATTTTAGATTATCGATCCAAGAGGGATTTCCCGCCCCTTGGATTTTAACTCCCAAAATGTTCCCTATTACTCCCTGGTGATTTATAGGGATGATGCCACAGACGTCGTTGTTGCAGCTTTATTAGGCTATAAGTGCAGTAACTCAAGCGTGACGGCATTGCCCATAAACGTGAGTTAGAGGCACCGTTAATACCAAACGCTACTGGTTTTTATGTTTTCCTCCTCTTATTTAAGTTTTCTATCTAAGAAGAAATTAAATGCATTATCAATAATAAGAAAAGTAGCTTGTGCACATAAACCAAATGGAATATAAAAACTTTATACTTTCTTGCTAAGGAAGTAAAATTAAATGAACTTACTAAAAAAAATATTTATTTAAATACAATTGCTAGAAAGAAGTATTACTTACATCCTATGAAAGAATAAATTTTTGTAGCAATGAATTGAATAGTCAAATCCATTTATGAAATAAAAACACTTAAACATAAAGTTAAATTCTTCAAGATGAGTGAACTAATTTATAGATGGTATGAATCTAGTTATTTTGAAATGTTAGTATTTTCTAGAAAGTAAAAGTTTGAATCTATTCGCATAGTCTATGTCATAGAATAAGTAGTTTTGATTTATATTGCATGACACTAATATTTTCAAGATAAATATTCATCTAAGTTAGCATAAATAATTCCAACTCAAAGAGACTTCATGGCATAATCTATTGTTTCAAAACAAAAAGTTTATTAATTTTGGTTGCATAAATAAATAAATGATCCAACTAAAAAGAGACTTGATTTAAATTGTATAAGTTATTACACTAATTTCTTAGATAGATAAACCAATACAATGTCCTAATAAGAGCCTTAATTTTTAATTGTATAAGTTATACTACTAATGCCTCAAGATTTGTGATCTATCTAAAGAAGGTTTGCATTAATTTGCATAAGTTTATTCTTGATAATATTCTAATAATTACATAATTATTTAATAACTATGACCTTGTTGTAATTAAATGAGTTAACCTTGTTTTAGGAAAAATTGAATCTGCTTGTATATTGAGGGAGATAATTAATTTAAAGAATAACCATGATTTTTGAGTTTATTGTAAATATGTTAAATCATAACTATGATGTGCTATAAACCTTAAATCCCAAGAAAATAAATTTATTATATAGAGATAGTTTACAATAAACCTAAGAGTTAAGTTTGTGGCATAAAGAAAAAAGAAATTTGATTAGAGATATGTTATTAATGCCTCAAGTTAGATAGTATTTTGTAAATTTAAGCTTATAATTTGATGTCTAATGGTCATAATTATTATTATAGAGTTGTAATTTGTAATGCCCAACTTATTTTTTTTCTACACGAAGGAAAAAACACACCCATCAATTTTTTTTTTTGAAAACCAGTATAAACATTAACAAAGCTAACCATGTACACCCATGGTACCATTCTATACATATCGCTTGGTGATGTAAGACTATCATCGTCAATGACACATCACCCTAGAGCAAGGTAAGGGAAGTAAATGACATTGAGTGTGCAACATCCATAGCACACACCCTTAAACCAAGGATGGGATGACCCAAAGACTTGGGTTAATGTCATGCCATGTACCGGATGATTGCTATGGATTATCGCTGTCAAACCTCACCTTCACAACATGCTCCACACAAAAAAAAGAAAGTATTATTAATTCATCGTGAGATTAACCATCATTTTGGTGACAATATTTTTATTACTAACCCTAATGATATTATTATTATTTTGCCATAGTATTAATAATAAGTTAAATATCCATATTAGCATTAATACAAATATGATTCTCTTGAGATTCTCAAAGTTTAATTTATTAACCTAAATAAGGTTTATTGACGGATAATTATTCTACCAACAATACCATTAAATTATCCCAATATATACTTCTTAAAAGCTTTGACACAAAAAAATAAATAAATAAATAATATATGATAAAAATATACAACAAAACAAATATCCCAATTAAAATTTATGATTACTCACAAAATAAAACTATTATTACTATTTTCTTGATAAAAGAAACTATTATTATTATTATTTTTAGAATTTTTTTTTTTTACTATATAAATGTCATACTAATAGAAAAACAAATGATTTAAAATCTAAATTTATAAGGAAAACTCACGATTCTATTCCTTTTTCTTTCTTTTTAAACTCAAGACATCTTAAAAGGTATATTTCAATATGTAAAACTATTCACAACTTAAAGATATTTTGAGGATATATTTTGGCATGTAAAGCTATTTAGTGTTTATGAATGTGACTCTTGCGGGCCTCCTTTTGAATTTCAATTACAAATAGAACAAATGGCTTTGGAGATTAAGGAGACATTTTTATTTATTTTTTTCATAGGGATATGGTCATTATCGAAGGAATTTATACATATAAACATGCGTATATGAATAAAATTAATAGCTTGACGCATTAGTGCTATCCCCTGGATTATTTCAGAGATTTCAATTTTATTGTGGTAATAAAAAAATTTATATCTGTCAATTTTTTTTTTGTGCTACATTTCGAGCAGCAACCTCTATATAGATGAAATTACATTTACAATGCATAAAGGAGGATACCTTAAGCTTTTTATTTATTTATATGAGTCATTTTAGGAAACTTTAAATTATACTTTTGTTAGAGGCTGGTGTGAGGGAGATTTTAAGTTAATTTTTGTGAAATCTCCACATGCCTACAAACAGAAATTTCCCATTGTTGGCATCAAGATAATATGCCTTTCTTTAGCATTTCAAAGAGAAAATTACTACACTTGCTGGCATTATAAATAATTTTTGTATTAGCTGATCAGTCTCACTAAGAGCAGAGTTTCAAGACTTACAAGAAAGAGAGCTGAACAATTAAAAACATGCTTTATAAAAAGGTTAAAAGAAACCTATAAATTATTCTAATCACTAAGCTTCCTATTGGATTCCATTTACTAGAATAAACAGCAAATAAAAGAAACTTTTCTGACACCTGTTTTACACTAATCTATTTAGAGGCATACGAGACAAGAGGGGTTTAATTTAAGCCTGCCTTAGTTTCTATGCCCTTTCACTCAACGTGGCACTTGAAAGTTTAATCTAATGCTGCCATAATTTTCTAACATGTGGTCCCACAATAAGCAACCTCAATTTCTTTTGATGTGCACCTTCTCCAGCCGAGCAGAAAGAGGAAGGTATGGCAGCAATACCTCTCAACAGAAGGGGCGTGAAGAGGAAGTATCCCAGAATGACTGGACGAGAGTATGGAACAGCCTCAATTCCCATGGAGGTAAATCAGGTTGGCTTTTGGGATGCGAGTTTGAAGGGTTCACTACCTCAACGTTACACCTAACTGTCATAAATTAACTGTGCAAGATGGAGGCAGAAAATTCTGGTTTTATTGGCCTATGGAGGAGCACCATTCCCTGCTGAGGCTTCTACCCAGTAGATCATAGCTCTCTGGCTGAGCCCCCATGGCTGGATTTTCACTTGGAGGTTTCTTTTTGAAACAAATAAAAGGTTTAATTTAATTTAACGTTTTTGTGTTTATGGTATACTATGTGGAGTCAGGGGGGGTGGCATATACAGGTGTTTGCATTGGGTTACAGAGGGTAGCTTCCTCCTAAAGGGCGTCGCCAGTGGATCCATGGTAACAATATCCCCAGCACAAAATGCCACGGTCTCCCTGGATCTTCTAGGGTTATATTTTTGACATTATTTGATTTGTTTTATCTTTACCAAACAGACTGGTTTGCTAGCACAATAGTCCTTATTCTAGGATTTATTTTTATATGCCAGAGTACTTAATCATGCATTTTGTTGTAGGAACAAAACTAAACTATATAAGAACATAGCGTGAGCACATGCTGATTTTGAGGATCAGGGAAAAGTTACTCACATACTATTTCTAGATTAGTACCAGCAGTTTTTTTTTTTGATGCCTAGGTATATTTGGAAGTTTAAGATCTTCAATGAAATAAACAAGGTTCAGTTCATGCTGAATACATGCTTATCATGATTTACACAGGATTCAACAGAATAACATAAAGAGGCAAACTTTCCTTCAACAACTCTTGATGAGGTTAGGTATATATGAGCAAATGCATATACTATGAGGCCCTTAAGGGAAATAAAGTCTGTAGAATCTACACTCAACCATAGTGACCGATTTACACTTCCCATTCAATTTCATTTTACTAGCAGGATTTAATGTCGTACTTAAGTTCAAACTACATCAAATCCCATGAATAAAATATATCCATTTTCATACATTAAGCTTTCTTCTATCGACACATGTATTACAATGATCTTGTAGCTTTCTACCAGCAGGTACAGAGTGGCTATTTTCTTGTCCAACAGACAACCTTCTCCATACCAAATTTGATAAGCTGAGGAAAATGGTGCAGAGAATCCAGCTTCAATAGCAACCTGTCTAGAATAGCAAACCTAAAGCCCAACTAGTCAATGGGAAGGAAAAACTCTCCTCCCTTCCATATTGGCATCATAAAGCCACAGAGGGCTCTAGCCAACCCCCGAGCCAAGAGAAATCACCAAAGACCCTCACAATAGGTTTATACGACAAGAGTTTTTGAACAACACATAACATCCAGGTTTATCACGCAAGAAAGATTCATTCCTATTCAAACACAAGCAGGATAACCCAACACAGGGAATAGATACTCAACCACCCCGAACACTGTACTCCTACCCTTTGCAGCAGTAACAACAAACAAACACTTGCAACCATAGAAACAAACAATCATCACAGAAAATTGCAACAACAACAACATTTGCAACCGCAACAACAGAAAGTTTACAACTTTTGCAACCATAACAGCAAAAAGTTTATAGCATGCCCCCTACCTCTTACTTGCATTGCCTCCATTTCTCCTCCTTTCACCGTGGAGTCCCCCCCGGCCTGTAGTCCTCCCCCCGATAAAATCTCCATGACCTTTTTATCTCCACACCATTTAAACCCTAACCCTAAACACATGGCTAGGCATTTCTTTTACAAAAATTGACTTAATTCCCCTTTTTTCCTCCATTTCGCTTCTTTTAAAGATGGCTTGAAAAGTGACAATTTTTCTTTTGTACACACAAGTAAACATTTCACTCCACTTTCTTTGCTCATAATTTAAAACAATTAAAGGTTCACACTAATCCACACAAGGCAACAATACAAACTCAAAAATCACAAACTCAACACAAAATTTCACTTTGTGAAGGGAAATTTCAGGGTCCTGGTGATCCTCTCGCCTTCCATTGACCATTAAATAATCCTGCACACTTTTGCCACTGTCAATACTCCAAAATGAAATAATTTAAATGACATATTTAAAATCAAACTATTACTTGAATATTAATCAAATTTTCTTACCTTGATCATGCTTATCGTATGTTGCTCAGATGATTATAGTCCAAAATCTCCAATATTGAAACACAACTTCTTGCCACTACATGTTAGCACTTTATGATGCTAATTGTATCCATACTCGATTAAATTCAGTATACTTAAGTAAATTAGTCATCGATAGTCAAAAATTTATTTGAATGCCCAAAAAAAACATTCTTCCACTATAATTCCACTTTTACTTCTAAAAATGACCGCTAAGATGGAGTTATTTCATTAACAAATTAAATGATAGTTCACATGATCATTCTTTGATCAACTACAACATATATATATATATATATATTTTCTAATTAACTCACTTCTATAGTTATTATTTAGATTTGCAAATATATATCATTTAAATTCACAACTAGTTGGTCTATCTAAGAAAAATATTACCTTTGGGGAGAACATAATACATTAAAATAACATTTCAAATAACTACTTTAATGATCTCAATAATTTGTACTACAATAGGATAATGAATTTTTATGGAAAGGTTGACCACTTGTCAATATTGAAGAATCACAACTAATTTAATATTAGTAAATAATAACTTATAGAATGCCTTTCTTTCCATTCTAATCACCAAGTAACCGATCATATAGGGAAATAGTACTTATCTTAGATTAATGTTTCTCCATGATACATACAACCCTTGCTAATTGAACTATCTTACATATGACACTAACATGATGTGCATCCAGATTCATGAAATGGGATCTAAAGTCTAATGATACAAATTATAAATATTTTAGTCACTTTGCATGATAAGGTCTCAAGAACTAAATGAATGGTACCCAACAATCATATAAACATCCAATGATATTAGCCACATACCATCACCTTAACTATGAATAAAAACCATGTAGATTGCATGTTCGATGTTAATTCTAGGTTGTATAATCTATTCCTTTGATTCAAGTAATGATTGCTAAAAGGGAAATCTGACCAATGGTACCATTAGAGTACTTACGACTACTATACAACATGGTGGGGTCTTACATAATTAATGTCATGAAAATATAGTATTGCCATAAGATATAAATGTTGTCATTCCTCTATTTTAGAATTTCTATAACTAAGTCCATACTCATAGTTTATCATTTTTTTATGAAGAAGAGAGATATATTATAAGTCCATTAATTATATTCGATATTAGCTAGTAACCAATTCCATATTTGTTCAAAAGAAAATAAATACTATCTCGTAGAACCATAGTTTGAACTAAATCTTCATCAATCATCGATGTTAGTTAATTTATTGTCTTGTTAAGTTAGGATAACTTTAAAATTAAGAAGTTTATAGATTATTATTTATTATTGTATATATATATACATATATATATTTTTAATGAATAAACACACCCTTTGATAGTTAATTAGACCGAATATTTTATTATTTAATCTATCCAATTGATACCCCTTTTAAAAACTTTTTCCAAAGAACAATCTAACTTTAAACTTATTTCATTTAAGAATTAAATGAATATTAATTAGATATTATAAAGAACTTGAATACAAAAACACATATGTATTTTAACACTAATAAAATAACAATTCATTTATATATAAATTTTATTTTTAAAAAAATTGATTTATATTTGTATTACCAGATTAAAGGGAATTAATTTCTTTGTAAACAAACATAAATGAGAATAAATATCTTGATTTAAAGAAGAAAAGAAGAAAATAGGAATAATAATAGTAGAAAAATTAGTTCCATTCTAGATTTAGTTAGAAAAATAAGAATAAATAAGGAATAGGTTGATTCTAGCAAATTTTCTAGATTTGATTAGTTACTCTAAAAGTAAAACAAAATAAAGATTACCTTGATGTTGATGGAGTTGCAACAAATATTCTCTTTGTGCCTTCTTCAACTTGATTCTTCCTCCTTCAATCCTATCTTTCTTCAAAATGATAGCATCAAATTACCATTCATGTGTTGTTGATGAGAGAAGAAATGACTTCAATTTATAGACTTGAGAGTAGGTAAATGGAGGGTCAAGATTGAAGATTAATTCAATGGCTAGGATTGTTTGAGAAGGTGGGGTTTGGATTGATAGCCTCACTTTGTGACAAGTGTCATAGAAAGAAGGCTTAAAAAAATAGGACCACATGGCATGGGGAGAGGAGCCAAGGGTGCTCACACAAGTGTGAGCACACCTTGGGAGAAGTGGATATGACAAGTCTCCACACCTTTCCTAAGACCATAAAATTCGTCACTTCTCTTAAAGTGACCTTTTAGGGGTTCATACTTTGCCTAAAAAACCATATTATGTTTCCAATAAGCTTCCACCCCATAGGTACCTACCTTGGGGGTTCATTTTTACCGTAAAGTCAATAGAACAAACCCAAATGACTATATGAAAGAGAATTCTAATTTTAAAATACAAATTTTGATTTGTGAGCACACCTTGGGTAGATGGGATGTTGACATGTCTATGATATATAAAAGAGAGGGTGGCTTGATAATGACATGTCTATGACATGTAAGAGAGGGTAGTTTGACCATGTGTGCTCACACATGTGTGAGCACACATGGAGAAGCTAAATGGCTAAAAGAGGAAATTTCACATGCATAGTGTGAACTCCCACACAAGGGTGAGTGGGGATGAGTTGTAAGGTGATAGTGACTTGTGCATGCAAGTTACATGTGAGTGAGATTAAAATAAATTTTTAAATTTGAAAAAAATATAATGAAGATTAATTAATCAATTAATTTAAGATGAACAAATTAATGGATAACGAAGGATAGTGACATCTCCCTAATCCTAATTAATTAGATTAAATGATGTATTATATTAAATTAATGTGACTTAGGAAAATGGATAATTTTATTAATTAAGTATAATGATAGATTGTGTCAATTAATAATGCTTAGGATAGGATGGGGACACTTGTCACTTAATGAATTAGCTTTTTATTCACAATTATTTTACTCATTTTTATTTTATTTTATTATTATTTTATTATTTTTATTTTTCTCTAATACCATATGCTGAAATTATTAATATTGTTAACTTTTATTTGTTCCTTTTTAGGAGTGTGTATAATAATTTTTATTTTTTTTAATTTTTATTTGTTTATTTATTTAATCTCTACCTTCTTCACACATAAATTAATTGTATAAAAACACTTACATAATATTACCACACAAAATTATAATATGTCTAAAGTTTTAACAAAAAGAGGGTCATGACATCCTCCCCTCCTTAATTTGTGCATCGTCCCGATGCACACAATACTAAGAAAAGAAGTTTAATGTTAAAGGTCTCAAAACAAAAAAGGAAATAATTGTTGCATTTCATCTGTATCTTCCCATGTAGCATTCCCCTCATCGTACTGATCCCATTGTACTTTGCATTGATTAATCTCTCTATTGCGCAATCGGTACTAGCGCCTCTCCAAGATTTTGTATGACTCTATCATTATTTCCCCTGTTTCTTGGACCTGTAAGGCATTCCAATCTAAAATATGTTTTTCATTAGGTATGTACTTTTTAAGAAGAGAGACATGGAATACATCATGGATTTGGCTCAATTGGGGCGGTAAGGCCAATCGGTAAGCAACTGGATTTATCTTTTCCAAGATTTCAAAAGGCCCAACATAGCAAGGTGCTAGTTTTGTCTTCTTCCCAAATCTTATGGAACTTTTGTGAGGTTTAACCCTTAGGAAAACTCTTTCCCCCACTTCAAATTCCCTTAGAGATCTTTTTTTATCTGCATAACTCTTTTGTCTATCAGAGGCTTCTTTTAACCTTTGCCTTATTTCCTTAGTTTTTCTTTCCATTTCCTTTAACATGTCTGGACCAATTATTATTCTGTCTTCAAGACTATCCCAACTCAAAGGTGTACGACAAGGTCTACCATAAAGTGCTTCAAAAGGAGTCATTCCTAAAGAAGTTTGGAAGGTATTGTTGTAAGCAAACTCTACCAGTGGTAGGTACTCTTCCCATTTCCTTTGTTGGTCCATACAATACATCCTTTGTAAGTCCTCTACGATTTGATTTGTCCTTTCTATTTGCCCATCAGTTTCAGGATGATATGCTGAGCTAAAATTTAATTGGGTACCCAAAGCTGACTGGAGAGTTGTCCAAAACCTTGAAGTGAATCTTGTATCTCTATCTGATATGATCTTCTCAGGTACTCCATGTAACCTAAATACTTCCTTCACAAAGCGTCTTGCTAAGGTAGAAGCATCATCAGTTAAATTCCCTGGTATAAAGTGGGCCACCTTGGTGAGTTTGTTAATTACCACCATTATTGCATCATGTCTATAAGGTGTCATTGGTAGCCCCTGTATAAAATCCATGCTAATAACTTGCCATTTATGGTGGGGTATATCATGTGGGTACAATAGACCTGCTGGATGGTTATGTTCTGCTTTCACCCTTTGACATTCTAAACATTTTGCCATGAAATGAACAATGTCATTTTTCATCCCTTGCCAAAAATACAATTTCTTTAGATCTGAATAAAGTTTATTAACTCCAGGGTGTCCTGAATAAGGAGTGTTGTGAGCCTCATTTAGAACTATATTTCTCAACCCACTTAGGTTGGGAACATATATTCTTTTATTATATCTTAATAGCCCTTCTTGATCAAGAGTGTACCCTTCAACCTTAGGATTTGTTGGATCATTTTCCAAGATTAGCTTGACTTACTCATACCATGGGTCTTGTTTTTGCTCTTCCTTTACTTGCTCCTTAAATGAAGTCTTGAAGGTAGTCATAGTTAGCAGGTGTCTCCTTCTACTTAAAGCATCTGCTACCCTATTTTCCTTTCCTTTAATATATTCTATTTCAAAGTCATATTCACTTAGAAATTCTAGCCATCTCCTTTGCCTTGCATTCAAGTGAGGTTGAGTAAAAATAAATTTAAGTCCTTGATTATCCGTTTTTAGTTCAAAGGGCTTCCCAAGCAAAAAGTGCATCCATTTTTGTAAGGCATGAACAATAGCTACTAACTCTAAATCATGGGGGGCATAGTTTACTTCATGGGTTTTCAACTTTCTAGATTCATAAGCCACTACTCCTTCATCTTGCATAAGCACTCCCTCTAATCCTTCGATAGATGCATCTGTTACCACTATGAAATTTCCATTTGGATCTGGAACCCTTAAGATAGGTGTTGTAGTTAACTTTCCTTTAAAATTTGAAATGCTTTATCACTTTGTTCTATCCACATAAAATTTTTATTCTTCCTTTGTAATGATGTGATAGGATTTGCAATCTTAGAGAATCCCTCTACAACCTTCGATAATACCCTGCTAAACCCATAAAGCTTCTCACTTCTGACACATTTTTAGGAATCGGCCATTCCACTATTGCCTTAATCTTTTTTGGATCAATTGCTATTCCTTCTTTAGATATAATGTGACCAAGGTAATGGATTTTCCTTTCAAAGAAGGCACATTTTGACAATTTCCCATATAATTTATGTTCCTTCAATCTTTGCAAGACTAGTTGTAGGTGAGCTAAATGTTCTTCTTCATTTCTAGAATAAATTAATATGCCATCCAAAAACACTAAGACAAATTTGTCCAAGAAATCATGGAACACACTATTCATTAGGTTCATGAAAGCAGCTGGGGCATTAGTCACACCAAAAGGTACAACTGTGAATTCGTAATGCCCATATCTTGTTCTAAAGGCTGTTTTTGGGATATCCTCCTCCTTAATTCTTAATTGATGATAACCTGATTGTAAATCTATCTTGGAGAATACTGCTGCTCCCTTCATTTGGTCAAAAAGGTCTTCAATTCGAGGTAATGGATACCTATTCTTTATTGTGACCTTGTTTAGCATTCTATAATCAATACACAACCTTAGAGTTCCATCCTTCTTCTTAACAAACAAGACTGGTGCTCCCCAAGGGGATACACTTGGCCTAATTAAGCCCTTCCCCAAATGTTCTTCCAATTGCATTTTAAGTTCCTGTAATTCTATAGTGTTCATTCTATAAGGTGCCCTTGACACTGGTTTAGCCCCTGGTAAGATGTCAATGGAGAAATCAAATTTTCTTTTTGGGGGTAATCCTGGTAATTCTTCTGGACATACATCCTTATATTTTTGCAAAAAGGGGAAGTTTTCAAAGGTTGGAGTATTTTCTTCTTCATTCTCATCAAAACTTACTAAGTATATTTGAGCTCCTCTTCTTCTTTCCTTCTTTAATTGCATTGCTGAGATGGTTTCTACAGTTATAGGTTCAAATTTTCCTTGTATTTTGACCCTTCTTCCCTCATCATTGTAACACTCAACCACTTTATTGTAGCAATCTACATTAGCATGGTGATGTGTTAGCCAACTCATCCCAATAATTACATCATATACTCCTAGGGAAGCCACATAAAGGTCTACCATTGTTTCAAATTCAGGAAATTGCACCCTTGCCTTTGATAAATATTTGGTTACTTCCTTAGTTGTCTTATCCCCATACTGAACCGTCCATGATGACTGCATATGGTTAACTCTTAGTGTTAACTTCCTTACTAATTCTGGTGAAATGAAACATTCAGATGACCCAGTGTCAACAAGAATTGAAATTGGTTGGTTGAAGAGGGTACCTATGGTTTCTATGGGAACATTCTGGAATCTTGTCCTTCGATTTCTAACTGCTGCATGAATCCTTTGTTGTGGTCCTTGTTGGGGTTGGTTGTTTCTGATTTGACCTTGCATCCTTGGGCAATCTCTCGCATAATGATTTCCTCCACACATAAAACACCCGCCTGGTGGTCCTCGTTTAACTTGGTTCCTAGGAGGATTATTCCTTGCTTCATTGTTCCTTGGTGGATAAGCTGCCTTGTTAAAATTTGGTTGATTATTCTTGTTATAATTGTCCTTGTTATTGTTGTATCCATTTCTTGGATTCTGATTTGGTGGTGGTCTTCTTTCCGATGCATTATTCCTTTGGTTTTTGTTGACATTGGGGTTTCCCTTGAACTCATGTTTCCTCTTATTGTTAAAGTTTTGTCTTGCTGCTGCTAGGGCTTGCACCTTCCTTTCTTGTTTAAGAGACTTTTCTAATACCTCATTCATGTTCTCAGGTCCATGCATATCAACTTCTGCCCCTATGTTGGTATTTAGTCCCAATATGAATTTCCTTGCTTGGCTCTTTTCATCTTTCTGATACATTGGCACATATTTCAATAATTTGGCAAACCTATCCCAATATTGTTGAACTGTTAGGGTCCCTTGTCGAAGGTTGTGGAATTCTGCCATTTTCTCATCAAAGAATAACTGTGGTAACCACCTTTTACGAAAAAGATGAACAAATTGTTCCCATGTGATTGTGTCCTTATTGTATCCATTTTGTTCCTTAGCATTGGTCCACCAACTGGCTGCCTCCCCAATGAGTTGATAAGATCCCCATAAAGCCTTAGTGGTTTCACTAAAATCCCTTAACTCAAAGTATTTTTCCATTTCATTCAACCAATTTTCTGCCCCTTCACCTATCTGTTTCCCATCAAACTTTGGTGGAGTGATTTTCTTTAGATCCTTTGATAATTCCATTATGTCATTCCCCCTTCTTACTTCTACTTCATTTCCTTGATTGCTCCCAAGATTCTCCCTTTCTTGTTCACCCCTATTTTCAATATTGTTTTGCCTTGTCCTAAGGTCTTCTATGGATTGTTCCAAGTTGTTGATCTTATCCCTTTGTTCAGTTAGCAAATTTATTATGGCCTCCACCCCTGTTTCTTTATTTCTTTGCTCCTGCTCTTGGGAAATGCTAGCTCAGGTTACCCTTCTTCTTGCCATCTAGAATTTCCTGGAAAATTCAAATTCCTAAAATCAAAATTGGATTCAAAAATTTGTTGTAGATTTTCTATCTCAATACTATCCAACTTACTCAAAATATTTTATGTTAATCAAGTTGTAGTGAGCTCAAGGCCTAGTCTTTGAACCTTGGCTCTGATACCACATGTAAAGACCCACACTTCCTTGAACCAAAAATTTCACTAATTTTTTTTTTTTTAAAAAAGTAAATCCCTTAATGTCTTTCTCAATTAGTTGTATACTCAGGAACTTCTATCCATACGGGATAGGCATCTATCCATCCGGGATAGGCATCTAACCATACGGGTTAGGATAATGTCCATACGGACCAATATCATCTATCCATCCGGATAGGCATCTAGGGTTAGGATAATGTCCATTCAGACCAATATTCATCTATCCATCTGGGATAGGCATCTAACCATACGGGTTAGGATAATGTCCATTCGGGACCAATGTCATCTATCCATCCGGATAGGCATCTAACTTTCGGGTTAGGTTAATGTCCATTTGGGACCAAGATCTATCTATCTAAATAATGTAGACATCTAACCACATGGGTTAGAAAATGCTCTGGCCAGAGACTTAGACTCATCGGGACCATCCGGGTCCTGAGTCACTCTCTAAAGACTACACTCCCTACTAGGAGTGCACCGAGGTCAACGTCCTTAGGAGTATGTGAGATAATAATAAAAGCTTGAGTCCCACCTCAGAATTTGGCCTAAAGCCTCGAGGAATCAAGCGAATCCATCCGGGATTCCTTCTGAGTATAACAAGTAATCTCTAACTTCAATTTTAATATTTATTTATCTTCCTTTATCTTAAGGTATCTTAACAAGGCCAATAAGGTAAACACCCTTAACCAATCCTAAATCCCCACCCCGAGCGCCTGCGTACTAGGGACAACTCCGTCCCTAGACTGCCTACATACACCGTTTCAGCACGGGATCAAGGCGTATAATATGTAGTTCTATTTTCTAATCTATTGTTGGATGTAAACTATTTTGTGGGTACGCGACCCTTTCTAGGGCCATCTCCCTAGACAGTTTCTCTTCGGTTGCTACCCACATGAGGGAGCATAAAGATTCATGGTGATCTTTTGCTTGTTTCCTAATTCATCTATGTCCTAAATTCCTATAAGTCACGTCACCCTTTCCCGTTGAACAACAAATCATCAAAGATAAAAGAATTAAAAAGACAATTTACATGCCCAAACCCTATTGGGGTTTTCTATGATTTTCACTAGCGGATGTAAGTCCATTATAGTATTATCTTTTTTAGATTATCGATCCAAGAGGGATTTCCCGCCCCTTGGATTTTAACTCCAAAATGTTCCTTATTACTCCCCGGTGATTTATAGGGACGATGCCACAGACGCCGTTGTTGCAGCTTTATTAGGCTATAAGTGCAGTAACTCAAGCGTGACGACATTACCCGTAAACGTGAGTCAGAGGCACCGTTAATACCGAACACTGCTAGTTTTTATGTTTTCCTCCTCTTATTTAAGTTTTCTATCTAAGAAGAAATTAAATGCATTATCAAATAATAAGAAAAGTAGCTTGTGCACATAAACCAAATGGAATATAAAAACTTTATACCTTCTTGCTAAGGAAGTAAAATTAAATGAACTTACTAAAAAAAACTATTTATTCAAATATAATTGCTAGAAAGAAGTATTACTTACATCCTATGAAAGTATAAATTTTTGTAACAATGAATTGAATAGTCAAATCCATTTATGAAATAAAAACACTTAAACATAAAGTTAAATTCTTCAAGATGAGTGAACTAATTTATAGATGGTATGAATCTAGTTATTTTGAAATGTTAGTATTTTCTAGAAAGTAAAAGTTTGAATCTATTCGCATAGTCTATGTCATAGAATAAGTAGTTTTGATTTATATTGCATGACACTAATATTTTCAAGATAAATATTCATCTAAGTTAGCATAAATAATTCCAACTCAAAGAGACTTCATGGCATAATCTATTGTTTCAAAACAAAAAGTTTATTAATTTTGGTTGCATAAATAAATAAATGATCCAACTAAAAAGAGACTTGATTTAAATTTTATAAGTTATTACACTAATTTCTTAGATAGATAAACCAATACAATGTCCTAATAAGAGCCTTAATTTTTAATTGTATAAGTTATACTACTAGTGCCTCAAGATTTGTGATCTATCTAAAGAAGGTTTGCATTAATTTGCATAACTTTATTCTTGATAATATTCTAATAATTACATGGGGTTGGGGCCCTGGCTTGGTTGGTTAAATCTTTCCTGTAGCAGGAGGTTGGTCACAAGTTCTAGTCTCCCCCACCCCTGTGGTACCGGAGGGCGTGTCGCACTAGCGCCGCCGGTCACGTTAAAAAGTTTACCAGGCGCACCTGCAGTTTATAGGGGGTCGTGCTACCCGATTCCTGCAGTCTAAAAATATATATATATATTCTAATAATTACATAATTATTTAATAACTATGACCTTGTTGTAATTAAATGAGTCAACCTTGTTTTAAGAAAAAATGAATCTACTTGTATATTGAGGGAGATAATTAATTTAAAGAATAACCATGATTTTTGAGTTTATTGTAAATATGTTAAATCATAACTATGATGTGCTATAAACCTTAAATCCCAAGAAACTAAATTTATTATATATAGAGAGAGTTTACAATAAATCTAAGAGTTAAGTTTGTGGCATAACAAAAAAAGAAATTTGATTAGAGATATGTTATTAATGCCTCAAGTTAGATAGTATTTTATAAATTTAAGCTTATAATTTGATGTCTAATGGTCATAATTATTATTATAGACTTGTAATTAATGTTATGAAAATATAGTATTGCCATAAGATATAAATGTTGTCATTCCTCTATTTTAGAATTTCTATAACTAAGTCCATACTCATAGTTTATCATTTTTTTATGAAGAAAAGAGATATATTATAATTCCATTAATTATATTCGATATTAGCTAGTAACCAATTCCATATTTGTTCAAAAGAAAATTAATACTATCTCGTAGAACCATAGTTTGAACTAAATCTTCATCAATCAACGATGTTAGTTAATTTATTGTCTTGTTAAGTTAGGATAACTTTAAAATTAAGAAGTTTATAGATTATTATTTATTATTGTATATATATATACATATATATATTTTTAATGAATAAACACACCCTTTGATAGTTAATTAGACCGAATATTTTATTATTTAATCTATCCAATTGATACCCCTTTTAAAAACTTTTTCCAAAGAACAATCTAACTTTAAACTTATTTCATTTAAGAATTAAATGAATATTAATTAGATATTATAAAGAACTTGAATACAAAAACACATATGTATTTTAACACTAATAAAATAACAATTCATTTATATATAAATTTTATTTTTAAAAAAATTGATTTATATTTGTATTACCAGATTAAAGGGAATTAATTTCTTTGTAAACAAACATAAATGAGAATAAATATCTTGATTTAAAGAAGAAAAGAAGAAAATAGGAATAATAATAGTAGAAAAATTAGTTCCATTCTAGATTTAGTTAGAAAAATAAGAATAAATAAGGAATAGGTTGATTCTAGCAAATTTTCTAGATTTGATTAGTTACTCTAAAAGTAAATCAAAATAAAGATTACCCTTATGTTGATGGAGTTGCAACAAATCTTCTCTTTGTGCTTTCTTCAACTTGATTCTTCCTCCTTCAATCTTATCTTTCTTCAAAATGATAGCATCAAATTACCATTCATGTGTTGTTGATGAGAGAAGAAATGGCTTCAATTTATAGACTTGAGAGGAGGTAAATGGAGGGTCAAGATTGAAGATTGATTCAATGGCTAGGATTGTTTGAGAAGGTGGGGTTTGGATTGATAGCCTCACTTTGTGACAAGTGTCATAGAAAGAAGGCTTAAAAAAATAGGACCACATAGCATGGGGAGAGGAGCCAAGGGTGCTCACACATGTGTGAGCACACCTTGGGAGAAGTGGATATGACAATTCTCCACACCTTGCCTAAGACCATAAAATTCGTCACTTCTCTTAAAATGACCTTTTAGGGGTTCATACTTTGCCTAAAAGACCGTATTATGTTTGCAATAAGCTTCCACCCCATAGGTACCTACCTTGGGGGTTCATTTTTACCGTAAAGTCAATAGAACAAACCCAAATAACTATATGAAAGAGAATTCTAATTTTAAAATACAAATTTTGATTTGTGAGCGCACCTTGGGTAGATGGGATGTTGACATGCCTAGGACATATAAAAGAGAGGGTGGCTTGATAATGACATGTCTATGACATGTAAGAGAGGGTAGTTTGACCATGTGTGCTCACACATGCGTGAGCACACATGGAGAAGCTAAATGGCTAAAAGAGGAAATTTCACAGGCATTGTGTGAACTCCCACACAAGGGTGAGTGGGGATGAGTTGTAAGGTGATAGTGACTTGTGCATGCAAGTTACATGTGAGTGAGATTAAAATAAATTTTTAAATTTGAAAAAAATATAATGAAGATTAATTAATCAATTAATTTAAGATGAATAAATTAATGGATAATGAAGGATAGTGACATCTCCTTAATCCTAATTAATTAGATTAAGTGATGTATTATATTAAATTAATGTGACTTAGGAAAATGGATAATTTTATTAATTAAGTATAATGATAGATTGTGTCAATTAATCATGCTTAGGATAGGATGGGGATACTTGTCACTTAATGAATTAGCTTTTTATTCACAATTATTTTACTCATTTTTATTTTATTTTATTATTATTTTATTATTTTTATTTTTCTCTAATACCATATGCTGAAATTATTAATATTGTTAACTTTTATTTGTTCCTTTTTAGGAGTGTGTATAATAATTTTTTATTTTTTTAAATTTTTATTTATTTATTTATTTATCTAATCTCTACCTTCTGCACACATAAATTAATTGTATAAAAACACTTACATAATATTACCACACAAAATTATAATATGTCTAAAGTTTTAACAAAAAGAGGGTCATGACATAATCATACTGAATCATTCCATCAAAATAAACCCAAAATAAATTTTGAATTGATATGAATGTTTAAATTTCACCATTATAATTCTAAATATAATTATTAATTTCAATAGAATAATATTGCAGATTAATACTAAAGATACCATTTTAATCATATAAAGTAGATTAATAAGAATTTAACATTACAAAGTGATGGAACATTACAAATAATAGAATCAAATAGTACATTTGATAGGACAAATTATTCATCTTAATAATAAATTAAATAACACAATTTAAAATAATAAAAAGAAAACTCTACCAATCCAATCAATAATAATAATAATAATAATAATAATAATAATAATAATAATAATATATATAAAATGAACTCCATTCCCAAATAAAATTTTCATAATAACTATTCCATGAACTATCCCTCAAATACCGTAGGTTTGGTAAAAATAGTTATCATAGACAACCATAATCCTGTATGGTTTTTATATTTTGCTTACAATTCCCCCTAATAATTATCATAGAAAACGTAGAAAGCACTCGGTGGAATATTTGAGAAGAAGAGCAATCACCACGTTCACGTAAATTAGTTGAAAAAGTGGGCTACTTCGTGGGTTTCATTATAGCTATGGGACTGATGGGACTAGGCATCACAAAGGGAAATGGAAATAAAATGCTTATAATTTTAAACTTTCTTGTAATATTTTTTATTGAAATTTTTTGTTTTAATAAATAAGTTTATATTATCATTTAAAAATAGTGTTATACATATTTACAAAATTAAACGATTATATTTAACTATCTTTTATCTATTTTTATGAATAAATGTGTATATTATCATTTAAAATATAATGTTATACATATTTTTAGAAAAATTAAATAATTATATTTGATTGTTTGTTGAAAGATCTTTTATCTATTGGAATTTTACATCAATTTAACTTATAATCTGGACGAATCACTTAATTTCAATCATTTCAACAATGTGTTTTATTTCAACATTTAGATTGAGAGGACCCCTTCATTTTACCCATTTCAAATAGCAACATTTTTCATCAATATGACATTGACCCCATAATGATGTTGATCATTTGAACATTTAGTATGAGCGGACCACTTCAGTCTATTCATTTCACTTAGAAGTGTCTTGATCGACGTAAATTCTTCTTATAATAATACTGATCATTTTGACATTTAGTATAGGTGTATCACTTTATTTTACCCATTTCACTTAGAACTCTCTTTCATCTGCATGGAATTATTCCAATGATATTGATCAGTTCAACATGTTGTCTGGTTGGTTTACTTCATTTTCGCCATAATAAACAGGCTGTGAACAACATAACAACGTCGTCAATGAGGTCAGCAACAACTGAAAGCTTGCACAGAATGACAAGTGAAATTGTCTCAAAGTCGGGCTGTGTCTATAAGTTCCACATCACGCATTATGTGAGAAAACATGCAAAAGCAGAAGAATTTGAAGAACTGCAATGGTGATTTTCCGCCTGGCAATATAGCATGCAATTAGAGGTGCAGCACTGAGAGTTTATTGCAGGTTATCTCTCTCAGTATTATCAAATAATTTAGTTGACAGTTAGATTGTCAAAATTAGTATGAAAGCAAGTTTTTAATTGGATAGTTTTTTTTATAATATAACCTGCAGTGTTTCTGGTAAAATTTTTCAGGTGATCCGTGACGTTGGTGTTGACACACCCTCCAACCCCAGGAAGATAGAAGAAAGACTAGACCTCGTGACCTCTTTATAATTAGTAAGAATGAATCTTGTCATTGTATGGTTAGTGGTGTTAGCTACTTTCAGTGTTGTAGATCATAATGCTTGTAATGGACAACAGACCAATGTTAGTCCTCTTTCTCTTCCTCTTCCTCCTCCTCCGCTGCCGCCTGGTATACAATATCCACCACCTCCATCTGCTGTAGTACAATATCCACCGCCTCGGTCTGCTGTAAGACAATTTGAACCCCCTCAGAGTTTGATTCTACCGCCACCACCTCCTTTTCTGTATGGTTCTGATCCATATAATTACTATGATTCTGATGACGACCATAAGTCCGGAATAGATATTGTGCTCGTTGCTGTGGTGGTGGCCATACTTATCGTTCTCATCATCGCCCTTGTCTTGATAGAAAGAAAATTTAGGGGCATTTCATCGGGCTTTAACCGCATCCGTATAATCCTGGAGATCATTTCTACGAGCCTCGGGAACATTTCGAAGGCCCTCGACGGGAACATTTCGAAGGCCCTCGACGGCATTTCAAAGGGCGTCGGCAACATTTCTTCGGGCTTCGGCAAACTTTCGAATCCCCTTGACAAACTTTCTTCAGACCTCGAACACATTTCAAAACCCCTTGGGGAAATTTCTAAGCGCCTCGAGAACATAGAGAGCAAGGTGTCTGTATCTGTACCGCCATGTCGTTGCAGTGGCTCTACCTGTAGTTGTGGTTCTAGCAATACTCCATGTCATTGCTAGTACTTGTCTGTATTTATACTGCCATGTCGTTGTAGTTGATGTACCGGTAGTCCATGTTATTGTAACTGTTCTACCTATAGTCCATGTCGTTGCTATTATTTGTGTATACTTGTAGTGCCATGTCGTTGTAGTTGTTCTACCTGTAGTCCATGCTGTTGGAGTGATTCTACCTACAGTTTGTATTATTGTTAGTAGTTTTCTATATCTGTAATGTCATGTCGTAGTTACCTACAGTTGCAGCTCTATTTCTAGCCACGCTGCTGTAGTGGTTCTACCCATAGTCCATGTAGTTGCTAGTCCTGGTTTATATTTATACTGCCGAATCATTGTAGTAGTTCTAATTATAATTGTCGTTATACTTATAGTCCATGGTGTTGTAATGGTTCTGGTCCATTTTGTTTTAGTGGTTATATCTATAGACAGTTTTGTTGCTGTTACTTGTCTATATTTGTAGTGCCACCTAGTGGCTATATGTAGCTGCTAGTACTTGTTTTTGTGAACTCCATGCAACATGTTTTTGAATCTATAGTGAGCTTAACTATAATGCATCTAATTCTTGCAAATGATTTGATGTTTGAAATTGTATTTGAAGAATAATTTATAGTTTATTAGACTATAGAAGGAGCATTCTATTATAATAATTGTGTATTATTAATTGTAGGATATTTGAATTATTCCAAGTTATTTTCTCAAAAGCAATGGATCAAGATTAGCTAATAGTATATTTTTGTAATACATGTGATTGTAAATTACTATACTGATGTTTTATAGATCATAGAAATAAATTTCATATGGTGAGGTTTGTGTACACTTAAAGTTGAAGAAATGTAATATTGAGATAGCATATCTAAGTATTTGTAAAGGGGAAGGAATTTCCTTCTGAACTATGGATTGATCCACATATTCTATTGTCTTTATATTAATTGGTGGATTTTCATTAATTTCTAATAAATTATAATCAATAGCAAGGTAATCCACCATGAAGTAGATGAAGGTAGCATAGAAAGTAATCTTGCTCCTATATATTATTTCCTTTAAGAATAGGAGATTATTAAACTCTACAAGAATGGAAGGAGTGTGGGTTAGATAAATCTTCTATCTTGCACAGATGATATATTTACTAAATATTTTAATACTTCATTTTGTATATTTTATGACTTGCATTAACATCCACAACAGAAAACTTTTAGCAAATCTATCATGATAATAATGTTAAAAAGTATGTAACATACGAATTTGAGTCCCACTTTCCCATCTTATCTATTGTGTTAAAATTGTAACATTTTTCTAGAAAGTTATTACTATCTACAAATGGCAAAGGAAGAGCAATGATACTAGTTTCATTCACTTATAATAGATAAGAGTCAGCCCACAATACTGTGTCCCACCTTTTGGTAAAGTTGGAATTTAATATCAATATTTTTCTACAAAATTTCACTTTACAAAACCTATAGCAACTAAACCATTAATAATTTGGAGATGATGTGACCAAGTGATTTGTGAGGATTTGTGTTTAGATTCTAAATATATTGTTTTTAAAAAAATAAGAAATAAATTATGATTTTTTCTATGTAACTTTTAATAAATTATTTTTATAGTTAACAATCTTTTTAAAAAGTTACGCTTATGTCATCATGCATAAATTATTTTATTGAAAGGATTAAATTATAATTTTTAAAATATAGATTTTTAACATCAATATCTAGTTCATGAGTACTTTTTCATAATTTGTTGGATAGTTTTTTTTTAATTATTTTTTTAAGTCAAAGTAATTATAATCTAGACAAAATTAAAGGAATTAAAGCTTTGTTAGGTTGGGACTATACTCATGAATATACAATATCAATTATATTTTTTGGATATCCCATGTCAATTAGGTCTCTGAGTTTAGTTGGTTTTTGGGATGGGGTTTGAATTGTGTGTGTCAAAGCAGTCTTATGGGAGTAGAATTTTAGTTGTTTTGTCAAATGGAAAATGTAACAATTTGGCTTTGAAAGAGCCTTTGTAGTAGATATTGTTAATCTATATCTTGCAAATTTTATATTATTTATAATATAATTATATGAGCTATATGCTCTTTGCTAAAAAAAACATTATAATCTAGACATAGGCGGATGCCATCACACATACCATGTTTTGTATTTATTGAAATTATTATTATTATTTTCTAAAACAAGAACATCAATAGCTAGTGCACACATTTTTTTTATAAAAAAAATTCTCTATTTTTTAATTTGTTGCTTGTGAAACAAATACCTTATAATTAGTGAAAAAATAACTTTCAAAAGAAATATAATATAAATATATAATAAAATTAAAATATTCAAAATTATACCTTTTGGAAATCTTATAACAAGGGCTACATACTTACAAAGCATAATTTATAAATGACTTTATTTAATTCCTCAAAAGGTAAAGAAAAAGTGTTCTTTTTAGCATTTTAATAAGTGTGAAAGAGACTTCAATGTAGGTATGATTTAATACTAGAGGGGTTCTAGCCAAAGGGGTTTTATTTACCCCTCCTTAATTAAAACCCATGAGATGGAATCCCTCAAGGCTTAAATCATTAGTTTTTTTAAAAATATGTGACTTTTCAAGAAAACATTAGGATGTCCCAAGTTTGGGACCCATTATTGTGAGATGACTTATAAGAGAAGCATATTTTGTCCATGATTTTTTTTTCAAGGTGAATGATTTAAGAAATAGAATCCAAAGAACACAAAAATCAAACAAAAACTCAAGATAAGGAAAAAATTCAAACAATCATATAACTTAACAAAATTAAACTATAATAGACCTCCTATTGTGTAGATGTTCTTGTGATTATTGATTCAAGGTGTTTGATGTGTGCTCACTAGTAACTTGGGTAGGATAATGGTGCTTCAATAAAAAATGAGTGAGTTTATAAAAATTTCTAAATGTGAGATATAAAGGTTTTGGGATTTTCAATGGAGGGTCAAGATTGTAAGTTGATGATCAAGGGTGGAGGATGGTTGAGATATCTCATTTCATGGGATGGTGCCAAGTGACACCATGAGGTATGATGTGAAGAAGATGGTACCTTGGAGGGGATAAGGCCCATGTCACATGCCTAAAGGGCCATGTGCATGATGTGATGGGGAGGGTTGACCCACTTAAATCATTGATTAAGTGTGTGCAATCACATAGGGGTTGTAAAGGATTAGATTATTATTTAATGAAAATAGGTTCAAGGATGGGACATATAGAGGGGAATTTATTTAATTTTTTGAGGAAAGGGACAACGGATGGGGGTAAATAATTAAAATTAATTATTTAATTTAGGCTAGGATTTACGAATAATTGAAGCTTGAGATAATTGAATGTTAATTAAATAATGGGGTATTATTTAATTAATATAAGGATAGAATATTGATCAAATTAGGTGTAAATTTATCATATATGGTTAATCTTAAGTGTCTATGCATGTAATGCTACAACTATAATTTTTGGAAATAATATCAGATTTGAAATCTTTTCTTAGAAAAATCACAAATTTTTTCTATTAGAAATATAACATTCATTTTTATTGATAGACCATTGAGAAATTTTGAATTGATACTATTCTTCTACAAAAATTAAGTGATTTTTACACAGATGAATCTCAAGATACATTGCCTAATTTTTTCTCAAACAATTCAAATAAATTATATAGAAACAGGATAAAAATATATTTCTAGAAAATAACATAAACATTCACATATTATAGAAAGCAAACCTATAGAAAACATTGAAAATAGACTACAAATATTACACCTACAAAAAAACACTTCTCTAACTCTAGTTAAAGTGCACTATCTATTGAAGCTCCAATGCACTCTCAGAGTGAGAATGCCCACCAAAATCATAGTTTCATCCTATGGCCCTCACAAAAACTAGACTTTTTTCCCCATAATCTATAATCCTCCATGGGTTTTAAGCTATGAAAGATAATTATACAACAAAGTTTTCATATAGCATGATATGATAAAATGAGTTCGAAGAAGATCCATTGTAAGTCACTGGAATGTTGAATTTATAGAACCTAAGGAAGTTTGAGTGCCCAAAATTCTCATGCCCTCTTTTGTTTGGAAAATAAAATTAAAAATCCATTGAAACTCCCTCCAAAATATGTATACAAATAATAACCCACCTTTGGACATTTAGCATGCAAAAATTAAATTTTCATAAATGTTGACTTGAACTCCTTTCGTAACTATACGAATTTTTTTGAAACAAAACCCAATATTTTTAAATGTACTCATGGGATCCCAACACCTCCTTGGGATATTTTGAAAAATATATAATATATATTTGGCTCAAATTCCCAAAAATTGAATTAAAATATTAAAAGAGCTTCTTGATATTATTAAGTCATTTGTCCAAAATTATAAATAGTTCTTTTTCTACTTATGAATATATTCTAGAGTGATTGGTTTCCTTACAAAAATGCCATAATGTTGTCCCTTGTGAGGTCTCTAACTCCTAATGTATTATGTGTGACCAACAAATCAGATTAAAAGTGCTAAAGAAAGGTATTTTTATGATGAAAAAACTTAAAGCTCCTTGGTTAGACATTCCCTCATTAGTTTTACATCTCCTTCTAGGATATTGTTGGAAGTGACCTCCACAAGGTCTATATTGAAGGTTTTCATTCTAAATTTGTAATGAAACCAATTAATAAAGGAAATTGACATTCATACCTAAATTCGATAACCATAAGAGATATATAACTAGAGCGCAATTAACTTGTTGAATTCCTCCTACAAGATCATCTTTATAGTTATGGGACTCAAAATCCAACAATGCTTCCCTCATTCATCTTGAAAAAATGAGCTTCATTAAGTCTAAATTTATTCTAGATAATAATGCTTTTATTTGGGAGGGAATATATTTAGATTTCCACTATCAAAACCTTCCATCTTCCTCAATATTAATTTTTCCAAGGCTTATGATCTCATGAAATCACTAGTCATCATTGTCATAATCTAGGTTCTTAGATTTGAGCCCTATTTAATTTAGTCTAGGGTGGTGTTGTTTATGAATGATTATCATTGCACCATGATCTCTAGCTAGAAATATATGCCTTCTTGGCTTCATAATTCCATCTATCAAGGGTATCGTATAGTCCTATTGTCTTATTAATGCATGAGCATATAGGGGTGTTGGCAATCCTGTATCACCAAAAATATTGTTATTTTATTTTTTTCATTTTTAATAAGGGCATAGGGTTTAGGAGAATAATATTTTAATTTGAAAAAAATTAAATTCCCTTGGTGTGAAAACGTAAATCTAAATTTTATGGAAAATAGTTCCTGGTAAAGTGGTAAAAGCATCTGGTGGGGGAATATTCCATTTGGGTGTCCACTTTAGGATGAGGATAAATAGTTTTGTCTTTTAGTGGTTTGGGCATGTTTTTCATGTACATTTGTCATAAATTGTCATAAGGTGGGCTGCAAAGAATCTTGCATATTTCTTGCATGCCTTTGCATGTAAAGTGTAACCGACAAGCTGTAAGGAATCTGTAAGAGGTTGTAATATGTCATAACCACCCAAATATGATTGGTCAAAGTTTAGGTGCCCATGAGAAGGATGACATCCATTGGAATTCATTTCTATTGGTAGCTTTTGTAACTCCCCAAGTTGGGCATGGGATTTTCAAGGTGGTTCCAAGAAGTTATTTTTTGAAACCATGAATGGTTTTCTCCAAGCACATTCTCTATTTATTGATGCCTTATCATTTGGAGAGTGGGGCTTTGGAGAAGTTGACTTTGCATACCCAAATGTTGTCAAAATGTTTCTAGATTGTTGAATTTTATTTTTTTTGCAGCTGTTGCATGTAAGATTGAAGTGGAGCCCATGAGCTTTTGTTTGATGTAACATTTTTGCATATTTGAATATAATGGAACTTGTAGATTTCTCTTCTATATTCTACCCTTTTCATTCATTTGCAGTCTTCTTGCATAGCATATTTTGGTGTTTGCGTAGCATAGAAAAAAGTGTCTCTTGCTTGATATGGGAATAATTAATGATAAATTGAACTTAATGTTGCCTTGGTCTAGTGTTGTGAGGTGTTTTACACATCCACATTAGATTTTAGGCCCTTGCAAACTAAATATAATGCAATCATTGATTTCTTGTAAAGGTGTTGTAAAGTGTTGTAAATGACTTTCACACTTTTCTAGACTTTTATTAATAATTTAAGTCTAATGGACCTATTTTTCCCTTAATTTAATATTGTATAATGTATTTAATTGCATTTGCACATTAATCTAGAAGGCTTGTAAATTAAACTTGGTTTTAATCTAGTGTTGTAATGTGTTTTCCACATTCACATTGGATGTTGTGCCCTTCTAGGCTATGCAGACCTCATTTTAATGTTGTAAAGTGTATTTAATCACACTTTCGCATTGAACTTTGTGCCCCTAGCCCCAATCACCCTTTATATCATCATTAATAGGCCCCTATGACCCCATATTATGCATCCCAAGGCATATTCTAAAATAGCCCCTATTGGACTCATTCACCACTTTGGGAGAATGATTCCCATCTAGGTGGGACCCATTCACCTAGGATGGCGAATGAGTCCCATTTGGGCCATTTTTGAAGTTTGAGCGGGAAAAATTAAGTTTTAAGCTTTGTTTTCTTCAATGTTGGCTCGGGGGGTCAAATTAATAGGAATTTCAGTGGGTTGCCTATATAAATAAGTCTCCAAACCCTCATTTCATTCAAGTATCATAAGGTATTCATGTTGTCAAGTCAAGCAAGCTGTTGGTTATTTTCAACAAACCAACCAGATCTCACATGATACATACAATTTTTCTAGACTTAGTTTTTGAATACCTGTAAGATAAGTGGCCAAAAAGTGAGATGCAACATCCATTTCTTTATCTCCTACACTTCGGGCTCTGCAAAACCTAGGAGGGTAGTCCCACAATGTAAATTATATAAATCTTCTCAACAATGAACAAATACATTGCATAGCTAAGCAAATATGTTCTCATCAAAGGCTAAGCATATGAAATCCTTCAAGAAACTAGCATTTCCTTGAAAGAATTGCACATCCAAACCAAGAATATGAACAAAACCAACCACAACAAATTAAAGATTGATCAAAAGATTATTTAAAATGGTTTTCTCAAGTTGGGTGACTAGAATCATAAGAAATGCTTATAAGGATTGAGGTCAACTGTGCCATTATCTATGGGATAGGAATCTAATAAAATTGAAATGAAAGGTGCATTTAATCCTAAAAACCTATGATCTATGTGAATTTACTTTGTAATTCACAAACACATAATCAAGTTCTAAGACTAATTAACAGATCCAATCATCCTACACATGAATTTATGATTTGATCTAAGCATTTTAAGAGATTCTTTGAACCAAAGCTAAAATCAAAGCATACACCAAAGCACAACCATAATGACAATTAATGAAATGATCTTTGAATAGAATTTTCATTAATAACTCAAGTAAAGATTAAAATTGGAGAGACTACAAACTCTAAGAAATTGCATTATCATTTAGATATGCTTAGGAACCATACATTTGACAAAACTTACTATCTAGACTCAAAGCATTAGACAAGGACTCCTAACATATTTAGTCTGTGTTTTTCAATCACACAATCCAATTCTAAAATTCAACAAAACACCCACACTATTGGCCTTGAATTCACTTTTATGGAAACAAGGGAGCAAAAAAAGCTTTGGGCCACTAGTACACATATCATATCCTAATTAGACTGCTATAAGACAATATTCCCTTTACAGTTATATTTGCATTCTCAATCAGAGGGAATACACATAAGACAAAGATTATTTTCATTTTCTATGAAGAACAAACCCACCTTCCAAAAGGCACATGTTGAAAATAATATCCTTAAAAATATTGTAGCACTTCCATTCCATTTGGCAAGATGACAAAATTTGCAAAGGTATGAAAAGTAAACAAAATTCCCAGTCAGCATCCACATTATCAGTGATCAATATTTACCTGTATTACCTTTCATTAGGAGACACATACTTTATACATTATAACCTCAAAGGCCAGACTTGTACAATACTTGACTGAGTATATGTGTTCTATTCTAAATTCACTAATCCAATCCAGCTACAAATATCCTTTTCCATTGTTCGTACTCCTCCTCAGATGGCCAATTCAATTCAATAATTTCATCCATTTTCTTTCTGTAAGGAGAATACTTTTCCATCACTCAATTAGCTTCCTTTTCAAAGTCTTCAAAGAAACTAATGATTAAAGATAACTTCTCCAAAGTATCATTAAGCATGTCAATATTAAGATCCTTACAAATTAATCTTATTGAGGAAAAATTGTGGGGTCCACCTAATTCTTCCACATTTTCAAAGGCTTCACTTCATCATGGGCTTGCAGAATGTCAGGTAATAGTGTTAGCTTTGTCTGATCATAATTGATCTTTAACTCTTTTCTTTTCTACTCTAATGGAGCAACATACCAATGGAATGGTTGTTCCCTAACATCACTGAAAAAATTGTTAGTGGAAATCACCTTTAGATATTTGTCCTCTTGTTGCTTTGCCCCAACTGCCATTAACTTCAAACCACTAACCCTAGGAATCCATCTATCTAAGAGTGGTGTTCCCAATTCTCCATCTCTTTGAGACATCTCCATTGCTCTCAACATCAAAGAGTAATTAGCATGGACACTATTCAATTTACTTTGAATTTTCCTATTAAGGTGCTTCAGAACAATATGAACAGTCTTGGCATTATTCTCATGCATTAGGTCCTACATTTTCTCAAGCAACTTCTGATATACCTCAACTTGCTGAAGTAGTTATCCTTTTGTGGGTTCAATAGATGGAGCTACATTTGATTTACTTAACTTATTTATTGCAATGGGATCTTGAACCATGTTGTAAGGGAAAATTTACAACGACTGCTCAGGTGGAGGAGACTGAGGATGAGTTGTAGGAGGAATGGGAGTAGTATGGCTTGAGCTAGCCGGCCCTTGAGATCTCAACATTTCCACTTGTTGTTTCCAAAATTCTTGCTATGTTTCAAGCTCAGCTACTCTTTACTAACTCTTATTGTATTCACCTAGGATATCATGGTACTTACTTCTAAACACATCCCTATCATTAGTGAGGTGCTCAACTATTTCTTTTGTGAACTTAGAAAAAATTATAGTCATTTCAATGACTTCTAATGCTTGAGTATCTGCAACTCTTTTTACAATAAATCTACCACTAAAGTTTGATAGCACTACAACTTTGGGCTTCCTTGAACTAAGAGACAATGACCATATTTCTAGAGCATCCCATTCCTGATTGAATGCAGATCCTTGAAGTGCCAACTTGGCTTCTTCTTCAGTTTGAAATAAAGGCTTATCATCACTTCTTATTGTATCTAATACCACTGCATCAACAATATCCCATTCAAGGAATAACAAAACACCACTCTTTTGCACAAGTTCTCTTCCCTCCTTAGGTACAATATTCTTAAATTGTTTCCTCATTTCTTGCATCACATTGGCTTGGATAACATTCTTAGGAAATTTAGGATGTGAAATTCATTCAACAACAACTCTCTCTACATATTCTCTATATTTTTCTCTTTGTACAAAATATTTGAATGCTCAGGTTTTGATCAATGAAACATCCTCCATAAACTCTTTGCAAGCCTCCACCCTCATGCCATTAATATTACTTGTGTGATAGAAATATGTGTATCAAAATGAATAAACAAATCACACAAAATGAAACATTAAACCAAAGAAAACTAAATAAATTGAATTTGAAAGAAACAAATAGAGCTTCTTCAGAGCCATTCCATCTTCCTCTATCTCCAGGGATTTGTTTGAAGTTGTTGCTCTCAGATTGTGTAAGCAAGGCTTCTCCAAATGGCAACCTGCAAAATGAGTGTGCAAAGGAAAGTGTTTTTCTATCCTATATGCTAGTGGAGTGAAAATACTGATACGGATATGCACAGGGGCTGTGGATTGTGGATGCTATGATATGAAGTGAATAGGCCATGATATGGAATGATTCTATGCTATGTTATGATACTAGAATGTTGTGAATACTAGAAGGCTATGCTATTGTAATTTGGCTATAGTTTTTCTGTATGAAAACTTCTCTGTCATTTCAAAGACCCAGCAGTCCTTTTTATAGCTTTTTGTAGGCAAGAGCCTGGCTGGCAAAAATCAATGGCTGTGAGATTATCTGGTAGATTTGAACGGTGAGAGATGGAGAGGTTGAGAGGAAGATGGAGAATGTTGGGAGGTTGGAGAGAAGAATGGAGCCTTGTCTTCAACCCATGGGAAAAAGCTTGCACAGGAACAGAGAAATTAATTTTTCTGTTTTGGAAGTTTGTTTCACGGTTGTTGAAGATAATCCCCAAATTAATTAAATAAATAAATTTATTTAATTTTATGTGAATTTTGAGGAAATTAAATATTTTTGAAATATTTAAATTTAGAACTATATAAGACTCAATTAAATATAAAAAATATTTAATTGCAAATAAACTTTAGAAGAATTTAATTAAATATTTTAGAATATTTAATTATGAGTATACTTTAGAGGAATTTAATTAAATATTTTAGAATATTTAATTGTGAGTGGAATTTAGAAGATATAATACTTAGTCTTTATTTGAATAAAATATTCAAGCCAAGATTAAATGATAATTAATATAAATAAATCGTAATGTTTTATTTAATTAATTAAGAAATGAATAAGAAAAGTGATTAAATAAACTTATTTATTTATACGCAAATTGAATTCAAAGATTTAATTAAATATTAAAAATATTTAATTAATTACCAGACTATGTGATGTGACCATTTTTAGGTGTATACATTTTGCCCCTCTTTGAAGTGATGTGTTTTACACATTGCTTCAAAGAATTTTGAAATTTACCCCAAATGTTGACTGTCGAATGTTGATAGGTGTATGCCCCCTCGAACGATGAATCGATAAGATTTTGATTTGTGTAAAAGCTTTTGAATTTTTTAGATTTTTTTTTTTTTTTTAATGATTTTTAAGATGTCGATTCATCATTTGAAAATTATGACATGAAGAAAATGATTTGAAAAGATATGAGATGAAAAATTGATGACTTAGATTGCCCTTGCTGTGATAAAATATGATAAAATGCCCCTGCTATGATAAAATATGATAAAACACATGACTTTGTATTGATTGTTTGCATATTGCATTGCCCTAATTTGATGATGTTTGTCTAATAAATTTGTTCCCAAGGTTGTTGGAAAACAAATACTAGATGATAAATTTGTTTCTAAAGTTCTTAAAAATAAATAGTTGTTGATAGGTTTGTTTCTAAAGTTGTTAAAATCAAACAGGATTTTGATAAATTTGCTTTCATGATGATGAAAAACAAATAGTTTGTTGATATGTTTGCTTCTAAAGTTGTTAAAAACAAACAGGATTTTGATTATTTGCTTTCATGAAAATGAAAAACAAACAGTTGATTGATATGTTTGCTTCTAAGGTTGTTAAAAACAAACATGATTGTGATTATTTGTTTTCATGGAAATGAAAAACAAACAGTTGATTGATATGTTTGCTTCTAAAGTTGTTAAAAACAAACATGATGTTGATAAATTTGCTTTCAAAGTTGTTGAAAAACAAATAGTTGTTGATTTGATTTGATAAGTTTCGATTGATAAGTTTTCTTCCAAAGTTGTTGAAAACAAACAGTAGATTTGATAAATTTTCTTTCAAAGTGATGAAAAATAAATAGTTTGATAAATGTGCTTTCAAAGTTGTTGAAAACAAATAGTCGAATGATGTATTCTAATTGGATTGATTTGATGATCCATTTTGATTTGAATAATGATCTGATCTTCTGATGTTATTGATGATTTGATCTTCTGATGTAGGAGTAGGTACATTTCCTGGTGACATGATGAGAGGTGACTAGAGCCACCCGAGAGGCAGAGTTCTATAGGACCAGTTATCATGATGTGGTGCCACGTGAGCGGAGGGAGAGTTATACACAGTCGCGGTCTACTCATAGTCATTCTCGGACTACTAGTAGGGGTGTGACACAACCATTACCTTCAGGAGGGCCATTAGGAATAGGTGGAGCAGGTCCATCAGGTGCAGGTGGGACAAGTCCTAGACCAGCACCATCAGAGGATAGCACTGTCTAGTGCATTGTACATGATGTTTTAGTGATATTTTGTTTGAGACATTTGTATACACCCTGAGATGATCTCATTTTTGATGATGTTATATCATGTATAGTTGACATCTTTGTACATTTTGACATTCATTTTCAAGATATATGAAATGCAGTGATGATTTATGATGAGTGGTTCGATTTTCTATATATGCATGATGTGTTATGATATGATGGTTTCTCAATTTTTTTTTGCTTATGATGGATATGTATGCATGATTTATAAAATGAGTGAAATCTATTGATGAATGATTGTATGAATATGATGGATGATACAATTTATGAATGCTTATAAATGTTTTGATTATGATGTATGCTTTGTTTTGCATGATTTTCTGATGAAAATATGTATGAAAAATGTATGAAATGATGTTTTTGTGAGTGTCAAAATGTACTCAGTCATTTTATTCAAAAAGATATGACACATTTGATATTTTGCCAACTTTTAGGGAAAATCTATAAATGCAAAATGCAGATTCTAACATGAATGCAATCTATACTAACCATGCAGGATATTCATACAATATTGCCATTCTAAGAGCTTATTTGTACTTTCTGTATCATCATAGAGCATTGAAATGTTGAAAGTTAATACAAGCATCAAAGGGTATGTTAGCACCATTGATGACCTGAGTATTGCTTTCATGATTTTTGATATAGCAAGATAATACAAGCGTCTAGGTATAATTGAACCGAGATGACCTGAGTATTGCTTGCATAAATAGATAAGAGTTAACCCATTTCCCATGCAAATTCTGAAATGTCATCAATGATACTTAGTAGAGCATATCTCGCGACCAATTCGCATAGTACTAATGATTCGCTCACAAACAATAGACAAAGAAAAATCGTACTCCTTCCTTGCTTTTCTAGTTTAGTACATCATTGAATTGCTCCAGAGATATGATAGAAAATCAAACAACCATTCAAATTTTGCCTAAAATATTTCAAACATTATTCAAATTAAGATCATCCAAGTTGGTTGTCATCATTGATGTTTTTGTTTTGATGTTTGTTTTCGATCATGTTGTTTTGATTTCAATTGGCATAGAATAAGCATGTTGTGATTAACATGCCAATGTTTGTTGCATTTTGGTAAACCATCTTGTGTCTGTTTGTAATGTTCGAAAAAGCTCATTTGCCCCTCTCTGGTTCAATTTGTGTTTCCGATTTTTGCCCCTAGTGTAAACACAACCTAAAGATTATGGATATGTACAAATCTCATCAAGCCATGATGAAACACAAGGATTCCCGTTGTATGATATGGATATGAAAGATATGTACAGATGATAGATATGGATGGACCGAAAGTAAATGCAAGACATAAGCTAATAGATGGAGGAGCCTATTTTTATTACAAGTAGTGCCTGTTTGCCAAGTTTTCACCACTTGTTTTTATTGCACTTTTTTAGGACTTTTTTTATTTTTTGGATTTTTTTTCAGGACTTTAGAAAATGTGTATAAAAATATGTGATAGAAAAAATGATACACATATTTCTATCACACTTATTTGATTTTTTTAAATATGTGATATAAATATCTGTATCACACTTATTTCTATCACATTTTTTTTTTATCTTAGTTTAATGTTTCTTTTTTAGGACTTTTTTGATTATTTTTTTATCTTATTTATCTTGCCTTTTTTTTTTATAATTTTTTTTATTTGTTTAGGACTTTAATGTTTCATTTTACTTTTTTGATTTTTTGATTTTCTTTTTTTTTCTATCATTTTGAAAGCAAATTTATCAAATCTACTGTTTGTTTTCAACAACTTTGGAAGTAAACTTATCAATCGAAACTTATCAAATCAAATCAACAACTATTTGTTTTTCAAAATCATGAAAGCAAATATATCAATTCCTGTTTGTTTTTAACAACCTTAGAAGCAAACTTATCAACAACTATTTGTTTTAACACATATTTCTATCACACTTATTTCTATACACTTATTTGATTTATTTTTTCAGGATTTTTTTTTTGTTTAAATATGTGTAGCACCAAAAATGTCTAATAGAAATATGTGTATCAAAATAAGATAAACAAATCACACAAAATGAATTATTAAACTAAAGAAAGCAAGATAAATTAAAATAAAATTAAACAGACGAAGCTTCTTTAGAACCGTTCCATTTTTCTCTATCTCCAGGGATTTTGTTTGAAGCTGCTGCTCTCAGATTGTGTAAGCAAGGCTTCTCCAAATGGCAACCTATACAACGAGTGTGCAAAGGAAAATGCTTTTCTATCCTATATGCTGGTGGAGTGAAAATGCTGATACGGATATGCATAGGGGCTGTGGATTGTGGATGTTATGATATGAGGTGAATAGGCCATGATATGGAATGATTCTATGCTATGCTATGATACTAGAATGTTGTGGATACTAGAAGGCTATGCTATTGCAATTTGGCTATAGTTTTCCTGTATGAAAGCTTCTCTGTGATTTCAAAGACCTGACAGTCCTTTTTATAGCTTTTTGCAGGCAAGATCCTGGCTGGCAAAGATCAATGGCTGTGAGATTGTCTGGTAGATTTGAATGGTGAGAGATGGAGAGGTTGAGAGGAAGATGGAGAATGTTAGGAGGTTGGACAGAAGAATAGAGCCTTGTCTTCAACCCACGGGAACAAGCTTGCACAGGAACAAAGAAATTAATTTTTCTATTTTGGAAGTTTGTTTGACAGTTGTTGAAGATAATCCCCAAATTAATTAAATAAATAAATTTATTTAATTTTGTGTGAATTTTGAGGAAATTAAATATTTTTGAAATATTTAATTTTAGAACTATAGAAGACTCAATTAAATATTTAAAATATTTAATTGCAAATAGACTTTAGAAGAATTTAATTAAATATTTGAAATATTTAATGGTGAATGAACTTTAGAAGAATATTAGAATACTTGATCTTTATTTGAATAAAATATTCAAGCCAAGATTAAATGATAATTAATTTAAATAAATCATAATGTTTTATTTAATTAATTAAGAAATGAATAAGAAAAGTGATTAAATAAACTTATTTATTTAATTGAAATAAAAGAATGAACAATATAAATAAATTATTTTGATTTATTTATACGTAGATTGAACTTAGAGATTTAATTAAATATTAAAAATATTTAATTAATTACCAGACTATGTGATGTGACCATTTTTAGATGTATACATTACTCACACCACTCAATTTGGCTTTTCCTAATCTTAGGATACTTGTCACAGAGCTTGATGCAAATTTTATTGGAGGAGAAGGCGAACCTTGCTTCATATCTTCAGGGGTTATCACAATATCATCTTAATCACTATCAGGGTAATCCACTACTAGGCTCTTTTCTAGCCCTTATTTCTTAATTGATG
Organism: Sequoia sempervirens; assembly: GCA_007258455.2. Taxonomy (NCBI): domain Eukaryota; kingdom Viridiplantae; phylum Streptophyta; class Pinopsida; order Cupressales; family Cupressaceae; genus Sequoia; species Sequoia sempervirens. Next base: position 158,221,993 of record VDFB02026320.1, read on the forward strand.
GTGACTCTACTGGGGAAATATGCTTTACAATTATTAGTTCTCCAAAATTCCTTATCATAGATCACTATGCTATATGGTGATATTTACTTATAGAGTTGGCCAATTTGAAGTATTTGCTAAGTATTTCTCAAATCTTTGTCACCTATTTCACTAAAGTTCGTGATAAGTTTCCCACCTTTTTTTAAAAAAATATTATGTTCGAAGTTCATAAAAAAGCACATTGTATGTGTCAAAGTTTGTCTCAGTTTCTAAGGATCTAGTGAAATTTGCATAAAGTGTAGCAAAATTGCTACTAATTAGTCCCAAGGAATTTGGGTGGTGACTCTAAAGTCTTTGCACCAGTGCAAGCTAGTGTTTAAAGATATCAAATAAATAAAGAAGAATAGAAAGAAACCAAAAAATGTTGACAAACGTGAAATTGATCCAAGTACAAATGTGAGGAGCACGAGGCCATATGAACAAGCATCCAAAGAAAAAGCTAGAAGGTGAATTTTCCAAGAAAATGAAGATACATGGAATGTGGGTGAAAGAAAAGGACACTGAAAAATGTAAGTCTACTCCTCACCCGGTCCCTGAAGGTGATATTCATTCTAGCTCTAGTTCAGAATGTGAAAGGAATTTTCTAGATTTTAGTGATAACACTTCTAATGAGAGAGGAGAGGTTTTTATGAAGTTTGTTGTAAATGAGCTACCCTTAGACCAAGGCTTATGATCCATGGAAAAAAGGGAAAGAGATAGAATACAAAGAGATAATGCTAGTGCATCACTAAAGGAAATTTTTCCTTGAATTCTAATCCTTATAGTACCATCCCTTTAGACTTGTTAATGGGAGATGATGAGTATTCCCATACTGCTACTCCTAATCTAGTTGAGACTATGTTGATGATGATTTTACTTGTAGAAAACAAGGTGAATAAATTCTTCATAGAAAAGACCACAAAGAGCATATCCATCTTGAAATATATGGAGGAATAGTTGAGTGTCCCATTTTTTCATGAAGTTTCCCATTTGTTCACAAAGAGTCCCTTTTGTTCGCAAAGTGTCCCGTTTCTTCACAAAGTGTCCCAAAAGGGTTCCAAAGTGTCTAGGCCCCCTAAGAAAGAACAATAGATGAACTTTAGTACACTTGCATGATTAATAAAGGAAAACTTAAGGATATTATATATTTTTAGAGCATATTTTTGTGGTTGTGATAGGTACCCACCTATTTGTGGTAGTGTCTATGGGGTAGGCAACTGAGTTTTTTGAGAGATTTGGCCCCTGCACTTACAATAGAGGACACAAAGCACCTGCAGGTTGTGGGTATATATTGGGCGTACATCATGCCCCCGTGAGGTACCATGATGTTATGTTGATGGTGCTTTATGAGAGTTGGGATGTAGACACATGCAAAATCCACCTTCTGACAGGTGAGATGACAATTACCCATTGCATGATAAGTTAGTGAGAGGACAAATTGAACTAGCGATGTTACTATATTCATGAGCCCTAGTTGTGAGATGGATCATGATGTATACGATGGCACTAGTACTCATCCCAAATGGGTGGGCAACACACCTTGAGGGAGGACTAGTTCACCTAATTCATGGGATGGCAGAGCACTAGACAATATATGCCTTGAGGCATTGTATCCTGGTGCATTTATATTATGATCTTGGTTAGTTTGTTTTCTGGGAGGTAGTTAGCATGGTACACTACATGCTTCTATAGGTTTGGTGTCTAGAGCATATCACGTGTACAAGACCTATCAACTTCTCATGTGCTACAACATTGGGATATCCTCAGGCCTTTGGATATCCTCTATAGTGGTTAAGGGAGTATGGGGATTTACATTTTTGGAGAGTGAGATTTGACTAACTAGAGGATGATTAGATCTTGTGAAGATGTTATTAGATGATGCTACAGTGTCCAGATCACACGAGGTAGTTGAGGAGACTATAATTAGATAGATTTTTGGTGGGCCAAAATGATCATGTAGTGCATCCCTTCTACTACGATCGAGTCATGTAGTAGTTTGGAAAGATTCAGAGACCACCTAGGGAACGATCCTTTTTTGGGAGGTTAGTGCAGAGTGCCTAAAGACTAGGTGATACAATGTGGCTCACTCTAGACCATGTTGTCGAGAGTGACTCCAATTTATCAGATCACTATCAGCCTCCAATCTCCAATGCAAACAATGTCAGTGCCACATGGGATTGTGAGGAGTGGTGGACAATATCATGACCAACTCCTATATATCCAATTGATGAGCCTATAGGAGATGAAATATCATTACTAGATTAGGAAGATGACAAAGAGGATAGGGCATATTTACTGATGTCATTAATGATGAGTATGATGAGGATGTAGATCCTAAGTATGGTGGACAAGAGGTAGAGGAGGGGGATGAGGAGGAGGAGGATGAGGAGAAGACACACTTGAGTGAGAGTGATGAGGTAGTAGATGAGGATCAACATGAGTGGGGAAATCCCTCACCCATTCGTATGACCAGATCATGAGCAATAGTTGTAGTATGCATCAGTACCCACAATCATGGAGAGGTTAGCACATCTTCGATGCCCCCTACACAGGACAATGTTGATATTTCTTAGCCTATTGGAGATATAGGTGATGATATTTGATTTTATGCATTCACTTTAGTGCTTATGCCCTTTATATATATCATGATGATGTTTACTGATCATGCACTATTTATACCTTATAGGAGTGACGATATTGGTAGGAGCTCTACCATCAAGAAATTGTAGAGATAGTGCTAGCATCCATTGACAAGGAGGAGATGGACTCAGATTATGTGCCCCCACCTATTCTAGAGTAGGATCCAAAGTCACTCAAGCCATTCACAAGATTATGGGTAGCATATGAGAGTATAAGAAGACAGCTTCACTGAGCTGAGACTACAAGGCAATCATCTTGGAATCCAACAGAGGTTGAGAGACTAGAGGCAGAGGTAGCACAACTATAGGTGGAGACAAATTAGACAGTAGGGGAGCAATAGGTGGCCCTTGGATGGATATAGGGCTTAGATTTTGCACTCAGATTTAGTGGATCACGGTCATGATCACATACGACTGTCTCCCAATGTCTTGCTACTGAATCACAAGTACTAGATCCTGAGGGGTTAAGTACCTATAGACCTCAGTGATATTGTATATTTTGATGATATGTACAAAAAATATTTGGATATATATATGAGCATTTGATGTTCTATGACTTGTTTTAATGTGGTTGAATGTTAAATAGAAATATGATTAATTAACTAACCTTTGTAAGATTAGCAATTTAATTAATGTCTTCATGCTTTAACAAAGTGTAAGTGATCTAATTAAAACTTATTGCAATTTCTTTTAGATAGGACTTGATGATTAAGTATGTTATGCTAAATTAAATGTATTAATGATCTAACTTATCATAACACACAAGATGAATTTGAATAGTATGAAACCTAAAGTAATTATAAAAAATAAATTAAATAATCACTTTAGTGCTCAGAGCACACGTATAATTTGTTTGTCAAGAATGAAGTAATGTGAAAGCATGTAGGATATGACCCAATAGCTTTAACAAAATTTCTTTATTATTCACTCTATTCAAAGGGATTAGACATAATACCAATGCAGATGTGTAGCATTGATCAATAGGTTCCTTAAGGGGTGTGCCATCTAGTTCTATTAACATGTATTCACCAGACCCAAAAGTTTTTTCAATGATGTATGGTCCTAACCAATTAGAACTAAACCTACCTCTTTCATTTGGGTCAACTTTGATGTTGCACTAATTTACAGATAGAACTAAGTCACGCTTGTGGAATGTTCAAGGGATAACAGTGAGATTATAATGGTGATATTTCCTTTTGCAATAAGCTTGAAGATGTTCAAGAGCATTAATGTGTTGTTAATTAAGCATCTCAAGTTGGTGTAGTCTTTGCTTTCTATAGTGTGTATCATCAACAAGTCCTTTAAGAGTGATTCTTAGTGTGCGAATCTCTAACTCCAAAGGAATTATTACTTCATTGCCATATACAAGATTATAAGGTGTGGTCCCTATGGATGATTGAACACTTGTGCAATAAGCCCAAAGTGCATAGTATAATTGAGTGTGCCAATCCCTATGATGTTTATTAACATTTTTCTTCAAAATTTGTTCAAGAAATTTATTAGTTTATTCCACTTGACCATTAGATTGTGGGTAATGTGGTGTCGAGAAGTGATGTTGGATATTATAGATCTCAAAGAATTTCTTCACATCATTATTCTTAAATGGTGTACCATTATTAGAGACTAATGTGGAAGGGAGTCCAAAGCAAGCGATAATGTTTTCTAGGATGAAATGACATATTACCTCAACTATTGTAGATCAAAGAGGAATGGTCTATACCCAGTTTTTGAAATAATTAGTTTGCAGTGATGATAAAGGTATGTCCAGTGGAAGGAGGTGAAATTTTTCCTATAATCTCTAATCCCCAAACCACAAAGGGCCATATCAGAATTTGATTTTTAATTTCACTAGTAGGAGAATGATTCAAATTGCTATGTTCCTAATATTTATGACAATTTTTAACATAATTGAAGCAATCATGATCCATGTTGTGCCAATAATACTTGTTATGGATAAGTTTTTGAACCAATTTTTTCCCTCCAAAATGTCCACCACAAGCACTTTCATTGGCTTGGTGAAGTGCTAGAGGTATCTTAGATTTGTTTAAGCATCTAAGTAAGAGACCATTGACTGACCTTCAATACAACACACCGGTGAGAATTATATATTTAGATACAAGCTTTGTAAATGAGATCAAATATTTTTAGTTGTTGGCTCAGGAAAGGTACCACTTTTCAAATAGTTGAATATTGTATCATACCATTCACTCGAGCTTTCCTCATTTATCATTAAAACTTATTCTATTCTTTTGTTGATCAAAGGTTTCATGATAGGGTTAATAGTGAATGTGAATTTTTTTGAAGGATCTTGAGGGGATATAAGAGAGGCAACACTTTCCATTTCATCTGCAAGCCAATTGTCTTTTCATGGGATGTTAGCAATGGTAAATGTTTGAAACTTCTCTAACAAGTTCATGATAAGATCCTTGTATTTGGATAATTTATCATGCTTTGCTTGATATGTTTCATTTATTTATTTAATTACTAATTGTGATTCACCAAAGATCTTAATATCTTTGAAACCCATGATCAAAGCAACCAGCAACCCAACAATTAATGCCTCATACTCAGTTCTATTATTCATACATAGGAAATTCAATCGATTCGACAAGGGAATAGGCTTTCCTATGGGTGGGATTAATATAACCTCATCACTAGAGCCTGTTCTACACTTGGATCTGTCAAAACATAATTCCCATGTAGGAACATCTATTGTCAACACACTATCATTAGGAAAATAGTCATTTCTAGGTAGTGCTAGAGGAGAAGGAGCATCAACTAAGTGGTCAGTCAAGGCTTCGCCTTTGATTTATTTTTGTGAAACAAACTTAAGGTGAAACTCAGTCAACATCATTACCCATTTAGTTAAATGTCTTGATAAGTCTATTTTATTAAAAAGATGTTTGAGAGGATCAAATTTTGTCATGACTTGTATTTCTGCATTTATTAAATAGTGTCACAACTTACTAGTAGTGAATACAAGAGCCAAGCATTGTTTTATGATTGGTGTGTATCACGTTTCATAATCGGTTAAATTTTGACTAATGTAATTTATAGGATGTTATTTATCATTGTCATCTTGTTGAGCCAACAATGCTGCAAGAGCATGGGCAGATGTAGCTATGTAAAGGATGAATGGTTTGTTTGACATAGCAGATTGTAAAATGGGTAGAGTGGCAAGGTATTCCTTCAAACTCTCAAAGGCCTATTTACAATCCTCATTCCAATCAAAATGCACATCATTTTTGAGGAGATGTATGAAAGGTAACATTTGACTGACTAAGGGGGTGACAAAATTACTAATAGATTGAATTCTTCCTTCTAACGTGTGCAATTGAGAAATTTTTTTAAGAGGTGGCATGTTTATTATAGCATCAATTTTATTTGTGTCAACCTCAATGCCTCTGTGAGATATGATAAACCCTAAAAAATTTCCACTATCTACTCCAAAGACACACCTTTTTCGATTTAGTCACATGTTGTATTTACGTATCCATTCAAAAAAAATTTGGAGGACATTCACATTGTCTTGTCTTGTTAAGGATTTGGTGAGGATGTCATCAACATAATCTTCCAAGATTTTATGTATTTAATCATGAAATATCAATGCCATTGCTCATTGATAAATTGTGCCGACATTCTTTGATCCAAAAGGCATCATAACCCAACAAAATGTTCCCCAAACAAATGTAAATGTCATCTTATATTGATCTTGTGGGTTAATAAAGATTTGATTATAACTAGAAAATCAATCCATGAATGACAACAAATCATGCCCAACAATTGAATCCACAATAATGTCAATATTAGGGAGGGAAAAATCATCTTTTACAGAGGGTTTATTCAAATCATGAAAATTTGTACACATCCTAGTATGATTATCAGGTTTAGCAACTCTGGCAATATTTGAGACCTAAGGAGAATAATCAATCGGTCGAATGAAACTTACATCAAAGGGTTTTTCAAGTTTTACTTTAACAAGCAAGGCTATCTTATGGTTCATTTTTCATATCTTTTGTCTAGCATTCTTAGTATTTTCAATAAGGACAATGTTTTGTGTTACTATTTATAGATCTATTCCTAGCATATCTAAATATTTCCAAGAATTTTTTTTAGGAAAATCATGAAGCAAGGTCATAGTATCCTCTTGTTCTTCATCATCAAGGAACTTCCCAATCTTAATGACCTTTTTGTTATCATCTATATCCATTGGTATACCAATTGTATCTCCTAAGGGGAGTGCATTTGACTTAGGAAATTTGGAATCATATGGTTCCATGCTTGTGTCTATCTCATTGGTATCGATGTATTTTTTTCTTGGTACTTATCATAGCATAGGTAACCTGTCTCTTGGAAGAATATTTCCTATCATAAGCACCTAAAATATGTTTCAAAGCTTCATCATTGTCAAATTATTCCCATTACAGTGGAAAATCCATATCAATGAATTCGAGATGCTTTAGTGTGAGATTGATTCCTGGTTTACAAGTGATGGTATTGATATTTAGCGATGGTTGTTGAGTTTCTTTTGTTGTCTTAGAAAGAGAGTATCCCAAACCAATCTTTGTTTCTTATGTATTAGGTTCTATAGGAACCCAAATTCCTTGTTTGTTCTTTCCACATCCTTTACTATCATATCCCAATTGTTTCACATGCTCATAAACTTTCCTATAAAGTATTTCCATTTCCTTTGGGTTAGGTGGATGTTGATGATCTATCTCATCAAAATTTTTTGTGTATGTTGTATTTTCTTCTAAAGTAGAAAAGGTAGAGGCTTGGGAAGATTCTTCCAAATTCTGATTTGAAATAACCATCGATTGTTCTTGTTTTTCATCTTCTTTTTGTGTGATTATGTATTTTCAGACCATAAATGAAGGTGTGAATTCTAATGTACCCCAATCATCACCTAACAATTTAGACACAAGTTCTTCATCTTGTTTTTTGGTCTCAAGGGGTTATATGTGAGGTGTTGGAATCAATGCGTTCAGAGGACTCATGTTGTTCCTCTTCCAAGTTGTAACCAACTTTCAGGCTTGGGGTCTATTTCAACTTGATAAACATTGTTGTTATAGACATATTTCATTATTTGATGAAGGGTCGAAGGCACCACATGCATCTCATGAATCCATGGTCTTCCCAAAAGAAGATTGGATGAAAGATCATAGGGCATGACATGAATAGGAGTTTGTAAAGTAGGTATTCCAACTATAATAGGTAAAGTATTTACACCAAATGGTTGTTTTTTAATTTTGTCAAATCCTCTAATAGATAAGGAATCAGTTTGGATTTGTGATTTATCCACATGTAATTGATCTAGGAGCTTTACACTGCACATATTAAGGGTAGAACCACTATCAACAAGGGTCCTTTTTATGCCTATTCTATTGAATTGAGAAATTATCATAAAGGCCTCATTTTGTTTCCTTAATTATAATGGAGGGAGCTCATGTTGATGGAAGGTTTAATATCTACATTAATTGCATTCATTCCTTTTAGAAGAGCTGCCACATCATTTGCTTTTGTACTAGGAGGAACCACTATTTGTTGTAATTTTGTTTGGAGCATAGAGTGATAGTTTAGTGAATTTTGAAGAAGGTCCCAAAGGGATATCTTTGTAAGAGTGCTCTTAAGTTGCTCAACAAGATCATACTCCCTAAATCGAGGAGCACAAGGTAGTACAAAATGAGGCAAAAATAAGGAAGTTGGGGTTGGTTGTGGTGGTTGTGGATTATGTCTAGTGTAATGTGTGTGAGCAACAACAACATGCTTAGGTGGGTAAAGGGTAAACTTAGGTTTAGGTGGAGGTTAAGGTTTATGTGAAGGTGGGTAGAGGACAAGTTGAGGTTGAATTAGATTGACATCTTTTGTTTTAGGTTGCTCACAACAAACCTTAATGGATGTCTTTTGTGAGATGAAGTCCTCAAGGGCTTCATCTAACATGTCAAAGTCATCAGTACTAAAAGGTTTGGGAGATAAGTTATCATTGGTTGGTTTGGGTTTGTCATCACAAGCCTTAGTGGATGAAATTAGAGAGAGGAAACCCTGTAGAGCTTCATCTAACTTATCCAAGTCATCACTACTAAATTTTTTGGATGATATAGTTTTTCTAAAGTGAAGCATATATTTAATTGTTTCATGTGATGTTTTGAGGTTTTTGTTTGCACTTTCTGATGAATTTGATCTAAATGAACTAGGAACTAATGTTAAAAATGAACATTGTACAAATATAATGCTATCCATAATTTCCATTAAAGGGAATGATGCTAATGCTAATTATTTGAATGTAACAAAAAATAACTAAACAAAAATAGAAAAGTAACGGGAACAAACAGTAAATTAAGAAATTGGAAACTAAATTCTAAAAATACTGATGCAAAGTGTGTACTGGGACTAAGTCACCCAGGGTGGCGAATTAGTCCTAGTAAGGGTATTTTTGAAGTATTTTTTAATTTTTTGATGAATGTTGATGTGTTTTGTACTGTACAATGCAAATCTAAAGTTCATATGCATAATTTCACTACTAGTTAAGGAAATAAGATGCAATAATGGAAGCTTAAATGAGCTTTTCACTAATGTAAATTTGAAAACCCTAGAATGCAAAACAATGCAAAACCTAATGAAATATTGATGGAAGCTATTCCTAGGATGTGAATGCACTTAAATTTAGAAGTATTTGATGTTCTAAAGTCAGGTTCACCAAAATGTGGACAAAGATTTTGGCACCCAAGGTTCTCTTGCACTTCTAGGGTTTTTCAACTAAAAGGAGAGAGAAGGGCCAAAATGGGAAATGTCCCTACTCAAAAATAATGTAAATATGGATGAAATGTGCCTAAATTCAATGTCCTAAAAGCAATAAACTAATAAAAAATAATAATTACTAATGTAAAACCTAAGAAATGCATTTTTTTTGAAAACACATTGTGATGTGCAGAATGATAGATTAAATGCAATAACGAACAAGATAAAGATGATAAATAGAAATTGTGCACTTGGAAATTGATGAAGGACAAAATTAAAATTGTAAATGTTTCTAAAATAATAGAAAATCTAGTTTTCTAGCCAACTGGGACACTTACGCCAAGCTGGGTGACTTAGTCCTAGATCTTGGAAACTACTCCAAAACCCATTTCAATCAAATGGGTATCCAGATCTACAAAAAATTCTGACAAACAAGTGTAGTGGGACTAATTTTCCACTGTTGGTGACTTATTCCACTTTGGCTTTTTTGAAAATCCAAAAGTGGAAATGCAAACCCTCCCTCTACACTCTATTTTTTGGTGGAAGCCTAAATCCAAATATGTGGAAATGCCTGCAAAATAGAGTGTAATTTGGTTTCTAATGGGGAGTTTTCCTTGGTAAAACCCCTAGTTTTTATTTAAAATTTGAAAGAGATAATAAAATCTGCATAAAACCCTAGCCCAAAGTGTATCTAAGACTACAAAATCTAAAAATAAGATTCAACCCTATTCTAACATGCAAGAATAAGATGCATAAATAAAACTAGATAGATGCAAGACTCATTCTAAGAGACCCTAAATCACATTAGAAATGAATCTTAATGATATTCAAACCCTCCTTAAGATGAAAATAGAGATAAAATGGAAGATGGAATCACTTTGAAAACAAGTCCTTAGGCTTGATTTGATGGATAGTTACATCTCCTCAACCTAGATTTCTCCATGGTTCTCCATAGGTATCCATAATCAACCCTTTGCAATGTGAGATCTTGGAAAAAAGGTGAGCTTGAAAACCTACAAAAACCCTAACTTGCTACCCTAAAGCTTCAACTTTGCTATAAATAGATTAATAAATCTTCTTGTGGAAGATATTCAATACTTGGATCTTGATTTTTTTTTTAAATGACTTAATGTTGTGAAAAATGACTTAAAAACTTATATTTATAGGAATCAATACCTAGTTATTCATTATTTTAACTTAATAGGCTGACATCCATTGAAAATTTGAATTAAGTCGGTGATTTTCCCACTCAAAATTGAAAAATCCCCCAAAAGGGACTAAGTCGCCACCCTGGGCGACTTAGTCCCACCAGGGCTTTTTGAGGTGGGTTTTCTAGAATTTGAATGATTTGAATATTGTTTGTGGGGATTTGTATGATTTTTGAGTGGAATAGGCCTTAAAGTAAAAAATAATGAGTCTTAGGGGCCTATAAATGTTTTTTTTAAAGGGTGATTAATGCAAATGTGTCTAAAATAGGACCAAATTAGACCATAGATTGTACTATCTCCAAGGGAGTACAATTTCTGTGTCCACATATGCTCTTCCTACTAAATGTTTCAGTTATCTCCTAGGTCATGTGGTTTCTCAATCCATATTCAATCATATGTCTCTTTCCAATTCATACCAACAATTACTTAATTATTATTTTTCCAATGACTCTTGTCTTACTCATATTAAGGTAAAGAATATTTTTACTCACTCCCTTGAGTACTTGGACATTTTTTCTTAGGATTTTTTTTGAATAATTAAATTGACAAAGACTCAATGTTATCAACAATCCTTTCCCCTACCTCACAATGGATTAAATAGTTGTGATGGAAGTGGATTGATCAAGGAAAAGTGCTACTTTTTTAAGGAATACATATTTTTTCAAGCCCACCCTTTATGCTTTGTAAACCCATGATTGATAGAGTAGATAAATAGTTTAGTTATTTGATTTCCAAGCCACTTTTTTTGGATAAAAAACTTTTCCATCAATTTTTTATAAGGTGTTGGTTAACATGCATGCATATTACTCTTCTTTTTGGTTTCCTTCTATGTCACCAAAAAATGTATAGTTCACATTCTTATGCTCACTAGAGTCTCTCTTATGGACTTTGGCTTGATTTTTCCTAGATTTAATTTTGTAATGTAGTCAACACATTCACATTAGGCCTTGGACCCTTGTGAATCATTAAGACTTCTAGGATGTCTTGTAAAGGTGTTGTGAGGTGTTGCAACTCACTTTCACACTTTTCTAGGAACCTTTCATCTTAATTCACTTAAATGACTCCTATTTATCACTTACCAAGTCTTATTTCAAAGTGTTGTAAAGAGTTGTAATAAACTCTCACCCTTTTCTAGATTTGTCATCACTAATTCAACCCATTTTCATGTTTAAATGTCCCCTTAATGTACTTTCCAACCATTCTTAAGTGTGTTTTTGAGAATATTCCCATTAAAGAACATTTAATTCCTGACACCCATTTAAATTGCTTAAGTGGGACTTAGTCGCCAATAGGGGCAACTTAGTCCTATTTGGCACAAAAATTAAAATTATTTCAAATTTCTAGTGGGATTTCATTCTCTAACCTTTAGGTCAGCTTGTGATGTGTTATTTTCAAGAAATTTAGGAAAATCAAGTATAAATAAGGGTTTTTCTCCTCATTTTTGATTTCCTACAATCTCATAATCTCTTGCACTCTCGTAACTCATTAAGCATTCAATCTCTCAAGCATTCAAGCAATCTAAGCCTAATCAAGTCATCCATTGGAGCACTTCAATGCATATCTTCAGATTTCTACATCAAGGGTTTGGTAAGTTTATGAAATTCCATGTTATCTATTTATCATTCTTTTCTTATTTCATTTCATTATCTAGGGTTTGCATGTGTGTTTGCACACTTTGTAGGCAAACTTGTCAAAGAAATAGGTGTTGAAAAGTGGTCAACAAGTCATCAAAGCTATTAAAGTCAAAAAAGACCTAATTCAAGCTTGGAGACATCATTTAGCCTATCAACAAAGACCTAATCCAAACTTGGAGACATCATTCAACATGTTTTCTATAGAATCAAGAGTCGACACTTGTCAAAAAAGCAAGTGCAGACTTGAAGCTACAAGATCCTATCCCAAAATTGTTTAAATATGTACATGGACTAAGTCGCCACTAGTGGTGAATTATTCCCACTGCCAGGGCTGAAAAGTGATTTTTGCATTTTTGGATACACATTTGGTAGATTTCTGTTCCAACAAGTTTTCCCCAAAATTGGACTAAGTCACCCAACTTGGCATAAGTGTCCCAGTCAACATTTTCAGTCAATTCTATAGGATTCCAAAACCTCTCCACATCATATTTTAGATTCCAGGTGCACCTCTCTAGTTATGTTTACTTATTTCATCATTTACTTGCATTTTTAGGTGCTTTTGCATATCACAGTGTGTTTTCTAGCACTTTGCATTTCTTAGGTTTTGCATTCTTAAATCATTTTCTTTTCAGATCAGTGCATTAGTACATCATAATTAGATACATTATATCTCATTTACATTAATTTTGAGTGTAGACATTAGCATTTTGGCCCCAATTCCTCTCCTTTTAGGTGAAAAACCTCGAAGAGTTAGAACATACCTGTCTTGGGTAGCCAAAATCATTGTCCACACTTTCCAAAGCTTTTTATGTTTGCATGGAGAATTTCCTTAATTATTTTTTCTAAGCTAAGAGATTAGTATGTCATGGTTTCAATGATATGTCTATTGACATTTCATGCCATGCTTAAATGACCTATTATTGATTACTTATCTAAGAGATCCTACATGGGCCACCTTGCATATTTTTTTTTATGGAGGTTCCTAAAATTGGCTAAGGCCTAATTTTTTGAGCTTTTAGGTTTCAACATACCTATCTTTTGACATACCATATTCATCACCCTCAATCCTCCATCTCTTCCACTTATTCTTTCTACATTTTTCCTAAGTCTTTTGGGTTTCATCCATTGGCCTTACACTTTAACCATTATCGCTTCCCTCTGGTAAGCCTTAAGCCTTACCTCTAATCACTAAATTCCTTATTAGGTTTTTCAAGATTTTCTTAAGTGTTGACTTGTTAGACTTTGTGGATTGACCTTCCTCCTTATCATTTACCATCTCTTCCTATTTACCTTAATCCTCCCTCTCAAACCCTGATGTTTGATAGCCCCTTTTCAGCTTTCAGTGGTTGGGCTTTCTTCTTACATCTTTTCAATTCTATGGAAAGAATTAGCTCTTCCTCTTGACTCTCAATCCCTAAAATCTTCTCTTTGGTCTTTAGACATTGTCCTTGTCCTTTACCTCTTACCTTTATTTGGTAAGAGGTAGCTCTTCTTCACAACCTTTGATGACTCTCTTCAAGTGTTGGGTTTCAATATTTCTTCCTACTATTTTTCTTAACTTTATGATAAGTTGTAGATCATATCTCTAACCTCTAACACCCAATGAAGTGGTCCTTTCAGACTTTGCATTTGTGCAATTTTTTTTCTTCCTTCCCTTCTTCTAATCTAGTAAGAGGTATGTTTTGGGCCTGATGCTTGATGCCCATTGAAGGTTTCTCTTCTCAAATTTTAAAACAATTTAATGATGTAAAGGTTCCTTTTAGGCTTGACACCTTGATATTCTATGGAATGGTTTGTTTTTGGGGTGATGATTCCATTAATGCTTGAACCACCTCCTCTACTACCTATTTCAACTTTTGGGCTTCAAGGATAACATTTAATGCATTCTTTGACTTCTACAAGTGGATTTTGTTGCACCCATACTCATTTATTGTTGTTGTTTTGTCCCTTCTAATGGATTCATGCCCATATCCCTAATTTTATAGGGGGATTGGGATGCATTTTCAAGCAAAAACTTATGACAAGGGTATGATGTGTAGGTATTTCTTTCTATAGGCTTTCCTTTTGGTGTGGATTTTCATGGTTGATCTCCTTAGATCTTTCCATGATTAGACTTGTATTGACTGCTAACCTTAGATGGGTTAGGGTTTGGTTTGTAATCATCCAAGTTATGATTAATTTATAAAAGAAACAATTGTATTCATTCTATAGGTTCTTCTTTTGGGCTCCTCTCAGAGTTTTATTTAGAAGACACTATATACCTCTACATTCTATCATTGCAAAGTCTGGCTTTATGTCTTATGTTAATGCAATCTAGCTATTGTCACAACTATTTCTTGCATGTTTGAGTAAATATTCATACCTTCATGTTTGAATGTGTGTTTTAGTTGATTTGTTGATGTATTAAGAAATCTAAGTTAAAGAAGGAATAAATTTATATCCTAGTTTATCACCTCTTTTTATATTTCATGTTCTCCTTCTATCTTTTTTCCTTTGTGATTTGTTAGAGTAGAGTATTGATAGGATTTCATGTGCTACGTTAGACCAATGCATTTGCACTTAGATTAGAAGAGGAAGTTGGAATTCTCCAGAGACTCGACCACATTCGCAAGGTCCCACACCTTGAGGTTGTTTTTATTGTGTCATTGGAATGTTAAAACTTATGCTTAGGAGGGTGTGATTTCATGTGACAATAGTTTTTGGCATGCTTGGTGGGACACATATAAATTTCACTTCGTCTAGTTGAGAGAGTGGTTTCGATCTTAACAATTCAGCCTTGAAGAGGCACTAGCAAAGTACCTAGTGACTCTACAACTAAGGGAGAACACTCCACATCAAAGGTTGGTGACTCAGCTACTACCCATAATCATGTTTTAAAGCATAAATGCATATTCATGCTAAGAATACAAATCAGGGCATCTTATAGAGGTAACTTCAAATATACTAAGATCTCATTTTTTACTTCTAGAAGAATAAATACACACTTTCTATAGTAATGGAAAAAGTATCCTTTTTCCTTACTTAATTCGGGAATAATTTTCATTGAATTAACCTATTTTTTCTGTCTAATATTTTAATATGTTGTACGTGCATTCACATTGATCTTGGGCACCTTTTAATAAAATGTACTTAATGTGTACCTTATTTAGCTATTGTAAAGTGTTGTAACACACTTTCACATTTATCTAGGGTTTCCATAATTAATTGTGGTTAATTAGAGTTAATTATCAGCTTTAATTCAAATTTAAGCCTTACTTGTGACACTTTCTGAGGATCCATCCTGACACCCAACATTTTAATTATAAAAAATTTAATTGGGAAAAATCAAGGTCCTAGAAATTGGTGCTAGGATCCATTCACCCTAGTTGGTGAATGGGTCCTCGCTCTATAGGACCTCTATTTCTTTACACATTTGACATGGGTTTTTGATGTTCTTTGACCCCTCCAAGGCATAGTCCTAGAAACTTGTGCCAAGATCCATTTTCCCTAGGTGGCGAATGGGTCCTCCCTTAACAAGGAACCCCTTATTGAATTTAATTTTGATGGGATTTTAATAATATTCATTTCCAAATTTGGTGTTGGCTTTAATCATTTTAATTTTGAGGTTAATCTCTAGATTTAGTATAAATAAGGGGTTAATTCACATTGTTTCTCCTACCAAGTTTACAAGAGGCCTAAGCATTCAAGTTTTCAAGCATTAGAGACTTATAAGAGAATTTCAAAGGAATTTCATATCAAATTATTAAGATTTTATTGTAGAAATTCAAGATCATTCCATCATGTTTCAGGCATAGTGCATTCATACATGTTGTTGAGCTAAGATCTAGTCAATGCAACATTGAAGATATAGTTGCAAGCATTGTTACACATCTTATTCAAAGATCAAGATATACATTCTTCATGGCCACTACATGTTAGTTTGTAAATTTACATTCCAAGAAAACATCCAAGGTATCATTAATTACATATTCATGTTTCATGCTTTATTTTCCTTATTTCATCATTTGGTTTAATTACTTACAAGGGGTTTGACTTAGGAAAACTCCTATTCACTAACAATCAACAATATTTTTTACCTCTTGAGTGTGTGTTTTCAGATTTATAGGTTGAAGATCAAGTGGGCGATAATTTTAGAGAAAAATTGTCAAAGTTGTCAAGTTGCAAGATTGACCTTTATAGTGCAAGAACAAAGAATTGAAGCTAAAAAATTTATTGAAAGTTTTTGGGAGCTAGAAACTGGGGATCAAAGAGTGCTGACATCAAGGAAAATAACCCAGATCTTAATTTGAGAAATCCTAACAGAGATCCATTCACCACTAAAGGCGAATGAGTCCTTTGTGCCCTAAAAATAGGCTTCTTGTAGCAAGGTACAACATCATTTTAAGCTCTAAAGACTCCCATCTTAGTTGCTATAATAGTTAGGGTTAGATTCTAATTGTTATTTCAATCTTATGATATAATTAATCACATGTTTAATGGTGGAAGATTAGTGATTCATCATCTTGTTGATTCATTTTGGTGCAAACCCTACTTTGACCATTTAACTATTTTGGCGAACCCGACTCATTGAATATTGCAATTTTCTGATTTTGAAGTCTTTCATTACATCTTAGCTTAGTTCTTGCATTCATTTGCATCTCATTTGCATTGAGTTAAATATTATTTAGGGTTTGGGTATGTGCAGGATCATCATGGAAAAAATAGGCCCTTAAGTGGCAAAAGAATTAGAAAAATCAGAGTTAGGCAACTTGACGTAAAAAATTGAATAATTTATCTATATTATTTCAAAAATATGTAAGAATAGAATCTGTAGAAAATTGAATGTAGTTTCTAAACTACTAGGTTTTTAAAAAAAAAATCTATTTAGTGAAAATTTGAAATTTCAATGCAGTAGTACTTAAATTTCAGGGAAAAAATAAGAAGTAGGTGCCTGTCTGACCACCCTAACCACAATAAAATGATAATATTTTTTTATAATATTTTATATATGAGTAGATGACTCATGTATCGATGTGATGCATATTTTTCTTTAATTTTTTTCTAAGTAAATAATTAATTATGATTTTTTTATTACAACTTTTAAAAAATATAAAAAACTCGTATGTCTAACCACCTTAACTTGGTCAAAACTTCATGAAATTCAAATTTTCTATTTTTAATCCTATAGTATGCAAAACATAGAATGTGACGCATGCTTTGGATTCAAAAAATGTGATACTGTTTGAAGGCTATAGATGTTTTTCAATCAGTCTATCAATCAAGACTTTAATGGTAATTTGAATAGAAAATGAATAATAATTACTTATTAAATTCAAAGTAAAGCATAATTTATATTGATTGAAAGTTTAGAATATCCTTTAAAAACACTTTTTGTTTCATCAATTTTGGGTAAAAAAATGTTGTCAACCACATACCCATCATATTGCCACTTTTTGGCCCATCATGATCCTGCACATACCCATTTCTTGTTTGCATTGAAATCTTGCATCTCATTTAGGGTTTAGAATTGCATTGGTTTCACATTCTCTAAATTTGAAAAATAAAAAAACAAATAAGTTATTGTGCATATCATTTATATCTTATAACGTTGCATTTGAAAATTAAAAAAAATTGCATTTCAAATTAGGTCTTTGCATACATTATTTCATTGCAATTCTAGAAAATCTAAAATAGAAACTTACTGCTTCAGACCTAGAACTGAAAGACATTACTAAAAGATTGGAAATCATTCAAAAACTATTTCAAAACTCTAATCAAGGACACATTCACCTTTACTAGTGAATGAGTCCTTGATCAAGTCAAACCTAAACTCTTTGGAATTTGAAAATGTAGTTAAAATCACTCTGAAATTAGTAAAAACATCTCAAAAATACCTAACCAGGACACATTCACCCTTATTGGAGAATGAGTCCATGTTATCTTAATCTACATTTTCTAGAAATTAAAATCTCAAATTTAGGCTTCTTTTTGCTGTTGTTACTTGTTTCAATTTCTTGATTGATTGTTTCATCAAATTCATTGCATATATAGCTTAAATTGCTTAAATTTAGTGCATTGTTAAAATTCAAAACTGCATTCAAACATTTCATTTTTAGTTTATTTCATTGTATAATAAAAAAATTGAGTTGCTTAGAAATTTGAAAATTGTATTTCATTGTAGATTATTGCATTGCCCCTTATCTATTCTAGGTTTTGCACACTGGGGTTATAAAACTTGTATGAGATTTAAAACTTGGTGTCCTATTAGCATTACTATTGTAAGACATAGTTCGAGGATCGTGGCATTTTTCAATATCTCACTCATCGTGGATCTTGGGTTTCCTAACTCTCTTTCTAATAGTATTGATAATCAACCCTCCATGGATCATAGTTTTCATACTACATTTCCCACAACTTCATCTCCTACAACTAGTGTTCCTCTTGTTAACAACGCCTTCCCTAATTCCACTCAAGCTTTGGGGTCTACTCTAAGCCAAGGTGGAATTCCAATTCCATCCTCCACGATACCAATGTCCATTCTTACATACACTAGTACACAACCAACAACCTTTCAACCTACAACAACCCTTCAACCTACAACATTTGTTCAACCAACCACAAAAATTATACCTACTAGCATTGTGTATGCTTCCATAGGTATTCTCATAGGAAATACTTCTAGGCTTGTCTATTCAAATACAATAAATCCTCAACAATCCACCTTCACCAACCTATAATTCACTAGCCCTCCACATACATACACCACTCCACCTTATTCCCCTCAACATTACAATTAAAATGATCCTCTTATTAGCTCACTTTTCCAAACTATGACATCCCTCCAACTACACGTTACAACATTACAACAAAACAACAACAATCAACCTTTAGAATACATCAAATCTAACCCGCTATCTTTCAAAATATTAGGAGTGCAAATGCCACAAGGTATAGAAGTCCCTTAATTCAAGAAATATGGTGGAAAAGGAGATCATGTAAGCCATGTTTTCACTTTCACAGCCTTGTGTAGTGATTTCATTGTTGAGGATAAACTTTTGGATAAGCGATTCCCTAGGTCCTTGAAGGATATTGCTTTAGAGTGGTTCTCTTCTTTGCCAAACTTCAATTGGTTCATTCAAAGAACTCATTTATGCCTTTTACAACCACTTCCATATTCACATGGGTACCAAGATGACCCTTGCTAATTTAATGACATTCAAACAAAAAGAGGATGAGAAAGTGACTAATTTCATAACAAGATACCAAACGTGCTTTATTCACAAGTAAACATTAAGATTCTCGATGCTGACCTTCAACGAATGTTTATTGCCAACTTGTAAGATAAAGTCCAAACAAAAATTGAAATTTTGAGATTTCCATCCTTCACACAATTATGTACAACACTTCATGATAATCAAAATTCAAGTTCTAGTCATGATATGAAAACCCCCCCTAGTCGTCTTGAAAATTTTTAATCTACAACTCAAAACAATTATCAACCTTTTAGGAAACAAAATAGGGGATTTTTACTGTAATTAAGTTTTGATGCAAGAGCATCTAGGTGCACAAACAATCCTACACAACCAAAAACAATATTTTATTTTTTATGTTTGTGTTTTTCTTTGATTTTTTTTCTCAAGCACTATTATTTTATATCCTCAAATCCTCTAGTGAAGTTTAATGTCAATATTTATGTGAGTGGGTATTTATTGTAAAATTGTAACTCCAATTTAAAAAAATTGAAATTGCATGTTTTTGAAGGATTGGAAGGGTGGGTGTTGATGGAATGGAGAGAGTGGGTGTAAGGAGGGAAGAATATTTTTGAATGGTCATTTAATTCTCAAGCGAAGAAGAGGAAAACCACGTCCAAGAAGGGGTGAGAGAGCATTTTGGAAGTTTGACTAGCATTGCACAGGAAGAGGTTCATAATTATGAGACAAAGTATCAATAAAATGGCTATAAATTTCTTATATGGTAATGAAATTAAGAATTTCAAAATGATTTGGAAAGCTGGAAACAAGGCACACCAAACCCATAAATCCTTTGAGAAAATTCTTAAGAATGAGAGAGCATTGATGAATAGAAAGTGATGGGTTTCAAGAATCTTTTCGTGGAGAAAATAGTTGTTGGGAATGTGAGAAATGGTGATTGTTTTGAAGGAGGATGTGGTGTCAATTGATATGTGTTGTAGGCTCTTTTTATTTAAAAAAAAAAAATCAATAATTATATTTTGGGTTGCTTGTAGGTGTTTTAGAAAAAATAAATTTTGTTTGTGTTTTCCTATAGATTAGTGTTGCAAGATTGACATAATTTGGCATATGAGGAATCTATGTATATCAATGTTGTTGAAGAAATTATGGAATGCAACAAATATTTGAATACATGGTTGCATTTTTTTTGGGTTTATGATTTTTTTTTCAATTGTAGTAGAGATTATGTTGCATTGTGTTTGTGAGTAGCAATGTTTTGATTGCATCAAATGGTATCAGAGCCAGTGGTCTTAAGTGCATAAGCAAATCACTGAATGTGAGGCAGCTTATGCCAAGATCTATGGGTCAAGATTAAAGTTTTTTCAAAGCTCCAAAGGTTTTTGTAGGTGTATGGGTTCATGTAGCTATGGAGAGCTAAGAAGACAATAATTTGGTAGAAGAAGAGGTCGAGAGGATTTCAATATGCCTTTGAGAAGGATAATTTCTAGAATAATTTCACAATGAAATGAGAAATGCAATAAGAAATATTGCTATAGGTTTGAGAAGAAATCTGGAGCATGAGGATGCACATGATGAAGATGAGGAAGTTGTAGATGAAGAAATTGAGAGGGAAAATGAGGAGCCAACAGACGAAGGAGATGAAATATTTCTGAGAGCAATAGCCCAAATCAATAGAGGGCATAAAATGGAAGTCCCTAATTTTTTAGGCACATTGAATCCTAAGAATTTAATAGATTAGATTGGATAGTTGGAAGAATATTTTGAGTTTGAGAATATTAGAGACCCACAAAGGGTAAGATTGGCATAAACAAAGCTCAAGGGACATGTTGCATTATGGTGGAAAGATTTGCAAAAATAAAGAGTGGAGAATGGTGAGATGAAGATAACAAAGGGCATGAGTGTGAAGTAGTTTACAGAGGAATTTTTCAAGATGGTGATTAGGTCAGGGCATCATGAAATGGATACAGAGAAGGTTGTTAGATATATTTAAACAGACTTAAATTTAATATCCAGGATGATATGAGTATGTTGAAGATTTTTACTATTGAAGAGGCTTACCATTATGCTTTGAAAGTAGAGGAAAAGGTAAATAGAAGCCAACAAAATAATTCAAGACACTAGTACACAAACAACAATATATGACTAAATAAACTACTAAAAATTGCATATAAATGACTAACTTTGGTCACATGACCATTAGTAGTTTATTGTTGGTCATTTATAACTCGACCAAATTTATGACTAAACTATTTTAGTCATTTATTTAGTCATTATTTTAGTCATTAATTTGGTCATTGATTTGGTCATTTATTTAGTCATTTATTTAGTCATATTTTTAGTCACTTGACTATTTTAATGGTTTATTTGTAGTCATTTATAACACCACCAAATTTATGACTAAACTATTTTAGTCATTTATTTAGTCATGGTAGTGATTTGTTTAGTCATATATTTAGTCATTAATTTCGTCATATATTTAGTCATTAATTTAGTAATTGATTGTTGTTAACTGGTCATTTAATTAGTCATGATAGTCATTTATTTTGTCATATATTTAGTCATTACTTTAGACATATTTAGCCATTAATTTAGTCATATATTTAATCATTAATTTAGTCATTAATTTAATCATTACTTTAGTCATATATTTAGTCATTAAAAATCAAATCTAACTTAATTAATCCTCACAAGTTTATAGATATAAACTTCAAGTATCATAGATATTCAAATGTTAAAAAACACCATGAAATGAAGACTGAAATGCTTGAACAAATATGATTGATCAGACACAAACACAAATAGATTACAAATCAAGAGGAACCACAACACAGTATTTATGGGTGGAGAAAAAACCACTCAAAAAATTTACTTTATTAAGCC
Organism: Sequoia sempervirens; assembly: GCA_007258455.2. Taxonomy (NCBI): domain Eukaryota; kingdom Viridiplantae; phylum Streptophyta; class Pinopsida; order Cupressales; family Cupressaceae; genus Sequoia; species Sequoia sempervirens. The sequence goes on from VDFB02026320.1 coordinate 158,244,300, forward strand.
TCATTGGCAAATCAAAATCTCATTGGTTACATTCAATCTTTCAATGACACTGTACAACTTACAGAAACTATATAAACATAATACTCATATTTTCATACACTTATACTATTTTCCCTTTCCTTAATTGCAATCCTTTTGGAAGTGCAATGACCTCCTATAGGGGCTTGACCCATTTAATCCCCTTGAAAATCCATAGCTTTCTTACCACTATTGGTTTTGGCTCCTCCAAACTCTTCCTCACTAGTATTCACCTTTCACTTCTCCAATTTGGAGTTGCAGCCTGAAAATAAGATTTCAAAATTTGTACATCAAAAACTCAAAAAATTCAAATAACATAGAGAATAAAATTCAAACATTTTATTTTCCTTTTCCAACTATGGCACCCTAAACTTAGGCACTAGATGTAATGTTTCCTAGTTATCTCTTACAATTTTAAAAAAGATGAATTCATGCAAGATAGCAAACAAATAGACAATATTCAATTAGTGATATACAACTACCTTATTTCTAAATAGCTGATCAATAGCTTGATTATTTATTGTAAATTTGTAATTGATACACTTGAAAGTGTCATTTCTTGTGTGTGAATTGGAGCTTTGAATGAGGATATGAACATCCATCAAAAGCATATTTGGAAGTAGATTTTTATTAGATAACACTATAAAATTCACATGAACTATAAAAATACATCATTATATTCTCAAATCATTTGAGTTTGGTCCATTGATAAAAATGAAAGCCTCAAATAGAGTACTCCAATCCTAGAACATACTGCATTATGATATAAATTAAATACCTGGCTGATTTGGATCAGCATAAGTGAGTGAATGAACTCGCTTTCCACTTGTAATACTATTTGGAGCCACACGCTCAAAAGACACATCTATAAATTCTCCAGAGACTTGCATGAAGTAATTGTCATTCCTATCTCCTTTGTACAAAAGGGTAATGGATAGAAATTAAAACTATGCTAGAATTGTTACAGCATTATCCCATAGTTGTCAAATGCATTCCCCAACTCTAGGAAAACACCATACAACCAACTAAAAATTAACACATGCAAACATAATAAGCATGAAATTTGTAGAGTTTGTCTTATACTAAACAAGCTTCTGGTAAAAATAACATTTAATATGATTGACAACCCAGATCATTGTCAGTGATCCATCACCAGGATTAAAGAAAATTATCCTAATGATGGATCATAGAGTGTGTTCTAAAACGTTGATGAAATTAAATGTACAATTTTTTTTACCAAAATCTTGTTACAAATGCAAGCAACAAAAATTTAGCCCATCTGGTCATATCTAGCAAGGGCATACATTACAAATAACCTCTATATACTATATAAATGCATTTATTAATTTTAGTGTTCTAAACTAAATCTCCACTAATGGTAAGCTCCAATGACAATTTCAAAAAATATGGATTACAGCAAAGTTACATACAAGTGTTGCAGCTTGTAGCAGTTCAAAAAGATTATGGTTAATGTTTTCCTTTGAATTCTTAATTCCTACAACAAAACTCCTTAGCTAAGCTCCAATTAGGTCTACCAACCATAAACATGCAATAACCCATCATGTACTTAGGAATGAAGTTATATTTCAATTCAAGCATTGTAAAACATGAAATAACAATGAATAACATGAGATAATGGAGCTTAGTCCCTTCATTACAAATAGGTCATGAATATGACCTCTACAGTGTGAGATTTCAGTGAGTCTATGTTCAACATCATCTTGTTGAATTTTCCCTATCTTAGGAACACTTTCTTTAACCTTCACTGCATCTGTAAATTTAGGCTTTTGGTCTCTTAACCCCTCAAAATATGTCAATAAATGACTCTTAAAGCTTTTAAGCACCATTCAATAACAATATAACTCATGAATAATTCAATAACTATGAACAAACTCATGAAATCACACAATACATTGTCTTTTACTAGTCCTTTCAAGTTTTGCAGACTTAGGTTGATTGATTTGAATATCACCAGTCTCAAAACCTCTTGCCATTTTTTGGAGAACGTGTAACATGTTCTACTCAAAATCAATAAAACATCATTGTACAAGAGGGATTCAAACACCATTATCAAAACTTTTGAATATTATAGCATACTGGGTTTACCAGTATTTTGCATCAATTGCAAACCTGGGGTTTATTGATTTTAATACCTCCAGTTTCAAAATCTTATATCCAATAATTCAAGAATCTTTGTATAGACCTACATAAGCTGAATTAATCATCAAAATTCCCTTTTCATGAACAATTTGATAAACCCTAAATGCTTTCTCGATAAACCCTATTTTACCAGTCTATCACACAATTTACAGTCTGAAATTTCAATCTTTCACATATTGGCCTTACACTTTTGGTCTAGAACCCTTAGAACATGAAAATATATTCTCAAAGGAGTTATTTCACCAAAAACCATGGAGCTTCAATGTTTATAATGAAAGCAACATAAATATTCTTGTCCCTATTTATCCTAAATCAAGGTTATAACCATTCACATAAAAATGGCAAGACCTTTCTCTAAACCACACCTAATTGCATGAAAAAAATAGGGATGGAAGGTGATTGAAAAAACTACTACTTACAATCAATTCAACATGCTTTCATGCTCGTACAGGGCTATACAACATCTGAAACAGTAAAAATTATGTAGAAAATATGCAAGAAAACAAAGCATTCCTTTATTCAATTTGGAATTCAATCACCCACATGTACCAAATGGTTAGAAAGCCTTTTTATAGGCATCCAAACTAACTTTTGAACTTCTAATCAATTCCTAACCACCTATCAATGCCTACTACTAAAATGACCTTTCATATTCCATATGCAACTTTTACATTTTTTTGAAATTTTGCCAATATCTGTTGACAACTTTTGTATTTATTACATTTTGCATTGTTTTGAATCAAGTGACCTCATAATGATCTAAAATGACTTATTTAACCCTATTACAAAGTGAAAATACAAAATTTGATCATTTTTCATGAATTTCCAAAATGGAGACATGATCATGGAAAAGGTGCTCTTGCGCCAATATCTAAAATTTTCAAATTTTTAGTCAATTATTCAATAGCAAAGGGTTCTTATCTGATTATTATATTATTTTTATAAAATTTCCACAAGTAAAATAATAGAGTCCTCCTTGGCTATGTGAAAAATGGGAGCTTTGGGATGAGCTATGAACATGCGCCAAAGCATAATGGGAGGGGAATTTTTGGGACGAGTTGGATATGCTCTAGTGGACATATATGTAAGATGTGGAATTGTAGACAAAACACCTTAATTGTTTGACAAAATGCCTCAAAGAGATGTCATCTCATGGAATGAAATGATTGATTACAGAATGTGTACAAAATGGATTTTGTAAGGAACCTCTCAAAATCTTTGAATTAATGAAGCACTCTGAAACACATCCTTGCATTTTATTTTCAATGGAATCGGGGAGGTTATTTAAACTTTTACACCCTTCTATGTTCAAGTGCTATAGCTATGATAGGTTTCCAATGAATCAGGGAGGCTATTTAAATCTATACACCCTACCATGTTCAAGTGTTGCAACTATGGCAAGTTTCCAATGGAATTAGGAGGCTTATTTAAAAGTCCACACCCTTCTATGCTCAAGTGTTGCAGCTGTGATAGGTTGCCAAATGAATCAGGGAGCTTATTTAAATGTCCACACCCTTCTATGTTCAAGTGTTGTAGATGTGACAGGTTACTAATGGAATCAAGGAGGTTATTTAATTAGGGAGCTTATTTAAATTTCCACACCCTTCTATATTCATGTGTTGTGTTGCAATTGTGATAGGTTGCTAATGAAATCAAGGAGGTTATTTAAACTATGACAATATTTTATTTTTAAGTGTTGTAGTTGTGATACATTGTCAATAGAATCAAGGAGGTTATTTAAACCTTTAAAATTTCCTATTATATTCAAGTGTTGCAGCTATAAGAGGTTGACAATGGAATTGGGGAGGTTATTTAAACCTCTGCAACTTTCTATTTTCAAGTGTTGCAAATGTGATAGGTTTCCAATGGAATCAGGAAGGTTATTTAAACCTCTACATTCTTCTATGTTCAAGTGTTGCAGCTATGATAGGCTGCCAATAGAATCAGGGGGGTTATTTAAAATTTTACTCATTTCCATGTTCAAGTGCTACAACTGTGACAGGTCAAGCCAATGGAATGAGGGAGGCTATTTAAATCTATAGACCCTACCATGTTCAAGTGTTGCAGTTGTGACAGGTTTCCAATGGAATTAGGAAGGTTATTTAAACGTTCACACCCTTCTATGTTCAAGGTTGCAGCTGTGACATGTTGCCAATGGAATCAAGGAGGTTATCTAAACCATGACAATATTTTAGTTTCGAATGTTGCAGCTGCAATAAATTGTCAATAGAATCAAGGAGGCTATTTAAACCTTCGAAACTTCCTATTATGTTCAAGTGCTACATTTTTGATAGGTTGACAATGGAATTAGGGAGGTTATTTAAACCTCTACAACTTACTATTTTCAAGTACTATAGATGTGACAGGTTGCTAGTGGAATAAGGAAGGTTATTTAAACCTTTACAATCTTCTATATTCAAGTGTTACAGTTGCGAAAGGTTGCCAATAGAATCAAGGAGGTTATTTAAACTTTTACACCCTTCTATCCTCAAGTGTTGCAGTTGTGATAGCTTGCTAATCAAATCAGGGATCTTATTTAAACCTCCACACACTATTATATTCAAGTGTTACAGCTATGACAGGTTGTCAATGGAATCAATTTCAAATTGGGTTCTAGGTGCATGCAGTCATGCAGGTTTAGTGGATGATGGCTGCACATACTTCACACGTCATTAACCCTTATTGCACTACAATTTACATATATAGTTGATCATTAGGTGTGCATGGTTGAACTTTGTGCCTGTGTTGGATATATTGAGGACACTCTAAACATTATTACTAAGATGCTAGTTAAATCAGTGGTACATGTGGATCATATATGAATATAGGCTAAGTGTTTATCTTAGAGGGTCATTATTTCTTACTACATTGAGTAAAGCATACATAAAATTTAAAAATGGTAATAATCTTCTTATTGTCAATCCTAAGTCATCTATATATTATATGTTCTTTTTAGGATTTATCCAAGTCATTGTAGCATAATTTTTATCCTAGAGGCTTATATATTTTGATAGTTTGACTAAAAGATAGATCATGTAAAACTCTCAATTGTTAAACCAAGAATTGTTCTCAGGAAAAAAAAAGAATAACCATCAAAGTGTCATACAAAGAATTCTATACAATTTGAAACCTTAAATACATGTATATGTTATGATGAAAATATTGGCATAAATCTCTACAATTAGTGTGCATTAAGAGTCTAATAGCTAATACCAAATCAAAATAGTATTTGAGATAGGCTTAGAATGCTTACCCTGTGTCTATTATATGCTGATTCCACTAGCTTGTTCATGGAAGGAACTTCACGCTCTCTAAACACATCATTAATAGACCAAAAAATATTAGGAACCCCAGAAAAACTAGAAATCAGTCAAAAAAATTCTTTGCAATTAAGGTGCACAAAAACATTTCCTTCAATATTGTGTTAGAATATACAGAGTAGAGGCAAAATACAAAGTGTATATTCATGCCCAATAATAAGCCTAACTATCTTTTACTGCAAAGCATTGCTTAGCCAAACAAGAATCAAACTGATGAGGTGAAAAACACCAAGAATCTTCAATAACCATGTTATTGAATGAACATATGTTGCTAGAAAACAAGAATATAAATCAATTTACCTTTCTTCAACTTCCCTTCCTTTCAAGACAACCTTTTCCAGTTTGCGAACATGGTGTTTGTTTTTGGATACATAGAGAGGTAACAAATTATGGTAAGATACTTCTGACTTTCATCAACCACAATATTATATAAATACTCAAACAGAAAATATACAATTGTACCACTCTTGATTAAGATCATAGAAACAACTAGATCATATATAAAAGAAAATTTCACTTAATCTATAGGACAATGAAATCAATCACATTGACAAAATTGAAAAGTTTCCTTTCTCAAGAGCATTATATGATTTCTTATGGATCTATTAAATATATCAACATTCCCATCATTTTTTATAACTTGGTGAGACATGTCAGCTTTTAGGAAAGCAAGAAATAAGACAAAAATTGGTGTACAGTCAGAGATTTTGATGAAAATTACTTGTTGCTAGAGCTTATCCTTAAGCTTACAAATATGTATTTTTATTTCCTCATCTTCCCTTGGTGCTACATTTGGTTGAAAAATGGAAATTGTAGTGAATTACAAGAAAATTGTAGATGAAACTAAAAACCTAAGGCATGTAATTTTAAAGTATAAAATAATACAAAAAATCCCATAAACAATGACAGAGATAAATTTAGATTAGAGAAAATACCACTGATTCTAGAAACAATCCAATGATTTGGAGTTCCAATAAAATTTACTGGTCCAAGTCCATATCCTAGGATTGGATGTCATATGCAGCAATGCCTAAAATTAATCCAGAAGTTTGATGAACACAGTCATCTTGTGGTCCATCATAGAAAATTCTATTTGCTTCTACAAAGTATTCTTCAACAATTAAAGTTTAAAGCAGTCTTTCAAAAAGTTAAGGTATCCTCTCAAGACATCTAAATTTTCTAGGTCTCTCAATGTCCTCTTTAGCATGCAATTTGCTAGAAGGCCTCAAGGACTCACTATCTACACACCCATCCACCAAATTTATTTGCTTACTCAAAATAATTGTACTTGGGTTTGTTTGTAGGGAACTACATATAAGATCCACCTGGCAAGAGAGAAACTGTTTGCCAAAGGATAGCAATGAATTTTCTTAGAAAAACTAAATTATTCTTTAAAAGAAAATCAATACTAACAAATCAAAGGAAATTTCAAACCCACAAATCAAAGGCAATTGCAAACCTACAAAACCCTACAACTATGAACAACACATTGTGAGACCTTGACACTTACAAAACAATATTTAATACAGTAAATGATTCATTTTCAAGACTCTAAAAAGTCTTCTAAACTCATAATCTCATGTATAATAAAAACTAAGATGTTTGATAAATGGAGTATTCTTGCACCTTTCCAATTTGATTATTTCCAGAAGGACTCATCGGAGTTGCATATACATCCTCTACCTTTCTGACCTGCATGTACCAACCCATATGTATCATGGACATAAGTTGAAAAAAGAATCGACTTGAAGTAAACAATATAATTATGTAAATTTCTAGAATAGAACCCTTGAACATATTTGTTGGCAACAGTTATGCATGGCAAAGCTGTTACTAGTTGCTTGAGAAAATCTAGGTCATGTTGAGTGAAAAATGAAAAATATGGTTCCATTTTCTTCCAAAGGGGTCCCAAGCATGCAACATTTGCCACTGTAAGTACTTCAAAGTCAAACAACAAACTGTGAACAAAATTATTCTATGCAACAAAGATGATTTTTGGAAAATTTATTAAATGTATGACTCTATTCAACTTAAAGAACATCTTACAGAAATTAGGTGAAACTTCCTCAAAATTTTCAATCAAACTAACTCTATAGTGAAAATTAGGAATTGAAACAGAATCTCATGTCCAACTTCTACTTTTCTTCCGAGAAAAGTGAAATTTAGCAAAGTGGTGAATCATAGCAATTAGCATTTTTTACTTTAGCCTAACTATGTATCTATATTCTTAAATATTGCTAATTTTTTTTATCCTTAATCCAATAAGACTTGAAATCATACCACTTGCATTAATAGCAATATTTACAGCTACCAGGATTTCTTCATGATCGTCATCCAATTCCCCTACAAAGATCATTAGCCAAATGTTAACATCGCTTTACACCATAGAATAATGATTCTCAAGTTTCATAGAAAGAAAATACTCAATCTTTAGAGGATAAGAATAGCATGCATATAGAATCTGGCAATCCATTGTCCATTGGACACTTTGTCCGTGTAATAGGCTCTTAATCTATTGATGTTTTCTTGGTTGACCTTTGTGCCCATGCTAGCTATATTGAGGACACCCTAAACATTATTCTAATATGCTAGTTAAATGTGTGGTACATGTTGATCATATATGAATATAGGCTGAGTATTTCCAGTAACACTGTTGTTTTAGTTGGATCCTAAAAATGTTGCAACTTATGTTATTCTCTAAAACATCTATAGAATTTTTTTGTAGAATCCAATATTCTTTATTTGGAGTCACCGAAAGGAGTTGGTTTTTCATATTCTAACACAACTTCATTCTATGAAGGTGTCAATGACTGAAGAATAGGTGGGTTATGTATTCAATATGGCTATTAGTTAATTATAGGCCTCTCAAATAGTGCTTGAGCTAAGTCTTCTATCTTGTTATGTTCTTAGAGCTGGATAATCTTGTCTTTTTCAAGCGATGGTTTAAGAAGTTTCCAGTCTACAAAATGAGAGATCTCTAATTCTTCTTTATTTCACATTTCTATCAAGAAAACAAATAAGTTAATGAAATGACACTACAAGAAAACCTTTCAAAACTCTAATACAACCAATCTAGCATTGTAATGCATATTTGATCAAGCATCATGTACATACAAAATACTATATATTTTAATGAACACAAAACATTTAGGAGCTTACTGTATTATACATTGCCACCTTCTTTTGTCCTCTACCGCCAATCCCTAGCTTGCAATCTTTTGCATCACTATTATCATTAGAAGTAGCCCCTCTTCTCTTGTGACCCCTACCAATGCCTCTTACCTCAAGCTTGGGATCTTTTGCATCACCATTATTAGTTGAACCTTGCTTTTTCATGATCTAATCAAAATACAAATACACATCTATTTTTTCTAGTAGAAAAAATACATCCAAAACTATCTTTGAATAAAAATTAGACAGAGAAAAAGAATCTAACTCTTTTGGTAAAGACAATACAGATAAATATAACTTTGAACACTCAAAAAATAAAATGGATTCTCTTATTCTAATAGAGAAAATATAGAAAAGAAACTAAATTTAAATAATCAAAAAATAGAGTGCATTTGGTTTATTCTAGTAGAGAAATACAAGTGAAAATACAAGTGAAAAGTGGGCATCCAAAACTTGCCTGTTAAAACCTAAAAGATGACCTGGAGATTTTACGAGATGACCCTAGGATTTTATAGTGAAGACTCTATTCAAACAGCTAATAAATCAAGTTACATGTTCAATTATACAAGATTAAGGATAAATTAATACATTTAATTTTGACTTCTATTATGACATATCCCAAACAAACTAAATTAGTTTCAAGAGTTTAAGCATCTGAAATGTTGTGTTCAATGATGTGCAAAATTTATGTATTCAAGACTTTAAAAATGCGAAAGAAAATCTCAATAATTAAAAAATATGATAAGAAATGCAAACAAATTGACCATATAAAAAAACCCAATAAAAAATGTAACTTATTTTCCTCCAAAAATAGTTAGATGTACAATTTTTTCCCTAGAATTAGGTAGGGTAGTTGTTTCCTTTTTTATTAGATTGGAAAAATTATGTTTTTATATTAATAAAGAGAATTCATACAAAACTTGGCTTCATTAAAGCATATCCGATGCTTCACCACCAATCTAAAAAACAAAGAGGCCATATTCAGTCCTTTTTACCATAATACCTAGTAGTGTAAGCATATCATCATCAAAACCAAGAATGCATGTGGGAGTGCTTTGATAAATTTAGTCTTCAATTGTCATCCTAAACCATAAACATTTTGTACTGCTATTAAAGCAATGCATATATCATAATAGGAACCAAAATGGGAAAGGTTTTGGGCTCCCAATAATTGCTACCCCATGTTAACATGAAATTTTTGAAACTAATGTCTAAAAATGCTAATAGGATTTCCAACTAGAGAGATAAAATAAAAAGAAATCTCTTAAGATAGAGAAATCCCAAGCTGTTGAAGTCATTTCAGTAAAGTGTCCATCCTTGATCTTTCTAAAATTTGATTGATTTTGTTTATATTGGCTTGCTACCCATGTTTCTTAATCAAATTAAATATCAAGGAAAAATGAAAAATTCCCTTGATAGAGTTCTGGAAGGCCAAGTATTCCCATGATAGAGTTCCGGAAGGCCAAGTTGGTGTCCTCTAGGATATGGCCTAAAAATTTAAAATATCATCTTTACCTTTAGGCATTTTAAAACTGGATTTCTCTAAAAAATCCATAGCTGCAGCTGCAGTGCATATTAATTACATAAATAGAGTAATATGTGGAGAAGTTATTTATAGATCTTTTGGGTTTATTTGCAAATGTAGATGATATTAAAGATAAGTTTGGTGCTGCCTGGATTGCTGAGGTACATGCATGGCTTAGTTCTGTGTTTGAGGCTGCTGGGAAGGAAATTCCAAATATAACTAGTGTTGTGGCTCACCTGGACGATGTAGCCATGGTTTCATAGGCTAGCACACATGCAACACAATTGATAACCACTGACCTACAGGAGAAAGCAATAGAATACCACAATCAAGGTAAGCTCATAAGTTCATTTGTATTAGTCCTGAACAAAAATATTCATGAGTTTGTTAAGCCTTAAACTGATTATCCTATTTTTCAGTTGCAAGAGTAAGAGATATTTTGGATAGTGTGGGGTTAGCATTTGAGAATCTCTCTCAAAATCCAATGGCTTCAACTAAAATAGTAGGGACTATAGAAAATTCATTGAATCTGAAGGATACTGAAATGAGTAGGTAAGAATTTCTCATTTTTTTTGCTGGATTAATTCTCAATTGGAGATAAAGGCAATAATTGGTAATCTCTTTTTTTTTTCATTTTTATTCAACTAGTTCTCGACACCTTATCTAGCTGGGACTAAGCACTAACCAGTAGAGATTATAAGGTGTTTATTGATAGCTCCTCTTTTGGTTCTATTTTTTCATGTATTTAAATTTTGTTCCAAAAACATAGTTTTCTTGTAGGGATGGGAGATCTTCTACTGCGGAAGACTGATCCAGAGACAAAGCTCATAAGGAATCAAAATAATTTTTGGAAAACATCCATAAGGCCATTAAAAACCTGACTCATTTGAAGAGGTATGTTATGCACTTGCATCATATTGCATTTTTACTTGATTGATATGGTATATTTTGTTATTTTTCAAAATGTCATTTCCTATCCAATTTCTTAAATAAAAGCTAAGTTGCCATAATAGAACTGTGACTGAACTTGAAGAAGAAGCGAATCATCATGAGGGCATAATTCAGCAGAGAAAAGATAACTTGAAGGTTATAGCTTTAAAAGAAAATCAGTATTTGATGCAGCTTGCCAATTTTAAGGTGTGCTCTAATGCAGTATTCAAAATTGTTTCACTTGATGTGTTAATTAATTCATATCATTTTCCTCTCTTAAATTGGTATTTGATTATAAAGTAATTGGTTGTTTTGCATGTTTTATCAGACAACATTGAACAAAGAGGGATACACTCCTAAAATAAATCATGGTGCACTGATTCAAATGATTGGAAACCAAAAAGAGCTGGAGAGTAAAACTAAACCTATAATAAATATTCTACAAATTTAATAACATCTTCCACTTGTATGGTTTCTCCTAAATGGCTTGCTATAATTTTTTTAAATTTTTTTTTAATTCACAGAGGAAATATGTTCCAATATCTTACCTTGTTCTCTCTCTTTTTTCTTTTCAGTTCATAATAATATCTTACCTTGTTTTATATTATTTGAGCTTCTTTAGTTTGAAAAGGGAGTCCAAAACAATATCTGACTTTGTTATCTTTCTTCAAGATAAATATCTTGCTGAATTGGCTATTGAGGAAAAGAGGTATGAGTGTGAAGCTGCAGAGAAGTATCTTGAAGAAGCAATACAAAAAGAATTGAACACCTTAAGTGAATGATGGGATACTGCAGTTATCTTAACCTTCCTAAGTCAAAAGGGATTTTCCTTGGCACCTTGTCAAGCTGATTATTGTGTCAACAAATTTTTTGTATGAATCCTTTTTTGATTATGTACTTCAAACTATAGACAAGTTGTCAATGAGAATTGAGAGGCATAATAGAGATTACAAGCCATCACAACAAATTTCGTTGTTGGGGATAACTCGGCAAACCAAAAGATAAAGATATTTTTAATTTATTGGGATTAAATTGCAAAGAAATCAGGTAAGCTTTTTAAAAAAATTACTAACCATAACCCTATTTTTGACTAAAGAAACGAGATTTTGGCGATATATTTAATTTTCTACATTACAGTAGCCATGGCTCTAGTCAAATGAGTTCATAGGCCTAAGTTGTAATAATGGTTTTGCGAGGTTTTGGAAAATATATTTAATTTTCTGCATTATAGTAGTGATGGCTGCAGTCAAATGAGTTCCTAGGCATGTTCACAAATTGTCCTGTTTAGTTCAGACTCCAAAGTTTATACTGGCAGATATTCAGATTTTAAAACTATGGATTTCAGGTGCAGAATTTTCCAACTATGGTAGTGGGTTATCGCCAAGAAAATAAGAGAACCTATTTAGTGAAAAAAATTGCAAAATCCAGAACAACCCAAAAATTCTCTGAATATCTTGATGATAGCCAAGAATGGTTCATTTCAACTGTCAATAAAAAAGACACTTAACAGTTTCTCAATCTGCAACTCCTAAAGGCAATTGACAAATTGATGATTTGGATAAAGGAAATGACTTCAAATATCCAAAAGTAAACATAGAATGAAGAGCTGAAAATCGACAGTAAATGGTAGAGAATCAAAACAATCAAACATAAAGACATGTCTAGGTAAAAGAAAAAAGCGGAAAAGGGTACCTCCGCTAATCCTTCCATAGTATGCTGAGTAAGCCTGTCACTTTGAATGGACAGAGATCTAAAGCCCTATGCCCATTAATTTTAGGATGGAAAACCATGGACCTTTCAAGAGGAACGTCATTACTTGATGTTGATCTTATGAAAGCTATGCCATCACAAAAGCTTGGAGAACTTGCATGAAGATGTTAGAGATAGCGAACCAGATGAATGCAATAATGGGGTGAGACAAAGAGGTGTAGGGCCCAACAATGGTAAAAGCTCGGGAGGAAGTATGGATAAGGCACGTAAAGATTCCTGCAAAATGCCACATCCTAGGTTACCCTGACTATCTAGCTGACAATATGCAAAAGAATCCCTCTAAAATCGTGTGCTCTCTTGCTTTGGTAGATGCAACTACGCCTTCCACCCATCTGCAAAGTGAATCACATAGTGCCGAAAAAATTTCAGTCAATATTTCCCCTAAAAAATACACACATTGACTAACGAAAAATAGGAAAGTGAAGATATTTTTGAAACATTCTGCATCCTCATTGGTTGTTATAACATAAAGGGGGTAAAAATTTATTAAATCAAGGAAACGTTACAAAGAAAGGGCATTAAATGGCCCTATCAAGATCAACCAAGTGATCCAATTGATGAGACAAATCCGGGGGAAGTTGACCCCGATCCCCCACATTCCAACCATGCATATGATCAGAAGCCCATTTAGCCAAGCAATCAGCAACACCATTCCATTCACGAGGAATATGATTGAAAGTAACATACTCAAGAGAATCACAGAGGGTGAGAATTTGTTCAACAATCAAAGCCAATTGCCAGCTCACATTATCCATATACTGCCTTTTCAGTAAGTTCACCACAACCTAGGAATCAGACTCACATATGATCCTTCGCCAACCCAACTGACTGCCCCGCTCCATAGCCAATAAAATGGCCTGAGCCTCCATAAGATTATTCATATGAAGACCCTTATACACAGAGAAAATAAACTGAACATCACCTGAGCTATCATGGCCTACACCCCCAATGCCAGCATGACCAGGATTTCCCCGAGAAGAGCCATTCGAGTTGATTTTTAGGACTCCAAAGGGAGGAGCGGTCCATTTTCCCTCCCTATTCACCTTCGGGGTAGGATGCCTGCATCTGTTGCACATGAGCTGACGTGGCGGAGGAGGAAGATGAAGATGATTACAACAACCAACATCCCGAGGGTCCACCGAAATAGACATATCACACTTAGCCGCAATAGTTTCCCCTAAGGAGTGTAAAATTTTCCTCCAAAGGTGAGGAGCCATCAACCTTGAATCCTGAAAGATCCACCTATTCCTCTCTAGCCATAGGTTCCAAATAATAAAGGAAGGCCCAAGAGTCCAAGCAACTTGAAGAGAGGAGGTAGAAACAGGGGCCCTGCCCCACCATTCCCCAAAATCCACCAAAGAGGAAGCATGCCAACAGGCCGTATTCCACACACCCCACCAGAAGTGCCAAATCTCCCTAGCATAGAAATATTGGAATAAGATATGGGAGACACTCTCTTCATAGCTATGACACAAAACACACCAAGAGGGGCCATGGAAACCTCGCTTGCATAGATTATCCCAAGTAAGACATCGATTTTGAGCCACTAACCACATAAAGAAGTTGCACTTGGGCCATGCCAACTTGTGCCAAACTTGCTTCCACCAAGGAACCTCAATGTCCCCAAACAACTGCCTACCAATCTGCTTATAACCGGCAACCACAGAGTACTTTCCAGTCAAGTCAGAACCATCCCAAGCCAAGACATCAGGTCCCCTTAAAGAATTACAAGCACAAGAAGTTAGAAGCTAGGAGAGCTCATGCCTATCCCCTTCAGACCCTCCTGGAGGCCACTCAGAAGGATGCTTCCAACGGAAACGAAGAACCAAGCCATCATGCTGCGCCACCTTATAATGCTCCATAGTATCCCAACCACTTGCACTAAAAACCTCAGAGAGAGGCTGAAGATGAGGAAAAGAAGAGAGAATAGGAGGGTGACCATCCCAAGAATCTAACCAAAATAGAGCCTGTGACCCCGAATGATAGATCCAAAAAAGAGCATCCTTAATCAACTACGCCCCCACTTTCAAAGTATGCCAAATCATAGAACCACTCCCTTCCAAAGGATAGCGAGGGACCTCAAAAGAAGCAACACCCCAAAGATATTTATGGTTGAGAATATGAGCCCATAACTAGTGTTGATGGGTGCACCAACGCCAGTAAAGCTTGGCAGCAAGAGCTTTCCAATTCAAGATAGCAAAGCGTAAACCAAGACCACCCTCCTGCTTTGGTCTACACACCGATTCCCACTTAACAAGGCTCCATTTTGAAGAAAAAAAATTACCGCTCCAAAGAAATTGATGAGAAAGAGCATCAAATTCCTTAAGGAAATACAAAGGAGCCGCTTGAACAATGCACCTGTAGATGGGGAGGGCCTGGATAACAGACTTGAGAAGAGTCAATCTAGCAGCAGAGGACAACCAACGTTGAGTCCAGTGAGTAACCTTCTGCCTAAGCTTATCAAGCAACTGCTGCCATGAGGATCTAAGCTGACGGCCAATAGCTAGAGGAATACCCAAGTAAACAAAGGGAAGAGACCCAATTTGAAACCACATAATAGCAGCAATCCGATGCTGGATAGCTTGAGGAGTATTAAAGAAGAATATAGAAGACTTTTGCTCATTGTCTTGCTGGCCCGAAGCCGCAAGGTAGATGTCCAAAGTTTTTCGGAAGGAATTAGCCTCCCCAATACGAGCCAGTCCCATAAGAGAGGTGTCATCCACGAATTGGAGATGAGAAAGTGTGGGAAAGCCCATCCCCCACTGCCAACCATGAATCACGCCATGTGAAACCTGAGATTTAAGAAGCTGGCCAAGCCCCTCAGCCAAAATAATAAATAAATAAGGAGAGAGTGGATCCCCCTGATGAAGGCCTCTAGTAGCCCCAAAAAGCTCAGAAGGTTCCCCATTCACAATAACCGAAAAGGATGAAGAAGTCACACAACTCATAATCCGACTTACCCAGTCAAAGGAAAAACCAAAGGCCAGCAAAATCTTCTCAAGGAGACTCCATTTAACTTTGTCATAGGCTTTGGCCATATCCAAGTTGATAAACATAGACCTATCCTGAGAGGTAGCCATGGAATGAATGGCTTCAGACGCAATCACCACCCCATCAAGAATTTGACGACCAGCCACAAAGCCGCCTTGCTCCTCAGAAATGATCATCAACAAACAAGATTTGAGCCTCTCAGCAATCAACTTCATAATAATCTTATACGCCACATTATAGAGCGCAATAGGTCTAAAGAGATCAAGTTTGTCAGCACCTTCCTTCTTAGGAATGAGAGCCAGAAAAGTAGCATTTAGGGCCCAAAGCATCTGCTTACTATGAAGAGACTCCCAAACAACCTCCAACAAATCCAGCTTCACAATATCCCAAAACTCTTGGAAAAACTCAACTGGGAACCCATCAGGGCTAAGAGCTTTCCCTTTGTTCATCCCAAACACCACCTCCTCCACTTCTGACAAAGTCATCGGGCGAATAAGCAAGGCATTTAACTCATTAGAAATTAAAGAGGGAATACAAGCAAGAACTCTATTTTCATCAACCTCAGTAGGTAAAGAATCCTCAGTGAATAGATTAGAGTAAAACTGACGAGCCTCTCTAGACAGAGCATGTTGTGCAAAGATTGCAATACCCTCAGAGTTAACAAGAGAAGAAATAAAGCACTTATTTTGACGAGCTTGCACTGAATGATAGAAAAAAGCCATATTCCTATCACCCTCTTGAAGCCAATCAATCCTAGCCTTTTGTTTCTAGAAAATCTCTTCACGAAGCTCCCACTCTTCCACCAATTTTAGAGCCTGGGATTCAGCATGCCCAAGAGCCTCTAAGAAGCCCAAATCTGTCGGGTAATCACAGCAAGGCGGTCCAACGCTTCTCTTTTCCTAGCCCGAAAATTACCAAAACTCAACCTATTCCATCACTTAAGATGAGACTTAACAAATTGCAACTTCTTAACCAAAGAATAAATAGTTGTACCATAAGCAGGGGCACCATCCTGCCACCATTGAGCCACAAGATCACCCAAAGACGGATCACGCAACCACATAAGTTGGAATTTGAAAGGAGGATTCTTAGGATTTGGAAAAGCTAAAGTTGAAAACTTAATTGGCCAATGATCAGAGCCATGCCAGTCAAGAATCTCAGAGCAAATGACCAAGCAACCTCTGACCCAAGAGAAAGAGACAAGGAAATGATCAAGCCGTTGGGCTATCACTTCAAGCCCACTCCGTCTATTATTCCAAATAAAAATTCCATTAGAGGGTTTCACATCCATCAGAGCCAGAGATTCCACATTAGTCCGAAACAAATATGAAGCAGGACCAAGCCTAGGCAGCCCTCCCCTTTTCTCCTCCAAGCTCAACACAGCATTGAAGTCACCAGCTAAGATCCAAGGCAGAAAGGGAGCACAGGACCTAACATACCTAATATGAGCCCAAAGTTGGGTTTTACCATGAATATCAATTGGAGCATAAACATTACTAACCAAAATAGTCTCATCGGATACCAAAACTGAAGCCACCATAGAAATAACAGACAGGCTGGAAATCCACCAACAAGGAACAATCTTACGAGGATCCCAGAAAAGAGCCAAACCCCCAGAGGTTCCCCTGGACCCAATACACTGACACTGTCCAGAAAACCAAATACGAGGAGCATGATGAAGCATGAGGTCCACCTGAAGCTTAGTTTCTTGAACACAAAAGATATCAGGAGAATGAACAATAATCAAATCTTGAATAGCCTTTTGACGGGAGGTGCTATTCAACCCCCTTGCATTCCAAGAGAGAATAATCATGAGGAAGGTTGAGAGAAGTGGGCCTCAAGAGTCTTAAATCCTCATTGGTTGTTATAGAAATCATTATTCACTGTGTAATTTTTGAAGGCTTCGCTATAGTTCCAGGAATGAACTAACAATACCAAAATAGGCTCCCATTGTAGACCTATTCTTTCATGCAAATACATGAAAATGTTCTTACCAATAGAATCAATGCCCTCCAGATATGCTACTTGGTTGAAAACCCACAAAATTTATAGGTCCCCTTACCCTTGCAATCTAGTATACTATGAAAAGAAATCCAATGTCAACCATATAAAGTTGTAATAATCCATAACAATGAGTGTCCAAATAAAGCTACAAGTAGAAGAGGTAAAGAACAATGCTGCCTAAATTAAGTAGTCATATCCTCTTATCAAACAATTAAAAATAGAGACAAAGTGAACACAAACCATGTAGAATTTATTTTCACATAGTCTTACTAGAGCTTTGTCAGAATGAAAACAAGTAAATGGGAATTCTTCATTTTAACTTGAAGACAATGGTTCATAGCTAAGCCCTAGGCTCATAAACCCTTGGCATTCTACGTGATGTTTGATAATATTTCTTGATGACATTTTATGTTAAAAAGTGTTTTAAGTGGCTGAAAAAAAATCATAACATAGATAAAGAATAATTTCATTTAAAGATAACAAGTAAATCCAGAGGAATACCTTACCTATATTGCTAATATTTTGAAATAAAAGACTAAACCTTAGTGAATGTAATCACTAAGTACATTTTCATATAGAAATCTCGCTAACAATTTTGGGAAATTTTATCAATGGATGTTTAAATTTTAACAGACCTGGCAAAAAAATCATGGGAACAGACCCAAGCTTACTACGTAGAATTCACAGATTCTACATTGGAAGAATTATAAGTAGTTGTGAAAAAGTATCTTCTAAGTTGTGTGGATCCAATTAACTACATTTCCAACTTAATGATTGTATTCTAATTGAAATAGTGGGATTAGATGCACAATGGTCACTCTTGCTAGAGTTTTTACCCTTTGGAGTCTAGAAAATTAAGGTGCATAATTGAGTGAAGATGAATCAACGATGTATAGGGACAATAATGACAATTATGCAATGCACTTATAGTGTCAAATTGTTCACCTTGGTTTGTCCCCTACTTGGTTTAAGAAGATTTGAATTTGGGGCTATAGAAATGTGTATTATGAAGCCATTTGTAGAGCTGAAATGAAAGTTGAGAAATGAATGGCTAAACAAACCTCACCTTCCTTCTAGAATAAAGATATATCAATTCTGAGGCATTTACTCAGCTCCACGAGGGTAGATGTCTGTAAGAATGAAAATAAGAAAGATTTGAAAATGCAAAGTGTGGAGCTGAATTCTGTCAAAAGAAGCTAATAATTCTAGCATAGCAACTAATGGAAGTAAAATCTAATTGAAAGTTCTTTTGAGAGCAGGAAAAATTTCAAATTGTGGAGTGGATAACAAATCCAAGCAACAAAACTTTTTCTCACATCAGACAGATAGGCTAGACACTAAAGAACTGCAGTGTTCTTTCAACTCTAATTCTTGTAGTGGCTCTTATGATAGAAGAAGAAAAAGGGAAGAGAAAAGGAAGAGTGATTGGGATGAGGCATTGAAAATGACCAATATTTCTTTCAAGTTCTCAACTTAAAATCTGATAATTTGATAGAAGCTTACTAGATTTTCTAAATGGAATCTATGGTATTAAACTCATCCTCCATCATTACACTCTTCATGCAATGTTTCAGAATGTAAAAGAAATTTTTTATTTCATCTAAATTAAAAATTTCATTTATTAGCTCCACCTAAACCATCTTCATATCAATGTCTTTTGGCATTCTCAAATTTCTTTTCTAAGCATTTTACTTCCCAGTAATTTCTTCTCTATCAGTACGTAACTACTTTTCTAATTGATTTGATGTTTCTGATAAGTTTTGTCCAATATCATAGCCTCAAATTCAAATTTCAATGATAACTAATCAAAAAGATATTTTTTAAATAGGTGTTTAGCTACATGAAGGAAGATCACTGCTAAGGTGGTTGTATTGGTTATATATGCTTCTACCTCATCAACAAATTATGGTGCTCTTCTTGTGATGTGCAATTGGTATATGCAAATTATATATGACTACCTTTGTTTTCATAATTTTTAGTTTTATTAATCACAACTATGGCCCTCTGATAGAATTTGATTCAATGTTTTGAGTTGATTTAGGTGTTTGTTTCATTATATATGAAACTTCTATAGTGGTTCCTAGGTCTCATTTTGTTGGTTGACTTGGATTGAATCATCATGTAGGTGAGTACATTTTCATTATACATATTCACGTAGAGGCTTGAACCCTGATGCCAAAACATCACCCATATCAGAAACACATCCCCAATCCCAAGTCACATGTGGAGAAGACAAAAAGTTGAGACTTTGAAATTTCTTAAAGTTTCCATATATTTCATCTAAGTGTCCCTCAGAATTTAGCAAAATTCTAGACAATTTTCTTAAACATATGACATAAAATTATAAATTACACTGATTTTTTTTTGTAGTGCTCATAACTAGTTGACAAAAAGAACTAAAATAAAAACACTAATAAACCTCTAACTTCCTAATTTTTGCATGAAAATGTACAACTCTTTTGACACATATTTTTTTCTTATCAAAAGTCAAAGATGTACTAGTAAGAAGAGAAAATAGCAGGAAGGTTCAAGATTTCTAATAAACTATGTGCTATATAAATAGCACTTTTGTTGAAGTTCTTAAACTTAAAGTTATTTATGTTTTAAATATATATTATTACTATATAGTATTTTGTCATCCCTGAGCACCCCTCCATATTTTTTAAATAATGGCATCCCCATCTTAGTGTTCGTCTCCTCTACTGAAGACACTCTCCACCTCCAATTTACTCTTGTATTGTGCCTTTTAAGAGATGTTGACCTCATTAACCTTGAGTTTTTTAAGAGAAATTTACATCAAAAATTTGGCAAGAGCAGTTTGGCTTGTGCTTATATGATCCATATTGTACTGCTATCTTGGTATTAGTATTATTATCATTTTGAAAGCATATTTTTGCTCTCAGCTTAAAGGCATGGCTGGCATGATGTAATTATACCATTTTTAATATAATCTATTCTTTCGGTTTAAATAGAAGAGCATGAATCAGATGATGAAGAGTGCACCTCATAACTCCTAGAGTAATTTTTCAACAACTTGATAAGTATGTCAACCCCAAGACAATCACTAGTTTGAAGCTGTGAAGGATTGTTGAGGGCCTTTGAAGCTAATTTCCATCCTAAATTTGAATTTTTCTCCTGGGTGTTGCATTTGAAAGCTACAGTCGACAACTCCTCTCTAATATATTTGAGCCATTTCTCCGCAGTCTCTCTAGGAACAAGATCTACACATCATTTATAAAAGATACATTAGAAAAAATGATAAATAGTATAATTTTCTAAGTTGATTTAGATTTTAAGGTAGAGGAAGATAACATGTATAAGTTTCCTAAATATCTATTTGTCTAGATTAAAAAAGTTTTGAATGTAGCAATTGAAGGAACAAAATAAGTGAATAAGCCAAATGATTGCATTAAATCCAAAAAAAATTAAATGATGGATAGGAAAATAATTTCAAACAATTATCATTCAGTTCACTGAAAAGGCCACGTTATGGATTATCCTTGTAAAATTACACACATCTTGTAATGTCACATGCTACAGAGAGAAGGACAAGAGGAAATATGGTATTGTTCAATCCATTTCATCTAAAATACAAATTTAGAGCAATTGTACAAACTAAGATGAAAAAATATGGTATACAAGGCATATATTTGCTGCTTGAAATACAAGACCATTTAGAGATTGAAATACCATTTTGAGTATACCATATACTCTCTTTTTTTCACTTCAAGCATATGGTGTTCCTCAATAACAAGAAAAATAAATGTTGTTTGTCCTAATTTTGAGCTTTTGTATCAGTGATCTCCTTTTAATTTGAATTTAAATTCAACCAACTATAATATAACAGAATGACATAATGATTCAAATAGGCATAATAATGACCCTGGCTTAAGTTTTGCTACACAAGCTCCCCACATTAAATAGACCATGTTAAAGAAAGAAAAAATAGAAAAGGTTAGGTATGTGGCTTGTATACCCAGAGGTATTATGAGATTAATTATGTGTTCTTGCATAGTTAGTCTATGTCGTGTTAAGTGTAAACAATATCCCAGTTGTCCAAACCCTAATCAACACTAGATGCACTGTTACATAAAGGTTTAAAGACACACTGTTTACATAGAAGGATCTTTTGAAGGTGCATCCTCTCTATTTGGTTTAAACCATGTTAAGTGTTACAACTTATCGACAAAGGTCAAGATCAGAGGCATTCTAATAGATCTATAGACACAAAGTTAGGATAGAGATATCCTTTGCAAGGTTAGTAACAAGTAATTCTAGATAAAAATATTTAATGTTGAATTCAATAAATCATTCTGAATTTTTAAACATCAGACAAAAGCTTCTACAAGGTTTATCCAAAATAGATTTGACAAAAGCCATATTAATATGAAGGGAATTTACTTTGATGCAAATTGTAATTTAATCCATGAAAAAGAATAAAAATATTAGAAGAAATCTAACCTTCTGTTTGATTTCAAGAACTTTGAAAACCTTAATATTCACCTCTCTCTTTCTGCAATCAAAACAATTGTCGTGCAAATAACATTATTTTCAGAATGACTACAACTAGGGTTAATACATATTCCATAATAATGCAACCCTAGGTTGCCCAAGGTTAACAAAAATTCCAAAATGTTGTTCTAAGCTAAATAATTTCACAATGATTCAAACTAGGGATAATATGGAATCCAAAACCCTACTACTGTAATCTGAAATCTAAGTGATGTTTTGTTAGATCAATCAATTATTAGACAACATTGCTTGAAATCAGTATTAAACCTACCATAAATGCACAATGAAAGTATTTATCCAAGTTCAATGCCATTAGAAAACTCACATTTATTTAACAGTTTGATCCAAAACTTTATAGAAATCTATTTTGGATATTGGCCAAGCTGAACCCTAATTGAGTGGAACCATAGAAGCTTAAATTTAGCTTGTGAAACTCAAATCAATTATTTCCATCACAATTCCAACTATGTACATCAAAACATTATTGGGAAAAACCTTATTTTCAAGTTGTAGCTCGCCAAATTTGAGAGGTGAAAGGTCAATACTAGCGAGAAAGAGTTTGGATGAGCAGGAACCAATAGTGGTGGGAAAAGCAGCAAAAAAATGGTGAAAAGCAGCCAAAAATGATGAACGACTAAGATTTGTTTAATCTTAAAAAATTAATATAATAAATATAATATGGAATATAATCAATATATTATATGTATTTAATATTATAGTAATAAGATTAAATTATATATAATATAATTACATATATTATTATTTTTAATATAGGTTATAATATTACTATATCTTTTATTCTATAATAAAAAAATATAAAATTATTATAATTAATAATTCATATATTCTTGCATCGAACAAATTAAATTAATATAGAAAAATCTAATAGTTTAATTGATCTTTGGAGAGATTAGGAAAAAGAAAGAGAGATAAAGGGGGAGACAATTCTATATAAAGAGAGGAATATATACTAACACTTGCACCTAAAGGAGGTTCAAGGATTGCGCCGATAGAAAACTATATGTATGTTAATATGTTAGAGAGTATGTGTTTGTGCATGGATGTGCTACAAATTCTAGTTGCATGTGGCTAGCTTAAATAATTAATAATAAGTGCTAAATAATGGAATGAAATAAATTTAGATAAATCTAGATTAGGGCTCCCCAACATACTTCACACTCTTAGGCTTAGATGTAGTGAAGTTAGGGCTCCCTAACATGCTTCCTCTCTAACCCCATTATGGTGGACTATTCGAATAACACTATTGATTCTTGACTCCTTAAATGATCTATTCAAATAGATTGAAATAATTAATAATATATGTATTATATGTACCATAACTCTTATTGAATCATTGGTAGAACTATATGCTATCTAACATGATTGCAGGACCGAATTATTTGTGTGACTAATTATTTAGTCATTTTTATTTGTGAAATGTTAAATTTTTTTAGAAAATATGTGAAGGCATTAAGACTTTACTGAGAGGAAATGTCTTCCACACAATAGGTATTTTTGGTGCAACAAGCAACCTAGGTAGCCAACTGGCCTGCTTAGGTAGGGGTCCCGTGAGGGGGGCTTAAGCTCTATGGATTATGATCAAACTCGAAAGAAAAAAGAATAGAGGAGTAATAGTCATTTATTTAGTCATTTTTATTTGTTTTATATTATTCATTTATTAGTCATTTATTTAGTCATTTAGTTGTGATTTTATCCGATGACAAAATTAGTCACTTATAAATGACCAAATTAGTCATTTATTTTCCAAATTATACTAGTGAAAGGAAAGGGAAGATGCCAATAGAAAGAGGAAAACCAAGCAACTACAAAGAGGAGCAACCTTTTGAAGAAGAAATAAGCTCAAAATGGAACAAAGGAGCACAAGGAAAAGAGTATTCAACAAGTGGATGTGGCAGCAATAGTAGAGATTTCTTGGGCAAGTGTTTCTAATGTGGAGAAATAGGACATAGAGTTTATGAGTCTCCACAAATACACCAAGAAACTAGAAAAAGAGATGCAACAACAAATCACATGGTGTAAGAAGACAAGGACAGTGTAGCATCACCAGAGGAGGTGGTAGAACTAGAGCATAGAGAGTCTCTTATGTTTAGGAGAGTGTTGGTGAATCCAAGAAAAGAGGAGAATGGACCATCTTAGACAAGGAGTCTCTTTCATGTACCATATGCAAATCAAGAGGTAAGTGTTGTAAGGTTATTGTAGATAGTGGTAGTACATATAACGTTGTTTTTGAGGAGATGGTAGAAAAACTAGGATTGAAGAGGATTAAGCATCCAAATCCCTATAAATTAATTTGGCTACAATAAGATCATGAGTTAGAGGTTAAAGAGAAATGCTTAGTAAATTTTCATATTGGTCCTTATAAAGATAAAGTTTGATGTGATATTATGTCCATGAGTGCATGCCATGTTTTGTTAGGAAGGCCTTGACAATTTGATAGAAAAGCTATTAATTATTGTAGAGATAATTTGTATAGCATTGTGAAAGATGGGTAGAAGTATACTTTTAGTTCATTGAAGGAGAAAGAGAAGGGGGTGTAGGGAAATAGTCCTATGAATTGTTGCAAGTCAGTAAAAATAGAGGTAAAGGTTGCAAGAGATGTTGGAAATAGTTTAAAGAAGGCTCTTGAGAATAGAGGTACAAGGGAGGTCATAAGAATAGCAATGATATGAAGATAGATCAACATAAATCATTGATTACAGACATGGATAAGTCTCACAAAGAATATAGATTAGATTTACAAAATAAGGTTAGCAATGAAAATTTACAATGTGCAGGAAGAAAATAACAAAAAGGAAAAGAGAAGATGGAACAAGAGGGAGTTGCAGAAGTTTAGAATGAAATGAAGAAAATAGAGTGTGAGGAAAAATAAGACATATGGATCAAGAACAAGCATGAGATTACTATCCCAAACTCATCCCAATGTTCAAAAGTTTTTAGCTCATGGAACATTTCAATTTATTTGATGTGTTTAATGAAGGAGCATATGGGTTCACGAGAAATCCTGCACAACCAAAAAACCATTTTCTTTTTTATGTTTTTGTTTTTCTTTCATTTTTTTTCTTGCAGGAACTATTATTTTAAATCCTCAAATCCTCCAACAAAGTGAAGTTTAATGTTGAGATTGTTGTGAGTGGGTATTTATTGTAGAATTGTAACTCCATTTTAGAAAATTTGAAATTTCATGTTTTGGAATGATTGGAAGTGATGGTACCTTCAAAATTTTGAAAATTTTGAATGCCCATGATGTAAAAAGTTGATTTGCACACTCAAAAGTGCACCTGAAAAATCTGCCCAAGTGACCTACTTTGGAGGGTCATAATTTGGAGCCAGTTAATTTTCAAGCCAAACCCCTTGGTGAGCATACTCAGTTGACATATGTGAATATGCATGTCAATTTTAAGCTTCCCATGATGACTTTTGATAGGGTTTTGGAAAGAAAAGCTGGAGGGTTCTGGGACTATTTTGTCGTTTGCAAACTCGTAGTCTTGCGAAGTGGCCTCCTGTTCAAGTTGATATTTCACAGCTAGATGATCGTCATGAAAAATAGATTGATTTCGTGCATTCCCCTCATATTCATATGCTTCCTAGTTTGGTTTCAAGGTGTCATGATTTGATTTGATATTTTTACCAGGTCAAAAGCAAAGATAGTTTGTCATATTTTGACATCTGAATGTTTCAAGGAGGTCATCTTTGACCCTTAATATCTTGTGATGAATGACGATTGAAGGGAAATCCTCTTGAACACGCTCTTAATGGACCTAAATGATCTAAAGTTTCAAATGGTGGCTTCCCAGGAGGTGATTTGATATTTTTTCAAAGTGGTGACTTAACGAACCCTGATTGGTTTCTAATAAGTGCAATTGTAGAAAAGCCTGATTGAGCCACTTTGGCATTGAATGTCTTGCACCTCGTGATCTTTTTTTCTGAGATATTTGTTACATTTCATTCTTCATTCAAATTTTTTCATGCCTATGAATTTTCAAGGCTTCATGAGGTCATTTGACTAGCTTACCAAGGCAATTCCAGAGGCCACTTGACTTGTTTTGACTTGTACAAGGTGCCTTGAAATGGATTCTAATGGTTACCCACTTCAAATTTTTCACCTTAGATGCATATGCAAGCAACCTTAGATCAATTGAAGATGAATTTTTTTAGTCGAGCCTACATGGGGACTTGAGCTATGTTGCACAAGTTGAGGACAACTTACTAGTCAAGAGGGTGATAATTCATGAATTTTAAAGTGCCTACAAGAATACAAACAAGGCCAACATTGTTTATTTTTCATGCTTATATGATGCATATTTGTGCCTTGCAGCTATGGCTCAAATTTGAAATAAGACCCAATTAAGCCTAGATTTGGTTGAGGATGCACTTAAGATGGATAAGCACTTATCAAATGCTTTATTATATTTGGCAACATAAAGCAAAAAAATAATTAAGGCTACATAAAGTGAATCAATTATGTTGAAATTTCACTTGTAAGGTGGAATTATTTTGCAGCTTACACCATTTTGAAAGAAATTGATCAACCATTTCTGTGTAATGGTAACTAAATAATTTTTTTTGTGATCCTTGTAATATGGATGCTAGGAAATGTATGCAAAATTCATTGAGAACTTGGTTGGAGCAAAGGCTCCCAACTGCAATGATCCTTTGTAGTTTTCATTTTATTGAGCATTACCATTGTTTCCTTCTGGATAAGTAAATTGTGATGCATTGCCTCAAAACTAAAACTAGCTTTTAGGAAACAAGAAGAGAGTATTTTGGAAAATATTCAAATGATAAAGATATCTGACATAAACAGGTTTTAAGAAGTGTTCTTATGGTTGAGAAATTTTTTGATTCTGATGATTTGCTTCTACTTGGTGGGGCTTCAATATCTACAACACATATAGTGGGGCTTGATATGCATTTTATTTACAAGTAGCCAAGTCCTACAAAGATTCGTAATGCCATCCTATAAGTTCCATAATTGATGTTGAATATTAGAAGGCTCAATCCCATTTCAAGAGATTCAATAGAAAGGAGTAAGCATGTAAAAAAAAGGATATTGAGGCTAAAGAGTTCCCATCAAGGAAAATCACATACAACATTGAGTAATTGCCAAGCAACAATCTTGGTCCTAATGGTGTTGTGTGTGGATCAACCATTGATTGAAAGTGGGGGTGAATTCAATTTTAATAAATTAACACTGATAAATGTCATGCTAGGAAAAAAGATATTTGAAAGAAGGGGTGGTACCAACCACAAATGAAATTCTATTTTTTTGTTACTCTGGTAATGGGAAAGAAAATGATGCTCAATGTGAGGGTGTTGAAATTCATTTTGATATGGGATAAAGTCACAATAGTATTTGATATTGCATGGCTATTTGAGAAACTACAAGATATTTCATAGGAAAATATTTTACAGGCTAATCTCATTGAAATTTCTTGAAAATTTGGATGCACTTAAAGTGAATGAGAGGCTCAGTGAATGTCTTGTTGGTAGGGAACTACAAACAAAGGATGGTTTGAAGCAATAGAAAAATTTTAAAGCAGCATTAAGTAAATCATATGTGAATAATTCTTGACAGTTCATGCTAGAAATTGAAGGTACTTCACAAGTTTTTCTATAAGTGGGGGGCTCCAAAAGATGTGGCAACCCATATGGGCTCAACATAGAGTTGAAAGCAACTAACTAGCAGTCATTAGCTCAAAGGAGAAGTATTTGATACCACATGTATAGTGAATCAGATAAGGAATTGAAACAACCTATTGCAAGCCCAGTGCATCACACATGCAATGATTGAATAACTGGAGAAAGATACATGGAAAAAAGAGGAAGAGATATTATCTCTCAAGCTAAATGATGCCAAGTTGGTTGCTGCTAAAAAAAAACCCCAATGAGGTATCCATTATGCTCAAAATGTTTGAGGAGAAGATGCCAACAAATCAACGTGGAAATGGAAAAAGTTTCACAGTTTTGCTAGTAAAGGATCTTTCACAAAGGGTGCTACCTTACTGGAGGATAGTATGCTAGTTTTTCCATAAGATTATAAGCTCCACTATCATTGTTACTTCTTAGTATCTAGGGAAGTTGTTGTAAAGCATGATGTCAAAGAGGAAATTTTGATGAAACTGAATGATTTTGTAGCTTGCGCATGTGTGGAAGGTGGATGAAAATTCACCAAACTTTATGTGTGAGCTTAGCAGCTTGGAACTTAAAACCAAAAACAAAGATAATTAAGTTGCATCCAATAAGTGAAGAGGGACCTGCAGAATGGAGGGCACCATCACCACATGAGATTGATCAATTCAATTCTACAGAGGGAGTTGTACATGAAACATTTTGTTTAAATCTAGTGGATGGAGAGAGGTTGTGAATGAAGTGAGAATACATCAAAATTGTTTTAGGAAATTCTATTTTGCTACAATGCAATGAAATGTTATGCTAAGTTGAGGGTGCCACCGTTCATGCAAAAGGAGGAAAACTTGATGCTGCAAAGGATTTCTATAGAGGAAAATGTTTCATTTGCAAACAATGGAGGCACCTTCTATTTAGGGTTCGATGGGAGAGGAAGATTCAGTGGCACAATCACTGCAGAGCCTCATTCATTGCACCATGGCCAAAGAGGTGTAGAGCATGAACAAAATGTGAAGTTAGGGTTGGGCCTGATCAATAGCTTGCATTGGACAGAGTAACATGGATTAATCCAAGCACTAGCTCGCTAGCCCACTAAAATAAAATAATGTTTTCTTCAATGACACAGGGAAGTGGGGAAATGAAAACTTTCCCACTAGCTCGCATGAAATATTGATGTCGTCATCAAAAGTAGTAGGGAGGTGGGGATTGGCTAGGGTGGGCCCGATACGAAATTTTAAAGGAAAAACATAAAGAACATTAAAGAGTTTCCTGGTGAAATTATTTGTATTGGGAATTATATGTGATGGCACTGGTAATTAAGTTTTAATTGCCCGATAAAAAATTAAAGGCTTTCACTTTTAAAAGGAGAAACTATTTTAAAAGTGAAGTGGAGTAATATTGGAGGCAAGGATAAACATTTTATCTTGGTTTTTAAAATAATTTTTTCCTTCACCATATTAAAGCAAAACACTGGTTACAACTG
The DNA here is from genome assembly GCA_007258455.2 of Sequoia sempervirens. Classification (NCBI taxonomy): domain Eukaryota; kingdom Viridiplantae; phylum Streptophyta; class Pinopsida; order Cupressales; family Cupressaceae; genus Sequoia; species Sequoia sempervirens. Next base: position 158,273,830 of record VDFB02026320.1, read on the forward strand.
GAAATAAAATAATGAACTATAGGTGAAATCTAATTTCTAGTGGAAAAGAATTAAAAATTCTTCACAATTAAATAATGACTTTGGTTGTTGGGCACTAAAAAGGTAAAATATGAAGAAGTAAGGGCTTTCATGAGAGAGCAAAGATAGAACTAGTTTTCTCACAGCAAGGTAAAAAATGAAAGTGGGGGTGAAATATTTTGCAAAAAAGGATATTTTTCAACTATAGAATAAAGAATGATGCCTCTTCAAGGTGAAAAATCATTTTCTATTTCAGGGTAGTTGAATGCATGAAGCGTGAATCAGAGTACCAAATAGGGTTTCTCTTCAGGCAGTGGGAAGTTATTCATCAACAAACCTAAGTTTTCCAACTGTCTTCTTCTGATGTCCATTTAGGGTTTATTTCTCCTTAAGTGCAATTTTTTTGATTCATTGTAGAGAGGGTTGTTCTGGAATTATTCATGAAAAAAATTGTAATACAAAATATTTAAGAGTTAATTCTTAGGGTCTGGGTTTGTTAATACATATGTAATTTTGATAGCAATATTGGTATAATAATAATGAATGGTGCAAATTTGAGGCTATTTTATCTCCTGTGTACTAGTTTTATAAGCAATGAATAACATAATCAAGAGTTATTTTATTTTTCTCCATTGAATTCTAGTGGATGTTTAGTTTTGTTCATGCTTATTGATTCAAGGAATTGATGTAAATGCTTGAGTGAAGCTACTGGTTTATGTTAAACTAAGTGCTAGGATTTTGATAAGAAGTGATGGTTGAGATGTTATGTTGAAATACTGTAATACAATATCTTCAAAGCTTAATTAATGTTGTGTATTAAATTATTATTAGGTTGTGTAGGTATTTTAGTTGACTTTGTTCCAAGGGTGAGGCACTGATCTAAGTGTATTATTATTGTTTCATTCTGTTGGTTAATTCAATAGGGGTATGTGTAGGATCATGATGGAAAAAAAGTGGCAATATGATGGGTATGTGGCTGACGACTATTTTTTTTACCCAAAATTGATGAAACAAAAAGGGTTTTTAAAGGAGACTCTCAGTTTTCCACCAATATAAATTATGCTTTACTTTGAATTTAATAAGTAATTATTATTCATTTTCTATTCAAATTACGACTAAAGTCCTGATTGATAGGATAATTGAAAAAAATCTATAGCTTTCAAACGGTATCACATTTTTTGAATCCAAAATATGTGCCACATTCTATGTTTTGTATACAATAGGATTAAAAAATAAAATTGAATTTCATGAAGTTTTTACCAAGTTAAGGTGGTTAGACATATGAGTTTTTATATTTTTAAAAATTTGTAATAAAAAACTCATAATTAATTATTTACTTGGAAAAAGTTACAAAAAATATGCATCACATCGGGGCATGGTCCTCTACTTATATCTAAAATCTTATAAAAAATATTATCATTTTATTATGGTTAGGGTGGGACAGACACCTACTTCTTATTTTTCCTAAAATTTAAGTACCACTGCATTGAAATTTCAAATTTTCACCAAATAGATTTTTTTAAAACAAACCTAATAGTTTAGAAACTACATTCAATTTGCTATAGATTCTATTCTTACATATTTTTGAAATAATATAGATAACTTATTTAAATTTTTACGTCAGGTTGCCTAACTCTGATTTTTTTGAATTTTTTGCCTCTTAAGGGCTTATTTTTTCCATGATGATCCTGCACATACCCATAGCTAATCACAATTTAAATCAATTTAGTTATCAATCTCAGTTTTTTTATGTGTGGAATTTAATGCACTACATATCTCATGTTTTTATTAGACATTTCCATGAAGTTCAGGCAAACCTTTACGGTACTATGTCTTTTAAATAATTTGAGGAGAATCATCTGTTTACAGTATATTTGATACTTTGGCATAAAAGTATCTATAAATATACTATTGGGTAGACCCATCTTGGTCTTATAGAGCTAGAAGTGTAGGATATTTCATTCTTTTTGACTGAATCTTGTTCGTTGGTCAAATCCATCTCTGAGTTTGAATATGAGAAAGTGGCTATTCTTTAGGACTCATTGCATCTATTGATTTGGGAACAAATGGGAAGGATGGGTGTTGATGGAATAGAGAGAGTAGGTGTAAGGAGGGAAGACTAGTTTTGAAAGGTCATTTAATTCTCAAGCCAAGAAGAGGAAAACCACATCCAAGAAGGGGTGAGAGAGCATTTTGGAAGTTTGACTGGCATGGTAGAGGAAGAGGGTCATAATTGTGAGACCCAGTCTCAGTAAATGGCCATAAATTTCTCATATGGTAACAAAATTAAGAATTTCAAAATGATATAGAAAGCTAGAAACAAGGTGCATCAAACCTAGAAATCATTAGAGAAGATTTTGAAAAACAAGAGAGTGTTGATGAACAAAATGTGATAGGTTTTAAGAAGCTTTTGTTGGAGAAAATACGTGTTGGGAATGTGAGAAATGGTGATTGTTTTGAATGATGGATGATGTGATGTCAATTGATGTGTTGCAGGTTCTTTTTGATGTTCAAAAAAAATAAAAATTTGGGTTTCCTATAGGTGTTTTTAGAAAAAAATGAAGTTTGTTTGTGTTTTCCTATAGATTGGTGTTGCAAGATTGACATAGTTTGGCATATGAGGAAGCTATTTTATATCAATGTTGTTTCCAAAATTAAGGAATGCAATAAAAATTTGAATGTGTTTGCATTATTTTTGGGTTTATAATTTTTTTTTATTATAGCAGAGATTATGTTGCATTGTGTTTGTGAGCAATAGTGTTGTTCTTGCATCAAGTTCCCCTCAAAAAAATCAAAAAACTAATTTAATCAAGTGGCTTCTATAAAGAAAACAACTCCATTCTACCCTTCATAATATTATGTTGCAGCTTATTGAAAAGAACATGCTTACATTACCTTATGTCCGAGAATGTGACCCTAATATATCATTGCCTAGAGGCTTTCAAAAAAATGCTTATTGTCATTACCATCAACAAAATGGACATGACACCAAATACTATAAGTGTCTTTAACATCTTGTGCAAGACCTTATTGACAATAATCAACTTCAAATTAGAGGTATATGAACAATCAAGGTAATAACTTTGTAGCTCCTCCTAATCAAAATTTGCAAATCTCTTCAAATCTCATGCCTAAGTGCACACTATTTCATCTATCAAAGCTAGCGAAATGAATAATGAAGTGATGAATGTTGACATGGATGATAAAAACATAAATGAAGAACAACCAATTGAAACAGTATCATTTATCAAAGCTATACCTCATAAGGGCCCAATTTAAAGGCCTCTTGACATTGCTTTCTTACAAAATGACATACTTAAGCATGCACCTAATGGTCCTCTTTGCATAGTTGGCCAAATCAATGACAAGCCTACTAATGGGATATTGATTGATCCCATCTATGGAGAGAATGTGATCACTAAAGAATTATTACATGTGCATGAACTATATCAAGACACATATGACAAACTCAAAGCATGGATCAAGATGCATAATGGTTTTTTCTTACCCTACGATAAGCTTGATAGATCTCCCTTTAAAAATTGGATTGAAAACACTAAATGTCTCATTTTCCATCATTCCATAATCAAACCAATTTTTTGTGAAGCTAGGCTATCCGTGCCTTCACTCCATGAATTTTGTCTCTTCAGTTGTGCATAAATGTCTAAAGTTTTCATTTGGAAATGATATTGTTATTGTACATCATAGTGGATTTAACCTTGCCTCAACCTAAGGGAAAATTTCATTAGATTTCTTTTGGTCCAAGCTTATGGAACCTATCAAGCCATATGAGGATTTTTTTTTCAAATCATATCAAAATTTCAAGGAAAATAAAAGAGTAGAATTATCCCTTCAAAACATGCCTCAATGTACAACTAAAACACTTATTGATGAAGCAATGATTGAATCAAAAGCCCTTCCAAACATACAAGAACAACCTATAGAAAAACCCCCTGCAATTTCCTACAAGAGACCGTGAGATAACACAAACAATCCCATTGTTCCTCATAGAGTCAAACAAGTTTACAAAGTTAAAGAGAAACTTGTTGAACAACCTCTTGTTGTTTCCTTTATTTCTCCCAAAGAAGAGAAGAAACCTATGATTAACATACCCACTCTTACACGAACAGAAATTGACAACAGATTGAAATGAAATTGAAGTGCTAGAGAGCGTAGGTGTAGATGACATACTATTACTCATAGATTATGAACTCAATATGACAACAAAAACATAGAAAATCAAAATATAAATTTACCTGAAGCAATGCATGATGACTCTATACCATCTAGCACTGCAACATAAAAAAGAACATTCCATGGACTTGTCATTCAACCTCCCATTGTGATAAATCTAGATGATGACATTGATATTGCAAAGATTGATGAACAAGTGAATGATGATTTGAATACATTGTTTTCTTCTTCTATGAGATTAACTGAAAAATCTCCTAAAAAGAGTGTTGAACCTGGTGCTTCCCCTAGTTTGGAACTTACTCTTGTCCCTCTGGCTATTTGTCCACCTTTTGTTTATACTGACCGAGATTTGCATTTAGATGACCTACTTTAGGTTGACTCACATGTTCCTTACTATTATTTTACATTTTCATGTTCTCTTTATGTGATTGCATGTGCGTAATGTGATCCCCTGTGATGTTTCATTTGATGTATCTCTCTCTTTTTGTGCATTCCTTTATATGTACCTCTCTTTCTTCTATATGTCATAATCATTTCATTTGTCTTGTGTTTTCCTTTTGGGGATGACACAAGGCATCAAGACATTCACATCTCTTCCATGTTGACCCAAAATATTTTCCTTTTTTTCTTTTTTTCATTTTTCTTGTGTTTTCCTTTTGGTGATGATGCAAGGCATTGAGACATTTACACCTCTTCCATGTTGACTCAAAAAAAAATTCTCTTATTTTTTTTCCATTTTTTCTTATGATTTCCTTTTGGGGATGACACAAGGTGTTGAGACATTTACATCTCTTGCACGTTGACTCAAAAGGATTTTTCTTTATTTTCACTCTCTTTGTGACATTCTTCCATTTCTATAAGTATTTGGGGAATGGTGACAATTTTGATCTCTTAAATAACATTTTAGCAAAGAAATATTGACCTTGAATCCATAGATCCCTTATGTATTTGTGGGGGAAACCCTTCTTCCCTACTTCATGACGTAGCTTATTTTAGAAACATATTGTTGGAGACAAGAAACATTGAGAGGGAGGGGGGATGAATCAGTGTTCTACAAAAATTAAATTTATTATTCTAATCTTTAACAAACTTAAAACATTCAACCAAAAGAAATATGCATGAACAAAAATAAAATGACCACAACACCATAACACAAGGATTTTTACATGGAAACCATTTAGGGGAAAAACCACGGTGGATGGCCAATCCACAATATGATCTGAGTATACTCAAAAGGAAGATTACAATGTGGGAATGCACTTGCACTCACACGCACTACCTAGAGCTCACTGCTCAAAATAGAAAGGCACACTACCTTACAAAGATTTGGATTAGATACAAAAGAATGAACTGATAGAGTATCATCTACAAATGCTTGATTGTAGTTCCGATTAGGCTCAATAGCTGATCGTCTATCTTTCTGACCGATTATGCACTTCTGCTCTACTCTACTCTAACTCGCATCAAAAATTATTTAATGCACAAGTGAAACTATGAATAATCACTCAATTGCCCTTTTGATATTCACAACACACATCGAAACACCTTATTCACACACCAAAATGATATAATTGATCATTTATATATATCTGTGACTAAGAATTTAAGCACAAAAAGTTAGCTTCAATAAAACTTAAAAAACATTTACAACTGATGGCTCAAATCATGAATAATATTTAATGCACATCCACATCTATCAGCGAAAACTTAGCTCAGACCCAAATCAAAATGCTCGAACACATAAACATTTGAGTAAACACTCCATGAATATTTGTGACATGTTATATCAACTAGGTTGGCCACCAAACACTAATGAACAGAAATATATCCAACTTGATCTCCAAACCTGCACAGAACTTGATACGAGGCATTGAAATTTTTGAATAACACATGACATATATTGATCAACCTTCCATGAGATCCACAACTCAAAATTAAAAAAGAAAATTTGCATGTGACTCAATGAACACAAGACTGTTGGATGCTTTGGTCTTCCTTGACTGTCTTCAATCCATCTTCCGGTATGAGCAAGTGATGATGTGCAGATCCAATCATTGACTAGGGTTTCCATCAATGACAACACCAGAAAACATTTGTAGTGTCTCTTGCCAATAATCTACCCCTTTGACATTGATGGAAACACTTAGTGAAAAATGACTAAGTGTTGGATCAGTACCAACATAAATTACACTGCCACTTCAAAACTTCAAAAATAATCTTCAATCTTAGTTTAGAAATGTAACTCCCCCTAAGATGAATATAATTTTTTCACTATACAACTCTCCCCCTTTGACATCAATGGAAAAACTAGGGAAACTGTAAAATCAAATTTTCAAATTGTACAAGCATGACTTTGTAACTTACACAAATTTGAAAACATTTGCATAATCTCTCTTCAACAAGCTTAAATTTTTTCCCCAAACCCTTTTGAGACTCTTCAAAATTGTTATGTGACCACAAACTAAATAAGATTGTATTTCTGCAAACTCAAGGTTTATTGGGTCACTAGCTGCCATAGCATCTTTGGATTTCTTTAATGCACTCACCATTATTTCAATCTTTGGACCAATTAGTCCTCTAAGCTCACATGATCTTCCTACAATCCTGTCATTTTCATGCTTCAAGCTCCTTGTTTTGTCAAGTAGAGATATTACTTGATCTTCTTGCTTACCAACATCACGAGCTAATGGATTAAAAGCATCAGAAATGGTAGCCAATTGTTTTTCAAGATCCTTCACCTTCTTCTCATCGTATTCAATAAATTTAGACAAAATAAATATGACTTGTAAGCATTTCCACCTTTAGATAGAGAACCTTGAATATTCTTCATATAGGTGGCTAATACAGTTTTATCATTTGCAATCATTTCTTTCAACCTACTAAATATTTTTCCATTAAACTCCTACACTTTAACCAGGGTTTATTTTTTAAGAGACTTGAAATTAGTACTTACAGAATTTATGAGCTTATTTGGTTCACTCGAAGAGGAACCAGATGGATCCTTAACATGATTTGGCATAATTTTCTCCAAAAATCCAAATGCAAGACCCAAAAGTTCATTATCCTCAATGTGAGACTTCAACAATTCTTCTCTGGCTTTTTCTTGAGCAAAAGATGCAACTTTCTTTTTTGAAGTGGGGACAGGGTGGATAGATTGATCAAGCCTTCAACCAATTCATGATCAAATTCTTCCTATTGTTCCACCAGAAATTTATTCACTGCCTGGACAATGTCTCTTGCTTCTACTAGAATTTCCTTAACTTGAACCCTTTCTTCTTCAAATTTTGGTTCTTCTTTATTTCCTTTAGGAGCTTCAACTTCTTCATTTGGCATCTCCTTTCCTTTAGCTAATACAACCTTAGGAGCTTCAGTCTCCATAGGTACTTTTGTATTATCCACATCAGGAGGAATCTGAAAATCCTTAGTATCTACATTCACCTCCTCTTTTACCGGATCAGATACAACATCTTCAACATTGATCTTGTTCTTTGACAAAAATGCTTCCAGCATTTTCTTGGTTTCATCAGCAACAACATCAGTTTCACCAATCATAAGTTTATTCACTTTTTTTTTCTTTTAAATTCCTCCTTGGCTTTGTTCAAGAGTGACTTCATCTCATCAATAGACATTTTTGGACATAAGTCTACAAGAATTCTCTTTCTCATATGCTCTTCTTATGTCCTAGTACTTAATCTTCTCATCTCCAAAACCTCATATAGACTCTTAGGTAAACTAGACATAATTTCAACAAGAACTTTATTGAAAATATTTAGATGTCTTATTGTTGCCTCCTCAAGAATTCTTTGTCCTGATTCATCAAAAATTTCATGGATATGTGCAGGATCATGATGGGCCAAAAAGTGGCAATATGATGGGTATGTGGCTGGTGACTATTTTTTTACCCAAAATTGGTGAAACGAAAAGGATTTTTAAAAGAGATTCTCGGATTTCCATCGATATAAATTATGCTTTACTTTGAATTTAATAAGTAATTATTATTCATTTTCTATTCAAATTATGACTAAAGTCCTAATTGATAGGTTGATTGAAAAACCTCTATAGCTTTCAAATAGTATCACATTTTTTGAATCTAAAACATGTGTCACATTCTATGCTTCACATACTATAGGATTTAAAATGAAAAATTGAATTTCATGAAGTTTTGACCAAGTTAAGGTGGTCGAAATACGAAGTTTTATATTTTTAAAAAGTTATAATAAAAATTCATAATTAATTATTTACTTGGAAAAATATTACAAAAAATATGCATCACATTAGGGCATGAGTCCTCTACTTATATCTAAAATCTTATAAAAAATTTATCATTTTATTGTGGTTAGGGTCATGCACACCTACTTCTTATTTTCATTGAAATTTAAGTACCACTACATTGAAATTTCAAATGTTTACCAAATAGATTTTTTATTTTAAAAAAAAAAACCTAGTAGTTTAGAAACTACATTCAATTTGCTACAGATTCTTACATATTTTTGAAATAATATAGATAACTTATTCAAATTTTTATGTCAAGTTGCCTAACTCTGATTTTTTAAATTTTTTGCCACTTAAGGGCCTTTTTTTTCCATGATGATCCTGCACATACCCTCATACCATTTGCAGAGAGGCTTGAGGTTTCCATCCTTGACAACAACATTCTCAACTTCTTCAACTATCATACCTGGTTTGTCAATTTTTTCCTTCTTCTTTTCCTTTTCTTCTTCATCGGAAGATTTTCTCTTGGTTACATTTGTAGCTTGAGTGTCGGTAGCCTTTATTTCTTTCACACCTTCATCTGACTTAGTCTCGTCATCTTCTGAGATGACTTCATAGGTTATTGTGCTCTTGTTCTTCTTCCTCTTACCAAAAGCCTTGTCTTGAGTTTGCATAGGAACTAGCTTGGCCATAGGAGTGGATAGGGATGGAGAAATCCTTGTTGATCTAGTATAGGTAGAGGATGCTACCGAACTAGCAGATTCAGTTCTTGTTGGCTCTTTTCTTGCTTTAGCTTCATCTCTCATCCTTCTGGCTCTTTCAATGCTTCTGTGGATACACCCAAACTTTCTGCAATGACTTCCACTTCTTTTCTTACTCTTCTAATAAGCTTAGGCTTCTTTAGCTATTCATACACCTACATATCTTTTTTAGCATAGGTTCCAAACCTCTCTTCTACCAGCTCTAGAGGCTTGCTCATTAAATTTTCTATATACATCTCCAAGATACATTCTCCTCGAATTCATATCCCATAGGAACAATCCATATCATTTTGGGATAAGAAACTTCCATTAGGCATTGATCAATATATACCATGAAATAGATTGTATCTTTGTACTTCTCTACAATTGAAGTAGGAATTCTTTCTCTTGCATGCATCATACTCTGAAAATTTTTTAAGTACCCCCAAAGGGCAATTTTTTTGTCTGACTATCACCAATTCCATACAATGTATCTCTTATTTGAATAGCTATAAGCTGATTACTTTTCCAATGAACTTTCCCAACACCTAGAACCTAACTCATGAAATAAAAGAATAGACACAAAAAAAAATTACAATATTTAAAAGAGTTCCTCTTCTCTTTCTTAATATTACCCAAATTCTCCATCAACTGACTTCTAAGCAGCTCACACAAGTCATAATCTACATTTTTCATTTACCATCTAATAGGCTGCATAAATGGCCATACCAGATACTGAATTTTCTCAGATGGAGTGGTAGATCTTAGGGCCAATGACCATCGATGCAAATTTCACACCCACTTCAACAATATCTTCAATTGTCATTGCCCTTCTATCAAATTTGGCACCTATTGCATCAGTAACCATCTAATTCTTTACAGATTTCAAGATTGGCAGTCCACTAGAGGAATTTAGACCTGTGACAATGTTTACAACCTCTTTCATAATCTTAAAAGGTACATTCATTACATTTTTGCAATCATTTGACTTATGACAAAACTTATTACAATTAAAGCATTGACCTGAGAATGATGGTCCACTTGGATTCATCCTGCTTCTACACTAAGAAGCCATATGACCAAATTTATTGCAAGTAAAACAATAACCATTGAATCTTTGAGCATTTGGTTGTCTTACCAGATTCCTTCTAGCTTTATTCATCTGATTTCCTTTCCTAAATGTTCCTTGTCAAGATCTAGAACTTTCTCCTTCTTCATATCCAAGACCTCACTTGTCACCATCAGTCCTCTGACCTTTAATTAGTTCATCAAGCTTGGATGAGCTAGCTTTGAATTTCTCCTTGTACTCATTTACAACAGCAAGTTCATTTATGAGATCATTAAGTTGTTTTCAAGCACTTCCTCATTGTTTTTATATTGTTCCAATTCATTGTCCAATTAGCTACATTCTTTAGATTTTTCTTCCAAGGATTGTGCAAGATTTTCTTCATTCTTCCTTCTATCTTCAATCTCCTTGGTCATTCTCATCATGATAGATTCCATCTCACATTTTAGGGAAGCATTTTCTATAGAGAAATTTTCACATTCTTCTATTTTCTCCTTCAAGGCATGACTTAGTTGTTCATCTTCCATGCTTCTATTCTTCTGCTTAAGCTAGTCACATAATTCCTTTCTTTTCTCCATTGATTCATTGATTTTTTCTTTCAATTCCTAAATGAATTTCTCTACATCCTCAAGACTTTCCTAAAGTTCTTGTTTCTCAAATTTTGACTGGTCAAGATCATCTAGGGCCACCAAAAGTTGTTGTTGAAGACTACTTGTATCCATTGAAAACACTTTCCAAGATCTCCCCAAGTTGTTAGATTTCTTTTGAGGAACTAGCTCTGATACCAATTGTTGGAGACAACCAACACTAAGAGGGGGGGTGAATCAATGTTCTGCAAAAATTAAATTTATTATTTTAATCTTTAACCCACTTAAAACATTCAACCAAAAGAAATATGTGTGAACAAAAAGAAAAAAACCATAACATCATAATACAAGGATTTTTACGTGGAAACCCTATTAGGGGAAAAACCACGGTGGATGGCCAACCCACAATATGATTTGAGATACTCAGAAAGAAGATTACAATGTGGGAATGCACTTGCATTCAGGCACACTACCTAGAGCTCACTGCTGAAAATAGAAAGGGACACTTCCTTACAAAGATTTGGATTAGATCCAAAAGAATGAACTGAGAGAGTAGCATCTACAAATGCTTGATTATAGTTCTAGTTAGGCTTAGTAATTGATCTTTTGTCCTTCTAATCGATTATGCACTTCTTCTCTTCTTTGCTCTAACTCGCATCACAAAATATTTAATGCACAAGTGAAACTGTGCATAATCGCTCAATAACCCTTCTAATATTTGCAACACACATTGACACACCTTATTCACACACCAAAATGATATAATTGATAATTTATATATATCTACAACTAAGAATTTAATTGCAAGAATTTGGCTTCAATAAAACTTAAAAATATTTACAACTGACAGCTCAAATCATGAATAATATTCAATGTGCATCCATAACGGTCAGCCAAAACTTAGCTCAGACCCAAATCAAAATACTCAAACATAGAAACATTTGAGTAAACACTCCACAAATATCCGTGACACGTTATATCAACTGGGTCAGCCACCAAACATTGATGAACAGAAAGATATCTGACTGGATCTACAAAATTTTACACAACTTGATACAAGGCATTGAGATTTTTAGATAACACAAGACATATATTGATCAACCTCCCGTGAGATCCACAACTCAAAATAAAAACAAAACATTTGCATGTGAATCAAAGAACACAATACTGTTGGATGCTTTGTTCTTCCTTGAATGTCTTCAATCTATCTACTAGTATGAGCAAATGATGATGTTTAGATCCAATCACCGACTAGGGTTGCCATCAATGACAACACCAAAAAACATTTACAGTGTCTCTTGCCAACACATATGACTTGGCATAAGGTTTTCTGAGGAAAGATTTCATGTCTTAGGGAAAAGCATTGGCTAGTTTAAAGCAATTGCTCACAACAATGGTGTAGCAACTGCTTTAAAGTGGGGGCATACACTGATGACATCTTTTGAGATATTTCATGGTGCAATTTTCTTTTTTCTTGTGACATGTCCTTTTATTGGTGGTGTCATTGGGTTTGATGTCCTCCAAGAGTGTGATATTTCTAAGCATATGATCTCCCTTCATGGCATGATGTGAATGAGGCATCCCATAAGTGGCGATTTGATATCCTTGACTTGTCCTCTCTTGGAGACATTAGGCACAATGTTCCTTAAGAAGACCTTACATGAACAAAGAAAAATATTGTTTAACAAAAATTTACATAAATGAAATTCAAAAACATCTACAAATGCATTACATTGTGGTTTCTTATTGAAGTGTCAGGAGGATAAATTCAGTATGGTATGAGAGGCTAATACGATTCTCTCATTTGCTACCTCATTGGAATAAATCACCTAGTGGATAGACTAATGTTCCACTACCTGAGAGTGAGCACATAAATATTTGGGACAAATCACCTAGTGGATAGATTGAGGTTCAACTACCCTAGAGTGAGTAGTGTATGTCATAGATAAACAACCCCATTCCACATTGCGTTCAAACAGTTGTGCTTGATCCTCTTTTTTCTTTATCTTTGTTGGCCTTTGACAGGGTATGATTATGTATGCTTGTTATTGCTACATACTTAAGTTTCTTAAATGTCTACTTTAGTGTGAGTTTGACATGGGGTCATCCTCTCACTAAAGTGGGGGCAACATGTAGTAAGGGAAAAAGCATATTTTTTTGTTACTTAATTTGGAAATAATTATCATTGAATTAACCTAATTTATCCTAGGTCTAATGTCGTAATGTGTTGTACACATTCACATTGATCTTGGGCCCCTTTTAATAAAATGTACATAATTTATACCGTATTAAGGTGTTGTACAGTGTTGTAAAATACTTTCACATTTATCTAGAATCTCCTTAATTATTTGTGGTTAATTATCTAAGTTAATTAGCCCCTTTAATTCAAAATTAAGCCTTACTTGTAAAACCTTTCGAGGATCCATCCCAACACCCAACATTCTAATTGTAAAACATTTAATTGGGAAAAATCAAGCTCCTAGAAATTGGTGCTAGGACCCATTCACCCTAGGTGGTGAATGGGTCCTCCCTCTATAGGACCCCCCTTTATTTGCACAATTGACATGGGTTTTTGATGTTCTTTCACCCCTCAAAGGCATGGTCCTAGAAACTTTTGCTATGACCCATTCACCCTAGATGGAGAATGGCTCCTCCCTTAATAAGGACCCCCTTTTTGAATTTAATTTTGGTGGGATTTTAATAATATTCATTTCAAGATCTACTGTCGGCTTGAATTAGTTGAATTTTGGGTTAATCTCTAGATTTAGTATAAATAAGGGGTTAATTCACACTGTTGAATTCCTACCAAGTTTACAAGATGCCTAAGCATTCAATTTTTCAAGCATTGGAGCATTATAAGAGCATTTCAAAGGCATTTCAAGGTAGATTATCAAGAGTTTATTGCATCAATTTAAGATCATTCCATCATGTCTAAGGCATATTATATTCATACATGTTGTTGAGCTAAGACAGTCAATGTAGCATTAAATATCTACTTGAAAGCATTGTTACACATCTTATTCAAGGATGGAGATCTACATTCTTCATGGCCACTACATATGAGTTTGTAGATTTACATTCCAAGACAACATCCAAGGTATCATCAATTATATATTTCATGCTTCATGCTTCAATATCCTTATTTCATCATTTGGTTTAATTACCTATTGTGCAATAGAAAATTGGACCCTCTTGAGAAAAGAGATAGTTTCTCACATAATTAGAACCAATTTTGAGTCCCTTCACATCATTTCCCTTCAAGATTACATTTATAGGCCCCTTAGATCTATTAATTTTGATCTAGATGCCCGTTACACATGTGAAATCATATAAAACCCAACAAACAACATTTAATAACATCATACCCTAACAAACCACCTTCAAATAGTAGTAGTGGGACCCATTCGCCACCTTCGGTGAATGAGTCCCCTCTAGTGGGACCCATTTTCCAAGGGTGGCGAATGAGTCCCCTTTGAGGGAAAATTCAAAATCAAGCAAGAATTCAATTAATTTAACTTATGTTTCCAGTGAATGTTGGCCTCTAAAGTCTAATTAATGGGAAAATAAGGTGTTATTGCTTATAAATACATATTTTAAGTCATTTTACACAATCTTTTTCATATCTTATGATCTCATTATCTTTCTTCAAGAGTAATTCCAAAAGCAAAGCATTCTACAAGTTTCACCATCAAAAGTTGAAGTTTTAGGACAAAAAACTAGGGTTTTTGTAGGTATTGAAGCTCACTAATCTTGTCAAGATCCAACATTGCAAAGGATTTGATGATGGATGCCTATGGTGAATCATGAAGAAATCTAGGGTGAAGAGGTGCAACTAGCCACCAAATCATGCCTAAGGACTTCGATTCCTATTGATTCCATCTTCCATTTTCACTCTATCTTTAGATTAAGGTTTGTATTGTGTTTACTTAGCATTTTCATGCCACTTTATATCCATGTTTCATGTGTTATAATGTTTCTATGGTAGATATCTTGCATCATTTCAATCAATCTTGCATGTGTTATAGGACCTTTCTTATGTTTCAACCTTTCCTAGTCTTTAACACATCTAAGGCTAAGGTTTATGCAATTTTTTCTCTATTAAAGGTTTAATTACCTATCTAGGGGTTTGATCGAGGAAAAACACCCATTAGACCAACTCTTTTAAGCTATTTTAAAGGGATTTTCCATGATCTGGAATCGAATCTCCATCAAAATTTGTTGTGTAGGTGTCAAGGTATAGATTTGAGTTTTGAGTTTACAGGAATTAGAAAATGGATTGAATTTCCATGCTTGGTGAATGAGTCCCACCTAGAGATGCAGATTTGAGTTAGATGTTGTTTCATATCCCCGACTGTGAGAAAATAGGTTTTGTGCAAAAAAGTCTTGACCCAAGACCGATTCACCCAAGGTGGCGAATGAGTCCTAGTCAACCCAAGTTCAAATTTCATCAACTTGGTAGATTGTTCTACAATCCTCTATAGCTTTCCAGGTGCACATATTTTGAGAAATAACTCTTTTTTTTATTAAAAGTTGCATTTTTGTTCATTATTATAGTCTTTTTGCAAACAACACTGTGTTTTTAAACATTGCATAAATGTTAACTTTTCCTTCATTTTCAGTCACATAGATTAATCCATTGTATTTAGTTAAGTCCATTTACATTAAAAAACTTTGTGCACATCCTAATTTGAGTGATACATAAGTATTTTTGGTCGTATCTCTCTCCTTTTAGGTGAAAAACCCTAGAAGTGCAAGAGTAGTCCATAGGGTCCCAAAAATCCATGTTTCATTTTGGTGAACCCGACTTTTGAACATAATAACATTATGATTTACATCTAATTGCATCGTAGGTTTTCATTATTTCACACTCTTGTATTGTTTTAGGATTCTTAAAAGCATTGCATTAGTGAAAGCATTCTTTACTTTATTCCATTCAATTATCCTGTATCTCTGTATTTGCATCATATAGAGTTGAAATTTCATAGAAAACACCAAAAAAATCAGAAAAAAATTAAAAAATTCATCTCCTAAGACTCATTCGCCACCTATGGAAAATTAGTCCCTTTACCGTTTTTCATTAGCATTTCCAAATTTTCATTTCCTAAATTGCATCTTTCTTTTTTCTATTATTTCCTTTCTATTTTTCTTCAGTTCTTTCTATTTTCCTTAGCATAAAGTTTATTTGTTTTCATGGATTTTATGGATAGTCTTAGGCTTTTACAAGTTCCATTTTTAGTCATATTCCTTAGTCCTTTTAGATCAACTTACATTGAGGAAACTCTAGAAAATATTCAAAACCAATCACACACCACATCCATCAATCCAATTAAACACATGATTCAAATTTGAAAAACGATCTCATCCAAGCCACTTCGTAGTGATGATGTTGACTAGTTATATGACACCCTTAAAAGTGTCATCTCAATCATTTCATCCTCTAATGCTTGTCATGAGAAAACTAATACCCTAAATGCTCAATTCCTCCTTAAACCTTTTGCTTGCAATGACTTTGATTTAATAGATGAAGCCCTCAAAGACTTCATCTCGAATAAGTCATCTACTAAGGCTTGTGGTCACCAACTTGATATAGCCACCGTTCCTACCTCTAATGATTTTATTGAACACCCTGAACTGGTTGACGATTGTTTACCCTTCACACCTTTTAATAGTGATGATTTGCATTTGTTAGATGAGTCTCTTCAGGACTTCATCTCATCCAACTCATCTACTATGGTTTGTCATGATACCTCTAAGATCAAGGATGTTAATGTTGGTCAACCTAAACTTATCCTTTACCCACCCTCACATCCGCTTCATCCATCTAATTGTCCATGCCACACTTTATACCCACCCAACACTAATGTATCACAAAAATCTAGTGATGATATTGTTGCTCATACATATAACACATGAAATAACCCACAACTGCCACAACCAATTCCACCATAATTACCTTTACCTAATCCGCCTAGTGCTCTTTGCTATAACCCACTTGCAAAGGAATATGATCTTGTTGAACAATTAAAGAATACTCCTGCCAAAATCTCTCTTTGGGATTTACTTCAAACTTCACCTACTTGCAACACCATTCTTCAAACCACTTTAAAACAACTCATAATTCCTCCTGGAACCACTCTGAATGTTGTGGTAGCTCTTGTTCAAAAGAATAGTCTCGATATTATTTTCCATGAACATGAGCTCCCTACTTTGGAGTTACGAAAAACAACATGATGCCTTTATGATCATTGTTCATTTCCATCACACAGTTATTTAATGCACTCTCATAGATAATGGTTCCACCCTTAATGTGTGTAGTGTGAGTCCCCTTGATCACTTAAAAGTTGATAGATCACAAATAATACTTGATTCCATTTCTATTCGAGGATTTGATAATACAAAAAATCAACTGCTTGGGATAATTACTTTACCTATTATGGTTGAAGTGGTTACTTTGCAGATTCCTATGCATGTCATGCCTTACAACCTTTCATATAATCTCCTTTTAGGCCAACCATGGATTCATCAGATGAATGCAGTGCCTTCTACCCTTCACCATATCATGAAGTATGTTTACAAAAATCATATATATCAAATTGAAATAGACCCTAAGCCTGAAAGTTGCTTGCAACTTGAAAAAGGGGTTACAAGTCCTTTAAAAACATTGATTCCCACTTCTAACATTGATCCTCTTGAAATTGAACACAATGATATGGAATCAGCCTCTAAATTATTTGGTGATGATTGGGGATCCTTCAAATTCACACCCTCGTTCATGGGCCAATACATACACAAAAGAAAGATGACCAACTAGAAATTATGTCCACTCAAAATTCTAAACAATCAACTCAAACATCTATCTCTTACAATATGGATGAAAATGTAACATACACAAAATTTTTTGATGAGATAGTTTATCAATCCCCACCTACCCCGCATGAAATGGAAAGACTTTATGGGAAAGGTTATAAATTTGTCAAACAATTATGTTATACTAGAAAAGGGTGTGGAAAACATGAACAAGGTATTTGTGTCCCTATTGAACCTAATATGCAGGAATTGAAAATAGGACAAGGATATTCTTTTTCTAAATCGACCAATGCTTCCCAACGACCATCTTTAAACATTAATGTTATAACATGTCACCCACAACACAAACTCACAATCAAACATCTTGATTTGTTGGATATAACCTTACCCCCTTCATTGACGTATGCCGATAGCAATGAGGCTTTGAAACATCTATTCGGTGTTTTCAATACCCCATCCTCACATATTTAAATGAAACAAATTTCCTATGCTTTAAATTTTTTCAAGCAAGAAGCAAGTGATATCAATGAAGACTTCTCTGAATCTAAATGTCCTAAATCTAATGCACTGCCTTTAGGTGATACAATCGATGTGCTTATGGATATTCATAATACAGATAAAATTATTAAAATTGGGGAGTGCCTTGATGATGAAGAAAAAGAAGATACGACCACTTTACTTCATGTTTTTCCTAAAATCTTTGCTTGGAAATATTTTGATATGCTAGGAATTGACCTAAAAATTGTGATGCATAACATTGTCCTTGCTCCAATTGCTAAACCTGTCTGTCAAAATATTCACAAAATGCACCCTAACATAGCCTTGCATGTTAAACAAGAACTAGAGAAACTTCTTGATGTAGGCTTTATTAAACCTATTGATTATTATCCTTGGATCTCAAACATTGTCACAATTGCAAAACCTGATAATACTATTAGGATATGCACGGATTTTTGAGACTTGAATAAAACCTCCTTAAAATATTATTTTCCACTTCCTAATATAGACATGATCATGGATTCAACTGTTGGACATGCTTTCCTATCGTTCATGGATGAATTTTCTAGTTACAATCAAATCCAAGTATTAATCCTTAATATCAATTCAAACATTCCTTTACAATTGTTTGGGGTACATTTTTCTAAGTTGTGATGCCCTTCGGTTTTAAGAATGTTGGCACAACTTATCAACGTGCAATGACATTAATATTCCATGATTATATTCAAAAAATCTTAGAAGATTATGTTGATGATATCCTCGCTAAATCATTAACATGACAAGACAATGTGAATGTCCATAAAATATTTGAATTCATAAAACAATACAACATGCAATTAAATCCAAAAAAAAGTCTTTGGTGTAGATAGTGGTAAACTTCTTGGGTTTGTCATATCTCATAGAGGCATTGAAGTGGACACAAAGAAAATTGATGCCATTGCTAACTAGCCACCTCCTCAGAATATTTCTCAGTTGCATACATTACAAGGTTGAATTCAAGCTATTTGTCATTTCGTTTCATCTTTAGCTGATCATACCATATCCTTCACACATCTCCTCAAAAAGGGTGTCCCTTTTGATTGGGATGAGGATTGTAAATAGGATTTTTAGATTCGAAAGGAATATTTAGCCACTCCACCTATTCTACAGCCTTTTGTGCCGCATAGACCATTGATCTTGTACATCACCACATCTACCCATGCTCTTGCAACATTGTTGGCTCAACATGACGATCATGGTAATGACCATCCTATTTATTACATTAGTCACACCTTAATTGATTATGAAACACACTATTCACCAATTGAAAAACAATGTTTGGCTCTTTTATTCGCTACTAGTAAGTTGTAACATTATTTACTAACAATCGAAGTACAAGTTGTCACAAAATTTGATCCTATTAAATATATTTTTAACAAAATTGATCTTTCAGGATGCTTAGCTAAGTGGGTGATGTTGTTAACTGAGTTTGATCTTAAATTTGTTTCACCAAAAGCAATCAAAGGTCAAGCCTTAATCAATCACTTAGCTGATGCACCTTCTCCCTTTTCTTTCCATACTAATGATTGCTTTCCTGATGATCATGTCTTAACCACTAATATTAAACCATGGGAATTATTTCTCGATGGATCTAACTGTTGAACAGGTTCTGGCACTAGAGCAGTCCTAATTCCACCTGACAGAAAACCTATTCCCTTATCCTATCATTTAAATTTCCTATGTACAAATAATGCAACTGAGTATGAGGCATTGATTGCAAGTTTGCAAGCTGCTCTATCTCTTCATGTTAAACATGTTAAGATCTTTGGCAATTCACAATTGGTCATAAAACAAATCAATGGTTCATATCAAACTAAACATCACAAATTATCATGATACAAGGATTGCATACTAAAGTTATTACACAAATTTGACTTGTTTACCATTGATAACATCCCACACAAAGATAATCATCATGTGGATGCAATGGAAAGTGCAACTTCTCTTATATCCCCACATGATCCTTCTACATATTTCACATTTTTTATTCACCTCATCTTAGAACCTTCCATCGATATTCTATTAGAATATATTTTTGGCATTAACTCAAACAACTTCGTGTCAATGGTGCTTAAACGATGGTACCATTCCCGAACCTATCACCACAAATACTCGAAAATTCTTACATAAGCTTGCAACTAAATATGTCATTCTTTTTGATATGTTGTATAGAAGATCTTTTAGTGGTCTCCTATTATGTTGTCTTAAAGATTGTGAAACCCCCCTTTAGCACTCGAATAGGCTCGTGCTAGTGCCTGTGGAGGTCATTTTGGAGGTTGTTGGTATAGACAAGAAAAATTGACATAATCATTTGATTAGGTCATATTCATCCATTCATCAAATAAATCAAGTTTATTTGATCAATCTCCTAAGGTCATCCATTTAAATTAAATAAATCAACTTTGTTTAATTTAAGCCTAACATCATCCTTTTAATTAAATAAGTCAAATATTTATTTAATTAAATCTAAAACATTATATTCCTCTCCTTTTGATTTATTTAATCCACAAATCTAAATCAAATAGGTCAAAATCACCTAATCTCCTATTAAATTAATCAAACCATGATTAAATGCTAATCCTAATCACTTGTATTCTCTAGATATTGCCACTTGCACCAATAAAGCATTTTAATTCATTTATAAAATCATCGTTTTCTCTCAACAAAGCATCTTTTCGGAATATTCTCCAAGTTTGAATATGAAGGCAAGTTGACTTGTCCGTTCCAACATGGAAATAACTTCTCTCTTACTTTTCCCCCACTTAGCATTTAACTCTCAAATTCAAATTTGAATCTCCCCCTCTTTAGAACATTGACCAAAACTTGCACATTCTTCAACCTATCACAAGTTGACAAGTGGCCTCTTCTCATTGGTGGATCTTTAGTCCCACATCCTCCATATTTGGCATTATTTTATCCTTCTTGGCTATAAATAGAGATCATCTCCATTGATTTAATCCTCCACAATCCTCATGCAAAGTTACTCTCTTCAATTGAGAGCTAATTTTTCCCACTTCATAGCATCTACAACAATCTTCATCATTTAGCTTATCTAAAGGGATTGGGAAAGGGATACTTTCCACATCAAAGTAGCACCAATCCCCCTATAAGATGATGTTTGAGTAGTTTAGGAATATATTTCATGCTTATCTCATTTACAATTTCATGTTAGTTTGATGATGTTATTGTTCCCTTTACATTTGATCAACAATTTCATAGGGAGAGTGATTATCTCATTTATTCAATGTTGAAAAATTTCTCCATATTTGTCAATCTTTTGAAATGTAAGGTTTTACCTCTCACATTTTGGCACCCACCGTTCTTGTGCATACTCTGCATGTATTGCATTCATTGAGACTGAATTTGCTTGAGGCATCATCTAAAGAATCATTCTCAAAATTGGAAATGTTTATAAGGAACTCTCTTATTCAGGTTTCCTCCTTTGTATTTCCATTTTTCTCTTTTGTCTCTTCATGAATGTTGGTGAATTTTCTTGCTTTCCAAAAGTATGCTAACTTACCTATTTCTATTTCAGAAGAAAAATTGTTACTAGTGTTATGCCTGGAAATTGAACACTTCGTGTGTCTACGCTGCAATATTCATTACATATTGAGAACATAGTCATACTTAACTTGCCATTATAGGTACTTTTGAGAGACCACATTTCTAAAGGAATTTCTCCAAATGGTTCATAAGCCTCGTCTAAGATGCAACTTTTTATCATGCATGTCTTTTAGCTTCCTACTGCTTTGTCTGCATAGACTGGTCTGAATTAAACCTATTGATTCTTGTGAATGTGTTGGTTCTGTGGCCAAATAAGAAATTTAATAGCATCATATAGAGGAGTAGGCACAAACCCTATCCAAAGGAGTACCTCACAGGAGATTTAGTTCATGTGCCTTGTCTATGTTGTCGCATTTTGCATACAGGCCTTCCAGCACACTTTTCTACTGTAACATCTGACAAATATTCCTTTTATCATTGTCCATACCATGTTTCAAAGCTCCCATCTGTGTACAACCTTGTATTTACACCCTCTAATGGAATTTGGCTTGATAGTTTCTTTTTTCACTGATACTCTTAACTATGATAGCCAATAAATGATTTTTGTGGCATACACAAAAGTTTTTTGCAAAGACTACGGTGTTTTGACCAAGCAAGTGGATATTTTGCTATAGTAGCCTCAAAAGTGGTGTGAAGAGGATCTACAACCAATCAACCATAGATATTCCTACCCATGCCACTATTTATCTTAGATCGATGTATGGCGTAGCCTCATAGAGGTACATAGAGGGGATCTATGGCCTTTTTGTTGAGCTCATAGTGGGGAAAGGAATAGGTTGTTATGCAAGGCATGATTTGTACCTTGAATTCACCATTTCTCTAACACTACCATTAGAGAGGCCCCACCATTTACTATGTGTTTGGCATGATTTGGGAGGCACACCATTGGCATATGGAGATCATAAACCCAATGTAACATTGTGAAATTTCTAGAACAACCTCTCACTTTACGTGGAATGAACAAGATTTCTTGATATGCTGTGAGAAAAGAATATTGTTTTGCCTTATCAAGTGCATGGAGGTTTGTAAACATATTTCTTAGAATTGTGTACAGGCCTATCTAACAATTTATTTCTTTATGACATAAATGTTAAAAGCATTAAATGTTTACAAATGGCACATCATTCTCTCACTTTGAAAAATTCAAACATCCCCTATAGGCCATTCCAGTGAACGTGTTTCCACATCCTAGGTATGCGCATTTATCTCACACCTATTCATTGTTTTTTTATGCTTGCAAATGTTTCTTGTGGCAGAGAGGCCTGCGCAGTCAGAGGTTGTGAAATTCAATTTTACACTTGCCAATAGACCCGCGCCATCACTTCTAAGCACACACAAATGAACAGGGATCTTGTCTACCTCATTCTTTGCAAAGATCGGTGATAGGAGGGTAGTCACAACAACATTTTCAAGTATTCTCTTATCTATGTTTTGATATATGTTTGTACCCTCTTACAAAACTATCATTCTTAGCATAGGAGATTTTGTGGTGCCTGCACCCACATTGATATCCCAAATCATGTTTTGTTGTTCAAAATAAATGATACTGACATCTAATATTCCTCTGTTTGTTGTCTAAATAAGGTCATAAAGATTGCGCATACTAGAAGAGCTCCAATAGCCAAGGTTCAAGAGCTCTTCCAATGATGGAAAATATGCTCCAATAACCAAGATTTGAGATCTCTTCACAAGTTTAATGGCTACCTACTAACATCGAATGAAGAGTCATGATTTGAGCCCATTGTCATAATCTGTTTGAAACTGCATTTAGAAGTAAATTCATTTTCTAATGCTCTACTTGAAGGAAGTGATCCCTTATGTCCCTCATTTATTTATTGGGTGAATGCATCGACATGCATTTAATTTTGAGCTATATTTGACTGCTTTAAGTTCTTGTATGAATGCGTGGACATTTATTTAAATGTTGAGCTATTTCTTGAGAAATTTCCTTTAAATGAAAAGAAAGCTTTAATCACGCCATCAAATCTAGGAGTTAACAGAAGCAATAGCATGGTGAACTAATCAATAAACAATTCTTTTTAGAATTAGATGGATACTTCTCATAAATATTTATTCACGTTAAGCATTATTCCCAAATCAGATTTATTGGACATTATTCACAAATTGAATTCGTTGTGAAATCATAGAGACTTAACATCTAAATTATTTGAGTGTAGTATCAGCTACCTAATGAATTAGTAAACTATCATTTATTAACATTTGTTTCTTTTATAATTGATTTATTTTTAGATGTTCCTTGAATATATCAATATTTGACTTGCAAATTTGAATATGTCAATAATTGATTTGCAGGATATCTTGAAGATGATGATGTAGCAGGTGAAGGAATTCAAAAACATCAAGCAGATTTGAGTTAAAGAAAACTGTACATTGGAACTTGAAACCAACAAAGCATTTTTAAATGCTTAAGGCTTCTATTTTACGCTTTAGTTTTATGTTTTAGATCAACTCACATACTTTTGGGCTCTAAAGAGAACGTTTCAATTTTTGCTACAAAGGCTTAAAATGAACATTAGGACACAAACTAAAGTTGGTTTTGGATTTAAACAATTGAACAAGACAAACTATCACATTTCCTTTGGTTCTTGAAATAAACATGTCTCTTTTATGCTTTGTAATCTTTTTTGCAAAATAATCTCATCTAAAAAGGTGTATGCACTTCTCTCATGCTTCACGGTGATCTTGAGAATCAAGATTTTTTTATGACATTAAGTTGCATAAAATATTTCCCACACACTTCATTTTGGGGAACTAAAATTGAACAAAACATTGTGTGAGTGTGAGTAAACCTATTGCATGTGTTCTACCTTTGTTTCTAAATGAAGGTTGATCGAACAATGAATATTTTTACTCACTTTTGTCTATCTTAGAGGGCCTACCTTGGGGAGAAAGTACTCACCCGAGGGAATGAATCAACTGGTAACACCCTGAACCTGAGAGTATTTCTAGCCATGATATAAATATGGGTATTGGAGTAAACATCGGTATCACGTGGTTGACTCTGACAAGATGGATCTGAAAAGGGACTCTCATCATATGGGTCAATCTCCATGAATAGAAAGTTCAAACTAAAACCCTTGTTTGTAGCAACCAACTAATCCATCCAACGAGTTTATCAAAGTGGTGCATTGGAACTTAGATTCCAAGAAGTTACTTGCCATGTCCAATCTTGGTTAAAATATAGAGGTTAAGACTTCATTCTTAACATACCTTTATATTTTTCCTTGGTTGCATGTAAAATCATCTCTTTTACTACAAAGGGCATGAGGCAAGCCCATCAAGAAAAACATACCAATTGAGCTAGGATGTTATATTGCTTCTGAGTTAGTTTGAAAACACAATGCTTGGATCCAAAACATTGAAACCAACATTCAATGAATCATCAAAATTTCAAACCCTTTGTGAAGAAAAAATCCTTTGTAAAGTCCATGTGTTACTGCTTGTCCCTAGGGGTTCTTATCCCTAGAAGAATTCTAAACAATGAGACCTATATCTCGATTTGTTTATTGCAAAGTCAAAAATAGGAAACTATGCTCTTGAAACCTTGATTTTCACATAATGGACCTTGTGGAATGAAAAGGAATTGAGACATAGACATTCAGGTTGAAAACTAAGCAAGAAGTGTGTTTGTGGTAAAAAAATTCAAAAACCAAGATTAACTCAAATTAAACCCCACACATGTGCTTTTTTATCTTTTTATCATCTTTCGAGCAAACATTGGTCTTTTGGTTTTAATTACTCTTAGAGAAAGGAATGTTCTTCACTATCTTGGCCTAGTGAACAAGTCCTTCTTAGGTTCATTTAGGATCAAATCAAACACTTCATCCATTCCAAAAATTTATCATCTCCATCTCATAAACAACTTTAGAGCTTTGAAAACATCATTCTAGACTTAGGTAAACCATCAAAATCAAAATCACCTTGTTTAGTTACGTGTATGGGAATGCATCCTTTCTCATACATTTAATTGAATTAGCCATCCTTTGAACAAAGTTCATCCTAAAGATCACATCCAACATCTTAGGGTTTACAAGTTCATTATCCAATCAAACCAATCAAAATCAAGCCCTAAGTCTAGCATTGATCCAAAGTTCCTAAACGTTTAACACCCATATCATTCACCCCTTTCATCCTTCATCTCATCATTGGTCCTAAATCCCTTAGAGGTCAACAAGGTAAAAACACAAGAAGAATATGGAATATAAAATTGATCCACACATCATGAGTAATCCAAATCAACTAAACTTTCAAAGCCTTACAATGCCAATTAATTATCAACACTCACATTTATACAATCTGTACAAGGGATCGTTCTCTCCTACAAACATCAATAGTACAAATGTGAGTATGCCCAATCTAAATCTTGGAACACCTTTTCCAATGGTAGATTTAAATCAAATTCCAAACTTAAAAATCTATCATCCAAACACCCAATCCATTTATACAATATGTACAATGGATCGTTCTCTCCTACAAACATCAAGAGTACAAATGTGAGTATGCCTAATCTAAATCTTGGAACACCTTTTCCAATGGTAGATTTAAATCAAAGTCCAAACTTAAAAATCTATCAACATCATCCCATCAAATCCCTACATGCCAAATGTGAATGTACCAAGTACAAATTTACCTAACATGAACATTTTGAAACCAAATTTGGCAAACTTTTGGATAGATATGTTTTTGAATCACAAAAATGTTGTTCAAATTCCAAACACGATGATAACGACTCCATGTATTGATCCAAGTTAAGGTAACACCATGCAAAATCAAGGTTACCTAAATCAAGGCAATATGATTCCCAACATCAACAATGCTCAATTTCAACCTTTAATGGAAAATCTGAACATCATCCCAAGTCAGAACATTGTCAAAAATCAATTTTTCCATGATTCCATGCAAACACCACAAGTGTACATCCCAAATCTGCTTGAACAAAAGCCAAACCAAGGGAGTCAAATTCAAAATCAAGATCAAATTTTGCTAGAACAACTTGCTTCACATGCTAAACTAGTTGAATTATTGAGCCAAGAGATATCTTCATTCCAAAATCAATACACTCTTCAAGTGGTTAATCCATGTCATCAAAGCATTGAGTTGTGTCCATAACCACATCAAGAACAATATCTCCAATTTCAAGAAGTTAGATATCAAGATCGACCAAATCAACAAATCCAACCCCCACATCTCCAAGATCAATCACCACTTCTCCAAAATCAATTAGCACAAGGTCAATTTAAAGTACAAATCTCACAAGGTAACAAGCAAAAGTACACACCACTTGGGAGACCAATCAAATCAGTCCTACAACAATTGGTACAATAAAATCTCATCAAGCTCCCCATCTATGGGAACTATCAAGAACCCCTAATTAAACCACCAAGGCGTATAACGAGGAGCACCATTGTGATTTTCACAAAACAAAGGGACACACAACATCAAGTTGTATTCAACTCAAAAATATCATCCAAGACTTCATTGATCGAAAGATAATCACTATTGGGGATAACGATGAAAATTCAACCACTAGTGATAGCATTGACAATCTCCCCGCCGCAATTGTTGAAAACAATGATCAAAATCTATTTATCAATAGAGATGTTTTTACCTCATCCAAAGATCAAATCAACATACATCAAGAGTCACTTTTCAATCATGATCAAAATCCACCAACAATACCCAACAATGATCCAATTCAAGAAATGTAAACATCACTTGACCCTATGGTTGAAGAAATTCACAATCTCTTTGCCACAATTGTTGAAAATAATGATCAAGATCTCTCAATTAAGGAGCATATTGAAGATGATTTTACCCCACCTGATGATCAACTCACCATACATCAAGAACCACTTTTTAGTGATCTATTTCAAGGAGTGTTAGGATTATTTGATCCTATTGACATATAATGCATGATCCATCAACCAATGATCATATTGAAAATGTCTCTACATTGACTTATGAGTTAGAGGACATATCTCAAGAATTTATTCCAAAGCATGATCAAAATATTTCACCAAGGTCTAGTAATGGTCCTTTCCAAGACATGTTTACCCCCTTTGTCCTCATGATTACAGATACTAAAGGAATTCTCAACTTGACACTTGATCCAAGTCCACTCAAAGATCAAAAAGATATTGAGCCACTTCCCATTCCTAAAGATGACATCCAAGAATCCTTTATAAGCAATCCATCCTTTGAAACTGACCCATGTCAAGAACTTGATCCAAAGCATGTCGAAAGAAATTTTGAAATTATTCAAGACCAAGAATTTGTATCTCCAAGATACTATAATGATTTAATGGACAATCTCCTATCTATACAGGATGTCATAGATAATGTTCATATCCATATAGCACATACTCCTCCATCTACCCATGAGATTCTTTCTATGGATGGACACGTAGATAATCTTCATCTAGAACAAGATTTTGTTACACAAAAAGAGTATATTATTAAATCCTATAGTCAAACTAAGTTATCAACATAAGAATCAGATATATCCCAAATTCAGACTGAGGACATCAAGTATGCAGATATCCAACATTATCCACTCAAGGAAACAAGTCAGATAGAATAGTATAATCCATAGTTAGAAGAACAACAAATTGAAACAACATCATCTACAGTGGCCATTTTTCAGAGCATGTTTACTGAACAAGACATCTCAAAACAAGCAGAATCAAGGAATGAAGGTGCCACTAGCACTATATTGGGCCCAGCTTTATCCAGTGAAAGCATCAAAATAGGGAGCATGAAGAGTCCTTATGATGAAACTAGTGTCAATACTACAACCAGCCACATCATGAATCTTCATCCACCCATCACCCCATCCACGAATTGGGACCAACATCAAATGAAGGATTTGAATCAAAGCAAAAAGAACATTATCAAAGAAAAAGAAGTAGAGAAGCATGAAGGACAAATCAAATACACATGGATACCAAAACATACAAAGAAAGATCATCCCTATCAAACTCCATTAGTCAAAGAAACTATGGGGAAAAATAAAAGAGGGAAAAGTATCCATCAAAGATGTCCACAAAAGAAAAAGTAGGCTTTTCAAGTGACGTACAAAGTATATCAAGAAGTTGGTACTAATTCCATGCACACTTTCATATCCACCCATCATTGCTCATCTTCCCAAGTTTGCAGAGTCAAAGGTTCCAAACTATCTTCCAATCCATCTCCTATCCCTAAATGCACTCCATCCACACATCCACACATGATATCCAATTCTTACATTGACCATGTATTGGCAAGAACCTTCATCATAAGGATTCAGAAAGCACTCTATCACGATGTGAGCACAAAGAAAAAGTTAACTCTGGTATCGACAAAGTAGATCAGGAATCTCAAAAGTTGCATTTAAGTGCACATATCTTAGCAAAGAAACTTCTTCAAGAAAGCTATCCATGGCACATCATGAAAAAAGAATCTACATCAAAAACACATTGTGATTCAGTATGAGCTTAAAATATTTTAGAAAATCCAAAAAAAATCAAAAAATATGAAAATCCAAAAAAATTAGAAAAGGGATTAAAAACAGTAAAGAAAAAAAATTGTCCTCTAGTGAAAACCACATGTGGCACTTTGGGCAGGTACCATGATGAAAACCTGGAAAATAGGCATCATGTGTAGAATCAAGCATCTACATGCACCAGTTTAGATGAAAGCATCTCATCCCATCTATAATAAATCCATCATTCCATCCATCTTATCCATAATAAATCCATTCATCCATGAATCAGTTATCCAATACATTTTCATCCATCTGCATCCATAGTCCAAGTTATCTTGATCATGACAAATTTTGGTGCACACTTTACACCTGCTTAAGGTAAACATCTTGACATGGATCATTTTCATTTATCCTATCCTACCCAGCATTATCTAAACCATGAAGCATTATCCAGATTAGCATTCTTTATCCAAACACCTTATCTTATCACAAGATAATCCTTGGCATCCTTGTCATACTTACCATATCCATCCATCCATACACCTATCTAAGCATCCACCCATGACATTTCGTACATTGCTAGACACTGGGGGTAGATATTTACATCTTGCTTTGGGAATAAATCTTGATCTATATCCTCCAACTTATGTGGTGATCCAAACATTGGAAAATGTAAAATCAAACTGGTCCACCACTTGTGAGCAATAATCCAAGTCACTAGCCCATGGCATATTTTGATGAGAAGATGTTCCTTATCAAGTTTTATCTTCAATCGAACATCAATCCAAATAATTAATATCAGTCACATCTAAGTTGCACTTCAAACATCACATCAAATCATCCAAAATATCTTTTATTTCAAACCAAGCTTCAAAATCCTGATTGGTCAAATCCAATCAAAAAATCATCATCTCAGGATATCCTTGTGTTGCTTAACACTATCCTTGCATTGTTTTGCATCCTCAACAATGTTATCATCATTAGTCTTGATCAAATCATCATCAATCCATCATCATCTTGGGGATATCTTTCCCAGTCCTTATGTTGCTTAACACTATCCTTGCATTGTTTTGCATCCTCAACAATGTTATCATCATCAATCCTGATCAATCAATTCCTTGCATTCTTGTGTATCCTCAACAATGTTATCATCATCATCAATCCATCGATTCGATCAGTCAACCTTAGCTTGGTTTTCAACAAAATCCCAAACTAAAGCATTGATATCATTGCACATGTCCATATCCAAATCATCAAAATCATGCAAAAATCCAAAACATCAAAAAATCATCAAAATCCAAAAAAATTCATAAAAGTCAGAAAAAAATCAACATGTTATCCGAACTACGTCATCTCTGAGCTTAAACATAGGAAAGGCTAAACTCTTATCAGCCCCCAAGACATCAAAAGTCCAAAAACATTCAAAAAAATGAAGAAAATCCAAAAAAATCCAAAATCACATCAAAATCCAAAAACATTCATAAAATATCAGAAAACCCCAAAACATTGGAAAAATTCAAAAACCCAAAAAATAGCCTCAAAACATTCCAAAACATCAAAAACATCCAAATATTTGAAAAAATCCATCCGTCTCATCTCACTTTCACTCGAAATAATCAATCATCCATGATAAACTGATCATCACCTTCATCCTTTGACAACATAAATAGAAACAATCACATCAATTAGCAAAAGAAAACTTCAAACACAAAATCAAAATTGAAACAACAAACCGTTAAATGCAAAATCAAACTCTTGATCATTTTCAAACATGTCAATCGACCTTGTATCAATAGCCTATCAATCAAATTATCAAACCATCATCATCCTATACAATGCATGTCCTAGGATATATCATTCTGACAATGGGCATCATTTTGGATATCACCTTGGATTATTATCCTATCAAAACACATCCCTTGGCTCAAGGTATGAAAAACATTAGCTTTTTTGTGTACTTGATCTTTTCTTTTGATTTATCTTATTGCGCTCATTTCAAGGACCTCTCGATGATATCCGAATGAAGGATTTAGAGAGATAGGAATGGGGCAATGATCATTATCTTTTGTCTTAATATAACTTGGTGAATACTTGCTTTGTTAGGTATGTCCTTGCAAGGTTTCTGTATGTCAAGTGTGAACAAGAGTACTCCTATCAATTTTTTGAGTCAAAGTCCATCACACTTGGTACAACGTCATCTTGGTTCTTTATTCCTTGATGCATCATATCTATGTGTGTAATCAAACATAACGTAAGTAGCCCTTTTAAAATCTCAATCCTTGATAAGCAAATCATCATCATCTATCATCATCATCATCATCTCTAATAAAGTCTAGTCAGATCATGGACTTGTTGGATCCTCTTTTTATGATCTCATTCCTTCTTTCTTTTCACCACACTAACATAACATCACCAATGCATCCATCTTGTGTCCATCCTGCATCCACAAATCATTAGCATACATGCATCTCATAATCATAGCATATCATAATCGTCCATCTCATCATCTCACATGCATTGCATTATCATTTTCATCATCATCATAACCATCCATATGTCCATCTTGAACCTCTTTATCATGAGATCGACCCTCAAATCAAATATTTTCACTCAATCTCTCGAGAGGGAAATGTACTAGTGTACTTCTTTCCGCTGGGGCATCCGAAAAAAATTAGAAATTTTTTGAATTTTGATCACAGAAAGTTTCATCTTTGAACCAACACAGCAAGTACATTGCTTCAAAGAGGGGAAAAATGTAGACACACAAAATTGGCATAATGCATTTGATTAGGTCATATTCATCCATTCATCAAATAAATCAAGTTTATTTGATCAATCTCCTAAGGTCATCCATTTAAATTAAATAAATCAACTTTGTTTAATTTAAGCCTAACATCATCCTTTTAATTAAATAAGCCAAATCTTTATTTAATTAAATCTAAAACTTCATATTCCTCTCCTTTTGATTTATTTAATCCACAAATCTAAATCAAATAGGTCAAAATCACCTAATCTCCTATTAAATTAATCAAACCATGATTAAATGCTAATCCTAATCACTTGTATTCTCTAGATTTTTTCACTTGCACCAATAAAGCATTTTAATTCATTTATAAAATCATCATTTTCTCTCAAAAAAGCATCTTTTGGGAATATTATCCAAGTTTGAATATGAAGGAAAGTTTACTTGTCCATTCCAACATGGAAATAACTTCTCTCTTACATGTCCCCCACTTAGCATTTAACTCTCAAATTCAAATTTGAATCTCCCCCTCTTTGGCACATTAACCAAAACTTGCACATTCTTCAACCTATCACAATGTGACAAGTGGCTTCATCTCATTGGTCAAATAATTATCCCACATTGCTCTATTTTGAGCTCTCTTCCAATTTGAAAATCTATAAATGAAAGCTTCATTCTTCATGAACCCATCCACAATCCATGCAAATTTACTCTCTTCACATAGAGAGCTATTTTTTCCCATTATCATTTGCAGCATCAAGCTTGTCAAGGGTTGGGAAAGGGCTACTTTTCACATCAAAGTAGCACCAATCCACTATGGGATAGGTATCCATTATGGTTTTTTATGTTCTTAATTAGTTGTTTTATTTACATTTTGAGACATGATGGATTATTTCATAGGAGCACTATGGTATTTGCATAGTTTAAGCTAACATGCTAATGTGTTGTGAAGTTTAAGCTATTTTGTAGGTTTATGGTGTGCAAAGTTGGTTAGTGAAAAAACTTATTCGTATGGGTTATTATTGGAGACATATGGAAAATGATTGTTTTTCCTATGTTAAATGATGCCACAAATTCCAAGAACATAGCAATTTCATTCACACTCCTGCTGTTGAGCTCCATGCCAATGTTCCCATTTGGTTATTTTTAGTATGAGGGTTAGATCTTATTGGAAAAATTTCCCCTCCTTCAGTTGGACATACATTTATCATAACTGCAACTAACTATTTCAAAAAATGGTTAGAAGCTATCCCTCTTCGTTCAACAACTGCTGAAGTAATTTGTTGATTCATATTAGAATACATAATTGCTCGCTTTGGACTCCCTTCTGCAATTGTTTTAGAAAATGGAACACCATTTAACAATAGTGAAACTTTGTTCAAAATTTTCTTGCAACATTTAACATTCAACATTGTTTTTATACACTGTATTATCCACAATCCAATGGACAAGCTGAAAATACCAATAAACTTCATGAACAGATCCTTAAGAAAACTATTCACAATAATCATAAAGACTGGCATACACAATTATCTTACACACTTTGGGCTTATAGAACTAATTTTTGATTATCCACAATAAATACCCCTTATAGCCTCATATATGGTATGGATGCGATTATGCCCTTAGAATTAGAAATTACTACTTTGCGAGTTGCTCTGCTAGACCTTTTTTCTAATAACACTTATATAGAATAATGATTACATCAACTTGAGATGATTGAAGAACAACACATTAACACTCTCGAACATCTCCAAGCTCACATCAAACAATTACAATGCAAACAAAACATTCATTTTATTCCCAAATCATTTTATAAGGGAGATTTTTTTCTTATTGAAAATCAAAAAGTTGTTAGTGCTGACAACAAAGACAAAGATAAGTTCAACCCTAATTGGTTGGGACCTTACATAGTTGATACTAATTATGGGTCTGATGCTTACCTCTTAACATAGCTTGATGTAACACCCCTTAAAGAACCTATTAACGCCACACATTTGTGTTAGTATTATCTCTAATCCCCTTTTAATAGTATGAGTGCTATAGTAGTGTTGTTTAAAGTTATTTGATGTTATAACTTTCACATTGCTCTATTTTTGTCAACTAAATTCCTATTTGTCTTGAACACTAGGGTAATTGTTTAAGTTCATTTTATAATTACTTTAGGCTTCATACTATTCACCCTCTTGTTATGTTAAATTAAATCCTTATTAGTGTATTTAATTTAGAATATTGTTTTTCATTTATCACTATTGTATCTATGATAAAACTAAAATATGTTTTATATTATATCACACCATTCTTGTTAAATCATAAATAAATTAATCAAATACTTTTTACCATAAGTTATTTAATTAATCACATAGAATTTAACATTTTAATACCAAAAGATACATCATCATTATATCGCGATGCCTGTCTATATATATATCAAAGTTTTATATACATCTTAGAATCATATATAATATCAAAATGGTCTATGAGAGCTAGACACCTCAGGATCTGGTGCTCATGATCTAGTCCTTGGACATCATGATATGGTTGTGTGTGACCATGATCATGAACTCCCGAGTCTCAGTGCATAGTCCAGACCCTATACTTGTCCAAAATCTATAAGCCACTCATTTGCCATCTACTCCCACTTTGCTCATGTTTGTGCCAACTCTTCCTATAGTCTCTCTACCTCTCCCAAGTTCTATGCTACCTATAGTGCACTCTTAGCCTGATGGAGTCACCTCGTCATACTCTCCTACGCTGCTCACAACCTCATGAATGGTCTGAGTGACTCTAGCTCCTCCTCCATGATCGGTGGGGGCAAGTAGTTAGGATCTATCTCATCCTCCTCGAGGGATGTTGGCACTATCTCTATGGTTTCCTGATGATAAAACTCTTTCCATTCTCTCATCACTCTTGCAAGATAGAAAATGTACACAATTAGTAACACATCATCATGATATACATATGTATATATAAAAATAGTATAAATCACTAAAGGACATGCATCAAATCTAATGTCATCACCTATGTCTCTAGATGCATGAGGAATGCAACCTCCTCATCTTTGGGGGGCATGGAGGATGTGCTAGCCTCTCTCTGACTATGTGCATGCTAATTTCTACTATAGCTACTACCTGTGATCTGGTCCTGTAAGTATGTGAGGACTGTCCATGCTTGTACTGATCATCCTCACTTAGGGGTGGATCCTCCTCATAATAATAATCCTCCTCATAATCCTCATCCTCCTCTCCTCCATCCTAGTCTTCATAATTAGGATCGGCCTCAGACTGGTACTCATCGTCGATAATATCTGTAAAAATATTTGCTGGTCTATATCATACCTCCTTTGTTCTCTCCTCTGGCTCATCACCCTCATTTGTTGCTAGCTCTGCATCACCTAGAGGAAAATCCATGGGAAACACAGAGTTGGTCATGCATATGACCACCACTCCTTATGCTCGTCTATGCTACAAACATCATCAATGTCAGAGACTAGTGGCTAGTCGTGATCTGAATCATCAAAATCACTCTCTTGTACATGATCTATCATCAACTGAATAGTGTCACCTGGCCTTTGGGCACTCTACAATGATCGTCTAATGAAGGGGAATGCCCTCAGTGGTGTCTACACCTATCCAAATTATCGCATGACTCACCCATAATATAATGGTTGTACAATGTAGTCATGCCTCCCTCCTAGATACCTATCCATCTGCATCCTTTGTAACTGCCCAGTGGGATTTGGACACTATTGAGTGGGTAGATAGGGCCTCCATAAGACCTCATACTCCTCTAGCTGGTCGAATCTCACCCTCCAAAAGTGTAAATCACCATATTTCCATAACCATCACAAAGTATAGCCGAACTCTCGTGGGTATCCTGCAACTATAGCACAAGGGTATCTGATAGGCCTAGTACATGTGATATTCTCAAGGCACCACACCTATAGAAGTGTACAATGGACCATACAGTTGATCTCTCAAAAAAAAACTGACCAAGATCATAATACAAATGTGCTAGAATGCAAGAACTCTAGGCATAGACTATCCTCTTCTTGTACATCCCCCGTAGCAGGTGTGCCAGTCCCCCATCCAAGTGTGTCGATCGTCCATTTGGATTGAGAACGAGTGCCACTATGTGCATCACAATCCATCTAACTAAAGGATCTCTTGAGTACAACAACATGGGAAGCTTGATCTGTACTCTAACCCTCTCATCATGTGCAAGTCCATCCAAGCAATATTGCATATCTTTCTTCTTCTCCCGGAATGACCGATCCCCCCAGAAATACAACTACACTCCTTGAATGGGCACTCAAAGAATACGGTGTACATCCTCTAGTGTGATTCTAATTTCCCTATTGGGAAGATGAAAGGTATAGGTGGGTATGTGTAGGATCATCATGGAAAAAACAAACCCTTAAGTGGCAAAAAATTTAGAATAATCAAAGTTTGGCAACTTGACGTAAAAAATTGAATAAGTTATATATATTATTTCAAAAATATGTAAGAATAGAATATGTAGGAAATTGAATGTAGTTTCTAATCTACTAGGTTTATTTAAAAAAAAAATCTATTTGGTGGAAATTTAAATTTTCAATGTAGTAATACTTAAATTTCAGAGAAAAAATAAGAAGTAGGTGTCTGTCTGACCACCCTAACCACAATAAAATTATAATATTTTTTTATAAGATTTTAGATATAAGTAGAGGACTCATGTCCCAATGTGATGCATTTTTTTTTGTAATTTTTTCTGAGTGAATAATTAATTTTTAATTTTTTATTACAACTTTTAAAAAATATAAAAACTTGTATGTCTAACCACCTTAGCATGGTCAAAACTTCATGAAATTCAATTTTTATTTTAATCTTATAGTATGTGAAGCATAGAATGTGATACCATTTGAAAACTATAGATATTTTTCAATCAGCCTATCAATCAAGATTTTAGTCATAATTCAAATAGAAAATGAATAATAGTTATTTATTAAATTAAAAGTAAAGAATAATTTATATTGGTGGAAAGCTAAGAATCTCCTTTAAAAACCCTTTTCATTTCATCAATTTTGGGTAAATTTTTTTTTTTCAACAACATTCCCATCATATCGTCACTTTTTGGCCCATCATAATCCTGAACATACCCAGGTATCTACATCCCAACACTCACATATAGCCATTAGCATGGCGTCATGGTATCTCATAATGTGGCATCAGATATGCCCAATAGATACCCACTGACTGTAAATTCTCACTTCTACCACTGATAGCATTGGTGCATGATCTCTCAAAAATGTCAATTGTCTTCCCCCTAGCCACTATCATGACCAGGTGGGAACCTATCAAAATCATCACAAAATACTCTAAATTTCATCTAATATCTTCAATTTTTCATAATTCTCATCATGCAAGTGTGATAAAGCTATTGTAGTGTGCTTCTCTAATGGCCCTAGACATTTTAAAACCCTTTATGACATTTCACAAAGAAACAGGGAGACTTCACAGAGAAACGAGACAATTTGCAAAGAAACAGGGCACTTTGTGAACAAAAGGTACACTTTGCGAACAAATGGGAAACATTGCAAAAAAAGGGGACACTTTGTAAAAAAAATTCCAAGAACCCTAAATTAACCTATCCATGCAAAAAAATCATTAAATCATCATAAAATCACAAGGAGAATGTTATAGAATCGAATCACCTCATGATATAGATTTTCTATGTGCCACCTGCTCATGAAGATCATCTGGCCATGGAGGTGTGCAATCCCATCTACTCAACATATTCTTTTCTCACTCATTTCCTTCAAGCTGCACGAAGGTAAAATGAATAGTAAGTGACAAGTTACTTTCTTCTCCTTCTTTTCATCACTTTTCATTTCCTTTTTACTTTTACCCATCCCTATACGGTTACCATCTTTTCCAAAACTTACTATGTAGATATTCTTCAAATCAACATAATGAGCGCTAGGATAATCCATTTTTTACTTTGTTTGATGTGTTGGAATCAGGATTCCGTACCTTACATTATCATTTATCTATCATTACATGGCATGGTACTTGGAAATTCCCAATGATATGGTGTTTCTTGTTTGACGTGGCTAGATTGCTACTTTGATTCCACCTCTGTAAAGCAAGTAGAATTAATGGGGGTATACATCTATCCTTGAATTGGATTCCTAAGAGTTAGATAAAAATATTTTTGAGCAATTAACAAATGTGTGTTGGAGGATGGAGTTCCTAATGATGTGGTTGTGCAGATAACTACACTATCCTTTTTGAATATGTATCCTTTTATGTAGCAAGGTGCAATGTTTAGAGTCATATAAAATTGGACCCTCTTGAGAAAAGAGACACTTTCTCATATAATTAGATCCACTTTTGAGTCCCTTCACATCGTTTCCCTTCCATACAACATTTATAGGCCCCTTAGACTTATTAATTTTGATCTAGAGGCCTGTTTCACATGTGAAATCACATAAAACCTGACAAACAACATTTAATAACATCATACCTCGATAACCCACCTTCAAATACAAGTAGTGGGACCCATTCACCACCTTGGGAAAATGAGTCCCCTCTGGTGGGACCCATTTTCCAAGGGTGTCAAAATGAGTCCCCTTTGAGGGAAAATTCAAAATCAAGCAGGAATTTAATCAATTTAAGTTTTGTTTCCGATGAATGTTGGCCTCTTAGATTTAATTAACAGGAAAATAAGGTGTTATTGCTTATAAATACATATTTAAAGTCATTTTACACAATATTTTTCATCT
Source organism: Sequoia sempervirens (assembly GCA_007258455.2). Lineage (NCBI taxonomy): Eukaryota > Viridiplantae > Streptophyta > Pinopsida > Cupressales > Cupressaceae > Sequoia > Sequoia sempervirens. The sequence goes on from VDFB02026320.1 coordinate 158,312,544, forward strand.
CTTATGATCTCATTATCTTTCTTCAAGAGTAATTCCAAAAGTAAAGCATTCTACAACAAGTTTCATCATCAAAAGTTGAAGTTTTAGGATAGCAAACTAGGGTTTTTGTAGGTCTTGAAGCTCACTAATCTTGTCAAGATCCAACATTGCAAATGGTTGATTATGGATGCCTATGGTGAATCATGAAGAAATCTAGGGTGAAGAGGTGCAACTAGCCACCAAATCATGCCTAAGGACTTGGTTTCCTATTGATTCCATCTTCCATTTTCACTCTATCTTCAAATTAAGGTTTGCATTGTGTTTATTTAGAATTTGTATGTCATTTTATATCCATGTTTCATGTTTTGTAAGCTTTCTAGGGTAGAGATCTTGAATTATTTCAATCAATCTTGCATGTATTATTCTAGAGCAATAGACTAGGACCCTTCTTATGTTTCATCCTTTCTTAGTCTTTCACACATCTAAGGCTAGGGTTTATGCAATTTTTTCTCTATTCAAAGTTTAATTACCTATCTAGGGGTTTTACCAAGGAAAATAGCCCATTAGAAAAATTCTTTTAATCTTTTTTCTAGGGATCTTCCAAGATCTGGAACTGGGTCTCTGTTAGAATTTGATGTGCAGGTGTTAAGGTACAAATCTAAATTTTGAGTTTGTAGGAATCATAAAATGGAATGATTCACCATGCTTGGTGAATGATTCCCACCTAAAGATGTATATTTGAGTTAGATGTTGTTTCAGATCCATAGTTGTCAGAAAACAAGTTATGTGCAGAAAAGTCTTGACCCGAGACTGATTCGCCCAAGGTGGCGAATGAGTCCCAGTCAGCCCAAGTTCAAATTTTATCAACTTTCCAGATTGTTCTCCAATACTCCATAGCTTTCTAGGTGCACATATTTTGAGAAACAACTCTTTGTTTGATTAAAAGTTGCATTTTTGTTCATTATTTTAGTCTTTTTGCAAACAACACTGTGTTTTCAAACATTGCATAAATCTTAACTTTGCCTTCATTTTTAGTCACATAGATTAATCCATTATGTTTAGTTAAGTTGATTTACATTAAAAAAATTGTACACATCCTAATTTGAGTGATACATAAGCATTTTTGGCCCTATCTCTCTCCTTTTAGGTGAAAAACCCTAGAAGTGCAAGAGTAGTCCATAGGTTCCCAAAAATCTAAGTTTCACCTACAAGGGGTTTGACTTAGGAAAAACCCTATTCACTAACAATGAACAAGATTTTTTCCTCTTGAGTCTGTGTTTGTAGATTTACAGGTTGAAGATAAAGTGGAGGATAAGTTTAGAGAAAGATTATCAAAGTTTTCAATTTACAAGATTGACCTTTATAGTGTAAGAACAAAGAATTGAAGCTACAAAATTTATTACAGGTTTTCAAGAGTTTGAAACTAGGGATCTAAGAGTGTAGATATCAAGGAAAATAACCCAAATCTTAGTTTCAAAAACCCTAATAGGGACCCATTCACAACTAAAGGTGAATGCTTTGTTTGTTCCCTAAAAACAACCTTCTTGCAACAAGTTACACATGATTTTAAGCTCTAAAAACTTGCCTCATATTTTCTATAACAGTTAGGGTTAGCTTTTGTAGTGTCAAAAAATGGGTCCTTTAACATTTTCATAATTGTTTTGGTCATTCTTGTGGATTTTGGTTTAATTTTTCCTTGATTTAGTGTTGTAATGTGGATAACACATTCACATTAGATCTTGGGCCCTTGTGACCTAATGGAATTTAATTGTACCTTGCTAAAGTGTTGTGAAACACTTTCACACTTCTCTAGGGTTTTATGAATTAACTAAGCATAATAAACATAATTTTAATTATAATCAACCTTAATCTTGCCTTGTTCGAAGTGTTGTAAAGTGTTGTAACATGTTTTCACACTTCTCTAGGCTTGTCATTAATAATTGGGATTTCTTATAGTTTAATTGGCCCCATTTTGCATCCAAAAGCCTCATTTATTGCATCTTTTCAAGGATAATCTTGACACCAATTAGTAACCAATCATAATTGAGGTGTTTATGGCTTGTGTGGCCTAGATTTACTGATATTGGACTCATTCGCCACCTTGGGAAAATGATTGCTACCTAGATTTTTGGGTCCCAAACCTATTTTTACACCTTTCTAAAAACTTTTGATTTTTGGTCCCATATATTACGCTAGATGGGACTCATTCACCACCTTGGGTGAATGAGTCCCATCTGACCAAAATTCAAATTTAATGCAACTTGATAGATAGAGAGCGACAACGTTTGATGCAATTGGGTCTCTACTATGTCACCTATATGCCCGTCATACGGGAAAATAGGAGACTCCTTATAGCACTATGCGAGAGGTGGCATTCAAAGACCTATTCTCTCCAACTGCTGATCGGGGAGGCTACAGTTACCCTTGAGGATGTTTACCAGATTCTACACCTACCAATCTGGGGGGAGAGGATTGTTTATGACCCATGACACAAACATCAGACGTTTACTACCTACTATCGTGATCAGGGTGGTGGATTAGGTATTGAGGGATATGAGATCCGGTGGGAGTTTATGGCAGAGCACTACATATATTTGATGCTTTATTGGCAACATTGATTGCTGGTGTGGTTATTCTAGATCGTTGGGGGCATGAGTTTTCGATTGGCTGGGGGGATGTACTTGTTGGCATGAGGCGAGACTAGATGGTTTATGCTTGGGGACCTTGTTTATTAGTTATGCTATATTATTAGCTTCGTGAGGTTGCATACGGGAGGGCACAAAGCATTTCCTACAAGATGACCCTTCTTATGATTTGGGCATGGGAGCATGTTACCATTTTCTACCCATCGATTGATAGGCCATGGTTGGAAGATGGGATGTCATATGTCTATTACTATGTCAGTGCACTACAGTAGAGCCACTATGCTGAGACAGGTTGGTGGAGACATAGGATCGACACCATGACTACATTTATCTAGAGATCATACAGGGATTGTGGGCAATGGGAGGATGAGGCAGATCATCTTAGTTTCTACCCACAGTATTGATATCTGATTGGCCAGAAAATGTAGACACAGTTGATTGTGGAGATGTACTTGTTGCAGCGTGTTCTCAAACAATTTGGTGAGCACAGGGTATTTCACCCAGGATAACTGAGTATGCGAGGTCATCTCAAGAGTCGGCATGGGGACCACCCATATTTGTGGCTTTTTACACTCAATAGATCAATGGACTAGTAGTGAAATAGTGGGGATGGAGAGGAGGCATTGTAAATCCAGGGACCACTGTAGATTTTGATATATGGTTGTAGACACATAGGCCTATTCCCCTCATAGATCCAGATGGACCTACACCAATGGATCAAAGATCCATTATTCCACATGTGCCACGAACTAGATGAGGGGGTAGAGTTGGTGATAGAGGAAGAGGCTGAGGCTGAGGGAGAGATGGGGATAGGGATGGAGGCAGGGGTGGAGGGAGAGATGGGGATGATGGTGATGACGGGGGAGCCAGTGGGAGACAGAGGAGAGGATGGGATGGAGGGAGACACTAGAGGTAGGTGAGGCAATGAGTAGTCAGAGCACCATTGGACCCTATCACAAAGGGAGTCAAGGAGGAGGGAGAGAGGGGAGGGGAGCATGCAAAGGTGGAGATTGGAGGAGAGGAGAGGGTGATGGAGGAGAGGGAGGCAAAGCATACCAAGGTCGAGATAGGAGGAGAGGAGAGGATGATGGAGGAGAGGGAGGAAAAGCATGCAGAGGTGGAGATTGGGGGAGAGGAGGGGGTGATGTAGGAGAGGGAGGTAGAGCATGTAGAGGTGGAGATTGGGGGAGAGGAGAGGGTGATGGAGGGGAGGGAAGCAGAGGATGTAGAGGTGGAGATTGGAGGAGAGGAGAGGGCGATGGAGGAGAGGGAGGAAGAGAATGCAGAGGTGGAGATTGGGGGAGAGGAGGACATATGGGATGATGATGATGATGATGAGGATGAGGCTGTTAATGAGGCAGAGTGTCTACTGTGATGGAGTATGGTGGAGAGTGATGATGGGATGCCGACAAGGCTAGTACTACCAATAGATGCCACTATAGACTAGTAGGTTGCCGACCTTTAGAGGAGACTTGACGATAGCACTGCATAGGTCAGGGCTTTATAAGCTGAGCTTGAGCTAGCGAGGGTCAAGCGGGATTAGGCTAAAATTCAAAAGTAGGAGGTAGTGCAGTGGTGTGTAGATTTTGTAGTGATATGTGTAGGACCCTCAGGGGATATGTCCCATGAGTTTTCTAGGGTGAGTGCTTGGTACAACTAGTACAGGACCCTCTATGAGTAGGGAATTCCTGCCGAGCGACAAGATCCTGCACTTTCACGCTCACAGACAAGGACAGGCAATGGCAATGTGTCAGGGAGTGGGAGCAGCAACTGGAGCCACACCAGTGCTGGAGGGTCTACCTCCTTAGGGCACACATCAGGTCACAGGTCTCACCACTCACACATGCATGCCTCAAGTCATCACTTGAGCCATATTCATGGGTCCACCAGTTCAAGGAAAAGGTTAGTACAAAGGCAACCACTAGTGACAGATACCCTAGCTGCTCAGGTTACAGTGACAGATGCCTCAGCCACACAGGGATAGGTGACAATGACCATGATGGCCTCAGTTCCCTCGATAGAGCACCAATCCCCCAGAGAGTGTCTCTTGAGATATTGACTTTTCATGTTTTTATGACATTATTGACTATTGAGCCTGCGAGCTCCATTTTTGGGATATCCCTTTGACTCTATCCTATGACACTGATATTCTTGAGATTATATATATGCAATGCAATTTTGATGTGGTCTATTTGTTTTATGTTATGTGACAATGTGCTATGTGATGGTGATGATTTGAATGTCATGTTGTGATTATGCATCTATATTATCTATGTGATATTTTCTTGATGAATTTCTTAATTCCTATGATGATGTTATATATATGCCTATGCCATGGATGCATTTATGATGAAAATTCTATGTTCTAGTTATGATTAAATGTTATGATGCCATGGATGATATGGATCATAATATTTATGTTTTTATTTGTTTTCACCTACTACCTATGATTATAGATGCACTGATGGATCACAATATTGTAGATGTATTATATGACATGTGATTTGCATAATGATATGCCATGATATGCTATGAAAATCTATGTATGTAATTGGGTTGTTTTATGATTTGGATTTAATCTAATGTGAATGACTGATGTAATGCAATGTCCATATAATTATGTATGCAAATGTATTTTTGTGTGTCATAGGATATTATTGAGAGACAAAAGAAAAATGAGACGACAAGAAAGAAGGAGATGGATGTTAGTAGGATGAAAAATCCTACAACACATTTCCATTGGATGTATCAACCGTTGCTCTTAATAATCATTTGGTGAATTATTGTGATGGCCAACAAACAACATGATATGACATAAATCAAGGTGTGCAAGGTCATACCATCACTTGACATAAATAGTCACAGACAAGGATGATCATGACCCATACTGAGAGAGGGATTTCCCTAGTCTTTTTGTCATAATCAACCAAAAATAGTAAAGATAGGCAAGACAAATCATGAAATGTCATTGCTCCTCTTGTAGACATGTCAAATTTACATCATGCATAATCATATTCCATTCATCCAATAAATCAGGACTTTCTTTAAATTAAATACTAAATCATATTTCATCCTTTTTCTAATTTCAATAAATCAGAAATTTAAGTCCAAAAAGTCAAATCATCTAATCAGCATTAAATCAGCATAATCATCATTAAATTAATCTAATCCTAATCTAAGGCTAATCCCATCCCACTTGCACAATAAATCAATTTTATTGATTTATTAAAACATCATTTTCTCTCAACAATGACAAGTCAAATAGGGCATTTATTGCTCTTCTTTCTTGTCCCCCTCTCAAAATTTATTGCAAATTTGAATTCAAAAGTTCCCCCTCTTGGGCACTCTTCCCAAATCTTGCACACACATCAACTAATCACATGATGACAAGTGTCCTCAATTCATTGGCTTGTTTTTGATCCCACATTGGTCCCTCTTCAACACTTGGCATTTTGAAAATCTTTAAATAGGTGCATCATCCTCTAGCAAATCCTTCACAACCTCCACAATTTGATGCAAGGTCATTCTCTTTGAGAACTTATCTTGTCCATTTATCATCTCCATCTTCATAGCATTTCATCATCTTGAGCTTTTTATCAAGGATTGGGAAAGGGTCACTAGCACATGTGACACCAATCCAACTATGGAATAGATATTGTATCTTGTTTCTTTCATGCTTTCAATTTAGTTTGATTTGCTATCATGTTTAGGAAGCATTTTGCATTATTTCATAGGAGTATTTTGATGAATTTGTAAGTCATTAATCCATGCTTGAGGTTTAGTGTTTGCAGATTTAAAAAAATGCTCACATAAATGGCTTTTTGATTTATTTAATTAAATGGATAATGCAGGATGAAGGTTGAATGATAAGGATTTATTTGATAAATGAACTTATTTAATGAATGGATGAAAGTGATGAATTTGCCTAATGTAAGAGCTAATTTGACCGAATCTGATCGAATGCATAATGTGAATTTTGCATGTCTACATTTTGCCCCTCTTTGAAACAATGTACTTGTTGCGTTGGTTCAAAGAATAAACTTGCCGCAATTAAAATTTAAAAATTTTCTGATTTTTCGGATGCCCCAGCGGAAAGAAGTACACTGGTACATTGCCCCCTCGAGAGATCGAGTGAAAAGATTCAATTTGAGGGTCGATCTCGCGATAAAGAGATTCAAAATGGATGGTTATGGATGACGATGCAAAGATGATGATTTTAAGATGCTTAGAATAACAAATCTATATTATCCTAAACAACTTAAATGATGATATGATGTGAGACAGATGAGATGGATGATGTGAATGATGTGATATGCTGTGATTATGCAATGGATGATTTATGCAGATGCTTAGACTAACAGATCTATATTATGATGCATGTGAAATGATCAATGTTTCCTATGATGTATGATATGAATGATATGTGGTATGCTGATAGTTTATAGATGCAGGATGGATGCATGATGGATGCAGGATGGATGCATGATGGACTATTCATGATGCAATGTTATCGTGGAAATGAGATGATGACAAGAGGATCCAACAAGTCCATGATTGGTCGAGACTTTATTAGAGATGATGATGATAGATGAGATGATGATGATTTGCTTATCAAGGATTGGGATTTTCAAAGGATCACTTACTTTATTTTTGATAACACGCCTAAGTACGATGCATCAAGGTATAAAGGACCAGGATGGCGTTGTACTTAGTGTGATGGACTTTGACTCAACAAGCAGATAGGAGTATTCTTGTTCACACTTGACATACGGAAACATTGCTAGGGCGTACCTAACAAAGCAAGTATTCGCCAAGTTATATTACAAGAGTGTCCAACAAGCACAAAGACAAAAGAATAATGATCGTTGCCCCATTCCTATCTCTCTAAATCCTTCGTTCGGATATCATCGAGAGGTCCTTGGAATGAGCGCAATAAGATAAATCAAAAGAAAAGATCAAGTACGCAAACAAGCCAATGTTCTTCATACCTCTAGCCAAAGGAATGTGTTTCAAAAGATGGGAGCCAAAACTCATTGCCAAAAGATAATGTCCATTGTCGGAACGGATCCTAGGACATGTTAATGACACGTCGTTTTGTTTACCCAAAGTGGTTGATTTGATAAAAGTGCCCATTGTCGGAACGGATCCTAGGACATGCTTTGTATAGGATGATGATGGTTTGATAAGTTGATTGATAGGCTGTTGATATAAGGTCGACTGACATGTTTGAAAATGATCAAGACTTTGATTTTGTTTTAAATGTTTTGTTGTTCGCTTTTGATTTTACGATTGAAGCTTGATTTTGCTGATTGCTATGATTGTTTATGTTTGTGTTGCCAAAGGATGAAGGTGATGATCAGTTTATTATGGATGATTGATTATTGCGGGTGAAAGCGAAATGAGACGGATGGATTTTTCAAATATTTGGATGTTTTTGACTTTTTTTTGGAATGTTTTGAGGCTGTTTTTGGTGTTTTGGATTTTTCAAATGTTTTGATTTTTTGATTTTCTGATGTTTTTGGATTTTGATGTTTTTCAAATGTTTTGGATTTTGATGTTTTTCGAATGTTTTTGGATTTTGATGCTTTTCGAATGTTTTTGGATTTTGATGTCTCGGGGGCTGATCAAAGATTAGCCTTGCCTACGTTCAAGCTCAGAGACGACGTAGTTCGACAAGACGACCTTGTTTTTGGATTTTGAAATGTTTTGACCTGTTTTCTACTTTTTGAGTGTTTTTTACATCATGCATAATCATATTCCATTCATCCAATAAATCAGGACTTTCTTTAAATTAAATACTAAATCATATTTCATCCTTTTTCTAATTTCAATAAATCAGAAATTTAAGTCCAAAAAGTCAAATCATCTAATCAGCATTAAATCAGCATAATCATCATTAAATTAATCTAATCCTAATCTAAGGCTAATCCCATCCCACTTGCACAATAAATCAATTTTATTGATTTATTAAAACATCATTTTCTCTCAACATGACAAGTCAAACAGGGCATTTATTGCTCTTCTTTCTTGTCCCCCTCTCAAAATTTATTGCAAATTTGAATTCAAAAGTTCCCCCTCTTGGGCACTCTTCCCAAATCTTGCACACACATCAACTAATCACATGATGACAAGTGTCCTCAATTCATTGGCTTGTTTTTGATCCCACATTGGTCCCTCTTCAACACTTGGCATTTTGAAAATCTTTAAATAGGTGCATCATCCTCAAGCAAATCCTTCACAATCCTCACACAATTTGATGCAAGGTCATTCTCTTTGAGAACTTATCTTGTCCATTTATCATCTCCATCTTCATAGCATTTCATCATCTTGAGCTTTTTATCAAGGATTGGGAAAGGGTCACTAGCACATGTGACACCAATCCAACTATGGAATAGATATGTATCTTGTTTCTTTCATGCTTTCAATTTAGTTTGATTTGCTATCATGTTTAGGAAGCATTTTGCATTATTTCATAGGAGTATTTTGATGAATTTGTAAGTCATTAATCCATGCTTGAGGTTTAGTGTTTGCAGATTTAAAAAAATGCTCACATAAATGGCTTTTTGATTTATTTAATTAAATGGATAATGCAGGATGAAGGTTGAATGATAAGGATTTATTTGATAAATGAACTTATTTAATGAATGGATGACATGTCAAATTTACATCATGTCAAATTTACAAAATGTAGACATGTCAAATTTACATCATGCATAATCATATTCCATTCATCCAATAAATCAGGACTTTCTTTAAATTAAATACTAAATCATATTTCATCCTTTTTCTAATTTCAATAAATCAGAAATTTAAGTCCAAAAAGTCAAATCATCTAATCAGCATTAAATCAGCATAATCATCATTAAATTAATCTAATCCTAATCTAAGGCTAATCCCATCCCACTTGCACAATAAATCAATTTTATTGATTTATTAAAACATCATTTTCTCTCAACAATGACAAGTCAAATAGGGCATTTATTGCTCTTCTTTCTTGTCCCCCTCTCAAAATTTATTGCAAATTTGAATTCAAAAGTTCCCCCTCTTGGGCACTCTTCCCAAATCTTGCACACACATCAACTAATCACATGATGACAAGTGTCCTCAATTCATTGGCTTGTTTTTGATCCCACATTGGTCCCTCTTCAACACTTGGCATTTTGAAAATCTTTAAATAGGTGCATCATCCTCTAGCAAATCCTTCACAACCTCACACAATTTGATGCAAGGTCATTCTCTTTGAGAACTTATCTTGTCCATTTATCATCTCCATCTTCATAGCATTTCATCATCTTGAGCTTTTTATCAAGGATTGGGAAAGGGTCACTAGCACATGTGACACCAATCCAACTATGGAATAGATATGTATCTTGTTTCTTTCATGCTTTCAATTTAGTTTGATTTGCTATCATGTTTAGGAAGCATTTTGCATTATTTCATAGGAGTATTTTGATGAATTTGTAAGTCATTAATCCATGCTTGAGGTTTAGTGTTTGCAGATTTAAAAAAATGCTCACATAAATGGCTTTTTGATTTATTTAATTAAATGGATAATGCAGGATGAAGGTTGAATGATAAGGATTTATTTGATAAATGAACTTATTTAATGAATGGATGAAAGTGATGAATTTGCCTAATGTAAGAGCTAATTTGACCGAATCTGATCGAATGCATAATGTGAATTTTTCATGTCTACACCTCTAAATCCTATTTTCAAGACATCCTCGAGGAACTAGCATCAAGATTTCCAAAAGACAAAACAAACATCATAAAATTAAATGCCAAGTGCTTGCCAAGTGCCTGAATGTCAAAATGTCAAGTTTGTCAAGTGTGGCGAAATTTCGGTTGTCTTGGTGTCAAAATGCCAGGGTTGATGATATGAAGATGCTAGATTGGTGTCGAGTTCAAGAAGGACACATCTTGAATGATGTTGAGATGTCAGATTCAGAAAGGACACATTTTGAATGACATTGATGCCAGAGGGATACCAAATTCAGGAAGGACACATCCCAAATGAGGTTGATGTCAAGATGTCGAATTGATGTCAAGTTTATGAAGGACACATCCTGAACAAGGTTGGTGTCAAGATGTCGAATTGATGTCAAATTTGGGAAGGACACATCCCAAATGATGTCAATGTCAAGATTGTCGAATTCAGGAAGGACACATCCTGAATGATGTCAATATCAAGAGGAATGTATCTCAAATGTTGTGAGAATCCTTAAAATGCCAGATGAAAATGATGATGCCTAAGAAGGACACATCATAGGGCATAATTAAATGATAGGCTACCCTTCAAAAGGACACATCTATAGAGTAAGCAAGATTTGACTAGTTTGACTGAGTTTGACCAATTTTGATATGCCAACATGATTGTCATGCTTGATTGACAGATTGTAGAAGTTCGCTTGGGTATATTGTTCGTTTGAATTTTAACAAAGACCATGATAAGTTTAAAGACTATTTCATGTGTGTGAGAAAATTGTGCAATGAACCCTAATGGATGACCTAGTGTGGCCTCGGGGGCTCATCGATAGATGGCCTTGCCTATGTCATACAATCAGAGACCTCATAGTTTGACACTACCAATGACTTTGTCTTGTTGAACAAAGATTGAATCATGATTTATTTTGACAAACCTAATAGGACTCACCCAATGTGTCAGGGGCTCGAAGATAAGCCTTTCCTATGTAGCAAGTGCACAGAGACAATGTAGTTCAACAATGACAAATACTAATCAAGAATTGAATTGATGTGACATGGTTGACTAACATGAATCTTTTTTCTAGAATTTCTGTGTTTTCTTCATGACATTTTTTGATTTTTAGGTCTTTTTTCAAGACATTTTTTTATTTTTTAGGTCTTTTTTTAGGACATTCTTTTACTTTTAGGTCTTTTTTCAGGGCATTTTTTAATTTTTAGGTCTTTTTTTAGGACATTTTTCAATTTTTAGGTATTTTTTCAAGACATTTTTCAATTTTTAGGTCTTTTTTTAGGACATTTTATGATTTTTAGGTCATTTTTTAGGAAATTTTATGATTTTTAGGATCACGTGTGGTACCCACTATAGTTCATGATAAAAAAATTCCCCTAGTCAAGTTGAGAATGAGCTAGGAAAAATGGAAATTAAAGAAAAGGCATGACTAGCATGGACAATGGACAATATGTAAGACTTGATTTCAACCATTGTTAGCCATGGACAAAAATTTCATGATGTCGAGGTGAAATGTTATGAAAAACACTAGAAAAGAGTATGTTTATTAGGGACAAAGGTAGATAGATGACAGTAGATGGCACAATAATGACTAACTACACATGGCACCTATTTGCCAGGTTTTCACCATGGTATTATTAGACGAATTATTTCTCTTTATTTTTGTCATCATTTTTTTTTGGTGTCACCAAGATGCTTGTTTGCTAGATTTTCATCAAGGTGACGATTTTTTGTATTTTTCATTTTTTTGCATTTTTAACTAGTTTTTGAGTAGGCTTTCTGATGCTATGCATAAAATTTGTGCAAATGTAAACTGTTGATTGGCTCCATCAACTGTTCACCTTCGAGAGTAGCTAACTGATATGCTCCAGAATTGAATGATACTATGATGATGTAAGGGCCTAGCCAATTTGGTTCAAATTTTCTTGGTTTCTCCCTATCTAACTAATTCTTGGGATTCTACATGAGAACTAGGTCGCCAATGTCAAACTTCTGAGTCATCAACCTTTTTGTTATAACTTTTGCAAAGATGATTTTGGTATGCTTGTAAATGATTCAATACATTGTGTCTACGTTCATCTAGCATTTCTAAATCATGCAGTCATGACTATCTATATTCTTCATCAATGCTGAGGCCTTTCCCGGAGACTCACAAAGATGGAATTTCAATCTCTATGGGCAAGATGGCTTTGACTCCAAAGACAAGGGTGAAAGGAGTGGCACCAGTGGGGGTACAGATGCTCGTGCGGTATTCCCACAAAGCAAGGTTGAGTTGGATGTGCCAATCACGACCAACATCATTTATAGTCTTTTTAAGAAGTTTGATAATACTTTTAATAGATGCCTCAGCCTAACTGTTTCCTTGTGGGTAATATGGCATGGAAAAGTGGTTGCTAATATGGAAACATTGACATAATTTACAAACCTCATGATTTTTAAAAGGATGACCATTATCCGTGATGATGGACTGTGGAATGTCATACCGAAAAATGATATAATTGAGGATGAATATGGAGATTTGTGTGTTGGTAATGTAAGTGAGTGGAATGGCCTTGATCCACTTAGTAAAATACTTAGTGGCAGTGATAATGAATTTGTGTCCATTGGAGGATGTAGGGTGAATCTTGCCCACGAGATCAAGTCCCCATTGTGTGAAAGGCCAAGGAGAAGTGATTGGCCTCAACTATTGTGTTGGAGCATGAATCAAATCACTATGAATTTGACATTGGTGACATGTTCTTACAAATTCCAGTGCATCCTTTTCTAGTGTCAGTCAATAGTACCCAAGTCTTGTAATATTTTTAGCTAAGGTCGGTCCACTCGAATGGGACCCACATATACCCTCATGTACTTCCTGTAAGTTTTCTTTTGCTTCATTAGTGTCGAGACAACAGAGAAGGGTATTGTTGAAGCTACGGTGGTAAAGGGTGTCACTGATGATGGTATAACATGCAACTTTGTGTATAAAGGACTTTCTTTGGTTATTGGAAAGGTTTTGAGGAAGGATCTATGAATGAAGGTAGTCAAAAATGTCTTTATACTAGGGGGAACTGGAACCAACAAGCTCACAGACCATTTTTGATTTGGGGACATCATAAGCAGGAACCAATAACTACTCAACCAAAAACTCAAATTGTGGGACATTGCTGGGAATATCAAGCAAAGATCCAAGTGTTGCCATAGCATTATCAGCCTTGTTCTATGTTTTTAGAATCAATTCAAGGATATCCTGTGAAAATATTTTAGAAAATTGTCAACCATCTATTTATAATGCATGAGCTTCTCATCTTAGTTTCATACTCATTGTTGACTTGGTTTATAATTAACTAAGAATCACCGAGGACCTGCAAACTCTTGATTTTCCACTTCATAGCCATTCGAAGTCCTATAATTAGTGTTTCATACTCTGCCATGTTATTAGTGCACAAAAATGCAATGTAGAATGACCTTGGTATGGAGTCTCCTTGTGGAGTAATGAATAATATTCCAGCTCCTGATCCCTGATTAGTATGATATCCATCAAAGTATAATTTTCAAGGCTGTTGGGATTCCACATGAAATACAAACTCATTTGGAAAATATGTTGTAAGAGGATGATTATCTAGTATTGGTGCATCTGCGAGCTGGTATGCTATTACCTATCCTTTGATGGATTTTCTCTCGAAATATTGAATATCATATTCACTAAGGATCATGACCCATTTTGCTAAACGTCCTATCAATGTTGCTCGACCTAAGAGGTACTTCAAGGGATGGATCTTGGCTACCAAGTATGTCTTATGGTTTAACATGTAATGCCTTAATTTTTGGACTGTGAATACAACTACCAAACAAGCACATTTAATGGGTGTGTAATTTAGCTCATACTCCACCAGTGTTCTACTAATATAATATATGGCTCTTTCTTTTTCTTCATAGTCATTTTGTGCTAGTAATTCCCCTAGTGCCGAAGTAGTAGAAATGTACAAAATTAATGGTTTTCCTTGAATAGGAGGCATGAGAACTGGGGGTGACAATAAGTATTGTTTGATCTGGTTAAATGCCTCCTATCATTTATCTATCCACACGAAGGGGATCCCTTTATGTAGGAGATACTAAAATGGTTGGCACCTTTCTGTGAGTTGAACAATGGACCATCTGATAGATTGAAGCCTGCCTTGTAGCATTCTTAGGTAATTGATTCCCTTAGGAGGAGGCATATCAAATATAGCTCTGACTTTAGCAGGATCAACTTCAATGCCTCTACGGGAGACTATGTATCCCAATAACTTTCTTGATGTTACACCAAAAATACACTTTTTTGGGTTCAACTAGACTTTATATTCTTCTAGCCTCCTGAAAACTTTGTCTAATACTGAAAGATGGTCTTTTCTTGTCATTGAATTTTCCAAAAGATCATGCAAATAGTCCTCCATTAATGTGTGTATCATGTTGTGGAATAGTGTTGTCATTGCCCTTTGATATGTAGCGCTTGCATTTTTAAGACCAAACAACATTATAGTCCAACTGTATGTACTCCAATGGCATGTAAAAGCAATTTTTTGTTGGTCTTCAGGGGCAATATGGATCTGATTATAACAAAAGAAACCATCCATAAGTGACAACATCTCATATCTAGTTGTAAGGTCCACAATGATGTCAATGTTTGGCAAAGGAAAATCATCTTTAGGGCATGCTTTATTGAGGTCTCAGAAGTTTGTGCATACGTGAATCTATCCAGTATACTTGGTGATAGGGACGATGTTGGATATCCATTCTGTATAGTCAATTGACCTTATAAAACCTACATACAACAATTTTTTGAGTTCAACCTTAACTAGCAATGCAACTTGTGGGTGCATTTTTCTTAGTTTTTGTTTTACTAGCTTGGAATCTAGTAATAATGGCAAGTGATGTAATACTAACATAATATCTAACCTCGGCACGTTAGTATAAGACCATGCAAAGTATATCTTGTGTTCCGAGAAGAATATTTGAAATTCTGGCTATTCAGCTTATGTCAATGATGCCACAAAGAGAACCATTTTGGGGTGTTCCCTAGTAGCTATATTAACTGCTATGGTGTCCTCAACAAGCATTGGTGATTTTTCTCTATCTATGGGGATAAATTCCAATCCTCCACCCTTGGGTGCCTCAAGGAGGTTTTCACCCTCAAATACATCCTTTATTTTTACTATTTTTCCATCAGAAGGTGCCTTTCAATTTTCACCTAGAGATGTCATTTTTTGTTTTATTTTTTATTTTTAATTTTGCAACTAGAGGATGGAATAGTCTCCCCAAAATAAGTAGCACAATCCAAGTCAATGGTAAATCTAGCTTTGTGATCCCCATTTGGAATGCCTTCATGTAGCCCTAGAAATTATGGTAGAGCCTTGTCATTTTGAAAAGTGTCCATTACTGGTGGGCCTTGTTGGTTCTAGTCAATTAGCTCAGGCTAAACTAAAGATATTCCATTATCAGCATTTGCAAATTGAGGAGATGATGAGGAAAGCATGTAAATGGACATCAAGACATTGAAAATGAAATTATCATCATCTAGCTCTATGTCTGATTCTATCTAGTATTCTTCTTCACTTGTTTCATACTATCCAGTGAAGTAAGGGACAAAGGGAGTAGCATCAGGGGTAGGGTCAGTAATGGCAAGTGATAGTTCAAGTGATTCCCCATGATGATCATCAATTTGGGGTGACTGGACAGGTGCGTCGAGGCTAGGATGAATGAAATAGGATGTGATCTAGACTTGGCACCATTTGGTGTTGTATCGATCTTGAACATTTTCCAAAATCGTTCTTCAAATGTAGGCTCTCCAGGTTCAAGGAATAATTCATCAAGGTAGTAGTCACTTAAGGATCGCTGAGAGTCAAATTCCCATTTGTGAGAGTCAGTTTTAGAGGAGGTGTCCTCAATTGTCTCAACATAGTATGAAGCATACACTAACTCACATGGAAGCACACTAGTACTTGGATCACTAGATTCTCATGGACCTAACCCTAACCCAAGATTTTTTGGTCTTTCTAAAACTGATAATGGCTCATGCCCTCCATTCTTATCCTTGCCAAGACTACTTTTCCCATCATAGCCTTTTTCTTTTATCATGTTATATCCTTTTCCATATATTGCTACTGGCAAGGGAGTCAAATCTTGTGGTTCTTTATAAATCTAGGATAGTATATCATCTGTGTCCTCTTGACTCATTTCACCCACTTTATGAAAATTGTATTTGGAGGATCCCTAAAGATTTCTTTTTCCTATATTCTAAAGTAGGGTTTTCCATAGACTTGGGGAGACTTGGGAATCTTGGTTATGTAATAGGTCGTATTTAGCTTGTATTCTCCACATCCTTGGTCCTGAATTTGGAAGCTCGGGTCGATGCTTGGGGTGATAAATGAAGCAGTAGGTGGTATGGAAGTGGTCATGGTGGTTGAAGAAGTAGAAGTAGATGTGGTGGGTGAAGAGGTGGAAGACTTCACGAGTGCTGAGGGGTCAATGAATTTGAAAGAAAAGGATGTCGAAGCTTCCCTATTGATAGGAACTTGACATTCTAATACACCACATAAGTTGGTACAATATTGGAATAGATCAGGGTCTCCAGATATAGTAATCTCAGTGCCCTCAAATGGAAACTTGAAACATTGGTGATACATGGAGGGGATAGATTTTAGTGCATGGATCCAAGGTTGACCAAGTAAAATGTTGTATGGGAGGTCCAAATCCAAAACTTGACAAGTGGTGTCAACAATGACTAGCCCAATCTGAATTGGGAGTGTAATTACACCCCAAGAGGAACGTTCTTCATCATCATATGCCTTGATAACAATGATTCTTGTGGCATCTACGCAAGCATCAGAAAATCCTAGTGCCTTGAACAACTTTAAGAAAAATATATTTAGTCCTGCTCTGCCATCTAGTAAGACTCGTCTGACCTTATGTTTATGAACAAGAACTTTGATATGAAGGGCATCATCATGGTTGGATTTGGATGACGAATAGTCTTGGTCAGAAAAGGTGATATGGTGGGGAGTCATGATATATCCTACCATGGCTTCGAATTGGCTAACATCAATATCTTGGGGAATAGAAGATTCTTGCAATGTTTTATTTAGAATGGCCTTATGGGTAGGCGAGATGCGTAACAACTCAAGGATAGAGATTTGTGTGAGTGTTTTTCCAAGTTGGTCAATAGATTAAAGTTTCCTTTAGGTTGGGATTGCTTCTCCTGTGGACGCAATTGTGGCTATGAAGTAAACAGGCCAGCTATTGTTACCTTTGGTTGTCTAGGGGGAGGAGGGCCAACTATGGTGACCTTTTTGGTGCAGGTGGTGACATTCCATTCAGGGGACTTTCTGACGATGATTGTGCAGACATGTTCATCAGTTGTTCTAATGTGATGTATGATAGGTCCTCTAGTATAGTCATATCCAATATGGACATGGTTGACTCAACTATTGTTATTCTCATTTGATGTAGAATGGTTTTCAGAACCATGATCCTACTGTGGGTTTTTGTGTATTGTGTGATCTGCATTAGAAGAAAAATCTAGTCCACCAACTTCAAAGGTATGCTTTTCAACTGTTTACAGGAAGAGGTTTTGTTTCCTTTTATTCGGTGATAGTCACAAAATGCATTATCATCCCACCAAGATGGTTTAAACTACCCATGGTCATATGGTTTGGGGTTGTCAAGTGTGATGACACCATTCTGAAGGCATTTCTTGAGAACTTCTTCAATAGGCTCACCCAACGGGGTGTATGTGTGGCTACTAGGGAATTGTCTTGGTTGTCTAGGCTGCCTTTGATTTTGATTGTTTTGATTGCCTTGGTTATTTTGATTTGTCTGGATAGCATTAGTAGCATAGGTTTGCATCCTCATCTATGTGTTTTGTGGTTGTGTCCCTTTTAGGGTAATCATAGGACCCATAGCATTGACAGCCTTAGCATCAACTACACCATCGTTGGTGACATGTTAGTTCTTAACCCATAATTTATTTTTGTTAGCAAGAGGAGGGTTTGAGTTTGTGTTTTTGGGACCATATTTTAGTCTTCCTTCAGCTATGAGGGCTTGTTCAACTTGGACACCCAGTTCAACTAGGTCCAAAAATGTTGTGCAACAATGAACATGCAAGCCATTTTTCCTAACAACGTTTGTACAAACATGTCAACTTTTTCCTTTTCAGGTATGTCTATATGACAGTGACTTGCTAGGCCCCTCCATTTTTGAAAGAATGGTAAAAAGGTTTCACTTGCATCTTCTTGTGTGAGATGGAATAAGTTGGTAATGGAGGTGTCTAGGTCAATGTTGTATGTGTAATTTTTTATGGATTTTTCAGCAAGTTCTTTCCATGACTATATTTTGGGTTGCAGTGTATAGAACCATTCTAGGGCTGGTCCTGCAAGGCTATTAGGAAATAGTCGCATTATATATGTGTGCTCATGAGCAATTATCCACACAACTTGTTACAAACTCTCTAATGTGGTCAAGTGGATTTGTTTTACCCTTGTATTTGTTGAAGTTTGGAGCCACATAACCATGTGGAAATGGTGGCATGTACAAATTTGCATGAAAAGGATATGGACATAAGTCATATGGAATTTGCATCTTCTTGTTAGAGGTTTTCATATTTTCTATCTATTTTTTAAGGTCATCCACTTTTTCCAGCAAGGCGTGTATAATGGGATTATTGGTTGCCTAAAAGTACGGTGTGTTATGATTAGGTGTTTGTTGATATTGCCAGGTGTGAGTGGGAATTTGTTGTTGAGTATGAATCTAGGACTAGTATGTGGGAATATGTAACCCTGCCATGTTTGTCTATATTTGAGGTCCTTGATTTGTTTGATGTCCAAAGGTATGCATTTGTTGCATCATTTGAGTGCCTTGTGCATGTTAAAAGAATTATCCATGTGGCATGGTAGTGTTAGGTCCTTGAACGTGCCCATGTGGTATATGTGTATTGTGCCCTTGTCCATGTGGGATGTTCATTTGTGATGATGTGTTAATGTTGTGTTGAGGGCCTTGAATGAAAATGCGTCGTGAGTTTTGTCCAAAGGGATTAAATGGGGTTCCACCATAAGGATGTGATGAAGATGCCCCCATTGTCATAGATGAAGAGATGAACATAGGATTTGAGGAGGTGGTGCCTAGTGATGTGGATGCAAAGGTGGCTCCTATAGTTTGTGAGGATGATGTGGACATTGTAGGCATGGACTGTGAAAAGGTAGCTCCTATTGTTTTTGAAGATGATGTGGACATTGTAGATACAGCCATAGTAGATGTTCCTCCCATAGACATCGTGTTGGTTGAAGAGGAGGTGTTCTGATTTATGGTGCCACTAGATGTCGCATTAATAGTGGTAGTGACAACTTGCATAGTAACAACAATGTTATTGGTTGAGGTATTTTTCTTGTCATGTTGGTATGTTGTGTTTTGCGTCGTATTATTAGGAGAGGAAGCTTGTATGGTATTAATGTCAAAGCCTTTTGGTAATCTTGTGCCTTGGTCTAAGAGCATAGCAAGGTATCATTCAGGATTGTTCAAGACCAAGTCTTTGACAAATGAAGCAACTTCAAGATTTTGGGTTGCTACCTCTATGTTTTCAGCATAGACTTGTCCATTTTGGTCTCTTTATATGAATTGTTCAAAAAGTGGATTTTTAAAGGAAGTTGACATGCTCATGGAAGATTGTGCATTCAAATTGCCAAATGGGTTGTCAAAGATCTAGTCATTGGAATTGGTGATGATGTTGGTGTTGTTGTCAAAGTCTTGTCCAAAGTCTGCCATTTTTTTTCTTTCGTTGAAGTCTTGTTTCCACCATCAAAAGAAATTGCTTAAATGAAGATAATGACAATGTGAGTATGACACTAGTATATGTTTTTTTTCGTCTTTTTGTGTGATAAAGGTTGATGATGCAACTAGATGATAATGTTTTCCTAAGGAAATGCGTAATGCCAAAAAGCTAAAGTGACGATTATGACTAGGATGGCGATGATGAGAAGGTGCAAAATAAGGAATAAGATGATTATGTTGAATAAAGAGGCAACTAATGCCAAGTATAGGTTCAAAATGATAAGTAGGATGAATAATATTTTTGTATTTTTGGGAATAAAGTATGCAAGGTATAAACTAGAATGCAATTTGGAGAAAAGGATACCTAAACACTCTAAGCTTAGTCTTTGTTTTTGATCTTAGTTACCAAAGGACTTGTTGAAAATGAAAAAGTGACAAGGTCAAGATGATTAATGAGTTTTCCCAATTAGACTACTAAGGTGGAAATCCTCACAAAAGTGACAATGACTGAAAATAGGAATGATGACTAAGTCCAAGATAACCTAGTTTCGAAAGTAATGATTTTGCAAATTGTGATGAGGTTAACCTAATCTAAAGTATGCAAAGATGAAAACCTAGGGTCAAGCTAATGTTGAAAATGATGATTATGAAGCCCAATGTATGCAACTAAAATTTGAAAGATTAAGCCTAAGATCAAGAATGCCAACTAATGGATGAATAATGAGGATTTTGAGCAATTTCAAAGCTCGTTTGTATCAGAGACCTTTTGGAATAGAAAAGTGTTTAACAGCAAGCTGATAATGTTTAGATTCAGATTCTAGTTTGCATCAAGGTTTTCTTTCTTAGGAAAATGTGTCGTTTGAGAACTCTAATGCATCACGATATTGCAAATGAGTTTTAGTTTAAGCGAATGTGGTTCCAAAATTAACAAATGCGACATAGGTTGGAAAATTCAGTTCTATGAGGTTCACATGCGTCATGACACAAGAATGTGTAGTGTGTATGGCATTAGATGTGGCTTACCAGAGTGATTGTACCTCAAGTGTTGTCAAATGTGTTTCAGGATAGCGGATGTGTTTCTATAGTTGTGTCACAGGTTGTAAAAAAAATTTAGTTTTCTGATATACTAAGGAAAATTTTGATCTGTCAAAGGTCAAATGTTTTGTTCAGATTTGTGAATGTGTTGAATATTGTTTGATAATCTAGGAAGCACTTGACAAGAACAAAGTTTAGTGTAAGAAAATAGATATGAGACAAGCATGATCCTAATAGGCCAAGTGTTTGTATACTTGGTATAGCCCACTGATATACCATGGATTGGTGTTGAACACCTCTCCTTCTCGAGAGAAGATAGCTTAGATGATTGGTGGCACAAGCTCCCTTCTTTGCACACACTTCTATAGGCTCACCAATTTTGGATCCTTGGGTAGTCACTTCCCAAGAATTGCTATCTCTACTCAAGGGAGTTAGTAGTGAGTATCTTTGGGCATGATACTGTACCCTGCACTATAACAAGAAATGGCTAAAAATGGCTGGCTTCTAAAATAATAGGTGTCTAGTTAGGGCATCTGTTTGAGTGGCCACACATGGGGTGAGAGATTAATCACCAATTAGGTGGCACTCCAGCCTAAAGAGGTTATGCTCAATAGGGTTTATGGGAGTACTACTTTGTCCATGTGACACATCCACACTCATGGTACTTGAACTTTCCTCAAGCACCCATTTTATATTCCAGCTGGAAGTGGCTTGGCTTTAGCTTGTTACCGGTCGGGTCATCCCTTAAGGTGACCACTTTTTCCCTTAAGGCAGGCCCATTTCTAGAAAGAATAACCATTTATCTTACACCTAGGAATGACCAAAAGTGCAAGGGGAGAGGATACTTGATTATTAAGTCTTTAAAGGTTACAAAAATAAAGAGGGTCTGGCTTTTTGATCACCAAGTTTTCACAAGGTGGGAGCTTAGTCACCTACCACTTTCAAGCACAGTCAAAAACTTGCAAATAAAAGTTCATTTTAGTGCACCAAAGGAAGTGTTCCTAAACTAAAAATCATAGACAGATGGTTTTAAATACTGGTCTTCAAGAAACGTAGCTACAAAACATGCGTTAGTAGTTTGGATGATTTTCTTTGACTCATGAGTGCTGCAAACCCATACATTAGTAGTTTCAACAAATGTATTCGACCCACAAGAATCCTAATGCCACATAGTGAAACTAAACATTAACCACCAGAAAATCATATTCCAAAGGATGCAAAGAAAAATAGAAAAGACTAAAATAATAAAACTGCAGCAATTTGAAAAGAAAATCTGAATACATAAAGTGAGCAAACAAATGCATTGTGATAGAGAAAATGCATCACAAAATTTTCTTTCAGAGTTTACCAGCCGAATGCATTGTTCTGCAGTCAAATGCGTTGGAATACCTATCAAATGAATCATGGCTCTATCAGATGTGTTGCTTGTGGTCATGAATGTGGTTTGATGGTTCAAATGCATTGTTGGTTTTGTTGATTGCATCGCAATGCAGTGAATGTGGTGCACTATGGTTCAAATGCATTGTTTAGAAACCTGTAGCTGCAAAACTAAAACTAAAAGTCTTTTAAAAATTTAAAAAATGTAGTGAAAGACATCGGGTTCACCAAATGTACCTCTGGAAATTTTATAGTGGATTAGATTAGAAGCAATAAATCCAAAAATCCAAAGAACTAATAGAGTGCAAAGGAGAAAACATGAAAATAAAATGAAACATAGTTACCCAAAATCTTCAATCTCCATGGCTGATCTCCATTACACCTTCTAGCTTGCTGTGAATAATGATTTTCCCTCAGATTTATGTGAGCAACCTAAGACTATGCCATGTCCTACACAAGTATTGAAGGATTTTACTATGAAAATGACTCTAAAATATGCAAAATATGAGAGGAAATGACAATGGAATGGGAGATAGAAAATTCACGTGAATGCTTGAGAGCCAAAATGAATTCAAAATTGTCATTTTATAAGAAAAGGAAATTTTGAATGGATAGATGAGATCGAAAGGTGGATGGATGGACCAGATTGAAATTTGAGACAAGATGGCTAAAAAAAGGCAAGGGAATCAAATTAATAATAGTCATTTGACCTTTGCATGCAAAAAGGCATCTTTTTGAATTAAAAAATCATTTTAATTCAAAACTGGAGAATCTAATGACAATAGGCAATAAATTCCCATCTTCAGCCAAAATAAGGAAATTTGACCATTTTAAATAAGTAATCATTTATTTATTTATGTAAAATAGGGAAAAGTAACATGTGGCCATAATTAAATAAATTAAAGAATTTATTTACTTAAAAGAAGAATATGTAAATTATTGACGTATTCAAATAAATAAACAATATTTATTTATTTAAATAATCATGAAGAATAAAGAGACCTGAATTAATTAAATAATTAAAAATTATTTAATTAATAGATGAAAAGTGGACCAAATAACATAATTAAATATTTTAATTATGCTAGGACGAAAGTGGCAAGAAATAGAGCTTGGAGGCCTAGGTCAATTTTCAGTGTCTACAACATTAATTATTGTTCAAAAATGTTAGCTTTGGCCTTTTCCAAGTTTGCAAAGAAAAAGTTAGTTAATAAACCAGTTAGTCATTCATTCAATGCATTCCCTAGTTATGAGAGTCTTTTAAGGCAAAAAAGTGGACATGTTCACACTTTCCTTAAAAATACACCCACTTTCACCTGTCCTATTTGTGAGGATGATGTGATAGAAGAAGATATAAGCATGGAAATTCATGATGATCATAATTTTTCTTCTCCCAATACCTCTCCTTTTCATGATGAAGGTATATTGGTGAAAGAAGATGCAATAGTTGAGAATCATCAAGGTCTTGTTTTCTCTTCTCCACATTCCCCTTGCGAAGATAGTATAACAATAGAAGATGAAATCATTGCCACCACCTTACTTAATTTAAATTCCTCTCCAAACATTTCACCTACTTGTGACAATACTACAATCATGAATGACCATGAAAATGACATTTGTGAGGAAGACATGTTGATTTCAAGAGATCTCATAATTGAGAGCTTTGACAATCTTACTCCTCCCACTTGGGAAGATAGTATAGGGCATAAGGGTGTAATTCTAGATAATCATGATAATCACACTGACTCTTCTCCTAATATCCTTCATAGTAATGAAGATGATAGTTTGGTGTTAGAATATATACTTTAAAGTCATGAAAATATCATTTATCCCTTTCCTAATGCTCCTACCATATGGGAAGATCTATTTCGTAAGCATGGAAATCATATTGGTCCTTCTCTTAATGTCTCCCCTAATTGCAATGAAGCTACTTTACAAAATCTAACCATGGATGAACATATTACAAGCTCTCCTACTAGGGTAGCTAATATGGCACAAGAGAATGAGACTCTAGAGAAAAATGACAAACAAATAGAGCCTTCCCCTAATATCCCCACTATTGATAAACAAGACAATTCAACCATTGATCATTCCCCTACTTGCGATGAAGTTATTTTAAAAGAACCAACCTCTAAATGTTAAGAAAATTTGGTTTGTAGTTCTCCTAAAAACTCTCCTCCTAGGGAGAATATCATGGTGTGAGAAAATGATAACAATAATAAGGTGGCTTCCTTAGGTTATGATAAAAAGGTGATTCTAGATTACCCTTTATTAGAAATACATCAAACCAAGATCACTAAAGTTATGAATGTGCAAGTGTCTGTTAGATCTTCTTTGATTAATGGACCTCCTAAATATCTTGTGGGACATCCTAAGAATCCTCTAATCCTTTACCCACCTTCACACAAACCTCAAACTCACAACAAACCCAAACTTATCCTTTACCCACCTTCACACAAGCAACAAAATCAAAACAAACTTGAACTTACCCTTTACCCACCTAAGCATAATGTATCGTAGCAATTGAGTCATGATACCATTGCTCATACATATAACACTAGGAACAATCTACAACCAATAAAAACACCTTCAACATACCTCTCATTGCCTAATCCTATCCTACATAACCCTATCTTACCAGGTCCTCCTCGTGGAAAGAAGTATGATCTTGTTGAACAACTTGAACCGTCGATTTTTGGTACCCCACACGACTCTCTAGCTCTTCTAGGGTTTTTCACCTAAAAGGAGAGAGGTAGGCCAAAAATGCTAATGAGGTTAATTCAAATTATGCAATGTAGGATGTTATTGTACCTAAATGAAAAGATCTAAATGAAATTAAGTAATCTAAATGACTAATTTTGTATACCAAACTTAAGATTTATACTATGTTGGAAAACACAATGTGATATGTAAACAATGAGTTATGAATGAATAAATGCAGAACAAAAAGAAATGAGATGAATCAATGTGCACATGGAGGTTTGAAAAAGATTTCAGAATGTTATGGATGCTATCTAGAAATACAAAAATTCACTAATGGTACTCATATTCCTAGGGTGGTGAATATGTCCCTCTTCTGATGACAACTATTGGGAACAAATTTCTAAGTGTTGGGATACAAAATCTGACAAAACTTAGATTTCCAGCCTTAAGGTGGGACTCATTCACCACTGGTGGAAAATCAGTCCTCTCCCAAAATTTTGAGAAATTAGGAGACAACTCTGCAACATCAAATCTGAGGATGTCTACATGTCAAATTGTCAATGTCAATTATATAGGATACAGACATAATACCTTTTCCAAGCTTAAAATATGGTTGATTTGACTTGAAACACCTTGTTGACTTGTTGACAACTTTTCAACACCTAAATACTTGTTAAATCTACACACAAAAGTCTACCAACACACATGCAAGAGGGGAAAAATGGTTGAGGGTTAGAAAACAGGGGTTTTCCTTGGTCAAACCCCACTTTGGTAATCAAACCCTTAATGAAATAATGAAATGAAAGAGAATGATAAGAAAATAACATGCAAATGCTATCAACTTACTAAAGCCTTGTTGAATAAAATTTGAAGATATGTTAATGGATGCTTCAAAATGCTTGATGAATGCTTGATTGGATGTTGTAAAGTGCTTGAATGCTTGAGTGAATGAAAAAATTGCTTAGATGTGATGTGTGATTGTAGGAGATGTAAAATGAGGTGAAAATCACTTATTTATACAATCTTGTGCCTTAGTAACCCATTGATACCTCATCACAGGTCGAAATAAAGTGATTTTGAATAAAAACCCCAAAGGAAATTTAAGACATTTTGAATTTGGAGCCAAGGGGACCCATTTTCCACCCATGGTGAATGGGTCCCACCTAGGACCTAAAAATGGGTGTCAAGAATTAAGTAACATTTAATGTTATTTGTTAGGTCTACATTCAAAAATACACTTGATTAAAGCTTATAAGGGCATAAAGGGGTCAAATAAGGTATAAGAAAGGTGTAAATACTAAAATTATGCTTAGAAATGTGTGAAATCCTATTACAAGACTTTACAACACTTCAAAATAGGACTTGTTTAGTGATGAAAAGGTGATTTTTAGGTGAATAGTAATGAATAGAGTCTAGAAATGTGTAGAAATGTTTTACAACACTTTCACAAGACATCATTATTTGAATTTTAGTACATAAATATGCATGTTCAAGCCACATTACAATATAAAATTAGAGTAAAATAGACCAAACATCGTGAATTGAAACCTAAAAGGCCATGAAAATGACAAGGGTCCATTTTTCTTCGACTCATTTAGCCCCCACTTTAGTGAGACGATGAACTTGCTTCAAACTCACACTAAAGTAGCCATGCACATTGAGAGGAGGGTTCAAATGCACTTACGTTAGCAAGATGGAATGACAACAATTGAGAGGGATGATCAAGCCCCCAGGATGAATATCCCATGGAAAACTAAGCATAAGAATAAAGGAACATGCAAGTGTTGAAATGATAGAATCAAATGAATCTTCTATTGTCTATCCAACTAGTTGTGGATTAGATATAGGCTGGTTGTTTGAAAAAGTGAATGTATACTCACTTTGGGGTGACATAACTCATGGTGCTCTACTAGGTGAGAAGGCCCAAAAGGTAAGATACATAAGCTAGTTGGTATGCACTCACAAACAAAAAGGTGGCTATGGGGAAAGTCGTGCCTCTTAGTAGGCTTCTTGCTTAACCATATCAAAGTTATACCTCCTAATAACTTTAATAAGGCGCCACAAAGGAAAATGTCAGTTCGTGCTTCATGAGACAAGCAAAGCTTCATATGATTAGAACTCATGAACAAAGAAAAAGAGTACCACAGGCATGCAAGTTGTGTTATGCATGGTGGAAAAAATGCAAAAATGTAAACATGTAAAATGTAAAATGTAAAAGATGTTCAAAGGAATCTTGTAATTTCATGCAAGGTCTACCAATTAGAGAACATTGTGTCTAATGTCTCCAAGAGAAGACCAATCAAAGAATAAAATATTCACAACTTAGGGGATGTAGTGCATCACATCAGCCCACCAAGAGGAATGAAATATGCTAAGATAGATCACACGTATGAAGGACATCATACTCAATGTCTTCCATAAAGTGACAAACGCATCATATGAAATGACAAGGCTGCACTAAGAATTGAAAATGCAAACTGAAATATGGTAATGTATGCCCCCCACTTTAAAGGAATTGCTACACATCATTTTGTAAGTGATTAATTTAAAGTAGTGAAGGAAAAATGCAAAAGGAAAAAAAGACATGAGAGCCAAATCGAAAATATCCTATGCCAAGTCATATATTTTTAAGTAAGGTTAAAACATGTAAACAGAGAAGAAAATAAGAGAAATTGAGGTTTCCCCGAAGAAAAGAACACACCAAAAACATAAGGGATCTATGGATTTTGGGTCAGTATGTTCATTGCTACAATGTTTTTTAAGGAGCTCAGAACTATCATCATTCCCCAAAGCACATAGAACTAGAAGAATGACATAAAAGAGAGCCAAAAAAAAAAGAAAAATAAAGTTTGTTTTGGGTCAACATGCAAAAGACATTGTGGTCTTAATGCTTTACATCCTCCCCAAAATGAAAACACAAGCAAAAGGAAAATGAAAAGGAAAACAAAAAAGAAAAAGCTTTTGGGTCAACATGAAGGAGACATTGTGGTCTCGATACCTTGTGTCATCCCCAAAAGGAAAAAAACTAGAAAACGACAAAGAGGAAAAGGTCCTTTTGGGTCAACATGGAAGAGAAATAGGACATCTCTACGCTTTGCATCATCCCCAAAAGTAAAACACAAAACAAAAATAAAAAAGATAAGGACCTTTTGGGTCAACATGGAAGAGACATAGGGCGTCTCTATGCTTTGGATCATCCTCAAAAGGAAAAGACAAAACAAAAATAAAAAAGATAAGGACCTTTTGGGCCAACATGGAAGAGACATAGGGAATCTCTACACTTTGCATCATCCCCAAAAGGAAAACACAAAACAAAAGAAAAAAATATAATGTACAACATATAGAAGAACAAAGGTACAAATAGAAGAAGTGTACGACGAGAGAGAAAACATCAAATGCACAATATAGGGGACCACGATACACACATACAATTAAGATGAAACAAAAAGAAAAAGGAAAGCAAATGCAAAAAGGCTAGTAAGGCGAATGAAAGTCAACCATCTTAGAATTCATCTACCTCCCAATCATGTTCAATATATTGTGAGGTTGGTTGACTATCCAAAGAAAGAATTGCAAGTGTCGAACCAAGAGACATAAAGTTCCTCACTTGGTTGAGAAGATTTATCATTTAAGCTCATGGTAGATGAAAATAAAGAGTTTAAATCATTATGCACTTCTTCATCTTATTTTGTGATCTCCTCATCATCATCATCATCAAGATTGATTATGACAAGAGGACAAAGAGTTATTTCTAAGGAATGATGTATTAAAAGTTGTGACTATTGGATTTGTTCATTTTTTTGTGAGGGTTGGATGGTGCTATCTTGTGGCAGGCCAAGAGAAAGAGGGTGGTCATCCATTTCTTCCATCAAAGGTGGAGGTTGGTTTTCATGATTTTCTTCCATTCAAGATTGATGAGCAAGGAGACGACAATGATGTATATGTTCTCAAGCACTACGGTTTCATTTAAATTTTTTTTAAAGTTTTTGAGGTGTAAGAGTGGGTTGATTAATCATAGATTCCTTGTCTTCTTGGGGGGGAATAATGGAAGAAACTGAAGAGGATGGGTCAATCACTTTCTCTTTATCTTTATACACTTTTTTAACATGGGGAGCTATGACAGGATTGGCTTCACTTTCTCTTGGTCATTTAAATGATGGTGGGGGAGTGTCTAAGGGTGGTTGTTCATGAGGTTGTATTCTTTTTCCAATGTGAGACTCAAGTTGAAGCACAATTTCATCTAAGATAGGTTAAGTGGAAGTTGACATGGACATGTTATGAAGAGACAATTTGGCTATGCGTTTGGCTTTGAACTTTTCATAGGTTATGAAAAATAAATCTTTATGGGGGCTAATGGGTTCCATAGGTGCGAGCCAAAAGGCTTTTAAGGAAAAATTACCTTTAGTTGATAATGGATGAAAGCCACTATGGTGTATGGTAAATATTTCATTTTCATGTGGAAACTTCAAACATTTGCGAACAATTGAAGAGACCGCTTTCATTAAGTGAAGCCATGGGTGGTCTAGCCACAAACAAAATTGATCCAATTGTGGAATAATTGAAAATGTTACCTCCAAAGTTTTGTGTCCTATTTGTAAGGGGAGTATGATTGATGTAATCATAGGGCATGCAAAAATAGTATGTGTTTTAATCCATGCAGTTGGTTTATTGTAATAATCTTTATATAGCTCATGTAATACTATAAACTCTTTTGGGATCACTTTTTCACCATAGGTGAGATCTATTAATATCCCATTGGTGGGCTTATCATAGATTCTACCGAATATGTAAAGAGGACCATCAGGAAATTTTTGAAGTATATCTTTAGAAGAAAAAGTGATATCAAGATTTTGGTTGCTTGGGCCCTTATGAGGGATAACATCTATTGTACCCACAAGTTCATCCATAGGATTAACTTGGGTAACAATTTGAGTCATATCATGTTGTTCTCTATTTGTATCAACATTCATTACATTAGTGCTTGAAGGTTCACTAGCCTTGACAAATGAAATATTGTGTTTAGGCATGGGATTGGTAAAGATTTGTAAATTATGGTTAGGGGGTACAATGGACTTATTACCTTGATCATTAACACTTGCAATGGAAAAATGACCAGAATCAATGAGTTCTTGAACAAAGTGTTTGAGATGCTTACGTTGTTCAGTGTCATGGCCATTTTGTTGATGAAAATGGAAATAAGCATTAGGTTTAAAGGTGGGTGGTAAAGGTTTGGTGGTATCAATCAATTTTATGGTAGGTAAAGTGATCATTTGTTGTTGAAGCAATTGATTCATTGTATTATGGAGAGTATTGGGTAAGGGAGTAAATTGTCTCTTCGGGTCCCCATAGGTATAAGGAACCACTACTTTAACAGTTGCCACATGACTTGGAGCAAGTGGGTTTGGTTGTGGTTGAGGAGGAAGATTGAATTGTAAAAGGCCTCTATTTGGTTTGCAAATTTTTTGATTGTTGTGCTCAAGCTTTTCAACTCGGTTAGAAGTGGATTTTGAATCAGGACTTGAAACTGAGTTATGATATTCACACAGGGTTGTGCATAAGTACATGAACAAAGGGAATTTCATCATAGTTAACTTATCTTGAAGGTTTGTGTGTAAGTTTTTTATAAACATCTTCTGCAGATGTGAATCATGAATTTTGACATCCACTTGACCATACAATGACTGATAACATGAAATGAAATTAGTGACTTTCTCATCGACATTTTTTCTACAATGCATTAGGTTAGGCATTATCTTTTTAGAGGTCATATGAACTTGGAAGTGACTTACAAAGGCATCCAAAAGCTTATTAAATGATTAGATGGAATGATTGGGCAAGTTGGAAAACCACTCCAATGCAGTATCTTTTAGCGTCCTAGGAAAAAGTTTAGCTAAGAGATTATCATCAAGGACAAAATCATTGCATAAAGTTGTATAAGCATTGACATGGTTAATAGGGTCTCCTTTACCTTTGTATTTCTAAAACCTAGGAATTTATATCCCTTGAGGCATCTGTGTGCATAATATTTCTAAGGATAAGGGGCTACTACGAACATGATATGTGGGTGGAACAGTTTGACCTTGGCTAATGGTAGAAATTTGTTATTGCATGGATGAAATATTATTAAGGAGTTGTGCAATGATGGGATTGGAGTAGGTGGTTTGAGGTGGAAGAGAAAATGGCAATGGAGTGCATGTAATGTGAAGGGAAGTGAAAGGAACACTAAGAGAGGTGAAGGTAGTGGAAGGGAGTTGTGATGCCACAAGTGAACTAGGAATGCTAGTTGGAATTGCAAAAGAAGGATCCACATGACTAACTTGTTGCATAGTTGTTGGAAGATGAGGAGTGGTATAAGTTGTTATGGATTCTATGGTTGAAGGGGGGGGAATGTGAGGTCTTCCTTGGCTTAAAACTATGTTTTCTAATTGGGAATTAGAAGAAGCATGCTTATTGTAAATCTTAGAAATTTTATTCATAACTTGCAAGTCATCATCACTTCTGATCAATCGATGAAGGTTTTCGATGGTTGGTATGGAAATGGTGGAAATGTTTTCAAGGGACAAGTATTTTTGTAAATGTGAAAAATCCTCATGAATATTAATGACCTTTTCTTGTGGGATGGAATTATTTTTTATGTCAAGATTCATTGGATGAAAAGTTGAAGGCATAAAAGTGGTATTGTCCATGCCTAATGCACCATTGTCCATACTAGGAGTAGGAGGTCTTGAGATCCCAAGGCCCACAACAAAAGTGCTATCATGGGAGGCCATGAGTCTAGAACTTTGTCTCACTAAAGTATTATCAATGGGGCACCAAACACTCATATAAGTATCACAAAGATGGGGTGAATGCGAATGCAAGGTAATCTAGGAGTGCTAAGTGCAAATAACAAAAATTCTACTAACTATAACAAAGAAGTAAGTACAGAGAATAGAAATGCAGAAAAATGCCAAAAATGTTTTTTTAAAAGTGCAGGTGGACTGATTCACCTAGGGTGGAAAATGAGACCCAATATGAGATTTTTTTGTGTTTTTCAGAAAATTTAATGTGATTCTAATGCTTTTCATATTGCAATGAAGGATGCAGATGCAAGTTTTCATTTTTTTCAATGATATGCAATGCAAAAATGAAATCTAAATGAATGCTTCACTAATGCAATTTGAGAAACTCTAGAATTTAAAAACAAAACAATACCCTAATTGAATGTTGATGCAAGTGTAATCTAGGATGCAAGATGCAAATGTAATAAAAAATGTAAAGTTTTCAAAATGCAAGATCACTAAAATGAACCATCAATTTTTGGTACCCCACAAGACTAGCTCTTCTAGGGTTTTGCACCTAAAAGGAGAGAGGTGGGAGAAAAATGCTAACTAGATCATTCAAATTATGTAATGTAGGATGTTATTGTGCCCAAATGAAAATATATAAATGCAATTAAGTAATCCAAATGAATGATTTTGTATACAAAACTTAAGATTTATACTATGTTGGAAAACATGATGTGATATGTAAACAATGAGTTATGAATGAATAAATGCATAACAAAAAGAAATGAGTTGAATCAGTGTGCACCTAGAGGTCTAATGAAGATTCTAGAATGTTTTGGATGATTTTTGGAATTACAAAAATTCACCAATGGGACTCATTCGTCCAAGGTGGCGAATCAGACCTACTTCTGATGAAAAATGTCAAGAAAATATTTCTGAGTGTTGGGATCCAAAATCTGACAAAACATAGATTTCCAACCTTAAGGTGGGACTCATTCACCACTGGTGGTCAATCAATCCTCTTCATAAATTATGAGAAATCAGGAGACAACTCTACAACACCATATTTGAGGATGTCTACTTGTCGAGCTGCCAAAGTCAATTATATAGGATACAGACATAATACCTTCTCCAAGCTTAAAATATTATTGATTTGACTGGAAACACCTTGTTGACTTGTTAACCACTTTTCAACACCCAAATACTTGTTAAATATGCACACAAAAGTATGCAAACACACATGCAAGAGGGGAAAATTGTTGAGGGTTAGAAAATAGGGGTTTTCCTTGGTCAAACCCCACTTTGGTAATCAAACCCTTAATGAAATAATGAAATGAAAGAGAATGATAAACAAATAACATGCAAATGGTATCAACTTACCAAACCCTTGTTGAATAAAATCTGAAGATATGTCAATAGATGCTTCAAAATGCTTGATGAATGCTTGATTGGATGTTGTAAAGTGCTTGAATGCTTGAGTGAATGAAAATATTTCTTGGATGTGATGTGTAATTGTAGGAGATGTAAAATGAGGTGAAAATTACTTATTTATACAATCTGGTGCCTTAGTAACCCGTTGATACCTCATCACGAGTCCAAATCAAGTGATTTTGAATAAAAACCCAATAGGAAATTTAAAATAGTTTGAATTTGGAGCGAAGGGGAACTCATTTGCCACCCATGGTGAATGGGTCCCACCTAGGACCTGAAAATGGGTGTTGGCAATTAAGTCACATCTAATGTTATTTGTCAGGTTTACATTAAAAAATACGCTTAATTAAATATTATAAGGGAATAAAGGGGTAAAATAAGGTATAAAAAAGGTGTAGATAGTGAAATTATGTGTAGAAAAGTGTGAAATCTTGTTACAATACTTTACAACACTTTAAAATAGGACTCATTTAGTGATAAAAAGGTGATTTTTAGGTGAATTGTAATGAATATAATCTAGAAAAGTGTAAAAATGTTTTACAACACTTGACAACACCTTCACAAGATGTCATTATTTGAATTTTAGTACATAAATATGCATGTTCAATCCACATTACAATATAAAATTAGAGTAAAATAGGCCAAACATCGTGAAACAAGACCTAAAAGGCCATGAAAATGACAAGGGGCCATTTTTCTATGGCACACAACTTAAGAATACTCCTGCTAAGATATCATTGTGGGACCCTATTCAAGCCTCCCCTCATTATCACAACATGATTCAAAGTGCTTTACAACAAGTTCCTATCCTTTCTAATATGCAACAAAATGACATAGTAGCCATGATCCAAGGAATACATGTTGAAATTGTTTTCTACCAAAGTGAACTCCCCCCTTTGGAAGTGCAAAAACAAAATGATGCTTTCATGATCATAGCTCAATACAATAGGATAGGGATAAAGAAAACCCTTGTTGACAGTGGCCCAACCCTTAATGTGTGTAGCGTAAACCTCTTGGATAGGCTTCATGTGGATAAATAAAAAATTCAATTAGTCTCTTTATCTATTAGTGGATTTGACAATTTTTGAAGGGAACCACTTGGTTTGATTACTTTGCCTATTATAGTTGGAAAAGCTACATTAGAAACACAAATCCATCTTATGCCTCATGATCTTTCATAAATCTCCTTCTAGGTAGGTGATGGATGTTAGAACACAATGATCTACTAAGAGGGGAGTGAATTAGTAGATATTAAAAATTTGAGTTCTTCAACCCTTTTGTAGATTCAACCTTGATTTCAAATGTGCAGACTGAAATTCTAACAGAAATAATAGAAACAAGCACAAGAGAGATCAACACATAACACAGTATGTACATGGAAAACCCAAGATGGGAGAAACCACGGTGAGAAATGTTGCTAGGATCTACTATCCTAATCCAGCCTCACAAGCTTCAAAGTTTAGTTACAATGTTTAGAGCTGCAACCTAATGAAGCAACAACTCCCTATTTAGAAGCTATAACTTCAAGGATGCTACTACACCCTATTCTGAGCTACAACCTCATATAAATTTTTGCAATATATTGTGCATAAAATAGTTCTACAAAACCTGAGATGCATCAATACAACACATAATCTCTTTCTCTCTCTCAGTTCTCCATTACTCAACTATAACCAACTACAATGAATTTTCAAATTTTTCTTTATGTTATAGTTTTCCTTCCTCTACATTCAGACACTCTCTTTATTCTCTATGTCTCAATAATTCCCCTAATTCAATTCATATACATTAGAATCACTATTAGGATTTTTCACCTACTTCACTGATTGTTAGAGCATCATGCCCAACATATATTGTCTAGCTTGTCATAAATAACCATACCTCTACATCAAGTCACACAACATTTTATTATGTAACAAAGAATTTTCTAAGAATAACATTCTGTCAGACCCTAGAATCTGATATGCATTTAATGCATTCTTGTGATCATTCAATCTGATTCAATCTTTAAATCTTTTGCAAACTATGTCATCGCTTAACAAATCAAATATTCACTTACATGGTCGCTAGGATAGTTGGAAAAAATTAATTCTTTCTCCTGTGTCAGTTTTTAGACCAAACCCTCATTTACACTTGACATAGTCATTTCAGATCTCTGCATTTGAACTCTGATCATCAATCAACTCCTTCGCACCTTGATCTTGTGATCAACATTCACTGTTGTGACTTTTAACCCTGACCATTGGATAATCAGTCACTTAAACCACCATCATCGATATCTGATACCATCACCTTTGATTCTTTCTTTGCTAGATTAATCTCCACCATTCTCTGCTGACCCCACAAGACATAGCTAGTATCCTCCAAAAGCTTAGCGGAACTGATGGGCACTGTTGGATCTTCTTAATCACAACCATTGATCATTCACCATTACTGATGGCCTTGATTCAATCATTCACTACCATCCATAAACCATTGTTACACTGGGTCCCATAGTTGACAGCATACTCCTATCGCCTAGTCTCAAAAACCCAAACCTTGGAACCTCAAGTCAGAGCTCATAAAGTTATTATAACTAGTGACTTGTAAACAATAGATAGAACCTATGAAACTCCTTTCAAAATGACTAAGTCACTTCGATGAAAATAAGAACACCCAAAACATCATTCCAATGTGGGATCCTCACGCTATCATCACATGGGCACGTCATCACCATATCATAGCTCAAACCCATCGTGCCACATGTTTTCATCATCATTAAGGCTGGGTGCCACATGGAGTGCTTCCGTACTCCTTATCGCTCCATCACTTAGTTGCCAAGTTGGGAAGTTTTGAAACTTGAGAACCTCCTGAAAAGGTTAGTAAAACTTAGAACCCCATGATACCATTCAATTTTTCCAACAACAAGGAGATCACTAAGTTGAAAGGTTTCCGAACTTGAGAACCCCGCGACATAGATTAGAAAATCTTGGAACTCTACAAATCCATTAATTTTTTCCATCCTTATTACTCCATTAGCTAAGTCGCTAAGTTGAGAGGTTATAAAACTTGAGAACCCCATGACATAGGTTAGGAAAACTTGGAACTCCACAACTCCTTACAACTTTGGCTTTAGATTGGGAGCATAAACCAATTAATGAGGACATTTTTATTGACATCACGACCTACTCAATACTTGTCTGGAAAGCTCTCAAGAAACCTAGTCAATATGCCAACAATCTCCCTTACATGATTTTCACTTTTGACACATCAATGACAACAATAGTCCAACAATCTCCCCCTTTGGCATTGATGGAAAAACTCTAACTGTTCAATTAGGCACCACTGAAACTGAGTGCCAATTTGATTAACACTGTAACACTACAACTCCCCCTATGAAATACATCTCATCTCATCTGTTTAGCAACACATTTCTCCCCATTTTAAATCAATGGAAAAGGGTACACTCCTCGTGAAGAAAGGCTACAATTTTTAATGCTACAACCATCAAGTCATTAGAAATGTTCCAATTTTGAATTCTATAATTTTCATGACTTGATCACATTAGTCTTAACCAGGCTTGAATAACTAATCAATGAAGCTCCCCTGGATACATGCCCTATCACTAGAGATTAGTGATATGAAGTGGGAGAAACTACTCCCAGCTTTTGCCTCAGGTATTCAAACTACTCTGTAGGAAGGGGTTTTGTAAATATATCAACTACTTGTTCCTTGGTTGGAATATACTCCATGCTAACTTCTTTATCTACAAATTTTTCTCTGATGAAGTGATACTTGATTGATATATGCTTTGTTTTGGAGTGCATCACTGGATTCTTTGAGATATTAATGGCACTTGAATTATCACAAAGAATCAAAATGTGCTCATTTTACTCTACCTTGATGTCCTTTAAAGTTTGCTTCATCCATAAGACTTGAGTGCAACAAGTAGCCACTGCAACATATTTTGCTTCTGTAGTAGAAAGAGTAATAGAATCATGATTTTTTCTCATCCAAGAAACCAATTTGTTCTCCAGGAAGAATGCACCTCCACTGGCACTCTTTCTATCATCCACACTACCTTCCCAATCTGCATCTGTATATGGTGTTAACGTGAAATCTTTGCATTTCGAATACCATAAACCATAGTCAATAGTTCTTTTGATGTATCTAAAGATTCTCTTTACTGCATTGATGTGTGATTCTTTTGGTTCTACCTAAAATTGAGCTACCATACAAACTGCTTGCATTATATCAGGCCTTGATTCAGTTAGATATAGTAGACTTCCAATCATTGATCTATACAAAGTTTGATTTGTATCGGTTGACTCATCTGATTTAATCAACTTGTAGCCAGTAATTATGGGACTACTAACTGGTTTACAATCCTCCATGCCAAGATTTTTAAGCATTTCTTTTGCATACTTGGTTTGTGATTTAAAAATACCTTTATCAGTTTGTGTAATTTGCAAACCAAGAAAAAAACTGAGTTCTCCTAACATGGACATTTCAAACTCATCTTGCATGTTTGTGGAAAATATTTTGCACATTACATCACTGCTACCACCAAATATAATATCATCTACATAAACTACAACAATGATCATTTTCTTACCCTCAGATTCGAGATACAAATTGCTATCAACACAACCTTTCTTGAATCCTTGTTGTTGTAGATATTGATCTAATCTTGAATACAAAGATCTTGGTGCTTGCTTCAAACCATACAATGCTTTCCTCAAATTTTAGACATAATCATCATTCTGTAATAGCCAAAAACCTTTTGGTTTCTCAATATATACTTCATCTTCAAGCTTTCCATTTAAAAATGTAGATTTGACATCTATTTGATATACCTTAAAACCTTTATACACAAAAAATGCAAGAAACATTCTAATAACTTCTAATCATGCAACTAGAGAAAACGTTTCTTCAAAATCAATTCCTTCTACTTAAGCATATGCTTTGCACACTAATCTTGCTTTTTTTTTACCACAACTCCATCTTCATTTAGCTTATTTCTGAATACCCATTTTGTGCCAATTATATTCTTGCTTGATGGTCTAGGAACCAATTCCCAAGTTTTTTTATTTTCAATTTGATTGAGTTCCTCTTCCATTTCTCTTAACTAGCTTTTATCCTTACTAGATTCATCAAAACTTGTTGGTTCAATCTTAGACAAGAGAGAAAACTTTACTTGTTCTTTTTCCTTTGCAAGTCTCCTTCTAGTCTACACTCATGCATTCTTGTCACTGATTATTTGATCTATAAGATTATCTTTTTGCACATATTTTGCAAGAGCACATTCAACCTCTTGCTCATTCTCTTCTTCGTGTTCCTCTTCTTCAACTCGTGCACCTATATCATATTCATCTGACTCACTTTCAAGATAGTTTCTGCTAGGCTGACCCTAATTTGCACTTTCATTGACCCTGAAATGTACACTCTCTACAATTCTATGCAATATTTTATTACAACACTTATAAGATTTTCCTTGGTTGGAATACCCCAAGAATATCCCCTCACCACATCTTGACTCAAAACTTCCTAAGCTGTCATCTTCTCTTTTAATATAGCACTTACTACAAAATACCTTGAAATGCTTGACTGATGTAGGCCAACCAAACCATAATTCATATGGCGTTCTACCACTGTTAGATCTTATAAGTGCTCTATTTTGAATGTATACAATAGTTTGTACAATTTATTTCCAAAATGTATCTTCCAATTTTTCCTCTTTCAACATAGCCCTAGCCATCTCCTTCACAATTTTGTTTCTTCTCTCAACCACACAATTTGTTGTGGTGTTCTTGGGGCTAAATACTGGCGCTTGATTCCATGATCTTCACAATATTCCATGAATTCTCTTGACATGAGACATTTTATTCTTCTCCCAGTCATATTTTCTACCAGATTCTAATAACTTTTAAATGCTTTAAAAGCCTCAGCCTTCTCTGTCAAAAATGTAACATATGCCATTCTAGTATAGTCATCAATCAATAGCATGAAATATCTTTCTCCTTGAAATTCTCTTTCCCTCATTGGACCACATTGATCAGCATGGACTATTTCCAAGGATATCATAGTATAGTAATCCTTTGTGGGAAATTTAGACTTTGTTTGCTTTCATTATTGGCAGCCTTGACAGATGATGTTATTAGGCTTCGCAATCTTAGTCATATTTCTAACCAGGCCTTTTGAACGTATTTTCACCATGTTGTCAAAATTTACATGTCCTAGTCTTCTATGCCATAGCCAACTTTCATCTACTTGACTGATGATCTGACAAAGTTGGTTTACAATTTTTGGGAGATTCTGATTTTTGTTGAAATCAAATATTTTTAGAAAATATAATGATTTAATCATTTAAAAGTTTCATTTAAAACTTTCTAATTGAAGAGGGTTTGATCAAACTACCTTAGATCAAACCCCCTTGGATAGAACCCTGCTAGTTTTAAACCATACCTATAATAAAGTCTCCTTTACACCTATCAAAATGCTAATAAAAAGCAACTTTTGATTTACCTTTTGTGGGATCAAATGAATTCATTTAAAATTTATTTTTTGTAACTATGTAGTCCTTATTACAAGCTTCCCAAAAGGTATAATTTTAAATAAATTTAATTTAATTATTATATTTATTTTTTATTTCTTGTGAATGCAGGTTTTTCACCAAAAATCAAACTCTTTGTTTTGCACATGTGGAAAAATAGAAGATTGTCAAAAATTTGTTTTGAAAAATATGAGTGGACTAGATATTGAAGTCCTTGATCCAACAAAAAAATTTGAATTTTGATACATACAAAAAAAGTTATGCATTATACGGTTGTGCTATGTTTGAATTGTAATTAGTTTAACTTCGAAACTTGATTAATTAAAAAATATTCAATAAAAAACTATCTAACCAAGTGGAAGCATTAGATATCAAAATTACAAATCTAAATTAGAAAGAATTAGAATTTTATCCTTCATGGAAAAAAAGTTGTGTTATAGGGTGAGCGTCACTTTTTAAAAAAATTGTTTTCTAAAAAAAAATAGCTTCCGAGGGAGATGGAAAAAGAAGTGCAATATGATTCCAAAAAATTTTGAAAAAAAAAAAATTAGAATCTACAGACAAAATTTCATGAAATTATAGTTTGCATCATCTTCAAATTCCTCATTGTTTAGCCCCTATAGGTTCCCAAAAGTGAAGATTTAGTTAACAAAAATTATTCTAGTGTCTAGTTTGGACAAATATTGTAAACCACTATTGTGGGACCACCACCTTCCACTTCACATAGATTGTAGAGAT
Organism: Sequoia sempervirens; assembly: GCA_007258455.2. Classification (NCBI taxonomy): domain Eukaryota; kingdom Viridiplantae; phylum Streptophyta; class Pinopsida; order Cupressales; family Cupressaceae; genus Sequoia; species Sequoia sempervirens. The sequence continues at coordinate 158,353,245 of VDFB02026320.1, forward strand.
TACTATTAGTCCTTATCCCTTGAGAAATTTTTTTACCATTCAATCTTATCTTGTAGCCTTCAGAATCAAATACAACTTTGTATCCATTATCACACATCTGGCTAATGTTAAGAAGAATATGTTTTAGACCTTCCACATAGAGCACATATTTAGTTTTGTTCTTTCTATCTATGCTTAGAATTCCTTTACCATGGATCTTGACAATAGTATTATCACCTGGGTATGTGTAGGATCATCATGGAAAAAAAGGCCCTTAAGTGGGAAAAAAATCAAAAAAATCAAAGTTAGGCAGCTTGACATAAAAATTTGAATAAGTCATGTATATTATTTCAAAAATATGTAAGAATAGAATCTATAGAAAATTGAATGTAGTTTCTAAACTACTAGGTTTGTTTAAAATAAAAAGAAATCTATTTAGTGAAAATTTGAAATTTCAATGCAGTAGTACTTAAATTTTAAGGAAAAAATAAGTAGCTGTCTGTCTGACCACCCTAACCATAGTAAAATGATAATATTTTTTATAATATTTGAGATATAAGTAGAGGACTCATGTCCTGATGTGATGCATTTTTTTTGTAATTTTTTTCCAAGTAAATAATTAATTATGAATATTTTATTACAACTTTTAAAAAATATCAAAACTCGTATGTCTGGCCACCTTAACTTGGTCAAAAATTCATGAAATTCAATTTTTCTTTTTTTAGTCCTATAGTATGTGAAGCATAGAATGTGATGCATGTTTTGGATTCAAAAAATGTGATACCGTTTGAAAGCTATAGATGTTTTTCAATCAATCTATCAATTAGGACTTTAGTCGTAATTTGAATAGAAAATGAATAATAATTACTTATTAAATTCAAAGTAAAGCATAATTTATATTGGTGGAAAGCTGAGAATCTCCTTTAAAAACCCTTTTCATTTCATTAATTTTGGGTAAAAAAAAGTCATCAGCCACATACCCATCATATTGCCATTTTTTGGCCCATCATGATCCTACACATACCCACCTAGACTTACTGAACCTCCTTTTTTCATTTCAAGCTTAATGAATTTCTTTTTATCTCCAATCATGTGCTTGGAGCAACCATTATCAACAATCCATAGATCTTGTTCCTTTGCATGTAAATCCATTTGGGAAATCATAGACTGAGTGAAGCAAGATCCCTACTCTTTCTCCTTCCATATCTTCTTGGGATTCTTATTAGTTTTCTTTTCTTTTATCTTAGAAGTCTTATTTCCTTTCTCTTTATTAGCAAGTGAGGATTTTGTAGAAGTTGAAAAACCAGCTTCACAGTCCCCAAGAACACCTGCAAGCAATCATCTATCACATGCACAAATATTCAGAACAAGAAATGAAAGATGTTTTGTAAACTCTTAGAGTAAAAATACAGATATTCAGAACAAGAAATGAAAGATGTTTTGTAAACTCTCAAAGTAAAAATACATTAAGAGAATCAATTGTTACAAAGAGATCAATCCTTATGAAGGAGATCAAGAAACCCTAAATGAAACCCTAGTGTGCACACTTAATAATTAATCAATTATTAATATGCCTAAGTTTAGCTTAAGCAACTAAAGGAATAAGTGAATTAATTAATTAACCAATATGATATAATTAATTAAGCATAATAACTTATTACTCTAACACCCCCCCTTAAGATGAACTTAGGAAGAAGCTAAAACACTAGAATAAGATGCATGAAAGCAAAGATGGGTCCTAGCAACAAAGGACTGATCAAGTACCCATTTACAAATGCAAGAATGAGGTAGAGAAGGAAAAACCCAGTGGGACAAAACCCCCCTACAATGAGATGACTGCTGCAAGAAGCACTAGAAAATCACTGTAGAGTAACACTGGAACCTAATACTGGCAAGCAAGGAAAGATTCTTTTGTTTACTATTGAAACCAGATGAGAGTCACTGATTGACTCAAGGGATCATGATAAAGCAACAATAGACCTGATGCCATAGAACACTCGAAAAATCCAAATGGGAACAACCCTGGAATCTATGAAGGAGCAAGTGATTATTAAATGATGTATTACTAAAAATGAAGTGCAAAGATGCAAGGTGCACTCTCCCAACTGCCAAAAACTCCAAGTAATCTCTAAAACACCCATTGGGACAAATCTGGACTAAGCGATCAACCTGGGATAGATATAGAAAAAATGCATAGACAGCAACATAGAGCTCCTCAATACCTTTCCAATGCCGCAAAGATAGCAAAAATCGAAGATAGTGGCAAAAATTTATGAGCTCGGAAGTCCAAAATAAACATCTAACTTCAAATAGCAATAAATGTAGCTAAATAGAAAAATACTGAAAAATAAACTACTCCATAGGATAGTGCTTGGTGGTCATGCCCACAAAAGGATATAAAAGTCATAGCAGAACTAAACATGGGAATTGGACATTCCAACAGGTGACTAACATCTTCTCATGGTCATTCATTTATTTTATCAAACCAAGGAATGTATACTTGAAATGGAGCAGCACGATATGTGCACTAAGAACTAGTTTCCAGTCACCATCTATAGAAAACAAATGCTTAAAAGTAGTGCAATGTAAAGCTTTTTAACTCAAACACCACTCGGCTAAAATAGAAATCATAGCAACTATTATTAAAGGACAAATTGTGAACTGACCTTATGCTGTAGAAACAAACACAGGGATGGATTCCCAATGCTGCAGGAACAATACAAAGCTAAGTTTGCATTGAAATCTATAGAAATAGATTCTAACTAGTAATCAACATGAAATGAACAGCTAATTACAACAACTTGCTACAGAATACTTACTAAGTGGGCCCCCTTAGCAAGCATCAACTAAATTTGTACACAAGAAGTTGACTCAAAGCTTCATCAAATTTTATTCATAGTCAGAACCATGATACATCGATTACTCTGTTTGAAAATAAAACTTAACACAGAACTCTATTGCTTATTCAACTTAATTTTAACACATATTGTTTCATCATTGTTCACTCACATAGGAGGAACAGTTATTTAAATGAAAAAGGCAACTAACTAACTAACAAAAGGAGTCATGATCATAAATACATTCTAAATTCATGGAACAGATATTCATAAATGAAAGTCTATCTGGTCAACGTGACCCAAAGAAAATATAGCATTACACACTCCCTAGATCAAAGGACCGTTTAAGCATCTTCCCAAAGATTTGGTCAAAGAGTTATTATTAGAACGAATTCTTCAACAGAGTCGAGATTCTTGCATTTGATCAACTCCTGCTCCCTCCAACAACCTACAATAAGTGACAGAGGCAAAGGAAAGCATACACACAAGTGACACAACATCCATTCATTAATCAAACATTAATCCTATTCCATTATCCTAAATCATAAGCATACATCAGCCATGCGAGAGGTCAAAAAGGTAATTAATAAAGTTGTCAAGCTGTAGGAATATGGAATTCGTTGCTACAGGATACTACTCAAAAAGTCTTTAATCAACAGGTTTAAACAACTATAAATAAAAAAAAGTAAGAGTATCAAAAGTTTCAAACTATGAGCATATTTAAGGCTCATCATTCTGCCCCCTACTTATCGTAATGTTGGTCCTCCAGCATTAACTTTCCTTGTTATTTCCTTGAAATTTGTTGGAGCAACATGACCCTGCAGCGAAGTTCCAAACTTGAAGTAAAAACCTCTGGTAAACTCCCATCTTTCAAATCTGCGATTTTCTATTTCTTCATTGATTTCCTTGGGTTGGTAAGGATAGAGTGGCCACATTAAAACTGGGGGTTGGAAGGTCAATGGCATCTATAATTCAAATCTACTTTGCAAACCCAATTGCATGTACCTTTCTGTTCTCCTAAGTGTTGTTGTGAAGTTCAAAGGGCTATGGGGCTCTGTCTTTCTTAAACCAATTGTCAATCTCTCCCACCTTGTCTCAATCCTCGAAGAGGCAAGTTTCCAAAATGTATATTTCTGCTCTTTGAACTCACTGTATACTTGTTTTCTCATGTCAAAAAATTTCTCTCTTTCCTCAGCGTGATTGCATCCATAAGTAACTTTAAACCAGGTTCTTAAAATTGTGCATGGGTCTGAACTCTCTACTCTTAGAAGAATAGGTTAATCTCTTTCTGCTTCTTCATATGTTTCCAATTATCTCCCATAATTGACCTCATTTGCAGCCCAAGACGTAAGTGCTCTTAGATAAATATCACCTATATAAAGGAGTGGGTTCCATTTAGTTTCTGCAGGAATTAAATAATTATGTAAATAAAGTTCACACATGGAGTTTTTCAACCAATTAGGGGCCACTTCATAGGTATCATATAATTCCTTGGCTGTTTCAATATCATGATCCAAATTTCTAGAGATCCTCATTAGTTTGAACCAAAGAAACTATTCTTTGAGGCACATTGCATATACTTTGGGTGGCAGCCTACACTCCATTATCTATCCAGTTATTTTCATCATTTTATCCATTTTTGTCTGCATATCTTGAATTTCTTGCTTTTGCCTTTCAATTTCCCTCTATAGCTTTTTCTTTTCCTCATCCCATAAACTTTGTTGGACTTCAATTTTGGCAAGATGGTGAAAACATAAAGTTTGGAATGACACAGGCGTTCTCTTAATTCTTAGAAATTCCAAGTATGCAATCAGTAGAGTCCTTTTATACACAACTAAATATGTGCAAACTTTAGTGGGCAATGGATTATCATAGGGTATTTCAGGCAATTCAAGCACACCCTCTTCTTGCTATAGGACAAAATCCTCTTGCTGGAGGATGAAGCCCTGTTGTTGCATGGAAGAAAATTGTTTTTCCTTAGAAATTTTCTTAGCTGCACAAGCCAAGTCACCCAGACTCAGTATTTTCCCTTTATCAACATTACTAGGTTGTGCTACCTCAGGAACAATAGAGGAGCTTTGTGGAACATTTGTAGACATATCCAAGGAGTTATCATGACCTGATTCAGCAGAGTCCTCCAATATTATGACAGTTTCTATTTGAACAGAGGTTGTAGCAGGCTTAGACTATTTTCTCAATGAAATCCTTCTTGGTAGTTTTTTCAGAAGGAGCAGCAACAAAGGATGATTCCTTAGCAGTCCTCTTCCTAGCTAGTTTTGAAGATCTAGACTTGGTAGGGGAAGAAGATATTGAAATTGGAGTATTAACGGGTGTTGTTGTAGGAGAGACAGAAACAAGGGAAGACTTCGCAGGAGAGGATGAGGCAAAAGGTTTTTGTCTTTGAGTATGTGAGACTGACTCAAGAGTCTGCCTTACCCTAGATGACTCACCTACAATTGTCTTTCCTTTTTCTCTCCTAGCGGCAGACCTTGTTTGCACACCGGTAGAGGACGTTGGAATAGAAGCTACAGGACTGGGCGCTGTAGGAGTAGCAGATTCTTGCTTTGTTTCTGTACTTGTGGACTCAATTCTCATTTTCTTTCTTCTAGGCTATGCAGGTAGTACCCTAGGGGGTTCAGGCAGTTGAAGACCTTTTCGGGTCACACACTCATTCCAGGAAAGAAGTGAAACATCCCTTCAAGATTGCTCGGTCAAAATTTTTATTAGGGCATGATGTGTGACAGAGTTTTGTTTATCCTTTTGGGTTTCACGTGCACTACTTTGTAATAGGTTTAACAAAAAATTTGAAACATTCAGTACCATTCCATGTCTCATATGACTTAACAATTTGAAATGATATGAATGTAGGTAAGAGAAGTGCCCTTCACAAGTTAAATATCTAATAACAAAGATGGTGTATTCAGAGTATGGATAAGGTAGGGAAATTATTTTGCACCATTGCTTTGAGATTTCCAAAGGCCCATCAACTGGTAGGGTAAACTCTTCCCTAGCAGAGACAACATCCCTTCCAATAGGAAAATTTTTACCAACTGCTAGTAATCCAGTAACTTCTGCAATTCTTTCCTCTATCATAGCCACTGCCAAGCCCCACATCGTAGCCTCATTTTTTGAAAATGTTCTTAAGAATTCACCTGCAACCTCTTCATCAAAATAATCCATTCTCAAGAAATAATTTAACCATCCACAATTGGTGAATTCTTGCACTAACTAAGGATCCTGTATCAACACCTCATGAGCTGTAGGCTCGTGCCTCACCAGTTGGCCACCCATGATCAAAAATTGTTAAAACAAAACTTAGAATGATGTTGAATGCTTGAAAAAGACTCTTCCTCCTTATTGCACGTCATTTTCCTTACCAAGAATAACAACTAGAAATTTGCATAAAATAATTTAATAACTACTTAAACTAAGTAGTTAACTTGTTCTTAGGATATGGCTTTGTAATCATAGTTTTAGAAAGTACAAGAATATAACTATTTTGGCAAACATAAATTTGGCATAGGAAAATTTCAAGTCAGAATACCCTCGCCCCCTACTTAGCATTTGACATGTGTCCTCACATGTGCAGGGTGATAAAATTAAAGCATGCAATTATGGTTGATGTATACATTACAATTAATAAATAGACAGAAAGAATAAATTATGCGATAATGAAAAGATTTCACATACCTTGAATTCAATTCTTGGGAATGCCATAAAGGACAATAGCATACCATGAAATGATAGTTGGGAGATTGAATACATGAATGAGGTAGAGTGGCAAAATGGATGACGTGGCAGATAAAAGAATGAATGATGTGATAGATGAAAAGAAATGGAGAAAAGTGGTTTTCTTTTAAAAAAGAAAAAATTATTATGGGCGGTCAACATAATACTTAAAGAAAAGCTATAGGAAAAAGGCCTAAGCCTTTTGCTGGAGGAAGATCGGTCGAAACAAACTTTTTTAGGAACTCTTCCTTTGATGTTGGCTTATGATATAACTGTAGTCGGTGTCCATTATCTAGCAATTTGAAATGGACTGGATCAATTGTGGCTAGCTATACTGATCCATTGTCAAACACATTCTCAACTTCATAGGGATTGAGCCAGCGTGTTGTGAGCTTACTTTGGTTTTCTTGATATCTAGAATCATATAGCAGAGCCTAATCACTACTAGAGAATTGGTTGGTTTTGATGTGTTGATCATGCCATTTCTTCCTTTGTTGTTGGACAGCTTTTGTATGCTACAGGGCAGCTTTTCTCATTTCATCCAAGGCATTTAGCTATAGGAGACGTTTCTTCTGTGCTTCAAAAATTTCTATATTGAGTTCGAGAGCTGTCCTCAAAGTTTTATGTTAAAATTCAATGGCCAACATAGCTGTTTTCCCATAAAGAAGTTCAAAAGGTGTAAACCCAGTTGTTGTCTTCCATGCAGTTCTGTAGGCCCAGACTGCTTCAGGAAGTCTACTACTCCAATCTTTCCTATGGAGTTGCACTGTCTTTGTTAGGATTGCCTCAATTTCCCTATTTGTAACATCCGCCTAACCATTAGCTTGAGGGTGATAGGGACTGGACTTCCTATGTTTGATTTTATAGTCATTCATTAGTGCACTGATCGAATTGGATGTGAATTGAGCTCCTTGATTAGTTACAAACTCTCTGGGAACTCCAAATCTAGTGAAAATTTGTTCATACAGAAATTCAACAACCTTGTTATCACGAGCATGAGTCACTGCCTTTACTTCAACCCACTTTGTTACATAATCCGTGCAAACCAGAATGTATGACTTACCATTTGATGGTGGATCAATTGGTCCAACAAAATCTATTCCCCATTTATCAAAGGGGTTGACAATTAGCTATGGCTATAGTGGCATTTCATCTGACCTGGTTGGTCTTCCCATACGTTGGCATCTATCACATTTCCTTGTATAAGCTACATCATCCTTGTGTAATGTTGGCCAATAGTATCCTATTGTAAGAACCTTCATTGATATTCTCTTGGCTGCAAAATGTACCCCACATGGTTTATCATGGCAAGCATGCAAGATATCATAAGTCTCATCTTCTCTTGCATATCTTTGCATAACTTGATCAAGTTTAGTGTAAAATAGACAATTTGCAATCCATGAAAAGTTAAAACTTTTCTCAATTAACAGTTTCTTTTTTTGGAGAAAAGTGAGCTAGTATTCTACTTGTTGCTAGATAATTGGCAATGTTTGCATACCATGGAGTATGTGTAGCAATGGAAAATAGGTGTTCATTAGGGAACCTATCATCAATGACTTTGTGTTTAGCAGGTGTAGTTATTTGAAGCTTTGATAAAAAATACGCTACAACATTAGCTCTTCTTGGTTTATCAATGATTGTAATGTCAAATTATTGCAACAATAGGAGCCATCTTTCCAACCTACCAGAGATGGCAGGCTTGTTCATCAGATACCTGATTGTTGCATGGTCAGTGTGAACAAATATCTGATAACCTGTGACATAATGCCTAAATTTATTCTAAGCATACATTACTGCTAGCAACTCCTTTTCTGTATCAATGTAGTTTAGCTCAGGACCTTGAAGGTTTTTGCTAATAAAATAAATAGCATGCTCAATTGAATTTTCTTTTTGACTTAAGACTTCCCCTATGCCAAAATCAGAAGCATCTACATGTATGTGAAAACGTAGAGTCCATTTTGGACCTTGAAGAATAGGGGCTTTAGTAAGCAAGTCCTTTAGTTGCAGGAAAGATTTTTCACAGGGCTCTGTCCAATTGAATTCAGAATCCTTAGTTAATAAGGCATATAGTGGACTGGCAATTTTGTTAAAATCTTTTATAAACCTTCTATAATACCCTGCATGGCCAAGGAAGCTTCTGACATCCTTTTGTTTTACAGGAGTTTGTAAATTCAGAATAACTTCAATTTTAGCAAGGTCAACCTGAATTCCATCCTTGGAGAGATGATGGCCTAGAACAATACCTTCTTGCATCATCATAAAGCACTTTTCACTGTTTAGAGACAAATTTTTCTTTCTGCACCTTTTCAATACATTTTCTAAATTCACCAGTACTTCTTCAAATGTAACCCCATTGGTAATGAAGTCATCCATATAAATTTCCATAGAGTCATGAGATATATCAGCAAAAATACTAATTACTGCTCTCTGAAATGTTGCTGGCACATTGCATAGACCAAAAGGCAAGATTGAGTAAGCAAATGTCTCCCATGGACAGGTAAAAGTGGTCTTATCTTGATCTTCAAGGGCAATTTTTATCTGGTTGTACCCACTATAGCCATCCAAGAAGGAAAAATATCTTTTACCAGACAATGAGTCTAGCACTTGGTCTACAAAGGGTAGTGGAAAGTGATTTTTTTTAGTGGCAGTGTTCAACTCTCTGTAATCTACACACACTCCATTTTCCACCTTTCTTAGGGACAATAACTAACGGAGAGACCCACTGACTGTTAGAGATTGGGTAGATAAAACCAGCATCAAACAACTTTTGAAGCTCATTCTTAACTATTTATCTAAGTGTTGGATTTATTCTTCTTTGAGGCTGCCTAACTGGTAAATAGTCTTCTTTGATATAGATCCTATGAGTACAAATTCAAAGATCTATTCCTTGCATGTCCCCATATTCCCATGCAAAAGCTTTATTATGAACTTGTAGCATTTTGAACAGGACAACCTATTGAGATTGTGATAGCTTGCTATTGATATTCAAACAATGACCTGGAGATAATTCTATCTACTTAGTGAGATCACTCATAGAATCTACATGTGATGTTTGTACCTCTTGTGGAAGCAAGTTATGAAAAATTATAGGAAATTTAGGCAGCGAACTCTCAGAATTTAGTTGTTGTAGGAAACATTGTATATGACTGCTATTTGGATCAGATGAACTACCCGTATCAGAGTTAGACTGTAGAATTTGAAAAAGCAAGGCATCCTCATTTTGAATTTGTGAGAATAGATCAGTTTGAAGCATCATTAATTGAACCAATGAATTGGCTTCTTCAGTTTCTTCCCCCACATTTGGCCAAACAGGTTGGGACAAATCTGGCTAAGGTCTAGCAGGCGGATACAAAGCCAATTTTTTTGTGGACTGTCCATCAAAATTAGTCATATCTCCAGAAAAACATCCTATAAAAGCATCAGCGGTTGCTAACCATGGTTGTCCTAGGATAACAAGGTATCCTCCTAAAGTTGCCTTAATAGATAATATTGTAAAATTAGCTGGATACTCCCAAGATTCAAGAGTGACAATTACATCTTCCACCATTCCATCAGGTGTGATAGTGTAGCTATCAGCAAGTTGTAGGACTATAGGTGTAGGTCAAATATTTAGAATGTTCAAGTAGTCCATAGTATGCTTAGTCATGACATTGATGGCAACACCAAGGTCAATCAAAATATTTTTTACAATTTGGCCATTTATAAGTATTTGCACTACAGGACTTCCAGGGTCAATGTAATTTGGAATGACTACATTTTCCAACATTATATCAGCCAATTTCCCTAAGACATGAATTGTTTGGGGATCATTTTTCCTCCATCCAGGTTTCTTCAAACATGCCTCCTTAATGGCTTTTCCATAAATTGGAACATCTTTAATGGCCTAAAATAAAAGAATTTGAATTTGTACATTCTTTAGCTAATCCAGAATTTCAAAAGTAGGTTCTTCCATGGATTTAGATGTGGTACTTTGTAACCTCTAAGGAAAATGTGGTTTGTCTTAACTTTGCAAAATAGGCTCCTTAGAAACCGTATCAGTTATAGGCATATGCTCAGTAGGAACAACAGGTGCAATAGGTTCTTTAGGGGGAGAATCTAGCATCTTAGTAATTAGAGGCGGTTGTGGAGCAGGAAGAGTGGTTTCAGACCTCAAATGGATATCATGAATGTTTAAGGCATAAGATAGATATTGGTTATCTTCAGCAAAATGCATGGGTTGTTGTGGCTATTGCTATTGCTTATTATTGGGATTTGGCAATGGCTGAGTAGGCATAGACATTTGTTTTGGAGGACCAATATTTGTGGCAGTTGTTGTAGGAGGTGGCATGAGGGCCTGAGGTTGTGGCTGTGGAAGCTACAGGAACCTAGGGGACTAGTTCTGACATTGCTGAGAACCTCTCCATTGAAGATTTTGCTGCCAATTACTTTAAGGTGGGGTCCATTGTCCTTGTGGCTGCTGCCAACTTCCTTGAGGAGATTTCCATTGAGGGGTCTAAAAATTAGGCCAATTTGGTTGAGATGTATTCCAAGGTGGTGGTGGTCCATATGTAGGTTGTCATTGGTTATTATAGCTAGAATAAAGATTACCAAAAGTCAAATGGTTTTGAGGCATACCTTGTCTTTGAGCCCATGGTCTCCTTTGTACAACAAAGAAAACTTGATCATCATCACCTTCTACTAGCTTAAAGTCAGTAGGTAATTGCTTAGCTTCCAAATTAGCCACCATCTTGCATCTGTAGTCACGTTTCTTCTGTCTACAATGTGGATAGAATTCGGCCAAGACTACTTCAGCTTCCTCATGTTTCTTCCAAGCTTGCATAGTTTCCAGTTGTGTAGCCATATTGTTAATGATATCCTACTTGAAATCAGACAGTAAATTTGTTATCTCTATCTAGGAAACTCCACTAGCAGAAGACTTTCCCACTGTAGCTTGATGACCTCTACCCTTCTTCACATTTGCTCAAGAGTAATTGAGACATATTTTCTTGATATCATCCCAAGGCAGTTGGGTTATATCACCTCCTCCCATTAGGTCCAGGGTGTCTATATAGGTATCACTGATTCCTATTAGAAAAAGTAGTTTATGAGATTCTTCATTAAGAGTATGGTTTGAATTCTTTTTCAGGGAAAACAAAAATCTTGAGATAGAATCCTCCAGACATTCATCCTCCTTCTACTAAGATCTGAATATATCGTCTCCCTTACTACCACTCTTACAATATTCCTTATATTTGTCAAGAAACTTTGTTTGCATGGATGCCCAACTATCAACAACACCTCTCCCAAACTTATGAACCATCTAAGAGTTCCTTCCTTCAGGGTGGAAGGAAACAACTTTAGCTTGTGAGCATCTAAAGTGTAGTCATAACTGTGATAGAGGATATCAAACTCAAATAGAAAAGTTTCTAGGTCCTCCGTAACTAGGCCATAGAACTTGGGAAGTAATGAAGAAGGAATATTTTTAAGGTTATCAGTATCTCACTAGGGAACAATGGGAAACTCAAAAGCAGGAGGTGGATTAGGTGGATTATTTTCCATATTTGCTTGCTAGAATATCAGAGCAAATGGATTTTCCTCAAGTTCTTCGTCAACTGGGTTAAATGGCAATTCAACAAACAGGTTTTCAGGGAGGAACCTTCCCAATGCATCTCTTCTTCTTCTATGCATGCAATAGAATAAATGGTATTTGAAAAGAACTTGAACATACTTAAACAACTGACTAAACTATTGCTAACAATGACTATAGCAAGTTCTTAGATTGACACCATCCCCAACAATGGCGCCAAAAATGGTCACGCCCACAAAAGGATATAAAAGTCACAGCAGAACTAAACCTGGGAATTAGACATTCCAATAGGCGACTAACATCTTCTCATGGTCGTTCATTTACTTTATCAAACCAGGGAACATATACTTGAAATGGAGCAGCACGATATGTGCACTAAGAACTAGTTTCCAGTCACCATCTATAGAAAACAAATGCTTAAAAGTAGTGCAACGTAAAGCTTTTTAACTCAAACACAACTCAGCTAAAATAGAAATCATAGCAACTATTATTAAAGGACAAACTGTTAACTAGCCTTATGCTGCAGGAGCAATACAAAGTTGAGTTTGTGTTGAAATCTACAAAAATAGATTCTAACTAGTAATCAACATGAAATGAACAGTTAATTACAACAACTTGCTACAGAATACTTACTAAGTGGGCCCCCTTAGCAAGCATCAACTAAATTACACAAGAAGTTGACTCAAATCTTCATCGAATTTTATTCATACTCAGAATCAGGATACATTGATTACTTTGTTTGAAAATAAAACTTAACGCAGAACTCTATTGCTTATTTAACTTAATTTTAACACATATTGTTTCATCATCGTTCACTCACATAGGAGGAATAGTTATTTAAATGAAAAAGGCAACTAACTAACTGAGAGAGTCATGATCATAAATACATTATGAATTCGTAAAATAGAGATTCATAAATGAAAGTCTATCTGCTCGATGCGACCCAGAGAAAATATAGCATTACACACTCCCTAGATCAAAGGACTGTTTAAGCATCTTCCCAAAGATTCGGTCAAAGATTTATTACTGGAATTACTTCTTCAACAGAGTCGAGATTCTTGTGCTTGATCAGCTCCTGCTCCCTCCAACAACCTGCAATAAGTGACAGAGGCGAAGGAAAGTATACACAAAAGTGACACGACATCCATTCATTAATTACACGTTAATCCTATTCCATTATCCAAAATCATAAGCATACATTAGCCATACAGGAGGTCAAAAAGGTAATTAATAAAGTTGTCAAGCTGTAGGAATATGGAATTCGTTGCTACAGGATACTACCCAAAAAGTCTTTAATCAACAGGTTTAAACAACTATAAGTAACAAAAGTAAGAGTATCAAAATTTTCAAACTATGAGCATATTTAAGGCTCATCACTTGGAACTAGCTTTCTGACGATATTTCATTTTCAAAAATCTGAGTTCAGACTCAAAAATTATGCCCAAAATACCAAAACTCCTCCAAAAGTTTTTGGAGTTAAGCCTGGTAGCTAGGCTAACTGCTAGCATTAACCGCTAGCATTAAGCACTAACTGGTAGCGGTTAACTGAGGGCGGCGTCCATTAACTCTGGTTGTTTTTTTGTTAAATTGGATTGCATGTTGTACTAGGCCGTATGACCCAGAAATGAAAAAAAATTACCTCCCAGAGTCAGTGTGTCTGATTTTGATGATTTAACAGTCAATTTTGAGGTTTTTGGGCACTTTGAATGTGATGGTGAGGTCCGTTTGGGCTGAAAAAGCTCCAAAATTTTAGGTAGGCTTTGGATCTGGAAACCCTCATAAACTTCAAATCCTTGTAGATTTGACAAAAGAAGGCCTTTTTTGACGAAATGAAAGGAAAACCTGACTGTTCCGGCAGCTCTGGATTCAATGGAATGCTTAGATCTAATCCAAAATGCTTCATAAATAAGCTCAAGGCATGAAACCCTCGAGGAACCCTGAACGTGCTTTGCAATGATTTTCTCAAAAATCTGAGAAGGGGCTGCAAATCAAGGCTCTGATACCATGTAGAAGTTGAAAAACCAACTTCACAATCCCCAAGAACACCTGCAAGCAATCACCTATCACATGCACAAATATTTAGAACAAGAAATGAAAGATGTTCTATAAAATCTCAGAGTAAAAATGCATTAAGAGAATCAATTATTACAAAGAGATCAATCCTTATGAAGGAGATCAAGAAACCCTAAATGAAACCGTAGTGTGCACACTTAATAATTAATCAATTATTAACGTGCCTAAGTTTAGCTTAAGCAACTAAAGGAATAAGTGACTTAATTAATTAACTAGTATGATATAATTAATTAAGCATAACTTATTACTCTAACAGATTTCTTCTTCTTATATTTCACACTTGCTCCTATAAATCTTGCTCTATAGTTTCTTGCTATATGACCAAAGTTGTTGCAGCTATAACAAATTATATGTATATCAACCGAGGGAGCAAATGGATTCTTGCTTGCAAAATTTGTATTCTTCCTTGGAATGATTCTACATTCTCTATCCCTATGACCAAAATTGTTACAGGTATTGCAATACCCATTGAAATACGATGAGTACCTAGTCATGTAGTTTCCTTCAGCTAGATGAGGTGATCTTCTTTTTCTAGGCCTCCTTGGATAGTGTACTCTTGTGAATTCATCATTGTCTACTCTTTTTACATTCTACATCTCCTTTTGTTAATCAGGAACTGTCTAGTTGTCCTCCTTGACTTTTACCGATTTCTTTTGTTTATCTTTTTTTTTTCACCTTTAGAATCTTCCTCGTCATATTTTTCTTCACTTGGGACTGATTTTTCTCTTGCTCTAAATATTTCATAAAGTCTTGCAGAGACATCCATAAATGAATTCTTCCCTTTTTCCAAACCTAAACCAGATTTCTCTTTATTTGCAAGCTTTTGTGTACTTATCAATTCATTCCAAATATTTGTACCACCTTCCAACTTTAGTCCATTTATGATATGCTCATTGGCATTCTCCAATTCTTTCCTTAAGGAAACTATTTCTACCTCAAGTTTCGAGCATCTATCTATCTCAGATTGTAATTTAGATTTCATGACATCCTCAATTCTTTTAAGCTCTTCTACATGAACTTTTAGTCCTACTAACACCTTATTGGACTCTTCAAGTTCTTGTGTTAATCTATCAGTATCCTTTTGAGCATTCCTTTTTAGCTTCTTGTTTTCTCTCTTAAGATCATCATATTTGTCTCTTAGTTCATCAAGATCTTCAAGAGGACTAATTAGTTCTCCTTCAAGATCAACAACTGCCTCCTCTTCTCCTTCATATGAGTCCTCAATTTTTACATCTTCTTGATCCTTAGTTTCTTTAGCCATGAATATAAATTCTCTTCTATCATCGCTCATTATAAGGGCATGGCCTTGATCCTCTTCTAAACAATCACTAGCATCAAAAACTTTAGTTTCTTCATTGATGTACAAGTTCTTCTTTCCAAAGTTATTTCTTTTAGGGTAGAATTTTTTCTTCTTTCTACTATCAAATTAATTCTTGGAATTGTCTTCTTTACCATTTGGACACTTTGACGTAAAATGACCTATTCTACAATAGTTAAAACACTTAAGAGGGAGCATACCTTTATACTTCTCAGATCCTCTTCTTAGCCTTCATATGAAATTTGCTTCTTCCTCATCAGTTTCTTCATAATTAGATGCAATGACACCAACTTTTTCTTTCTTATCAAGTTCATCTTTGTCTTTCTTGAGAACCTTAAATGCAACTTCTCTCCTAGATGATTCAACACTTGGCATTCTCATCTCATATGCAATAATTATGCCATGCACCTCATCAAGAGTAAGTTTAGCAATTTCTCTTCCCTCTTCAATAGCAGAAATCTTGGCATCATATTTAGTTGTCATGGACCTAAGAACTTTCAACACAACATCTTCTTCTTTCAGATCTACACCATATCCTTTAATCACATTTACCACATCATCAACTCTCTAAAGATAGTCTGCAATCTTCTCTTCTTCGATCATCATCAAGCCTTCAAATTTTGCTCCTAGCACTTGTAACTTTGCCAACTTTACTTTGGTGTCACCTTTATAGATTTCTTAAGTTTTTCCCACACATCACAAGCAGTTTTACAATGCATAACTTCTCTATGCACATAGTCAGACAAATTATTCATAATAATAAACCAAGCTTTAATATTGTCATCATGAATCTTCTTTGTTGGAAGATAAGTAGGAATAGTAGTAGGAATAGTATATTGGGTCTCAACACATGCATAAACTTCAGTTCCAAGAGAGACTAAGTATCCTCCCATTAAGGAGCTCCATTTAGCATAGTTTGTTCCATCAAACCTAGGTGGCTAGTTTGAGCCTTCCTAAAATGCCATTGTGTTCACCTATCCAAGATCTACCCAAGCTAGTTCAACTTCCCCTAGGGAACCTTGCTCTAGTACCAATTGTTAGAACACAATGATCTATTGAGAGGGGGGTGAATCAATAGATATTAAAAATTTTAGTTCTTCAACCCTTTTGTAGATTCCACCTAAACTTCAAATGTATAGATTGAAATACTAACATATATAATAGCCACAAGTACAAGATATATCAACACATAACATAGTATGTACGTGGAAAACCCAAGATGGGAAAAAACATGGTGAAAAATGTTGCTAGGATCTACTATCCTAATCCAGCCTCACAAGCTTCAAAGTTCAGTTACAATGTTTAGGGATGCAACCCAAGAAAGCAACAACTCCCTGTTTAGAATCTACAACTTCAAGGATGCTACTACACCCTATTCTAAGCTAAAACTTAGGAAAAATGGAGGCTACAACCTCGTACAAAGTTTTGTAATATAATATGCATAAAATAGTTCTACAAAATCTGAGATGCATCAATACAACACATAAGCTCTTTCTCTCTCTCTCTCTCTCAGTTCTCCCTTGCTCCACTGTAACTAGCTACATGAATTTTTAGATTTTGACTTCTATTACAGTTCACCTTCCTCTACATTTAGACACTCACTTCATTCTCCATCTATCAATAATTTCCCCCATTCAATTCATATGCATTGGAATCACTGTTAGGGTTTTTCACCTACTTCGATAATTGTTAGAGCATTGTGCCCAACACATATTGTCCATCTCTTCAAAAATCACCATACCTCTATATCGAGTTGCACAACATTTTATTTTGTAATAGATAATTTTGTAAGAATAACATTTTTTCATACCCTAGAATTTGATATGCATTTAATGCATTCTTGCAATCATTCGATCTTATTTGATCTTTAAATATTTTGCAAATTGTGCCACCACTTAACAAATCAAATCTTCATTTACATGGTCATTGAGATAGTTGGAAAAATTAATTCTTTCTCCTATGTCAATTTTCAGACCAAACCCTTGTTTACACTTGACATAGTCATTTCAGATCTTTGTATTTAAACTTTGGTTGTCAATCAACTCCTTCGTGCCTTGATCCTATGATTAGCATTCACTACTATCAATTTAAACCTTGACCATTTGATAATCAGTCACTTAAACTACCATTGTTGATCTCTCATATCATCACCTTTGCTTCTTTCTTTGTTGGGCCTCACCATTTTCATTGATGGTCAATATCCATCCACCATGGATTAATCTCCACTATTCTCCACTGACCCCATGGGACATAGCTAGTATCCTCCAAAAACTTAGCAGAACTGATGGGCATTGTCGAATCTTGTTAATTGCAACTATTGATCATGCACCATTACTAATGGCCTTGACACAATCATTCACTGCCATTTGTTAACCATCATCACACTGGGTCCCATAGTCGGCATCATACTCCTATCATCTAGTCACCAAAAACCTAAACCTCAGAACCTCAAGTCAGAGGTTACAAATTTATTATAACCAGTGACTCATGAACAACAAAGAGAACCTATGAAACTCCTTTCAAAATGACTAAGTCACTTCAATGAAAATAACAACACCCACAACATCATTCCAATGTGGGGTCCACATGTTGTCATCACTATGTCACAACTCAAACCTATCATGCCATGTGTCTGCATCATCATTAAGGCTAGATCCCACATGGAGTGATTCCTTACTCCTTATCATTCCATCGCTTAGTCACCAAGTTAGGAAGTTTCAAAACTTGAGAACCCCACGATACCATTCACTTTCACCGACAACAAGGAGATTGCTAAGTCAGAAGGTTTCCAAACTTGAGAACCCCACAACATAGATTAGAAAATCTTGGAACTCCACAACTCTATTCATTTTCTCCATCCATATCACTCAATTAGCTAAGTCTCCAAGTCAGGAGGTTACGAAACTTGAGAACCCCACAACATAGATTAGGAAAACTTGGAACTTCACGATTCCTTACAACTTTGGCCTTAGATTGAGAACATCAACCAATTAATGAGGAAATTTTTATTAAGATCACAACCTACCCAATACTTGTCTGAAAAGCTCTCAAGAAACCTAGTCAATATACCAACAATCTCCCTTACATGATTTTCACTTTTGACATCAATGACAATGGATTCATGCAATGAATGGGGTGCCTTCTACTCTACATCGTAAAATAAAGTATGTCTACAACAACACAATGTACACACTTTACATTCATCATGAGCCTTATAGTGCCTCACATCTTGACAAAAACAACAAAAAACCCTTAAAAACATTAATTCCAACTACACAAGTAGAACCTGTGCAACAGAAAGAGAGAAAAATACATTGATGAAGTCATGAAGCTATTAGAAGATGATTGGGGTTCCTTGTATTTCACACCAACATTCATGGGAGAACACAAGATCATACACAAAGACATTGGAAAGTGAAAAGAAACAATGGTAATGTCAACACAAAATTCAAAAGACCCTTCAAAAGCATCCACCTCATCCACTTTAGAAGAAAAAGTAAATTACACAAAAAACTTTGGCGACATCGATTATGAACAACAGTTGAATCCAAAAGAAATGAAGAAACTCTATGGAAAAGGTTATGAGCTTATGAAACAACTTGGATATAATGGAAAAGGATGTGGTGCTAGAGAAAAAGGTATATGTGTCTCCATCAGGCCTAACACGAAAGAAACAACTCATGGTCTTGGTTATTGTCCTTTTATAGAAATAAACAAGCCTTCACTTAACATCAACACTCTCACAAAATATTCTTCTAAAATTGACTTTAACAGTAATACATCCTGAACCGATAGACACTAGTGGTTTTGGTTGGTATCCTTTGCAAGAAATGAAACAAACAACTTAGACATCTTCATTTAATATCAATGTCATCTCACAAAACACTAATGATTTGAGTTTGTTATATTTTACACCCTCCTATAAAGGAGAGAACAAAATATCACAATCTAAAGAGTCTTGCAAAGGTATGACATCTTGTACTAAGAAAGATAAATATTTTTTGCATAATAAAGGAACACCTTCTATTAATCAAGAGAGTATTTTGGCGAGACTAATGCAAGATTTTTTGATATCTCTCCCTCCAAGAACATGAAAGAAATTTTACTACAAAAATTCAATTTATGCATATCATAGAATTCATGGCCATTCTACTAATGAATGCAAGACTTTGAGTAACAAAATTCAACATCTCAAGGACTATGGTGCTCTTCCTTGGATTGAAGCACCTAGTTCCCCTAACTAAAACTTATTTTCATCCTATTCAACTCATCTTTGTCCTGCACTAAGTAGGGGCAAGGGGTTAGGAAGCGTTGTTCCCGTATGTCACTTGTGATTGTCTCTTTTGGATATTCAATCACCTTTCACTTACATATAAGATCAAGCTTGGGATGTGGATGGAATGCCTTAAGTTGGCTCAAATGTGACATACTTATTCATGATGTAGTTCAATTTGAAAACATATGACTTAGCATAGGGCTTTCTGAATAAGCTCTAATGTCTTCTACTTTAAAGCAATTTCTCACATTAATGGTGTTAGCAACTGCTTTAAAGTGGGGGCATACATCGACACTCATCATGTTTCATTGTGTGATTTCCTTCTTCCTACGATGCATTTGTTGGACTCAAGGAACACTAAGAGAGGGGTGTGAATTAGTGTTCAACAATATTTAAATTTCAATTTAGATCCTAGACCATTTATGTACAACATTTCAACAGAAGTAAAGATGCAAGCACAAGAAGGAAACAATCAAAAAACCATAACACCAATATTTTTATGTGGAAACCCTGTTAGGGGAAAAACCATGGTGGAGGTTAATCCACAATTTATACTCTGTTAAAAGTATGAAGAAAAAGGGGAATGCATATGCATTTAGGCACACTTCCTAGAGCTCACTACTCAAATCAGGAAGGCTCACTGCCTTATGAAATATTTGGATTATAACAAAGAGTTGAACTAAGAAATTAGTATCTACAAATGTCTATTATTAGTTTCGGTGAGGCTCATAGATCATATTCAGGACCTTCTATCTGATTTTGCACTTCGTTCTGTTCTACCTTAATTCACTTCACAAAAATCCTCTTTTTCCCAAATGAAACTATCCCAAATCACTCAACAACCCTTCTACTATTCACACACTTCAAATATGCATCAACTCACACTTCAAAATTAATTAATCAATCTCTTATATATATCCGCTAGCAAGAATTCAATCGCTATATGTCAGCTTCAACACAATAAAAATATTTGCCAATAGTTCGATCAATCCACATTAAATATTTGATGCATACCCATCAAGGTTGGCTAATGCTATGTTGTGGTCCTAAATCAAAATGCACGAACATAGAAATATTTAAAAAATTACTCCTTATACATCCATGACATGCCATATTCACTGAGTTAGCCACCATGAGCTAATAAATAGAAAATCATTCTATCAGATCTCCTAACTTAACCACCAATTGATGCAACATCACAAAACTTAACAATAAGATAAAATAGATACTTAACAACTTAACCCAAGATCCATGACTCAAAATCATAATTTGGTGAAGCATATAGATCGACATACTAATTGGATACCCTGTTATTCATTTTCATTTCTAGTAAAAAAATATTCTTTACTTTGCCCGTTGGTATGAACAAATCCTGATTTGCGGACCGAAATAATGACTCAAGTTGTAATAAATGAAAACACTAGAAGCCATATGCCAACAATCTCCCCCTTTAGCATTGATGGAAACACTTAGTGAAAAATGACTAGGTTTTAGAACCAATATGATTACACTGCTAGAATTCAAAATTTCAAAACACAACTACCCCTTAGAATGATAAAGCATTTTCACTACTCTCTCTCCCTCTTTGAGATAAATGAAAAACACTAGAAGCCATATTCCAATAGTTTCCTTTTCTTGGTGGTGTCATTGGGCTTGATTTCTTTTGAGAGCATGATATTTCTTTGACTTGTCCTCTCTTGGAAATGTGAGGCACAATGTTCCCTAAGAAGAGATATTGCATGAATCAAGCCAAATCCCTTTGAACAAATCATACACTATTTTTAATTTACAATGTCTATGATTTTCAAGCATATGATGTTTTTCTTGCCTCATGGAGCTCGAAGATCATTTTTGCATGGAGCCTTATCAAAGTTATCAAGAGGTATAACTTTGGTATGGTTTGAGCAGGAAGCCCAATCTAAGGCATGAATTTCCCCATAGCCACTCACGTGTGTGTGTGGGTACATACCAGCCATGAGTGTATGTTTCTCACCTTTTAGGACTTCTCACCTAATGGATAGCCAAGAGTTTTGTCACCTCAGAGTGAGTATATATTTTTCAAAAAAACAACCTAGGCCTAATCCACATCGTGTTGGAAAAATGGTCAAAGCTTGATCGACCTTTTTTTGTTCTTCTTTCTTCTAGTTATTGACATTGCATGATCATGTATCCTTCTTTTTTTTGTAAATCATACACCTTGTGCATGTCCTTTAGTGCTCATCTGGGTTTGATGAAGGACCTCATATTTTGGGGGCTTGGCCACCTTCTTTGATCTTTTCATCCTTTTTCATCTACATCAGTACACTTGGACCCCTCTTGAATGTCTAATTTAGTGTGAGTTTGGAGCAAGTTAATCCTCTCACTAAACTGGGGGCTAAATGTAGTGTCTAAAAGGACTTATGAAATGAAACGTGTGATACTACATAGGTCAACTTCAAACATATAGATTATAAAATGAATTAAGTTTTAGATCAAAAGGGCCCAAATACATCACAAAACATCCTCTAAAGAATAATTAATTAATTAGGATCAATTGCAAATGAAGGAAACCATAGTGTTAACCCAATCAACATCAACACTGCCAAAAAACTGCTAATTTTTCATCTTTACACCACTTGGAGAAACTAAAAACATCATGCAAACCAAGATGTGAAAAATTTAGATTATCAATAGAATCCTTACAACCTTCTACTAAAGAATCTAGTCATTACATGTGCTAGTGCAAATAAAAGAGCATATTGAATTGGTCAAAATAAAGCATCCCAAATAGAATCTAGCACTCCAATACTTAGGATATACCATTGTTGTACACTAAATCATCTAAAACTCGCATGGATGAACCATTATACCTCTTCAATCATATCCTCAAGTCTAAACAACCATATATATCATTCTATAGGAATGCAAAGCATTCTAGTAAACTTCTAAGACACATAGCTCTATTTTAGTGCAATCTAGAGAACAATCAATCCTAAATTTTTCTATAGAAGATGTGACTACATGAAAATATAGGAATAACCTCTTTTCTAAATATAAAACTTAAATCCAAAACAATTCAACCAAATCATGCAATACATAGGAATGTGGAACAAAATGTAAAGTCGCTAACTTAGGAAAATATGCTATTTTTTCCTTAGAAAACTTTTCTCAACAACACAAGTAAAAGAAGAAACATAATTGACTTTCATCTAGTTTCTTGAGACATGTAGAAACCAATCAAAAATGTTTAAATATATTAACCATTTTTCATATCATGCTTCCAAACCATCTTGATTATGTTGATTTGATGTATCCATCTATGTCAAACCATCTTTCTAAAATTTTCCACTGTCTCGTCAACTACACAAAACTATCTCTAACTTCCATACAAAATATCTAAACAAACATGACCTCAAGTTGAAATGAATGACAACACAAATTGCCAACAATTTCCCCCTTTGTCATTGATGGCAATAGACATATATCTACAAGTCTTCTCTCCTCCTTTCTTATCTCCCAACTGATAAGGAAATCATAACCACACTCTCCCCCTTTTACATTAAGGACAAAGGGAATAATATATTCTACTTATAACAACCAAAACAATAAAAAATTTATGAACTCCCACTTACTATATGATCTCTACTAACAACAACCCCCTTAAGACAAAGATTCCCCAAATCTGATTCTATGTACATAATATTTTAACCAAAAATGATATGGAAAGCCTTCACAAATCTATACAAAGAAAAAAATGTCTTATCTAAAATACTCTTACAAGGCACTTAGAAGGTAGAATTCCTTTTTAGATTACCTTGAGTTTTCTAAGAGTAGATACCCAATTGGATTTTGCTAAGGAAAAAACATGATTTTGACATTCAAACTACATGTATAAATCCCTAGCCTCATCCACACTGCTTGGAGCCTTCATTTTCTAATCAACATTTTTTTCTTTAGCTCCTAAGTTGACTACTTCCCTTAGTTGACCAAACTATTTATTTATTTGTTCTCTTTGATCCAAAAGCAATGCCAACTGCAAGTGATGATTTTCTATTTGTACCCTAGTTTATTGATCCTTGTCCTTTGACAAATCATATATCTTGGCCATTTGAATAATCTATGACTCAATGGAGTCAAACCAATATTTGATGTTCTTACTGGAATTTGGAAATTTCAAGAAAAATAGATATAAAGTAGTGTCTTCATCAATCCATTCCTTAAACATCTTCATATTCTCTTGCAATATTTTGTGTGCATTGGCACAATAGTCAAATGCACCAGCCATTCTTCTATCATTTATCTTCCTCAAGGCCTCTTGTTCTACCTTTTACTCAATGTGAGTGCAATAATATTTGAAAGAATCTATTAAAATTTTCAACTTTTTTTTCTGGAGGAAACGAAGAACCTATGTTTACCTCTGGTAAACCCTCTTGAATAATCTTTGCAACATCATCAAGTTAAGTATTCTTCCTCAAATGTTCCTACAAAATATCACCAAGCTATAACTTATGAAGGGGATAAATATTTGACAAGTCAACTCATCCCTCATGAGTAGGAATTTTTAGAGGCTATCATGTCACCATAGACTGAAACTACATCTGTAGTCCTAGTATATCCACAGAAGTATATTGCTTCCAAACTACCTTCTTTGTTGCATTCTAGACTTTCTCAAGATTATCCTCCTTCTTCTACTCATCACTTCCTATATTCTCTAGAGGAGGAATATTATGCTCTCCACCAGGATTAGTGTTCCCTAGAGGAGGGGAACCCTCTTCACCTTGATATCATGTACCTTGCTCACTTGTATTCGCTAGAGGAGTCTCCTCATTTTGATTATTATTTTTTCTCCATCTTATCACCATTTGGCACATTACTCTCAAAATATGATGGATCTATATCTTGGGTAGGCACATCAGGCATATCCTACAAGTTAGTATCATCCAAAGGAACTTGTTCCTCAATACTCACCTCAATTTTCTTTATTTCTTCAAGAATCTTGGTTGTCTTTTCTTTTGTTTCTTTCTCCATTAGATTATTTATCCTTTGTTTTGTTCTAAAAACATGTGCCATTGTTTGAGATATTTTAACCCTTTATCCATGATAAATAGATGAACCAATCTTCTCTAATGTTTTTTTCCCCATTTTAGCTTATTCTATTACAGAGTTTCATTCCTCTTCTTACTGATTTTATTAGAAATACTTTATGGAATTTGATCTATAATCTCATTTAGATCCACATTAAATCTCTTCATATAGATAACTATAGATTTCTCAATTGTAGCCTTGTCAATAGGATGTATCTCATCATAAATAGCTACAATCTCTTTTAGTGAACCATACTATGTGATTTCATCAATAGTAGCCTCAAGCTATAGAGGCTCATGCTCAAGTGATTATGGATGAGTCTTCTTTTCTTTTCTTTTCCCTTCCCATTTCCTTTGTATTTTTCTTCTTATCCTCCTTGTTTTGTTCTATTCTCTCTTCTCTTCAATATAAAATACCCCTTTTCTTCTTCATCATCATTTTTATCATCATCCACATTCACTAGATCAATCTTTTCCTTCTTTTCCCATTACTTAGATCTTGGTTTCTTCCTCTCTATAGTATTAGTTTGCACCAATACCACAATAGTAGTTCTTATTAGTTTGCAGAGGCAGAGGTGACCAACCTATACTTCTCAGAGCTTGTGGAGTATGCAGTGTGGAAGAAGTGGTTTGTGAATCCTCTACCTTCTTCAAGGTCCACTTATGAGTTATCTCATCATATGTGCTAAACCTCTCAACAGTGGGATCCTTAGGTTTTCTAAGAAAAATGTTAACATATGCAACCTAGTTAGGTCCGGAGACCTCATAAGGAAACTTTGTTATCCATTCAATTCTTGGTTCATGTGCCTCCATGTAACAGTTATACTTATCCACCATAAAAGTGATAACACTCTTGTATCTTTCTACAAATTGCAAGTGTATCTTATCCCTCATTTGCATTTCATTTTAGAATATCTTACATAATCCATTGTATATAATATCACATTATTTTCTATTTGGAAACCTATGCCTATGATCCCTAATATAATGTGCAACAAGAATATCCCTTCCCCAAACCAAATCCTTCAAACAAGATAATTCCTTCATAAAATAAAATATAAGACAAATAATTAGAGATGTATACCAAAAGTTGTAGCATGTCTCCCTTGTTCTCTACAAATTATCTAGCAATTGCTGCCACTAGAGATCACTAGGATCATAATTATTTCCTTCCTTTTTCATCTGATGAGTAGTGTAGATGGTGATGGTGGTAGTAGACCCTTATCTATTTTTGTAATAAGCATTCTATGCAATACCCTTCATGGAATACCAAAACCCCAAGTTAGTGATATCACCCACAATTAGCCTGATTCTTTTTTCAAACTTATCTCTAGTAAGCTTCATAACCTCTTCATTCTTTATGGCCTTTAGTGTCAGCATAGGTCTAGTGGAGCACAACCCCATCACAACTCTGATAGCTTCCTTTGTGATCTAGTTGGGTTAATCAAGGTAGATGAATTCTTTGTGAATATGACTCAATATAATTCTCATCCATTCATCTCTAAAGTTGAAGTTAGGAAAACCCTTCCACATATATACTTCGTTTACCTCCACATTCATGTATTCTCATTTGAGCAAAAATTTAACATCTATAAAGTGATTTCTCCTAAACTCTTCCATATTTAGATGACTATACTCCTTCAGAGGTGAATGAATATAGATGCAAATATCCTCTATATGCAACACATTGATAGAAATGTGGGAAAATGCTCCATCCTTATCAATCATAATATATTTGAATTGATTCTTCTTATATTTAGGCCTTGTCTTCTCAACAACATCAATAATGCTTGGTGTAGCCATGATAACTCTTTCTAAAACTATGGTTGTATAAGAAAATTTGAGAAATACTTGTGAATACATTAAGGTTTGTACAAAAATTCATTGAAAACCTTTTTCTCTTCCTTAGCTCTTGCACGCAATTGATATCATTTGAATAAGATCAAATTTGATCAAGTAGAGGGTATGTGCAAGATCGTGATTGGCCAAAAAGTGGCAATATGATGGGTATGTGTAGGGTATGTAGCTGATGACTTTTTTTTTACCCAAAATTGATGAAACGAAAAGGGTTTTTAAAGGAGATTCTCAGCTTTCCACAAATATAAATTATTCTTTAGTTTGAATTTAATAAATAATTATTATTCATTTTCTATTTGAATTACGACTAAAGTCCTAATTGATAGGTTGATTGAAAAACATCTATAGCTTTCAAATGGTATCACATTTTTTGAATCCTAAACATGCATCACATTATGTTCTTTACATACTATAGGATTTAAAAAAATTGAATTTCATGAAGTTTTGACCGAGTTAAGGTGGTCAGACATATGAGTTTTTATATTTTTCAAAAGTTGTAATAAAAAATTCATAATTAATTATTTACTTGGAAAAAAATATAAAAACAATATGCATCACATTCGGCCTTGAGTCCTCTACTTATATCTAAAATATTATCATATTATTGTGGTGAGGGTGGTCAAACAAACACCTACTTCTTATTTTTTCCCTAAAATTTAAGTACTACTACATTGAAAATTCAAAATTTCACCAAATAGATTTTTTTTTTTTAAATACACCTAGTAGTTTAGAAACTACATTCAATTTTCTATAGATTCTATTCTTACATATTTTTTAAATATTGTAGATAACTTATTCAAAGTTTTACATCAAGTTTCCTAACTTTTATTTTTTTGAATTTTTCACTACTTAAGGGCCTATTTTTTCCATGATGATCCTGCACATACCCTAGAGATTAAATACACTTCACACCTATCCTAGTTGCTCCCACATTAAGTGAATTTTTTTTCTTGACACAAGTAACTTTTTAAAATTCTATGATATCATAGCTTGGATCAATGATCATTCAAAAATATTTCACTAAGTATTCACTCTAGAACCTTGAGAAAATGTCATAATATCACTAGCCAAGCATATCCATGTCACCATTAACTAGTATGTTGAATATTTCAACCTCTTATGCTTTATAGGGGTTTGAAAAGTTTGCAATTACAAATTACTCTAAAATAATACTTTCATATAGTTACCAAAGGATCCATCCACACTAATTAGAGGTATAG
The DNA here is from genome assembly GCA_007258455.2 of Sequoia sempervirens. Lineage (NCBI taxonomy): Eukaryota > Viridiplantae > Streptophyta > Pinopsida > Cupressales > Cupressaceae > Sequoia > Sequoia sempervirens. The sequence goes on from VDFB02026320.1 coordinate 158,381,163, forward strand.
ATCCATCTTTTACTTCACTTTCTTCCTTCTTTCATATCTTGTTCATTTCCCTTATTTTCCTATTCAATTTCAATATTCTTTTGAGGAGAAAAATGTATTACATTCTTTCCCTTATAAAACCTTGCAATGTGTCTTGGTTTATTGCAATTGTAGCAGGTGATACTAGGTTACAAAGCATAATAATTTCTTCTCACATTAGATCTACAATCAACAACCCTATGACCAAATTTGATGCATGTGTAGCAATAACCATAAAGGGATATAGAAGTCATAGAATTATTTTTATTCATGAAGCTATTCCTCATCACTTCAATTTTGCATTCATTAGCCTTATGACCAAATTTATTGCAAGCATAACATTGACCATGAAATGAATGAGAGTCCAAAACACTATACCTTGGAAGCCTAAATGAATTCTGACTCATCTTTCTTCTACATTTAGTAACCTTATGACCAATCTTATTTCAATCATATCAATCACCATTGAAATATTGAGAGTACCCAGTAGAGGAAGTTTTTTGTGGAGAAATATTTTTGCAGTTATTCATCTTGTTATGGACTTGTGTGGAGTTATTCTTCCTTTCTTATATTCTCTTGGATTCATCATGTGAGTTTTATTTTTCCTTATCATTCTTGCATTCAACCATATTTATTTTAGAGCTTTCTCCTTTTCCAAAACTAAGACCACCCTTGTCCTTGTGTGGTTTTTGATAACTAAGTACTTCATCAAGGAGATCACTACTACCTTTGATTTTTAAGCTTTTGTCTATATTCTCTTTTTCTTCTTCCAATTCTTTTCTCATAGTGATGATCTCTTTCTCAAGTTTCAAAAATTCAATTTCTTTATCATTGAGATTGGTATTCAAGCAATCCTCAATCCTCTTTCCTTCTTCAACCTTAACTTTCAAATTAGAGATCACATCGTCTACCTCCATGAGTTTAATCTCACATCCTTTACCTCATTATATTTGATCTTTCATTTTATCAATTTCTTCTTTTGATCCTTTACTTCAATTTGACAATTGTCTCTTTTGAAATTTGAATTCCACTCTCATATGTTTGATTTAGTTCTCTTACTTCATCCAGATCTTCAATAGAAGACCAAAGTTCTCCTTCAAAATCTACTTCGCAATCATTTGGATTGATGTCCCAACCTTTAAGTTCCATTGCCTCTATATCTAGTTATAGAGAAATAATATCATTAAATATTTCTTGAAATCCCATCCATTCAAGTGTAAGATCTACCTCAGCTATTAGTCTACTCAAAGGAACTTGGCTTTGATACCAATTTTTGAACACACTAGAATGTTGAGAGGGGGGTGAATCAACATATACTAAAACTTAAACTATTCCATTTTAAAAATAAATAAGATTTTCTTAAATGAAGAACAAAAGGTAAAGCATACACCAAATTAATCACCACAAGAACACCAATATTTTTATGTGGAAAACCCAAAGAGGAAAAAACCATGGTGAGAGTTAACTCACATTATATGAAGCTCACTTCTTACAAAAATTATAATTCTTTTGTAAGTCTCACTACCTAAGGAAGCTTGTTGCTCCCTAATGGACTTGATGGCTAAGGCACAACACCTCAGGGAAAGATACAAGGACCTACTAAAGAGACTCACTATCTAATAGTAGGATACATGAACATTAACTACTATAAAAGAAGAATCTAACATATGTTGATGTTGGATTCCCTTTTTCTACATAATTACTTCATCATACTAAATTCACACACTTCATACTTAAATCACATCATATTTATTTTCCTCTATCTTCAAAAATAATTTGTTCTTCTATAAATACCCTCCTCAACAACTCTAAACCCTAAATAGTTCTACTAGATAAAAGGATCTATGAAATGAAACATGTGATACTACATAGATTAGATCTGAACATATACATTATGAAGTGAATTAAGTTTTGGATCACAATATATGGCATAACACAACCCAAATACATCATAAAAAAATCCTCCAAATAAAAATTAATTAATTAGGATCAATCACAAATGAATGAAACAAAACTGTCGGCCCAATCAACATCAAGACCACTAAAAACTGCCACCTATTCATCTTTAAACCACTAGGGAGAAACCAAAAATTTCATGTAGACCAAGATGTGAATAATGTAGATCATTAACATAATCCTTACAACCTTCTCCTAAATAATCTAATCATTATGTGTTCTTGCAAATGAGGAAACATATTGAACTCATGAAAATAGAGCATCCCAAATAGACTATAGCACTCCAATACTTGGGATATTGCATTGTTGTACACCAAATCATCTAAAACTTTCATGGATGAACTCTTTTACCTCTTTGATCATATCTCAAAATTTTCACAACCATATCTATCATTCTAGATGAATGCAAAGCATTCTGGTAAACTTTTGAGATACATAACTCTATTTTAGTGCAATCTAGAGAATAGCCAATCCTAACTTTTGATGTAGAAGATGTGATGACATAAAAATATAGGAATAAACTATTTGATAACTACCAAAATTAACTCAAAAACCACAAAACTAGGTCATGCAATGTGGAGGAATGTGGACCAAAATGCAAACTCATTGACTTAGGAAAATATGTAGTTTTTTCCTTAAACAACTTTTCTCAATAACACAAGTAAAATACGAAACACAATTGACTTTCATTTAACTTCTTGAAACATGGAGTCTAAACCAATAAAAAATGTGTAACTATTTTAACTATGTTCATATCATGCTTTTGGACCATATTTCTTATGTTGATCCCATGTCTACATTTGTGTCAAATCATCTCATTCCACTCTCTCATAAAATACACCAAACTATCTCTAAATTCTTTACAAAATATCTATACAAACATGACCTAAAGTTGACATCAATGACAACACATATTTCCATCTCTTTCATCATTGATTTTTCCATTATGGAGGTAGGACTACCAACATGGGGTTTGAATTAGGCAAGCCACTATATGTCACAACCCTTCCCCTCTTTTCATGTGTGTAGGTTATAGATCTAAAATGAGTTGAAGGAAGATTCAAGGCTATTTTTTCATCATTTCACTTATGCCCTACAAGTTGTCAAGTCGCATAATCTACATTATCTAATCAAAGAATGAATTAGGAAAATAATTCAATAGAAAATTACTCGATTTAATATCAACAATCCTTTCCTCCTAGCAAACAATGGCCCAACTAGTTAGGATGGAAGTAGATTGATCATGGAAAATTGTTCCATTTTTGGGAATACATTTTTGTTTTCAATGACCACCCTTTATTCATTAGAAACCCATGTTTGATAGATTTGAGAAGTAGCTTAGCTATTTGATTGTCAAGCCTCTTTTGTTGGATACTAAAATTTTCATATTTTTTATAAAGAATTGGCTAACATGCATGCATATTACTCTTCTTGTTGGTTTCATTCAAAAGATTCTTATGTTTTCATCAAATATTTCCTCAAATATTTTCTCTAGGCTAATAGAGTAGTGAATCATGGTTTCCACCATATGTCTTGGCAACTCTATTGCCTTAAATTTTTTTTCTTAAGATTGCTCTTAATTTGCAAACAAGGAATTCATGTATGTGCTAAGTGGATTATTATAGCAGTGGAAGGAAATTAAGCTTGAAAAATTTGGGTGAAGCATTGCATTAGTTTGAGATTAACAACTAGCCATTTATATTGGAAGGTCTTAGACCAAGACATTCTTGTCACCATGCAAGATGTGGTGAAACTTTATGATATTTTTTTCATAAAGATTATTTGGAAAGTTAGGGAAACCATAAAAACTTGGATTTATTGGGGTTTGAAGTGACTTCCATAATGGCATTATGTCAATCAACAATATATTTGGTGGTCTCTAGTTCTTTATTTTGAAGACCACCCGCTAGTCAAGGCTCCTTGGATCCATTTTTAACAATATTTTAAGTGAGGCTTTTGTGTTCATTTTATCCATGGACCCACCAAGAATTTTCTTTCTTGGCCTAAAATAAAATATAAATTTAAACTTTAGCTACCCAAGACTAGGAAAACTTTTAGCTTTTTATTAATTCTATACCTCACTAGATTCTATCAAACTTGGGATGAAGTCTATTATTCCTTGGTGAAAGGATTGGAAATAGAACCCATAAACACCCTTTCACAAGTATAAGCCTCACAAATGATACATGTGGTTGTCCCCTAATCTTCCTATGATGGATCAACTAATTTTATCTTATAGAAATTATAGTCCTCTATTGGGAGTTTGTATTGCAAGTTTCAATGCATTTGGTTAGTAGTTTTTAGACCTAGATTCACTCATTTTATATGGTGCACTTTATATTAGGGCCTCCCTCAAAGGGGCCACTTGGCTCAAATGGGTATTTGCAATCCAAATTGTTCATTATAAGGTTAGATGGATTTCTTAAAAATATCTTGCAATCTCATTCTAGAGCTCAAGAGGCTTGGGTTTTGATCCAACATTTCTCCAAGCCTTTTAGGTATACTAAGTTTTCTTCGTATATTATTTTACTTATATACTGACAAGGTTATCTCTTTCATAAATATACCCCATTTTGGCATGTTTCTATGGTGGAAATTATCTTTTCTTAGTTTTTTCTATTGATACTTGTTACTCTTTGTATACTATACATGAATTTCTCTAACTTGCTTATGTAGATTTAATTACAAGCTCCTAAAGTTACACTTGAATTTTCTCATCTTTAGGAGTTGTTGGATCATGATGGGAATGATTAGATTATACTGTTTCCAAAGCTTTTAATTCCCAACTATCTTTAAATATGTTAGTGTGAATATAATCAGTTTGCAAGGTATGATCATGGATCCTAGTCCTGTGGTTTAGGTGGTTCCTAGCCTCAATTTTCCTAAAAGGCTAGTACTCATGGTAGTTGGGACTAACCTTCCTAAATTCACTATACATCTTCTTTTGGTAAGGTGCTTTTGTTTGACATGTCTCAAGGAATTTTTCACAACCGAAGTTGCCCATTACTACACCTCTCACTCAAGAACCTCCAAGTAGACCTCCTAAAGAATAATGTATTCTCACTAGCTAGAATCTAGTTGATGTTGTTGTCCTTGGAAATGCTTGGCAATCATGATGACAATGCTCCTCCTTTTGGTTTTGTTTAGTTGCTTAGACTTTTTTGGATTGGTCCTATTATTTGATCTTTGCACTAAACTTAGTCACATTAGACTTAATGGATATGCCTCTCTACCACCATCCTTTTTTGTGAGTATTGAATTATTTTCCTTTATTAACATTTTTTTATGGGTAATATTCATTAACAAGATATATTTTTAAAACTAAGTGTAAAAGATAGAGAAGATTAACTCTAGAATCAATGATGAAATTTGGATGTTAAAAATATATAGAATCAATTCACAAGATTATAAGAAGTGATGTCTTTTGTGTGGTCATATATTGTACTCTACAAAAACCTAGAGTCTTTTAAAGTTCATTCATATGTGGCTAAGGTTTTCCTATGAGCAACATGATTCAACTTATGATGCATATAACTTTATGTAGAATCAATTAGAAATTTGTAAATAGGGATGAGCTTAGAAAAAGTATGTGAAAACAAGAGCAAGTGAGAATAAATAGAAATGAATAAGGATTAGAGAATAGGTTAAACCTAGCATAAGAGTGTGCTATTTGTAGAAATATAACTATATTGAATCATTCCACCAAAATGAATCCAAAATAATTGTGAATTAGAATGAATATTTAGATTTCACCATTGAAATTCTAAATACAATTATTAATTTCAATAAATTGATGTAGATTAATATTAAAGATATCATTCCAATCATATAAAAATAAATTAATTAAATATTACATATTCAAAATGACATCACATTACAAACAATAGAATCAAATATTACATTTGACAATAAAAAATTATTCATCTCAAAAATAAATTGCATAATATAACATAATTATTATTATTTTTAAACTATTACCTAATTACTGAAGTGTCCCTCAAATACCATAGGTTGCTATGTAATAGTAAAAGGAATTAACATAGATGTAACAATAATCCTTTATGATTTTTGATTGTTTGCTTAGAATTTCCCCTAATAATTATAATAGAAAACGTAGAAAGCACAGGGCTAAATATGTGAGAAGAGCAACAACCATATTCCACTAAACTAGTTGAAAACGTGGTGACTTCGTGGGTTTTGCTAGAGCTATGGGACTGACCAGACTAGGTATCACAAAGAGAAATGGAAATAAAATGCCAGTGATAAATAGTTATTTTATTTTGATTGATTAATTTTTTTATAAATAAGTGTATATATTATTATTTATAAAATAATATTAGATAGATTAAAAGAATTAAAAGGTTATTTGATTATTTGTTGAAAGGTCTTTTATCTATTTTTGGTGAGTGAGTGTATATATTATTAATTATAAAAAAATATTGCACATATTCAAAAAATATTTAAATTATTATATATTTGACTGTTTGTTGAAAGGCCTTTTATCAATTCAAATCTTTTTGTCAATATTGATTATTTTAACTTGTAGTTTGATTGAATCACTTCATTTCAATTATTTCACTTGAAAATCTATGAAAAATATTCATGACAATATGAATTATTTCAACATATGAATGGACCAAGTTTCATGTTACCCATTTGACATAGAAATATTCCTCATCTATATGTAATTGTCCCTAAAATGATGGTGATCATTTCAACATTTAGTATGAGTGGATCATTTCAGTCTATTCATTTCATTTAGAAGTATCTTTCATCTGCATGTAATTCTTTTTATAATAATGTTGATCATTTCGACATTTAGTCTAGATTCCTCTCTCTCATTCACATGGAATTCTCCCAATGATATTGATCAATTCAACATGTAGTCCGTTTGGGTCACTAATAAGCGTGCTGTGAATTACATAACAACGTCGTCAATGAGGTCAGCAACAACACAAAGCTTGCAGAGAATGATAGGTGAGAAATTCTCTCTAAGTCTGGCTGTGCCTATAAGTTCTCCATCACGCATTATGTGAGAAAACATGTAAAAGCAGAAGAATTTAAAGAGCGCGACAGGTGATTGTGCGGTCATCAATATAGGATGCAATTAGAGGTGCAGCACTGAGATTTTATTGCATGTTATCTCTCTCAGTATTATCAAATAATTTAGTTGAGAGTTAGATTGTCAAAATTAGCAATATAGCATGCAATTAGAGGTGCAGCACTGAGATTTTATTGCAGGTTATATCTCTCAGTATTATCAAATAATTTAGTTGAGAGTTAGATTGTCAAAATTAGCAATATAGCATGCAATTAGAGGTGCAGCACTGAGATTTTATTGCAGGTTATCTCTCTCAGTATTATCAAATAATTTAGTTGAGAGTTAGATTGTCAAAACTAGCAATATAGCATGCAATTAGAGGTGCAGCACTGAGATTTTATTGCAGGTTATCTTTCTCACTATTATCAAATAATTTAGTTGAAAGTTAGATTGTCAAAATAGTATGAATGCAAGTTCTTAATTTTTTATGCTTTTTTACATTGTAGGAATTCGATAGCCATTCTATAATATTAACTGCAGTGTATTTGGTAAACTTTTTTCACGTGACTGGTGACGTTGATACTGATACGCCCTCCAGTACCACAGAGACCTAAAAAAGAGCAGTCCTCATAACCTCTTTGTAACTAATTAGGATGAATCATGGTATTGTATGGTTAGTGGTGTTATCTACTTTCAGTCTTGTAGACCATCATGCTTGTAATGGACAACAGAGCAATGTTAGTCCTCTTTCTCTTCCTCTTCCTCCTCCTCCTCTGCCGCCCCCCGGCATACAATCTCCACCGCCTCCGTCTGTTGTAGTACAATATCCACCACCTCCGTCTGGTGTAGGACAATTTAGACCTCCTCAGAATTTTATTCTACCGCCACCACTTCCTTATCTGTACGGTTCTGATCCATATAATTACTATGATTCTGATGACGACTCTAAGTCCGGAATAGATATTGTGCTCGTTGTTATAGTGGTGGCCATACTTATCGTTCTCCTCGTCGCCCTTTTCATCATAGAATGGAAATTTAGGAGCGTTTCGTATGGCCTCAACCGCATCTATAAACTCCTCGACAGCATTTCTACGAGCCTCGGCAGCATTTCCACGGCCCTCGGTGGCATTTCGAAAGGCGTCGACAATATTTCTTCGGGCGTCGGCAAAATTTCTGAGCCCCTTGAAAAGTTTTCTTCAGACTTCCAACACATTGCGAAGCCCCTTGAGGACATTTCTAAGCGCCTCGAGAACTTCGAGTGCAAAGTGTCTGTATCTGTAGTGCCATGTCGTTGTGGTGGTTCTACCTGTAGTTGTGGTTCTAGTTGCTAGTACTTGTCTATATATGTACTGCCATGTCGTTGTAGTTGGTCTACCCGTAGTCCATGCTGTTGCAGTGGTTCTACCTAGATCATATTGTTGCTTGAAGTTTCTATATCTATAGTGTCATGTTGTTTCAGTTGTTTTATGCATAGTCCATGTCATTGTAATGGTTCTATCTATAGTCCATGCCGTTGCTAGTATTTGTGTATACCTGTAATGATCTCGTAGTTGTTCTACCTGTAGTCCATGCTGTTGCAGTGGTTCTACCTACAGTTTGTATCGTTGGTAGTAGCTTTCTATATCTGTATTGTCATGTCGCTGTAGTAGTTCTACCTACAGTTGCGGCTCTATTTCTAGCCATGCTGCTGTAGCGTTTCATATATCATGTAAATGAATTTCTTATGGTGAGGTTTGTGTACACTAAAACAAAATATAATATTGAAATAGTATCATCTAATGCATAAGGGAAGGAATTTTGAATTATGGATTGATCCACATATTCTATTGTCTTTATATTGATTGGTGAATTTTAATTAATTTTTAAGAAATAATAATCAATAGCAAGGTAATCCATCATGAAGTGGATATAAGGTAGCATATAAATTAATGTTGTTCCTGTATATTATTTCCTTTAAGCATGAGATATTATTAAATTGTACAAGAATGAATTATCATGAGGGATAAAAGTTTTGGTATCACATTGTATATAGACTCTGTAATTATCTAATCATCCTTCATCATACAAGTTGAGATCTTTCCTTACTACTTATCATCCATTTTTCTACAATACTTTTTAAAAAATATATATTTAATGGTAGCATGTGAATGTCCTCAAAAAACTTTAATTATTGTCAATTTAGTGAAATAATTCTAAGGATCTTGAATGTACCAAAGAAGACATATGGAAGGAGAGTTGTTTAGATAATTCTTCTATCTTGTACACATGATAGGTTTACTAAATATTTTAGTATTTCATTTGTATATTTTATGACCTACATTAACGTCCACAAAGGATTCCCATGTATTACCAAAATTTTAGCAAGTTTATCATGATAATAATGATTTTGATCAAGTAGGGATTTTGAAAGGGCCCTGACCCTTTTACATCGTGAAAGATTTAACTATTATTACAGTGAGACTTGGAACAACAACCAGACAAAACAACAAGAAGAAGCTGCAACAATAGAACAACAAAAGAAGGACAGACAATAATGCTAGAAGAAAAGGCCAACAAGTCAAAACCAAGCTGCAAAACAACAAACAACAGTCACCCCAAGGGTGAAACACTAGATAGTCCTCAAGCCTTTACAAGACAAGTTAAAAGAACCACACAACAAAATAGGCCTCACAACCAGTAGAACAAGCCTATGGGGAAGACCCACACAACCAACAAAACAAGCCTATATGGATCTAAACCACCAATATTCTTCAAGTCAGGCTTCGCAGCCAACATATTAGGCCACATGGCCACCATCTTTACTGCTAACATAGCAGCCTGAAACAACAACACTCCCAAGGGTGGGCAAGGAAAACTATACTTCAAATCCTTAATAGTAGGATTTAGCAGATCTTGAAATTTTAACCACTAGAAGACAATTAAGCCCAACAAGACACCATGAGAGAACCCAAGGAAAAGAGCACAAATAACACACTAGGCCTGTAAGCGACCCAACAGGCTATAACAACATCCACCCCAAGTGTGGCCAAGATAACATGATCTTCAAAGCCCCCATAAAGCAACAATCAGGCCATCCATCAAGTTGTGAGCACAATGTCCTTAAACAACTTCCACCCCAAAGTGTACAATAGCCAAACAACAACAAACATATCATTAATGAATCCAGTAGTAGAGTCATTAAACAAGGTAGTACTATTGGGGCCAAATGACCCTATCTTCCAACAGACCCCTCCACCTCCATAGGAGAAGTAACCAAGAGAAATCAGCCTACTACAACAAAGACTCACACCCCCACCAACACTCCACCTCAATGAGAGTAACCTCCACCTCGATAGGAGAACCAAGGGAGAAGACCAACTAAAGAAGCAAGAACAACCTACCAAGCCCGCAAAACCACTATCCACCTCCATAGGATAAGTCACCACCTCAATAGGAAGGGTCTCCACCTCCATAGGAGACATAGACTATAGAGCTAGGAAGACTGCACACACTCTAGTGGAAAGAAGAAACCTATCCACAAGGGGATGCAGAAGCAACAAGGTTAGTATAAACTTTGAACTTTGTCCCAACAAGTCAAAAGCCCATAATCCAGTACAAGTCAACATTTTCAAATAGATTTCAAACATAGCTCCTTCAAGAGTAGAAACTTCCACCACAAGCACCATGGTAGCAAGAACCAAGAAGGCTAAATGCATTTCCAAAGCAAGGGAGCCAAATAACTAGAGCCTAAGTAAAGGTAGAGAGAAGCAGAGCCCCAAACATTCATAAAACCCCTCAAACCCATGGTCCCCTACCAAGATCTGGAGAGCCAAAAAGAGAGGTAGATGAACACAACAAGGGCATAGCCAAACCACCACAGGCCAAGGAAAAGCAACAACCAACACCACAAAGGAGACTCCTGAATCAATAAAGAATCTAGCCAAGAACTCAACATACCCCACCCATATCTCAATAAACTCTAGCCACAAAAAGCCAACAACAACACCAACATCCAACACCATGCTCAAGAACTGCACTAGACCAACAAAAGATCTGACAAAAACTAGTGAGAGAGCTTGACCAAGGTCAAACAAAAAACACAGCCTCAAGAGAGACCTGCCATGAGAAGGATGGATTGCAGAAGATCGAGCAATGTTTATTATCCAACAAAACACTAGAAAGCTCACATTGAAACACCATGAAAGGTTTTAGAGAAAGACTCGACATCAAAAGCCACCACAATATGACAAAACAGGGCATTCCTAGGATGGGTGGGCAACCAAGCACTGACCAAGTGGTCTATAATGCTCCAGGGTTTGCTTGCACCAACCTACTAGAAGACTTCTCTCTGTCTTCACCCAAGAACCTGATAGCTTCTAGGTTCTAATTTGACTTAGATCATCAACTAAGCCTACTTTCAACTCTACTACAAGAGTATCACTCCGTGTGCTTCATCTTGGAGGACTTAACACAATTTGAATTTGTAGACTATCTCCTACACTTAGAAGGATCTAAGTTCCAACTTCATTATCAAACTTGAACTACTTGTAGGGGTGTTAGAAACATTGATTTCCTACATTTCACATTCAATTGAATACATCTTGGAGGGTCTTCAGTCTTCACTCTTACCGATCTCAAGATTTTGCCTTAAAGAGGCCTAATTCTTCTAGCCCTTACCAGTCACCTATTTTCTTTTCATGTCCAAACTCTCCAAACAGCCTAGAAAATAAATTGCACTTTTGGACACCCTTTTCAGTCCTTTAAAACATTCACAGGGTTTCAGACTCCTGTCTCCTCCGTACAATAGATTCCTACAATCAAGGGTAAAAAGGGTTATTAGACCTAATTCTTAGGGTTTCAATGATCTCCTGCTAATTTCTCGCACAAATGGATTGATCAAGTCTCAATCCTTCTAGCATCCTTGTGTTTGGTCATGTCCCACCTGGAACTATACTTTTTCCGTACAGTACTTCCTTCCCCTGCCTAAGTTCTTCAAATTCTCACTCTCAAACCTCTAACTGGACTGTCGTAGCTCGCCTAGGGTTTGAGTTTAGTAATCCTTGCTCCATTCTCTATACTTCCCACTGCTAAATATTTACAAGTGATTGGCTCCCTTGTCATTTCAATCCAATCTCAGAGAGATCCCATGGTTAGATTTTATGGGGGAGCCATTCAAAGACTGACTGCTCAAAAACAACAACTACAACCCTCTAGACTCTAAACTGTGATTCAAAATAACAAATCAACTCTAACCAACTTGATTACAAAATGAAAGGTACTCAAAACTATTCTATGAACTCAAATACAATGCTAAATCAGTATATATAGTGCCTTTGATATCTCTATTTCTCAAGATACATGGGTAAACACAGGAAATGCAGAATTTATTTATTCACACAAACCAAAAACTTGATTACAATGCATTCTAATTGCTTGTCTACGAGCTACCACACCTACACAGATGCCTTTTCCATATTTCAAGGCAAGTTGATCAATCCCACACTCCTAATTTTTAGGGAATCCAAGACAACTAAGTTGCATGCAACCTAACAAATGTTGTCATGCAACTTTGCAACATTCTTGCAACTTTTCCATCATCCTACATCTTAGGACCTTAATCTTCTTGATTCCAAGCCAACAACTCCCCTAACTACCTCTTGACATCTTCTAACAACTTAGATGTGTTTAGCACACATTTAATGCTTTACATTCCAACATAAGTTGTCTAAGGCTAATTAAAGCAAAATTTAACAACAATGAGTAAACTAAGATGACTTTAGTACTAGTGACTAACTTACCACACACAATCAAGACCTTCTAAGGTCCAAAATAAACACGCCATTATCCTGACTTGGTTAAGGTTAGGTACAAGCCAAAATTGATAACAAGCAAAATGGAGGTTAGCCTAGGTGCTCCTGCACCATCCTCCCCAAAACAAAAGATTTCAATCCACCCTTGGATTGAGAAAATTGAGATCAATGCCCAACTTCTTGAACTCTGATTCCTTGATCCACACTGCATCAGCATCTAGTTGACCATGTCTTTTAATCGGATGTTCTTTGTATTCTTTAGTTCTAGTCCTCTTATAGACCCTAGTATCCAATACACTGTCAGCTTGTTTGATTGTAGCAGAGGGTAGTTTGAGTTCTTCCATATCTTGGATGACTTCGTGGAGGGTCTGATCCATGTTTGGTGGTGGTCCTTTGTAATGAACTAGATTTGCAATGTTCAAAACAGGGGATAGTCCACTGTCATCTGGTAATTGCACGTTGAAAGCATTGTTTCCATATTTCTCCAAGATAGGATAAGGACCTATCCTCTTCATTTGCAACTTATGAGGGACTCCTTTCTGCAGTCTAGACTAGTTTAAATGCACCATCACCAAATCTCCAACATGGAAATGCACTTCTCTTCTATGCTCATCCACCTTGGTCTTATGCTTCATGGTATTTTCTGCCAATGTCTTTTTGACTGTATCATGAATCTCCTCCATTGCATAGGAAAAATCATCATCATACCCACTTTCCTTGACTCCATCCTTTAACTCTCTTAGCTCATAGATTCCTCTAGGATGTAGTCCATAGACAATTTCAAAGGGACTCTTCACTGTTGATCTGTTTATAGTGTCATTGTAGGCATATTCATCTTGCCCAATCAACTAATCCCATTGTTGACCATACTCTTTGGTCAAGCACCTTAAGAGATTTCCAAGAGTTCTATTAACCACTTCGGTCTGACCATCAGTTTGGGGATGGTATGCAGATCTAAAGGATAAATTAGTGCCCAATCTTTGCCAAAGAGTCTTCCAAAAATAACTCATGAACTTAGTGTCTCTGTCTGATACAATGTTGATTGGTAATCCATGAATCCTTACTATCTCTTTGAAGAAAAGAGAGGCTATTTGACTGGCATCATTGGTTGTTTTACATGGCACAAAGTGAGCCATTTTGCTAAATTTTTCCACAACCACATAAACACTGTCCATGCCTTGTCTTGTCTTGGGTAACCCAACTACAAAGTTCATACTCAAGCATTCCCATGGCCTAGTAAGAATAGGTAGTGGTTGGTATAGGCCTACATTTGAAGAAGTACCCTTGGCTTTTTGACACACCATACAATTCTCCACATACCTCCTAACATCTAGGTTCATCCTTGGCCAATAGTAAAACCTTTGGACAAGTTCTTGAGTCTTGGTGATCCCAAAATGACCACTCAATGCACCATTATGCCTTTCTTGTATCAAGTTCTCTCTAATAGAACCTCTAGGAACACATAGCTGATTCCCTTTAAACAAAAGATCACTTTGCAAAGTATATTTAGCATATTTACTATGAAAGTGATTCTTGTATTCAGCACATACCTTATAGATTTCTGAAAAATATTCATCATCTGCATATAGATCCTTGAAATGATCTATCCCCATGCTCTTCAACTGAATTTCTTGAATTGTGAGGACTCTTCTACTCAAGGCATCTGCCACCTTGTTCAGAGCTCCTTTCTTGTGCTTGATATTGAAGGTGTAAGCTTGCAAGTACTCCACCCATTTCATGTGTTTGTGACTTAACTTCTCTTGTGAATTTAGGAAACTGAGTGCTTGGTTGTCTGAATACACTATGAATTCCTTGGGAAGCAAGTAGTGCCTCCATTTCCTTAAAGCCTAGACCAATGCATACATCTCAAGGTCATAAGAAGAATACTTCTCGGCTTCACTTAACTTCTCTGAATGAAAAGCCACCGGTCTACCCTCTTGATTGAGAACAGCTCCAATAGCCACATTGCTTGTATCACACTCAATGGTGAATAGCTTCTCAAAGCTTGGTAACACCAAAACAGGTTGGGTAGCTATCTTTTCCTTCAGCAACTCAAAACTTTTGTTAGCTTACTCATTCCATACAAACTTAGTCTTCATTCCTCCTTTTATGGTATCCAACATACGAGCACAAATAGCACTAAACTATCTTATAAACTTCCTATAGTATTGAGCAAGACCATGGAAGCTTCTTACCTCTGTTGTTGTCTTTTGAGTAGGCCAATTGAGGATGGCTTCCACTTTGCTGCTGTCCATCTTCAAGTTGCCATGTGATAGCACAAATCCAAGGTACACCAGCTCTGTTTTGATGAACTCACACTTTTCCAAATTGATCTTCAACTTCTCCTCCTGCAGCCTCTTGAAAATCAACTCTATCTATTGGAGGTGCTCTTCTCTTGTTTTGCTAAAGATCAATATATCATCAAGATACACTACTACAAATTTTCCAATGTAGTCTTTGAGGATTTCATTCATGAGTCTCATGAATGTGGAGGGGGCATTAGAAAATCCAAATGGCATAACTAGCCACTCATAGAGACCCTCATTGGTTTTGAAAGTTGTTTTTCACTCATCTCCCTCATGTACCTAATTTGGTGATAACCACTCTTTAAATCTATCTTGGTATAGTACCTAGCTTCACCTAGACAATCCATGAGATCTTCAATCCTAGGGATAGGGAACCTATACCTGATGGTTATCTTATTTATGGCCCTGGAATTAGTGCAAAGCCTCCATTCTCCTCCCTTTTTAGGTGCTAAGATAGTGGGTACTACACATGGGCTAATGCTCTTTCTAATAAGACCTTGGTTTAGGAGTTCTTGAATTTGCCTAGCTATTTCCGCATTTTGTTGAGGAGTCATCTTATAGGCTGCTTTTTTTGGTAGGGTAGCCCCTGGTATCAAGTCTATCCTATGACTTATGGCTCTCTTAGGGGGTAATGTTGCTGGTTGACCACTACTTACAATGCCTTCATAGGTTTGCAACAATTTCTGTATCTCCTTAGGTAACTCTGATTTTTCAGCTTCTTTCTCATTGCTTGCCTCTCTTGGCTTTATCATCACTGCATAACTAACTCCTTCTCCTTCTTCCAAGGCTTCTAGGAACTCTTTTTCACCAACCATGAGCAGTTTAGGACCTACTATCTGCACCTATGTATCTTCTAGCAAAGACTTAATTTTGAAGGTTACCTTATCTTTCTTGAAAGTATAGGAGTTCTTTGCTCCATCATGCACAGCTTGGTGATCAAATTGCCATGGTCTACCTAGGAGCAAGTGACATGCATCCATAGGTAACACATCACACAAAACTTTGTCCTTGTACCTACCAATTGAGAACTCCACCCATGCTTGTTCATTCACCAAGACATGTTGACCTTTATTGAGCCATGTGACCTTGTAAGGATTGTTGTGGGTTATCCTTGTCAACTTCAGCTTGCTGACTGTCTCCTATGACACAATATTGTCAGTAGACCCTGTGTCAATGATGAATTTACACACTTTCCCCATCATCTTACACTTTATCCTAAATAGGGACCTCCTTTGGCTTGGTTCTTCTTTCACTGGCTCCTTGATCAAAGTTCTCCTCATCATGAGGTTCTCACCTTCCTCTGAATTCAATGGTACTTCAGGATGTTTATCTACTGTAGCTATCTCATCATGAACCAAGTTAGTTCTCTTACCACCTCCATGAGAAGTACTACCTTTCTCTGGACATCTATAGGCCGGGTGTCCCAATTGATTGCAGTGGTAACATTTCATGTTGGTGAAGTAGTTACCTCTTCCTTGTCCACCACTTCTTCCTCTGGAGCTGGAGCCTCTTCCTCTACCACCTCTACTAGAGATTCCTTCTTGCTGCTTAGAGTATCTAACTTCTCCTTGGGCCCTTGGTTCTAAACTCCTTCCACCATAACCACCTCTTTGTCCTCTGCTGTCTTTCCCTTTACCTCTACTTTTGGGGTTTTGGTCTTGCTTCTTTTTGCCTTTCTCTTCTATCTTTAAGGCCATTTGATAGCATTGGAAAATGGTTTTGAAGTTCACTAGGCTCATGTCTTCTTGGATAGACCACTTAAGCCCATTCAAATACCTTGCTAGATTGATGCTTTCATCTTCAACCACCTTTGATCTGAGGCACAATTTTTGAAACTCTTCGGTGTATGTTTGGACATCCATATCTTTTTTCCTAAGATTGTGTCTTCTCCTATGCAACTAAACTTCATAGTCATTAGGTAGATAGGTTTGCCTTATTTTAGTTACCATTCCTCTCCATGTAACTATGGGACCCTTGCCTTTTTTCTCTCTTTCAGCTTGTACAAATTTCCACCATGTGAGAGCTGCTCCTCTGAACCTTGACTTGGCCACCTTTACTTTTTGGGCCTCTATTATACCATCACATTCAAAGTGATTTTCAATACTCTCAATCCAGTCCACAACTAAATCAGGGTCCATTTGTCCACTGAATAGTGGCACTCCTTCCAAAGTTTTGCCACTTAAGGCTTGTAGTGACTTCAAGAAGGGTTCTTCAGCAAGAACAGGGTCAAGTTTTGGAGCTTCCTCCTCCAAGTCCTCTTCTTTTTCCTTTGCTTTCTACTCTTCCTTCTATTCTATCTTATCCTTCACTTTGTCTGCTGTTTCTTAGACTTCATCCAAGAGCTTCTCCATTCGAGACAACCTTTCTCTTAGCAGTCAGTTGTCCTCCTCTTGCTCTTATACCTTCTTAGCTAACTCAGCATTGGTCACCATGGTTCTTTCCTCTGGTGTGTTCTCTCCTACTGACTCAATGGGTTGCAACATCAATCACAAGCCTTGATCAAACAAAGGCTCTAATACCAATATGGTGTATAATGCTCCAGGGTTTGCTTGCACTAACCTACTAGAAGACTTCTCTCTATCTTCACCCAAGAACCTGATAGCTTCTAGGTTCTGATTTGACTTAGATCATCAACTAATCCTAGTTTCAACTCTACTACAAGAGTCTCACTCCTTGTGCTTCACCTTGAAGAACTTAACACCATTTGAATTTGTAGACTATCTCCTACACTTAGAAGGATCTAAGTGCCAACTTCATTATCAAACTTGAAATTCTTGTAGGGGTGTTAGAAACACTGATTTCTTGCATTTCACATTCAATTGAATACATCTTAGAGGGTCTTTAGTCTTCACTCCTACCGATCTCAAGATTTTGCCTTGAAAAGGCCTTATTCTTATAGCCCTTACCAGTCACCTTTTTGCTTTTCCTGTCCAAACTCTCCAAACAGCCTAGCAAATAAATTGTACTTTTGGACACCCTTTTTAGTCCTTTAAAACATTCACAGGGTTTCAGACCCTTGTCTCCTCCGTACTATAGATTCCTACAATCAAGGGTAAAAAGGGCTATTGGACCTAATTCTTAGGGTTTCAATGATCTCCTGCTAATTTCTCACACAAATGGATTGATCAAGTCTCAATCCTTCTAGTATCCTTGTGTTTGGTCATGTCCCACTTGTAACTACACTTTTTCCATACAGTACTTCCTTCCCCTGCCTAAGTTCTTCAAATTTTCACTCTCAAACCTCTAATCGGACTGTCCTAGCTTGCCTAGGGTTTGAGTTTAGTAATCCTTGCTTCATTCCCTATACTTCTTACTGCTAAATATTTACAAGTGATTGGATCCCTTGTCATTTCAATCTAATCTCAGGGAGATCCCATGGTTAGATTTTATGGGGGATCCATTAAGAGACTGACTGCTCAAAAACAACAACTACAACCCTCTAGACTTTAAACTGTGAATTCAAAACAACAAATCAACTCTAAGCAACTTGATTACAAAATGAAAGGTACTCAAAACTATTCTATGAACTCAAATAGAGTGCTAAATTAGTATATGCAGTGCCTTTGATATCTCTGTTTCTCAAGATACATGGGTAAACACAGGAGATGCAGAATTTCTTTATTCACACAAACCAAAAACTTGATTACAATGCATTCTAACTACTTGTCTACGAGCCACCATACCTACATAGATGCCTTTTCCATATTTCAAGGCAAGTTGATCGATCCCACACTCCTAATTTTTAGGGAATCCAAGACAACTAAGTTGCATGCAACCTAACAAATGTTGTCATGCAACTTTGCCATCATCCTACATCTTAAGACCTCAATCTTCTTGATTTTGAGCCAACAACTCCCCTAACTACCTCTTGGAATCTTCTAACAACTTAGATGTGTTTAGCACACTTTTAATGCTTTACATTCCAACATAAGCTATCTAAGGCTAATTAAAGCAAAATTTAACAACAATGAGTAAACTAAGATGACTTTAGTCCTAGTGACTAACTTACCACACACAATGAAGACCTTCTAAGGTCCAAAATAAACACACCATTATCCTGACTTGGCTAAGGTCAGGTACAAGCCAAAATTGATAACAAGAAAAATGGAGGTTAGCCTAGGTGCTCCTGCACCACCAAGCCCCATAAGCATTGAGCACCTTCATAGGAAAAGGGGTCTACCAGAGACACAAACCCATCTCAACCAACTGCAGTGGCTAGACCACCAACAAAAAAACATTTTCATCTTTTGAATTAGATCCACCACTCTCACAACCCTACATAGGCCTCCACAGCCACTGCAAACCACAAGGAGGAGAGCAGAGATGCCATGAGCCAAACTGAGCACAAGCAAGACCCCAAGAGTCTAGTGAAATAGGTCGAACCCACTAGACCCCAATCGACCAAGAATCATCATCTTCTTCTATCATGACAATAATGTTAAAAAGTATGTAGCATAAGGATTTGATCCCCACTTTTCCCTTCTTATTTATCATGTTAAAATTGTAGCCTTTTCTAGAAAGTTATTACTATCCACAAATGACCAAATATGAGCAATAGTACTAGTTGATTCACTTATAATAGATAAGAGAATCATATTGTGTGCATGAAACTCATTTCAAGGTGAATGATTTCAACAATAAAATCCAAACAACACAAAGATCAAGTGTAAAGGATAGTTGAGAAATCTCACCTCATGGGATGGTGCCAATTGACCCCATGATACATGTGATGTGAAGATGGTACCTTGGAGGGGATAAGGCCCATGTGACATGGTAGCAAGGTAATGCCACATGTACAAAGGCCCATGTGCATGATGTAATTTGGAGGGTTGGCCCACTTAATCATTGATTAACTGTGTGCAACCACTTATGAAGATATTAGGATAATATTAGGATTTAATAAAAAGATGCTGGAGGATGAAACATATAGAGGGGAATTTACTTAGAAATATAATTTTTATTTAATTATTTTAGGAAATGGACAAGGGATGGGGTAAATAATTAAACATTATTATTTAATGTAGGCTAGAATTTAAGGATAATAGAAGAATTAGATTACGATGAAACTTGAAATAATTGAATATTAATTAAATAATAAGATTATTTGATTAATATATAGAGAATAAGATATTGTTTGAATTAAAAATATGGTGAATTTTAGGTTTCTACACATGTAATGTTCTAACTATGGTTTTTGGAATTAATATCAAATTTGAAAGTATTTCTTAACAAAAATCACAAATTTCAATGAAAGGGTAAAAGTACAAAGTTGTGTCACGCTTTTATAAAAGAAACAACCAACATTGATACAACTTTTAAACTTGAATCACTAAAAAGTGGTATATATGTAAATTGAATTTTAAAATGATGTAAACTAATAAAATGTGTATTTATAATTTTATGTTTGTATTTTTTTAAATTAAAAAAATAGTTTAAAATAGGTTTTTATAAATTGACACTATAATTTAGTTGCTAATAAAATGTTGAAAAATGAAGTTACATGAGATGTCAATCTTTATATAGTATTTTTTTTAATTCAATTTTTTTTTTTTTGTGTATTTATAACTTGAAACTTTAGTGCATGGAGATACTTTTTTCCAATTTTAATAGCTATATATTTCTTAAAACATATTAAAATGTGCATGTATTAAAATATAGTTGTTTCCATTCAATGTCAACTTTTATATTAAATATTTATCTAAAATAGAAAAAATAATACCATTTTGATATAGATTCTTTTATCTAGTCCATCATATTTTTTGTCAAGTTTTAAATAATTTTTAATATTTTCTGTTGACATTGTAATCAACCTAATATTTTGTGATGATAATCTACTTTTAGAAAAAATAAAAAAATAAAAAATAGATCTACTAATTAAACTACTAATATATATATTTTAAATTATATGTATAAATATACAAAGGGGTATTTTAATGTTTAAGAAAAAATGTTAGTTACATGAGTAGGAGTTGTTGAAACATCATTTAAAAAAAATCATAAATTTGCCTCAAAGTAGTGCTAAGTATGCATTTAGCCAACAATTTTAGTTGGAAAGGTTGCAAAAATATCTAACTTAGCTATATTGAATCTTACTAGATCACATGTTTCACCAAAATTGACTTTTAGTTAGAAAAAATTAAATTTACTTGTGTTGATAAGTTGGTCAAAAATATGACACAACTTTATACTTTTACCCAAAAAGTACAAAATTCATTTGTACTACCAAATCATCAAGAAATCCTAAAATTATCACAACTTTTACACAATATATCAAATTGATAGTTACATGAAATTAGGTTGTTATGACAAAAAAAAAAACACAACAAAAGTTAAAATAAATGTGGAAGTTGTATTATTTTTCTACAAAAATTAGGTGAGTTTGACACAAATGAATCTCATATACACATTGCCCAATTTTCACTCAAACATTACAAAAAAATTCTATAGCAAGAGGAATGATGTATATTGATGGAAAACAACATAAACCTCCACATGCTATAGAAAAAATACCTACAAGTCTTGAAAATAAACTAAAATGATTAAACCTATAAACAAACACTTCTCTAACTCTAGTTAAAGTGTAGTATCTATTTAAGCTCCAATGCACTCCTAGAGTGAGAATTCCCACCAAAATCATAGATATTCCATCCTCTAACCCTATATATCATCAAAATTTTCCCACAATTAGTAATCCTCCGTGGATTTTCATCTACAAAAGATAATTGGAGAAAAAAGTGTTCATACAATGTGAAATGATAAAATGAATTGGGAAAAGATCCATCAAAAGTCAACAACTTTAAATTTATATATCCCAAGGAAATTTGAGAGCCCCAAATTTTCATGCACTCTTTTGGTAGGAAAATGAAATTAAAAAATCCATTGACACTCCCTCTATAATATGTATACCAATAATAGCCCGCCCTTTATACATTCAACATGCACAAATTAAATTGCCATAAATGTTGACTTGAAGTCCTTTTGTAACCAACAAAATTTTTTTAAAAGAAAATTTAATATTTTGAATGGCCTCATGTGGTCCCATCAACTCCTTTAGGTATTTTGAAAATATTTAATATTTATTTTCTCAAATTCCCAAAATTTTAATTAAAACAGAACCAAGATAAATTTCAAGTAAAATATATTTTTCAACATTACCTTAAATCTTTGGAAATATAGAAATGAGCTCAAGTTTAATGAAATTGATTTACTTAAAATGAGGAAATTACAAGTCCCTCCTCCCAAAAATTTATTTCCCTTAGGTAATGAAAATTTAGATTTTTTTCAAAACCTCAAAGACCTTCCCATGTAGCTATTGAAAATATGTTCTCATTGATGTCAAAGAAATATGGTCAGCATATTAGTGAGACTTAAATGTAATTATATTTTCATATCATTTTGAGTTGCAGAAGTATATATTGATGCAATATATTAATAAAATTGGTTGAGGATTGTCTATAGTATCGTACTACATTGATATATGCTAATACAAGTGATTTGAATGTTCAATCCAAAATATTTGAGGTCAGTTACTTAGGGTAGATAGATTTCTATGAACTAATAAATTTATGTTTAGTATTTCTTCCTAAAGATGAATTTGGCACAGTGGTTTGAATGGAGAGTATGTCTACACATGTTCTATCATATTCAAGATTTTTTAGAAGATATGTTCATCATGCCAAATTTTTGAAGTGATAGAGGGGTCATTGTGCTAGTTATTTATCTAATGGTTCTTTCGAAACTATGTGGAAATGACTAGTAGCATGTGGCATTCATATGTAATATGGGATGCTAAAATAGGTCTAGGTTAAGGTTCATGTGAAATTACATAGTGACATGTTCTTTTAGCAGAAACTAATATGATTTAGGAATGACATGATACAGGTTCCATGTGGTTTAAATTTAGGTCCACCTTGTGTCATCATAGTTAATTGTGGATCCCTAGCTAGTATGAATTGAGGTTATTGTAGTGTGTTGTATATAATCATCATACTTTAGATCACTTATAGTGTGTGACATGTGTGAGAGAAGAGAAGGTAATAAGTGAGTATACATGAGTATGCGAGTGTGAGAAGCAGTTGTGCAAGAGACTATTATTCAATGTGAAGTATCTCAGTCAGTTTTCACCATCATCAGAAGATATTAAGGAGTGTAGTAAAGTGTCTAAATCAAGTTCAAACCTTGTGTAATTTGTGTAACAAGCAATGGAGACCCACAAGGTTTATCTTTGTATTCTAGTGGGACTCGTGTTTTAATTATTGAGTTGGTGTTTAGATCTTTGTGTTGAGGATTGGTGTCTCTAGTAGATTGGTGCCTACAAATACATTTGGGGAATTCTTTATTTGGTAGGTTGGTGCCTAATTAATATTATAAATTCCCTTATTATATTTCTGTTCTGTGAGGTTGGATTTGGATAGTAGCTATAAGAAGATACTCTCACTGTGGTTTTTCCCATCTTGGGTTTCCAGGTATATCTAGTGTTCTCATATGCAAATGTGTGTGCTTATGTTGTGGGTTGATTATTAGTATATGTTTTGATTCAATTTTCATGATTGACATATGGGTTGATTTAAAGAGATTTAAATTTATTTGATCCAATGATTCATCCCCCCTCTTAGTAGATTTTGTGCCTTTCAATTGGTATCAGAGCCAAGTTCCATTAAAAAATATTATCAAATTGAGGTAGATTTAGGATGGCACACTCACTAGCTCAAGAAGGTTTGATTGAAAATAAGGAACCACTCTTTGATGGATCTAATTACACATTTTGGGAAGTGAGGATAGAAGCATAATTGATGGCCCTTGGAATTGAACTTTGGAAATTAGTTGCATATGAGATTATTGAAAATTCTCCAAAAGATTAGGACAAAAAAAAGGCTTGTGAAAACAATGATAAGGCAAGGAATGATATTTTATGTGGTTTATCTAACTCTGAGTCTTTGAAGGTCATGCAATGTAAGATATTCAAGGAAGTATGGGATAGATTATACACCATTTATGAAGGTGATGATAAGGTTTAAGAAGTAAGGAGTCAAACGTGTCAAAGTTAGTTTGAAAATCTAAAAATGAAGAAAGAAGAAAAAATTGCCACATTCCTACTTCAAGTTGATGAGGTTGTCAATTCTATCAAAGGTCTTGGTGAGGAATTGAAAAAAGGTATGATTTTAAAAATGGTACTAAGATCTCTTCCTATAAAGTTTGATACTAAAGTTTCAACTATTGTAGAGGCTAAAGATTTGAATTCTTTAAAAATGGATGAATTACATGGAATCTTAACTTCCTATAAAATGAGGATTCATAGTGAAAATCCTACAAGGAAAGAACTAGATTTTAATGCATCTAAGAAATAAGTTGATTCATATTTTGATGTTGGATTAGATCTAGAGGAAGAAATTTTTTTTAGAAAGTTACAAAGAGATTTCAAAAAGTATAAAGGTAAGCTACCTTTCAAATATTTTAATTATGGTGAAGTATGACATTTTAAGGCTAAGTTTCCTTATAAATACTTTAACAATATTAAGAAATGTACATGGAAAGAAATCATCTTAGAAAGGGAATCAAGTTCAAAGGAAACAAAAGAGTGTCTTCTTTAGTGAGGAAGGCTACTCTACTGATGAAGAGGATCAAGATATCTTTAGAGATGGAAGAGAGAAGGTTGTATTCATGGCCACAAAATATATTGAAGATGTTGTAGAAATGAATTTTGGAAGTGATGATGAAGTAGATCTTATGGAAGAGCTACTCTGCACTAGCAAGGAGATCAAGAGATTGAATAAAATAATTGTTGAGGAAGTTTATCTCATAATCTTAAGAAAGAAAAAATTATGATAATTGATTTGAAGATTCAAGCAGAAGAAGAAAAGAGGATTGAAGAAGTTATGACTGGAAGGCTATTTTCAAGAGACAAACACTATGAGAAGCTTGAAGTAGAAATTGTGTCACTAAGAAAAGATCTCGATGAAAGGTGGAAAATTTAGTTTTCTTTCATTTTAGGGTTTAGGACCTAGAATGACAATTTTTAATAACTTTCACTCAAGAACAAACCCTTGAGATCTCAATACAAAGGGGAAAGAGATTTGGAAAGAGGGTTTTTCTAGTGGTTGAATGCAAGCTAATAAGGGGTTCACCACCAAGTTAAAACTTGGAAAAGATAATGAAATGCAAGATGAAATGCAGAACCCTAATATGACACAAACTTGAACGAAATGACCTAGAAATGCATATAAAATAGAATAACAAGCTATGAAATAAAATATGTGCACCTGGGAATCTAAAGATGATCAGGAGTTCTAAATTGCTAGAAATTTTGACTTTTTGACCTAGTAGGACTCATTCGCCATTCTGGGTGAATCAGTCAGAGTTTTGGATTTTTGCACAAGAGCAGGTTTCAAGAAAAAGGGTATCTAAATCTAAAAATATCTCTAAAAAAAACCTACAGTGGGATTCATTTGCACTTGTGGAAAATTAGCCCCATTCTACTTTTTCTATAATTCAAATTATGAATCTATTCTTCTCAGTCTATTCAATCTATTTCTCCATGTCTCTAGATTTGAAACTCTGATTTTGGGGTCATAGGTGACCTTTTTGTGAAGATTACAACCTTGCAAATGGGGAGACAACTTTCTCCTAATCTTCAATGATCTTTCAAGCTCCAAGACACCTAGATCTGTAATCACATATGTAAAGAGGATAAATACTTGTTGATTGTTAGTGAATAGGTTTTTGCCTAGGTCAAACCCCTTGTAGGTAATTAAATCACATGAAGAAACATTGAAACAAGGATATGAAACATGAACAATGCTACCTTGAATGATGCCTTGTAAAGGATGTCTTGTAAATCTACAACTCAACATGAAATAACCATGAAGGATGTAGATCTTGATCTTGACAATAGGAGTAGAACAATGCCTGATCTTGGATCTTCAATGCTACATCACAACACTAGCTCAATAACATGCTTGATGCTTGATATGTTTGACATGATGATGGATCTTGAATTGTTGCAACAATTGATGAAGGATGTTTCCCTTGAATGCTCTCTTGATGCTCTTGTGAAGTCTTGGAATGCTTGACTCTTGCTTGCTTGACTTGATATCATGTAGGCCTGATGAAATAATGATTAGAAATCTTGTTTATATAGGAAATTCACTCAAATGACTATTTATTTGATCCCAAATACTGACATAGAAGAAATTTGAAATTAAAACCAAATTTTCCTACTTAAAACCTCAAAAATAGGCCAAATGGGACTCATTTTCCAAGTTGGGAAAATGGGTCCCACTTGGATGGGACTCATTCAGCCAAACTAGTGAATGGATTCCACAAGGCCTATTTTGATTGCTAGAGTGTCGGGGAGTGTGTAAATTAATTTTATTTGTTGATATTGTTAGGTATATGATTGAAATATGCCTTGGGATGCATAATATCGGGTCATAGGGGCCTATTAATGATGATATAAAGGTCATAAATGCACAAGGGGGACCAAAATCCAATGTGAAAGTGTAAAATACATTTTACAACATTAAATTAAGGAAAAATTGGGTCCATTTAGCTTAGAAGGGCCCTAAACCTAATTTGAATGTGTAGAATACATTACAACACTAGATTAGGTCCATTTAGTTTACAAGCCTCCTAAATTTAATTTGAATGTGTAAATAAATACACTTTACAACATTAAATTAAGGCAGTGTTAAGTTAATTTAGCTTAAAAAGGGCCCAACACCTAATGTGAATGTGTAAAACACCTCACAACACTAGATCAAGGTGACATTAAGTCCAATTTATCATTAGTTATTCACAAATTAAGTGTGAAAATGTAAACAGCGACATTTTTTGACACTACATTTAGCCCCCACTTTAGTGAGAGGATGAACTTGCTTCAAAGTCACACTAAAGTGGACATTCAAGAGGGGTCCAAACATACCAATGTGGATGGTCTAGGATAATAAATATTGAGGAGGTGGTCAAGCCCCCAACATACAAGATCCTACATCAAACTGACATAAGCAATAAAGGACACACACAAGGTGTATGATATGCAACATAAAGATACACAAACATGCAATGTCAATAAGAAAGAAAAACAAAAATAAGAAAAAATAAAAAGAGGTGGATCAAGCTTTGACTATTTGTCCAACACAAAGTGGATCCAATCTAGGATTTTTTTCCAAAAATGCATGCTCACTCTGAGGCAATGAAACTACTAGATGTCTGCTAGGTGAGTAATCCAAGAAGGTGAGACACATACACACATGACTGGTATGTGCTCACACACACTGGCTAGAGGAAAAGGGAATGTCATACCCTTAAATCGACATCCCATCCAACCATACCAAAGTTATACCTCCTGATAACTTAGATAAGGCACCACGTAAAAATGAACTTTGAGCTTCATGAGACAAGAAAAAATCCATATGCTTGAAAATCATGAACAAACAAGATGGCTCCACAGGCATGTAAGTTGTGTTATGCAAGGTGGCCATATAATAGAAATTGTAAATACAAAATAGTGTAAGGTACACTCAAAGGTATTTTTCTTAATTCATGCAAGGTCTCTTCTTAGGGAACATCGTGCCTAATGTCTCCAAGAGGGGATAAGTCAAAGAAATATCATATCTCAGAAGAAATCAGGCCCTATGAGTCCACCAAGAAAAGGAAACATCACAACAATAAATAAAACCACATAGTGAAACATGAGTGTCAATGTATTCCCCCACTTTAAAGTAGTTGCTAATCCCATTACTATGAGCAAGTGCTTTAAAGTAGAAGAAGACATGAGAGCTTATTCGGAAAGCCCTATGTTGAGTTATATAATTTCAAATTGAACTACATCATGAATAATTTTTTCACATGCAAGTCAACTTAAGGCATGTCATCCATATCCCAAGCTTTCTCTTATATATATATGTGAAAGGAGGTCAACTAGCCAAAAGAGATAACAACAAGTGACATACGAGGATAAGGATACTTAACCCCTTGCCCCCACTTAGTGCAAGACAAGGATGAGCCTAAATGAAAAGAGGAACTAGGTGCTTCAACATAAGTAAGAGCACCACACTCTTTAAGATGTTGAATTTAATCACTCAAACCCTTACATTCATTAGTAGCATGACCTTGAACTCTATGATATGCACAAAATGAAATATTTTAGTAAAATTTATTTCATGTTCTTGGAGGGAGGGATATCAAATGATCATAGAGAAGTCTTGAAAAGATACTTTCTTGGTTGATAGTAGAAAATGATTCATTATTTTGTGACAAAGATATCTCTTGCTTAGTACAAGGTGTCATACTTATGCAAGACTCTTTAGATTGCGAGATTTTGTACTCTCCTCTACAGGAGGGTGTAAAATCTAACTAATTCAAATCATAAGTGGTTTGTGTGATGACATTAATGTTAAGTGAGGAATTATTTGTTTCTTTCAAAGGATAAGAATCAAGATCACTAGCGTCTATTAATTTAGGATGGACTACCCTTAAAGTTAGCTTAGAGGAATCTTTTATTAGAGTGTTGATATTAAGTGAAGGCTTGTTTGATGGTTTGATTTCTTTCAAAGGATAATAACCAATACCACAAGTTGTTTCTTGCATGTTAGGCTCTATAGGGACATGAATACCTTGTTCTTGAGCACCACATCCTTTTCCACTATATCCTAGTTGTTTCATAAGTTGATAAGCTCTTCCATAAATATTTTTCATTTGTTTAGGATTTGGAGGTTGTTCATAGTGAAGTTCATCAAAGCTTGTTGTATAATTTGTTTCACTTTCTAAAGTGGTTGAGGTGGATGCTTTCGAAGGGTCTTATAAATTTTTTGTTGACATGACCACTTTTTCTTTTCTCTTTTGGATGCTTTTAGATACTCTAAGGGTTGAGATTACTAATTTTTATTTTCCCTTTTTAGAGTCTTTATTTATGATCTTGTATTCTCCCATGAATGTTGGTTCGAAGTCTAAGGAACCCTAATAATCTTCTAATATCTTCATGATTTTCTCAATATGTTTTTCTTTGTCTTTTGTTGCATGGGTTCCACTTGTGTAGTTGGTGATAATGTTTCCAAAGGATTCTCCTTGATTTTCTCAATGTTCAAGCAACTATTTTGTTGGGGATCAGCTTCAAGTATCTGCACTTTGTTGTTGTAGGCATATTTCATGATACAATGCAAAGTAGAAGGAACTCCATTCATTTAGTGAATCCATGGTCTCCCTAAAATGAGGTTATATGAAATATCATTAGGCATAAAATTAATCGGTGTTTCTAATGTGGCCTTTCCAGCAATAATAGGTAAGGTGATTAGACCAAGCAATTGTTTTCCCACATTATCAAATCCACTAATGGATAAAGAGGCAAGTTGAATTTTTTATCTATCCACACCAAGCCTATCCAAAAGGGTCAAACTACACACATTAAGAGCTGAGCCATTATCAAAAATGGTTTTCTTTATGCCTCTTCCCTTGTAGTGAAATATTACCCTCAAAGAATCATTTTTTTTGTACATCCAAATGGGGGAGTTCATTTTGGTGGAAAACAATGTCAACATTTATTCCTTGAATCATGGTTGCTATTTCATTCAGTTGCACATTAGAAGAGATAGGAACTTGTTGTAAATAATTTTGAATCATGTTGTGGTAGTGAGGAGATGCTTGAATAAGGTCCCATAAGGATATCTTAATAAGAGTGTTCTTAATTTGTTCAACAAGATCATACTTATTTCCACTTTGTGAAGGAAAAAGAGGGGGACTTGGTAAGATAGATTGACTTAATGGGAGGGTTCTTGGTTGTAGATTGTTTCTAGTGTTATGTATGAGCAATGGTATTAGAACTCAGTTGTTGCAACACATTATTCTTAGGTGGGTAGAGGATAAATTCAAGTTTATTTTGAGTTTGAGGTTTGTGTGAAGGTGGGTAAGGGATTAGAGGATTCTTAAGATGTCCCATAGGGTATGTATGAGGTCCAATAGTCAAGGGGGATCTAATGGAGACTTGTGCATTCATAACCTCAGCGGTCTTGGTTTGATGTAGTTCTAATAAAGGGAAATATAGTATCACCTTTTCACCAGAATCCAAGGAATTCACATCATTGTTGTTGCCATTTTCTTGCACCATGATATCCTCCTTAGGAGGAGAGTTTTTAGGAGAACTACAAGCCAAATTTTCTTCACATTCAAGGATTGGTTCTTCCAAAATTACTTCATCGCAACTAGGGGAATGATCAATGGTTGAATTCTCTTGATCAATAAGGGTTTCCCTAGGCAAAGAGGGACAACTAAAATTTTCATGAATGTCATCTATCAAAGTATCTTCTTCACAACTAGGAGAGATACTAGGATAAGAAAAAAGTATGATTTTCATGATCTTTTATGATTTCATTCATTTGTTCCCTAATTCCTTCCAAAATAGGATAGGTAGGGGAAGGATCATAAAGAGGGTTGTTATAGACTCTAAAGATTTTGTCATCTAACACCAACATATCCTTGTCATTTACAATCTCATCCTCTTTCACTAAATCATTCTCACAAGAAAAGGGAGAATGGATGTTAGGTAAGGTGATGTTTAGAAATGTGTAGATATTATGTCATTCTCTTGTGCTATAATATCTTCCAAAGTAGGAGAGTTTATAGAAGAGGAGCTTTCCACAATGTCTTGATTCTTAATGAGTGCATCTTCGAACATTGAAATACCTTCGTCACATGTAGTAGAGGTATTAGGAGAAGAGAAACTATGATCATCAGGATTATAGTCTATATTTCTATCTTCTTCTATCACATCATCCTCACAAATATGAGAGATAAGAGGAGTTGTAGGTTTAAGGAAATTATCAATATTTTCACTCTCTTGCACTAAGAGACTCTATAGCTAGGGAATGCATTGAATGAATGACTAACATGCTTATTGACTAACTTTTTCTTTGCAAAAATGGAAAAGATTGAAACTAATATTTTTCAACAATAATCTATGCAAACTTAAAATGCAATGTAAAGACCTAGAATGAAATAAAATTTTCAAATTTCAAACAAGGTAATTTGTTGATTACACTATGCAATGATCTAAAAATGAAATGTTGTAAATGAAAATTTAGAATTAAGCAATGCATGAAATGGACCAATGTAAGCTAGATTTAGTGAAATGCATGAAATAGAAAGTCAACCCACTAAAATAGATAGCTAATGGTAGCAAATATAAGCGCAAAAACAAGGTTTTTAACTCTATAAAAGGAAATTTCAAATGTGCACTAGAACTAATTCTCCTAAGGTGGTGAATGAGTCCTAGTAGGGATTTTTTTTCAAAATTTTCAAAGACATTCAATTGTTTTTTATGATTTTTTTGTTGTATGATTTGAATCTTAAGTGAAAATGAATATTTTGTGTGAATTTTAATGAAATGGGATGCAAAAATGCAACCTATATGCACTTTCAGTAATGGAAAATTTAGAAACCCTAGATGCCAATTGACTAATGCAAACCCTAATGCAAAGTCAATGCAAACTATATTTAGGATAATGATGGAATCCAAATCAAAATTATGATGTTCTAAATGCAGGCTTACAAAAATGAAAGGTGGAAAATTATTTTTCTTTCCTTTAAGGATTTAGGACCTAGAAGGACAATTTTCACTAACTTCCACTCAAGAAAAAGTACTGGATATCTCAATGCAAAGGGGAAAGAGATCTAGAAAGAGGGTTGTTCTAGGGACTAAATGCAAGTAATAAGGGGTTCATCACCAAGTTAAGACTTGGAAAAGACAATGAAATGCAATATGAAATGAAAAACCCTAATATGATGTAAACTTGAACTAAATGACCTAGAAATGCATATACAATAGAATAACAAGTTGTGAAATGAATTATGTACACCTAGGAATATGAAGATGACTAGGAGTTTTGAATTGTTGGAAATTTTGACTTTTTGACCTAGTGGGACTCATTCACCATTCTAGGTGAATTAATCCTAGTTCTAGATTTCTGCATAGGAGCAGCTATTGGGAGAAAGGGTATTTGAATCTACAAATATCTCTAAAAAACACCTACAGTGGGTCTCGTTTTGCACTTGTGGTGAACCAATCTTGTTCCACTTTTTTGGTAATTCAAAGTCTGAATCTCTTCTTCTCATTCTACTCAATCTATTTCTCTAGGTTTCTAGATCTGAAACTCTAATTTCAAGGTCGTAGGTGACCTTTTGGTGAAGATTACAACCTTGCAAATGGGGTGACAACTTTCTCCTAATCTTTAATGATCTTTCAAACTCAAAGATACATATATCTAGACATCACATATGTAAAGAGGAGAAATACTTGTTGATTGTTAGTGAATGGGGGTTTTCCTTGGCCAAACCCCTTGTAGGTAATTAAACCAAATGATGAAATAATGAAACAAGGATATGAAACACAAACAATGCTACCTTGAATGATGCCTTGTAAATGATGTCCTGTAAATCTGCAACTCAACATGAAATGGTAATGAACAATGTAGATCTTGATCTTGAGAATAGGAGTAGAACAGTGCTTGATCTTGAATCTTCAATGCTACATCACAACACTAGCTCAATAACATGCTTGATGCTTTATATGCTTGAAATGATGATGGATCTTGAATTTCTGCAACAATTGACGAAGAATTCTTTCATTGAATGACTTAGAAATGATCTTGAATTCTCTCTTAATGCTCTTGTGAAGTCTTAGAATGCTTAAATCTTGAATGCTTGACTTGATATAATGTTAGCCTTATGAAGTAATGATTTGAAAGCTTGTTTATATAGGAAATACACTCAAATGACCATTTATTTGATCCCTAATGCCGACATAGAAGAAATTTGGACTTAAAACCAATTTTTCCTACTTAAAACCTCAAAAATAGGCCAAATAGGACTCATTCGCCAAGTTGGGCGAATGGGTCCTATGGATTAAAAAATACTTAAAGATCCCTCAGGGTAGTCATTGATAATTTTGCATCAGCCTCAAGCTCCAGCCTTCACCTCATATGTTTGAATATCTATGGGCCTCTTTTGAAGCACCTTTGCTCACTTGCTCCACATGTCTGTTGTGCACTCTTTGGAAGGTTTTGTTCCCTTGCTTATCTATTGAGCCCCACCTATTTTATACATGTTAGTAGCATAGGTCTTTGAGAACCCTCTCTCCTTTGCTCTTCCTCAGAGCTTTTCCCATGTGCCACGTTGCATTAGTCTACAAGCAACCTTTTGGCGAACCCCACAGTTGGCTATTGAAATGAAGACTTCTCCATGTCTCTTCTTTGTGGGGAATTTTATCACAAGGAAGGGAGGAATGAATATGAAGCCTTACCATTGTGCCACATATCCCAACCAATTATGTGGGCGGGAAACATGTTTCTTCATGGGAATTTTGTTGCTCCCACTTTGGGACCACAATCATCATTTACATAGGGGAGCATCTTATTCAAAGGTGACTGCATGCTATGTTTTAGAAATTTTTTTTTGCAATGACTTTGAGGAATGATTGCAATGAACATCATTTCTCGTGCCTAGAATCTTCTTGATTATTGGCTCTTTGGTAGTGTGTGATCTATATATACAACTTCAACTCTTGGAAAAGGGCTTCAAAAATCACAAAAAGAAGTGGAAAAAACACTATAGGCCTTTTGTATTATTTTGATTATTGTATTAAGACTCATAGACTATTCCATATTGTTCGGCCTCTCTATTTCATAATTAATTGATAAGACATTATATTGTGTTGTTTCTTGTATTTAGCAGTTTATCTACAATACTTTTATAATTTCAATATAAATTTGCTAATTGAGATCATGTTTTGAACTCTTCTTACTTAGTAAATATGTAAGGAAGTTGTGTTATCTCATTTGATAAACTTCTTAGGTTTTTCATCTTTACTTTATGTTATTTTTGCACATATAGATTGTTTTACAGGCCCTTAAATCTCATCTGAAAGGAAGATTTACTGTGCCCATACTTAAATCTTGGCGCATTGCCTTAGATTAAACTTTTTTTTATATATCTGCTTCCTTTTCCCATTATGAAACCCCCAAATATAGAATTATTTGGCTTCTTTAAAAAACCTAGAGATTACTCAGTTTAGCGCAATTTCTCCCCCATTAACTAAGTTTCCCATAAGGCTATTTGCCTAGGAATTTTAGGCATCAACAGTTCTTTTTCTGGCATGCCCATTGGGACTTATTTTCATGTATCTAATTTGAAAGTGGGTGTATGAGCCATATACCTATTACTATATCCCAAACAACAAACAACCCTAATATGCTAGTGCCACGGCTGGTAATAGTACGAACTAGAACTTGTCCAATAAATGTCTTGACCCCTCCACCAACCATGTTGTTGATTACTAACATAAATTATATGGCATGGTACACTGGAAGCCCTCTCATAGCACCAGTAAACCCACCATTTGGGATCCTATCCCAGCTTATGCTTTAAAAGTTATACCAAAATTCACCGGGAAAGGCTTGAAGACACTATCTAAATATTTGAAAGATGTGGCAAATATATGTTTGGTGCATGGTTTAACTAATCAAAATGTAGCATTGATATTGCTCACAACCTATTTCAAAGGAAATCCACTAGATTGTATCATACTTTGGTAGCCAATACTATCAGTACCTGGGATTAGCTGGCAGATCAGTCTTCACTATTTTAGTAGTTGTTGACCATAAAGTGGGCTCTCAAGAGGCCATGACTGACTTTAATGCCTAGTTTCACACAACTTGGTAAAGGATTCAACCTATAATTCATCTTCCTATGGATTTGGCATTCATGTTCTATCTAAAGTCTCTCAATTCCAACATTTATGTAATGATCTATCCCCTTGGTGGGAACACCTTGCTAGATGTATACAATTTTGCTATTAAGGTGAAGAATAATTTGATCGATGTCAGTGTTAGAACTATAAATTTTTTAAATTTTCACAGTCAGTTGCATTCATGAGTTTCCAAAATAAGTCCTCATCATAAGCATAAAGCTCCCTCCTCATGGCGTCTTGCTTGTATTGTGTCATATGATCCATTTGAATCCATCTAGTCTTTGATATTTCATGGTATTACCCATATCGGCAAGACAGGGTGAAGGTATCCCTGACCTATGTTATTTTCACTAATGTATGCTTGTTGTAGTTTATCGGTAGGACACATCTTTTGTTTAGGCGATTGAAAAGTCATTTCAAAAAAATAATTATTGTCAGAGTGAAGTCAAATTGAATACATTATGTCTCCCCGACTGGCGCATGTGGAAGTATATCTGCCAAGCTGAAGGTATTCGGGATGAGGTCTTAGCGAGTTTGAATTGTCTTGCCAACCAGTGTATGAAAAGATAGATCAGCATAGGTTGGGGTATCAATGTAATGTCATGAAAAATTTAATATGTCTTACAGACTAGCACATAGAAGGGTCATTTCAGCCAAACTGATTGGTATCTGCATGAAGTCATAATGAAGTCATATTGTCTCACCGATTGGCTCATAAGCAAACATATCGGTAAGACTCATATGTATCAGGGTAAGGTCTTGGTGAGTGGCTCCTATCTTGCCAAACCAAATACAAGGGGACTCTATCAAAGTATTTCAGAGTAAAGTCTTGCAGTCTTGTCGACTCAAAAGTTACGCCAATAAAATAAAATTGCATCAGTGAGAGAAGGGGTCATCGGCATAGGTTTCACTGAAGTTTGAAAGTTACACAGATTGGAATGGGTTCGACAAGACATTTTGCATCGGTATGAGTCTTTTCGAAGATTCATTATCTTGCCAATTGAATTGTTTCATCAGTAATATTTATTTTTTTGGAGAAGAAACTTAATGGTCACGCCGAGGTGTGTTTTCTTCAGCGAAGGGGTGATTTTGTCTCAGTGATTGGAAAATACATTGAAGAACATATCTCAATATAACATAATGAACTCTATGAAACATCTCCCAAACTTGGTAATGTCACAGCGGCATGAAACACTAAAGTGATAGTCATCTGTATGATTCCAAATGTCGGTAAGACCACAGAATGTCTTGGTGAAAGGTGTAATAAATGTTGCAAAAGGACTTCACCTCAGATTTGAAAATCTCTCATTGACAGGACATTTGATGTGATAGTGCCAGTTTCAAACGAGCCTACATTTGTGCTTCATTAATGGCACGATGGGATGTAACAGCAAAGGTTTAATCAATGCTTGAATCTTGAATTCATTACAGAAGAATTAGCGAGGTGAACAAAGAACCGGGATATCCTTTCAGTCTGAGGAGCTCGAGCAAAATATTGTAAGTAATTATTTCTTAGCCTTCCACATTTTTGATTCTATAGTTTTGAAAGAATGGAGTCTATTGGTTCTGGAAAAGCTAAAAGAAAGAAAATTGGTGAGAGTAGTCAATCAAAAGGAAAGAAAAAAAAACTTGATATATAACAGGAGGGCACTGAACGGAGACTACATCAGGACTTTATTGACTAGTTAACTGGTTCAAGGCCTAAAGCCAAGAGTTTCACACAACTTAGGGAAGAAGTTTTTAAATTGGATGATAAATGCAAGTTCATAGGTGATGTATGGACTATTGTAAGAGGGTATGAACTATTCAATTTTCACTATCATAGGAGAAATCATTTTGAACCAGTTTGTAATCCCTAGAAGTTGAATGTAGGGAAACTGGTGTGCCCTAATGTATTTTTGAATGCAAGATTAGTAAAATTACTAGCTGATCATTATGACCTAAAACATAAAGCTATATGTGACCCATCTGGAAAACCACAGATATATGTGTGAAAAGAAGCAATAGGTGAGGTTTTCAAATTAGAAGGGTTCTACAATGAGGTGATCAGTTGTGAAGAGTTGGAGAAGGAATTCTCAAGAATGGATATGATTTATAAGGGCTGGAGGTTGCCAATTCACAAGATTAAACAGGGTAGTAAGCCAGATCCTCTGCAAGATAGTGAGGGGCCTCCTTATCATGTGGACTTGTTTGAGCCCTATATGAAGTACACATATTTCTCAGTGTGTTAGGTGTTGGGAATGATGCCCCATAATTCATGTCAATTGTGCCAATGATTATAATAGTAGATGTCTAGTATCACAATTCCAGGATATTTAACTATGCCTCATACATTTCTAGGGGCCTTGATTCAGGATTGATGGCTATCAAGGGCAGATCATCTATTTTTCATCTTAGAAACTATTCATTGTTGATGCACTTGGTGCTATATTTTAGACAAGAGTTAAAAGTATGGCCTCCAAAAATGAGAATTTCTCAAATTGGTAAGGAGGGTGAAGCATTGCCTGTTTAGTTGTGGACTGCTATTTGGGACAGCAGGTTTGCTAATTCTAGTTTCATCCACTTTGAAGAACATTTTGTAAAAACATTGTATAAGTTGTATCAATATCCTTGTAATTATTCATTCACTGATGAGACTAAAAGATTCCTTCAGCCAAAAGACTTCAATGGGCCAATTGATCATAACTAGGGAGATTGGTATTGTTTGGAGGGAGCTACAATGATTAGAGTATATGGATTTGAAGATGCCCCTTTCATTTTTCCAATGACAGTTCCAAACAGAGTTACATATTTGGAAATTGTTAGATAGATGGATTACTGTAGTGTGATGCATTTTAGCTCTTTTGGGAAGGAGGCTCTTATGCCTAGTACATTATGTTTTGGTGATTTCACTGTGTTGGCTAAGGAAGGATACAATTCGATCCTTGATAGATTGTTGCATTATAATATGAAGAGAGGACCACTCAGGAAAGACTTTGATCCAGAGGGATATATCAATTTTTCAAAGCTCAAAATAAATTTTGGAGGGTATCAACATGTACCCTATTCTTTTGATGATATGATTAGGAATTTTGATGAAGATGAAGCTGAAATGGTAGTTGAAAGATATAACCAAGGGCTTCTGTAGGAGGAGACACTAAAAGATAATGTGCTACAAGGCAAACGAGAAAAGGTATCTAGGTTGAGGACTTAATAGTATGTTTTCCTAATTAGAGAACAAAGTATAGAAAGTGGTGATGTTGATGCAAGGAATATGGAATATAAATCATTTGTCTCAGATGATGAGTTTATAAATTCCCCAGAATTCAAGGCATTCTTGTATAAGCAGAAGGGGAAGGAAATAAGAGAAAATGTTGATGATGTCACTTCAGGAAATGAGGAACAATTGTTGAGCCAATTAAGAAAGTGTGTGGATGATGAAATGACAAATATGACTCCTGAAAAAGGGAGGAAAATGTTGGAGAATGCTAGTCTCATGATCTTTCCTGTCCTTGATTTAAATTTTGCATTAGTTTTTGATAGTTTCTTGAGGGATAGTAATGCTACACACAAGCTTGACAGGGAAAAGGTAACAAAGGTGTATGCAGGCTCCAAGTACAATACTGATGAAGGGTCATTGATGATTTGGGCCTTATACCCACCCCACAGTAAATTGGTGGTAATTGACATAGAGAAGGCATTTGGCCATGTCATGACCCTAAAAGTTGGAGAGGTTGATCCTGTGGCTACTACAAAAATTGGGGTCAATATTGGAAAATTGAATAAAGCACAAATTTAGATGTTGATAAAAGAAAGAGAAATGTACAAGGCAAATAATGAAAGAATGTTGAGAGAGAATGAGAGAATAAAAGACTTGGTTGGAATTTTAATGGGGCCAACCAAAATTCTTACTCAAGGAGAAATCTCTCAATCAAAAGATCATTAGATAGGTTCAAGTGCTTATTCCTAGGGAAAGCATGATGCAATTGCAGAAATTTTCAAGAAGAGGCAGGGTAATTTGACATCTTGGTTAAATAAACTATGGGGAAAGTACTCTCATACTCTTGCTGCATTAAAGGAACATAAAAGGATGGATGGATGAATTATGGAGAAGTTTCATGAACTAGCTGAAAGTGATGTTTCTAAAGTGCAACACTTGAAGCTGCAACTCATATTGTGAATCGTCATCGAAACTTCTATGTTGAGCTACAAGAGGATGAACAAGGATTGATAGAAGCTACCAAGAAAACTGTGATTACATTCTCTGATGACAAAGGGGAATTGAAAGAAGCAACTAGTTGGAAAAGTGAATGTGAGTCAATATTGAATGAAATCCTAAGGCTAGCTTTTGTAGAGGATACAACGTTGGATGAAGTGAGCAAACAAAATGAGGAGATGGTCAAGATGGAATCACGATCTGGAATGCTATTGGAGATGTGGACACATACGAGTGTCGGGATTATTTGGATCATCTTGCTAAAACTCACTTGTGGCTAAATAGAGCTTAATTATCCTCTAATCTTTTGTTATGTAAAAATACAAATTTTCCTATTTCCAAAAGGACGCTCCTTTCATATTCTCAATGTATATATATATATCTGTTTTGGAAATGAAATGGAGTGATAAGTAGAATGAGGATAGAAATATATAGGAAAATACAATGTATTTGCCAATATGAGACTATGCTGCATGTTTCAGATCATGGAGATATCAATTGAAATCTAATAATATGGTGCAGTTGTTTCTGGTATCAGTTGTTTATGGTGTTCATTTAAAGTACTATTGAAGTTTTCTCCAGTATGGTGTTTTTTGGTTATTTAAATTGGTGTAACAAGTTTATATCTAGTTTTTCAGTGCACATTTGCTGCATTTGTATGGTCAATTGATTGGTTCTTTCCAGTAAAGATTAAACCCTTTAAATTGATCATAATAATTAGAGAATGTTAGTTGGATCACTAAGAAGAACTTGGTAATCATAACCTTGCATGTTTATACAAATTATAAACAAAATTAAATGCTAAACAACTTGAATGTCTGCCACAACGAAGTATTTGTTTCAGATTTTTCTTGACTCCACATACCCAATAAGGCACTAGTCTCTGCATTTCACCATTAAGATTCATTTATTTTTCTTTACATCTGTTAACTGAGCATATTAGGATTTAGTTTTAAGCATTGGTATACAATATATACCAAATTTGATTTCATTTGTCCACTTCTATTTTCCATCATGGACAAATTACTGCAAGAGAGAAGATCATGAGTCAAGTCTGCTTCATCCATTCAGGTACACCCACCTAGGTCCAACAGCACCTAAAGAGTAGAAGGTTTAAGCCATTTAACCTTGTCTATTAACCTAAAATGTATCAAGAGATTGGTAGCCTCTTGAGGTACCCTTTGCCTGCATTTTCTAGAGCTAAAAAATTGGTGACTTTATGGGGATAACAAAGAATTTGTGCCTTAATCATTGAGTTAGAAATCCTATATATAGACTCTGCTGGGAATAACAAGTAACAATAATTTTCTCACTTTTAAGAAAGTGAGTGGCGACTCTAATAAAACATTGCAATATGAATGGAAGAAGATCTCAATATAGGGGAGGTCATTCTAGAGCTCCTGCTGGTAGTAGTAAGTGGACACACAAAAATGATAAGGTTGACAAAGGTAAAGGGGTAAGTGAGGACATGTGCATGACGAACAAAGGAAAATCATCAATACCTCATGGTGAAACATATAATTGTTTTGATACATGGATAGAGAATTCAAGTGAAGAGCCTTGTACCCCAGAAGATCAAAAGAATCCTTTTTACAATCCTCAGAAATAGGCTAATTTTAGAGCCGAACTTGAGGCTGAATGAATCAAGATTCAGCATGAATATGATCAAAAAATGGAAGGTAATCAGAATGGACCCACAAATCATGAAACCCCTTAAGAAGATTATGAATCTTTAACTTATGAAGAAGTTAAAGCACAGTTTGAATCTCAAAAAAAGGAGAGGGAAGAGCAAGAAAAGGCTCAGATGATACAAGAAATGAGAGAATTCAAATTATAGAAAGCTCAGAACATTACTCACATAGTTGGTTTCCCCTCAAAGTATGTACCACCTCATAAGCAGGGTAATCATGGTGTAGGGTATTCTGATCCACTAGGGGTCCCTCACCATCAAGTTGGGAATCAATATGGACAGCCAAACCATCCACCTCATATTCCCACAAAACATACAAATATACATCCACCACCTGGTCAACATCATGTGCTACATCATAACACACAATACAATAACCCGGTGTACCAATATCAGTACCCACCTAACCCTCCCCCCCATCAGTATACAACAATGATTAGGCAATATGATTCAGCAGCGTTTCAATTATACCCTTATCCTATGGATGGCAGTTGGAGAAATTTGGTGCCTAAGTTTACAGGGAGTAATGCAATAACTATCAAAGATCATTTAAGGAGTTTCAATGCCTTCAAATGTTCAAGATTTGGATGTACTTTATGAAGATTTACATATGAGATTATTCATGTTGTCTCTTATTAAAGAAGCTAGGGATTGGTTCAACAGCCTAGCAACAACCTCTATTTATTCTCTCCAAAATATTTTAGGACTGATTCCTCAAGCACTATGGGAATCTAAGTGCACCAGATGCTGCTCTTCATGAATTGATGCAAATTCAGAAAATTCAAAATGACTCAATTTTTGATTTCAATTAGAAATTCAATAAACTACAGAATAGAATACCTCCTAGATCAAAGTTGCCAGACTCTGTAGCATTGAGTGTTTACTTGAATGCATTTGATCCTAAATTAGGGTATGAACTGAGAAATAGGTTCCCAAGAGACTTGGCTGAAGCTTAGAATACAACATCAACAATTGAAAACAATAGGAGGGCTGCTAGGATAATTGATAAAAGATAAAATCATAGTGCTCCCCAACAAACCAATAATTATCAATACAAATAGGAGAACACATACAGGAATGAAAGGATGAGGCTGAGGTTACATGACATGCCCTATAATACAAACTGGAACGATGGAAAACCTATAATAGATAGGCCTCGAAGCAAAGAAACTCCTGATCCATTAAGGAAGAAGGGAACCTATATGGTAAATAACAATTATTTATGTGAAGTCTGTGATAAGCCACATTCTCCAGATTATTGTGTTGTAGCCCAAAGAATGCAAGAGGAAGGAATGTTGATGGGAAATAGTGGATAAGATCATAAAGTGTATTTAACTTCAAAAAAATTTCACCATGTGGAGGAGAGATACTCATCTTCAGAGGATGAAGGTTATGAGTATGATGTTTCAAATTAGAAATACAATGTCCACAAGGCTAAGTAGCGGATCCTTTCTGATTTTGAAGAAGATTATACATAGCAGTATTATGTTGAAACGCCTACTCAATGCAGTATGAGGAAACTCACTGAAGAGGAGATAGAGAGAATAACTGTTGCTGCAATTGAAGAAGCAAAGAGTAAATACTGGTTGAGAAATAGGACAGTAAATGAGAAGGAAGTTATCCCTAGGGGAATCTTTATGAAAGAGAAAAAGGTGACACAAGGAATTGTGAAAAGGGTTGAAAACAAACAACATGATGAAAGCAAACAAAAGCCTGTCCAAAAGGGTGAAGTAAAATAATTACACAAAGAAATTCAAAATACTGATCAGCCAGGTAAAAGAGAAAAAGAAGAGAACAAAGGAGAAACATCAGAACAAAAGAAAATGATTAAGGCAGAAGGTTCTTCTTTTGACTTCACTCAGGCTTTGTCTTAGGTAAATATGTCTATTCCACTTCTCGAGATGATGAAAATTAAGGAATGCAGGGATAGTGTAGTGCAATTGATAACAAATGAAAATGAAAAACATGTAAATTCTGAAAATAAGATGGCTACTAAAAATAAGCAGGATAAAGTAAATATCCCAGAAATCTGCTTGAGTAATGTATTGACAAGTCCTCCACAAGTTGATCCTTTTTTCACTACATTACTCATAAATAACAAATTGTTGAGGAATTGCATGATAGATTCTAGTGCTTCCATGAATATTATGCCAGTAGGAGTGATGAAACAACTAGGCATGTGGGTGGATACATATGAAGGAAAATGTTATGCAATGGATAACTGACCTATTCCTGTGGTGGGTATAATGAAAGATGTTGAAGTTAAATTAGCTGCTTATCCTCAAGTGGCTTACAATATTGATATAATAGTAATAGACACCCCTCCTCAATTTTGTATGCTTTTATCAAGACATTGGACGATAGCTATTGGTGGAAATGTCCAGTTTGATCTATCTTATGCAACAATTTTGGTAAATGGCCAAGAGGTGAAGTTGTACAGGAAGCTGAGGATGAACCAACTTATTGATTGTGTACCACAAAATTAGATCAATTTTTTTTGTGATGTTGATCTTGGGAGTTTCAATATAAAACTAGCCTAGCCAGAATTAACCAATAGTGATCCAATTGAGAAGCATGCTACACAAAACTACAATGGTGTGTGGAAGATGTACTTTGATGGAGCCTATAGCCAAGAAGGTAATGGAGTGGGGATAGTTTTTGTTTCACCTTAAGGTATTACATTTAAGTATTCATTCCTGTTAACATTTGAATGTACAAACAATGTGGCAGAATATGAAGCTTTATTAACAGGATTGAATATAGCTGTGAAACATAAAATCAAGTTGCTGACTGTTTTTGGAGATTCAAAGTTGGTTGTTTCACAAATCAAGTCCAAGTATACAACAAAACATAAAAGATTGAAGCAGTACAAAAATGTTGTATGGAATACAATTGAGTTGTTTGATGCCTTCTCAATTGAGTGGATGGATAGATCAAAGAGCATAATGGATGATTTCCTAGCAAATGTGGCACTCAAAAAGAGATGACATTACATTAGCTGGAGTATCACAAATTGAATTCAAGACAAGGCCTGCTATGTCTAATAACGTATATAGTTGGCAAGTTCTTAATGATTATACTGATCTTTTGAAAT
Organism: Sequoia sempervirens; assembly: GCA_007258455.2. Lineage (NCBI taxonomy): Eukaryota > Viridiplantae > Streptophyta > Pinopsida > Cupressales > Cupressaceae > Sequoia > Sequoia sempervirens. The sequence continues at coordinate 158,424,987 of VDFB02026320.1, forward strand.
TCCTCCACTATATAGATTAGTATGAAGCCCAAGAAATTGACTTCAACGCCTTGGTTGAAGAAGTGGATGGGAAGCAAATGGTATTTGGGAAAGAAATCTTACAACTCAAAACAAATAAGCTTCCTAAAGGCTTAGTGGCATTAGAGAGGGTGTATGATGGAAATGATCGATCTCTTATGAAGCAAACACTAGTTAGAAAGGAAGATATCAAAGAGATTAATTTGGGAACTGAAATTGTACCAAGAAAGGTGTACATAGGTAAGAAGATAAGTCCTACAATTAGAAAAATGCTAATAGAATTGCTGAGAAAATATAAACATGTATTTTCTTGGTCTTGTGAAGATCTAAAAGCATATAGGGAAGACTAGTTTCAGCATGAAATACCATTGAAACCAAATGCTAAGCCATTCAGACAAAAGAAAAGACCCATAAATCCAACATTAGAGCCTAAGATGCAGGAGGAGTTGGAAAATCTCAGAGATGGAGGAATCATTAAACTAATTAGGCATTCAACATGGGTCTCAAATTTGGTCCCTGTGAGAAAGAAAAATGGAGACATTAGGCTATGTGTAGATTTCAGAAATCTAAATGTAGCATCCCTCAAAGACAATTATCCTCTACCCAATATGGAGGCTTTTTTGCACAAGGTAATAGGATGCGAACTGTTGTCTATGATGGATGGGCTTTTAGGGTATAACCAAGTTATGGTCAAGGAATCTGAGCAATATAAGACATCATTTACAACTCCTTGGGGAACATATGCATACATAAGAATTCCATTTGGTCTCACTAATGTAGGGGCAACCTTCCAAATAGCTATGGATTTGGCATTTGTAGATTTGATCAATGTTATCATGGTGGTGTATCAGGATAACCTCACTACTTACTCAAAGAAGGCTGAAGATCATGTTCATCATCTAGAAAAGGTATTTATAAAAGCCCTTGAATATGGTATTATCTTGAACCCTAAGAAATGTCATTTTGCAGTCACAGAGGGTAAACTCTTGGGACATATTGTTTCAAAGGAGGGGATTAGGATAGACCCTGAAAGGGTTGAGGCCATTGATAAAATTCTTGTCCCTAAAACTGTTAAGGCAATACAATCATTCTTTGGATAGATTAACTTTTTCAGGAGATTTGTTTATAACTTTGCTGAGATTATTAAATCTATATCAAAAATGTTGAGGAAAGGACAGAAAATAGAATGGACTGTAGAGGCTTTGGAAGCTTTTGTATCTATTAAATGGGCTATCAAGGAGGCTCTTGTCCTTAGGTCTCCGTATTTTGCAAAACCTTTTCAGATATTTTCATTCGCCTCAATGCACACTATTGTTGCTATTATGTTACAAAAAAATGAGGATGGTCATGAACAACCTGTGTCCTTCTTCAATAAGTCATTACAGGGGTCTGAATTAAAGCATGATATAATGGAAAAACAGGAATTTGTACTAGTAAAAGCTATAAAAGCTTTCAAGCCATATATTCTTGGAGCAAAGGTGGTTGCTTATGTTCCTCATACAGCTGTCAAGGATATTCTGACACAATCTGAAGTAATAGGAAAAAGATGCAAATGGATTAACAAAATCCAAGAATTTGACATGGAGATACAAATTACTAAACTGGTAAGAGGTCAGGGCTTGGCTAAGTTGATGATAGAAGCGAATATTGAAGCAAACCAAATTTGCAATATAGAGGGAGAGAATGTAATTGCAAGCATTGAGCATACTCAATGGTATACAAATGTCATGCATTATCTTAAATACATGAAGTGTCCAGAGGGATTGAATGACAACCAAAAAGGAACGCTGAAGTTGCAAGCATCTAAGTATGTTTTTATGGGTGGAGATCTATATTGGAAGAATAGGGATGGTATACTATTGTTATGTTTGGATGAATTTCAAGCCAAACATGTTTTGAGTGAAATGCATGAAGGGGTTTGTGGAGGACATTACTCAGCAAAGACAATTGCACATAAAATCCTTAGGGCAGGTTACTACTGGCCAAAGGTCTTTAATGACTCTTTTACATATGTAGGAAAATGTGAAGCCTGCCAAAAATTCTCTAGAAAATTGAAGTATCAGGGAGCTTTGCCACTTCGACCCTTGTAGGTTGATGCCCCTTTTCATCAATGGGGAATTGATTTCATTGGAGAGATACAAGAAAAATAAAGTGGTGGACATAGGTGGATACTAGTGGCCACTGATTATTTTACCAAATGGGTAGAGGCAATCCCAACTAAACAAGCTACAAGTAAGGTGGTGACATAGTTCCTAATGGATAATATCATTACCAGATTTGGTGCGCCATTGAGGTTGATCACTGACAATGGGATGTGCTTCAGATTAGATGAATTCAAAAAAAATTGTAGTTCAAATGGTATTACTATTTCTTATGTAGCCCCTTACCATCCACAGGCTAATGGACAAGCAGAATCTAGCAATAAGAGTCTTCTGAAGATTATAAGAAGAATGTTAGGTCACAATAAGAAAGCTTGGGACTCAAAATTAAAACTAGTTGTTTTGGCCAATAGGATTACAATAAAAAAGGAAATTGGGAAATCTCCTTTTGAATTAGTGTATGGAACACAGGCTAGGATGCCTTTGTAGAAATTGTTACCAATCTACAAGTTTTTCCTCCAAGAAGATTTGGATATTCTTGAACCTATGGAGGAAAGAACGGAGCAACTAGCTGAACTTGATGAAATAAGGAGAAACATAAAGTTACAGACACAGATGAAATATCTATTTGACAAAAAAGAAAAGGATAGGAAATTTGAAGAAAGTGATCTGGTACTAATGTGGAACGCAAGGTGCCAGGAGAAGGGAAAGCATGGTAAATTTGAAGCTTTGTGGCTGGGACCTTTTGTTGTGGTTGGAAAGAAAGGTGAAGACTCATGCTATCTACAAAATATGGCTGGTAAAGATCAAGAATTGCTTATATATGGGCAATTTCTGAAACATTTTTTCTCTTGAGTAACACATAGGATTAAGGGTTGCCAGTGCCTACACAACTCTTGATGATCCTCTTTAAAATTCTTTTCCATGCATAGTAGTTTAGGAAGTAAAAGGAACAAGACTTGCCAGTACATGGACAATCCTGAATCACCTTCTTTCAAAATAATATTTTTCCATGTATAGTAGTGTAGGGTCACTTGCATTCCCATTCATTCTACCTTGCTCACGTAATCCATCACCTTAATTCTGGTCTGTGAAACCAGAGATTCTGGATCCTTGCAATGATCTCATGATCATTCATCCCCAGAAGGAGCCACTGTTAGAATTGTAAAATTTTGAAATTTTCACAGTCAATTGCATTCATGAGTTTCCAAAATAAGTCCTCATCATAAGCATAAAATTCCCTCCTCATGGCGTCTTGCTTGTATTTTTTCATATGATCCATTTGAATCCATCTAGTCTTTGATATTTCATGGTATTACCCATATCGGCAAGATAGGGTGAAGGTCTCCTTGACCTATGTATTTTTCACTAATGTATGCTTGTTGTAGATTATCGGCAGGACACATCTTTTGTTTTGGCAACTGAAAAGTCATTTCGGCAAAAGAATTATTGTTGAAGTGAAGTAATAGTGAATACATTATGTCTAACTGACCGACGCATGTGGAAGTATATCCGCCAAGTTGAAGGTATTCGGGATGAGGTCTTGGCGAGTTTGAATTGTCTTTCCGACCAGTGTATGAAAAGATACATTGACATAGGTTGGGGTATCGATGTAATGTCACGGTGAATTTAATATGTCTTACCGACTAGCACATAGAAGGGTCATTTCGACCAAACTGATTGGTATCGGCATGAAGTCATAATGAAGTCATATTGTCTCACCGATTGGCTCACAAGAAAACATATCGGTAAGACTCATATGTATCGGGGTAAGGTCTTGGTGAGTGGCTCCTATCTTGTTGAACCAAATACAAGGGAACTCTATCAAAGTATTTCAGAGTAAGGTCTTGCAGTCTTGCCAACTCAAAAGTTACGCCGATAAAAGAAAATTGCATCGGTGAGAGAAGGGGTCATCAGCATAGGTTTCACCAAAGTTTGAAAGTTACACTGATAGGAATGGGTTCAGCAAGACATTTGGCATTGGTATGAGTCTTTTCAAATATTCATTGTCTTGTCAATGGAATCGTTTCATTGGTAATATTTATTTTGTTGGTGAAGAAACTTAATGGTCACGCTGAGGTGTGTTTTCTTCGGCGAAGGGGTGATTTTTTCTTAGCGATTGAAAAATGCATTGAAGAACATATCTCAGTATAACATAATGAACTCTATGAAACATCTCCCTAACTTGGTAATGTCACAGCAACATGAAACACTGAAGTGATATTCATTAGTATGATTCCAAATGTCGGTAAGACCATAGAATGTCTTGGAGAAAGGTGTAATAAATGTTGCAAAAGGACTTCACCTAAGATTTAAAAATCTCTCATTGATAGGACATTTGATGCAACAGTGCTAGTTTCAAATGACACTACATTTGTGCTTCATTAATGGCATGACGAGATGTAACAACGAAGGTTTAATCAATGCTCCAGTGCTGAATTGATTGCAGAAGAATTAGCGAAATGAACAAAGAACTGAGATATCCTTTCAGTCTGAGGAGCTCGAGCAGAATACTATAAGTAATTGTTTCTTAGCCTTCCACATTTTTTATTCTACAGTTTTAAAATAATGTAGTCTGTTGGTTCCGGAAAAGATAAAAGTAGGAAAATTGGTGAGAGTAGTCAATCAAAAGGAAAGAAACAAAAACTTGATATAGAACAGCAGGGCATTGAATGGAAACTAAATCAGGATCTTATTGACAAGTTACCTAGTTTAGGGCCTAAAGCTAGGAGGTCCACACAACTTAGGGTAGAAGTTGATAAATTGGATGATAAATGCAAGTTCATAGGTGAGGTTTGGACTACTATAAGAGGGTATGAACTATTCAATTTTCACTATCATAGGAGAAATCATTTTGAACCAATTTGTAATCCCTAGAAGTTGAATGTAGGGAAACTGTTGTGCCCTAATGTATTTCTGAATGTAGAATTAGTAAAATTACTAGCTGATCATTATGACCCGAAACATAAAGCTATATGTGACCCATCTAGAAAACCACAAATATATGTGTCAAATGAAGCAATAGGTGAGAATTTCAAATTAGAAAGGTTCTGCAATGAGGTGATCAGTTGTGAAGAGTTGGAGAAGGAATTCTCAAGAATGGATACAATTTATAAGGGCTGGAGGTTGCCAATTCATAGGATTAAACAGGGTAGTAAGCCAGATCCTCTACAAGATAGTGAGGGGCCTCCTTATCATGTGGACTTGTTTGAGTCCTATATGAAGTACACATATTTCTCAGTGTGTCAGGTGTTGGGAATGCATGCCCTAGAATTCATGTCAATTGTGCCAATGATTATCATAGCAGATGTCTGGTATCACAATTCTAGGCCATTTGACTATGCCTCAAACATTTCTAGGGGGCTAGATTCAGGATTGATGGCTATCAAGGGCAGATCATCTATTGTTCATCTCAGACACTATTCATTGTTTATGTACTTGGTGCTATATTTTGGATAGGAGTTAGGAGTATGGCCTCTAGAAATGAGAATTTCTCAAATTGGTAAGGAGGGTGAAGCATTGCCTATTCAATTGTGGACTGCTATTTGGGACAACAGGTTTGCTAATTCTAGTTTCATCCATTTTGAAGAAATTTTTTTAAAAACATTGTATAAGTTGTATCAATATCCTTGTAATTATTCATTGACTGATGAGATTAAAAGATTCCTTCATCCAAAAGACTTCAATGGGCCAATTGATCATAACTGGGGAGATTGGTATTGTTTGGAGGGAGCTACAATGATCAGAGTCTATGGATTTGATGATGCCCCTTTCATTTTTCCAAGGACAGTTCCAAACAGAGTTGCATATCTAGAAATTGTCAAACAGATGGATTACTGTAGTGTGATGCATTTCAGCTCTTTTGGGAAGCAAGCTTTTATGCCTAGTACATTGTGTTTTGGTGACTTCACCGTGTTGGATAAGGAAGGATATAGTTTGATCCTTGATAGACTATTACATTATAATATGAAGAGAGGACCACTCAGGAAAGACTTTGATCGAGAGGGATATATCAATTCTACCAAGCTGAAGATAAATTTTGGAGGGTATCAGCATGTACCCTATTCTTTTGATGACATGATCAGGAATTTGGATGAAGATGAAGATGAAATGGTAGTTGAAAGATATAACCAAGGGCTTCTAGATGTAGAGAAATCGTCTTCTAGAGGAGAAGAGACACCAAAAGGTAATGTGCTACAGGGCAAACCAAAAAAGGTATCAAGGTTGAGGACTCAGCAGTATGTTTGCCCAATTAGAGAACAGAGTATAGAAAGTGGTGATTTTGATGAAAGGCATATGGAATATAAATCATTTGTCTTACATGATGAGTTTATAAATTCCCCAGAATTCAAGGCATTCTTGTATAAGCAGAAGGGAAAGGAAATAAGATAAAATGTTGATGATGTCACCTCAGGAAATGAGGAACAATTGTTGACCCAATTAAGAAAGTGTGAGGATGATGAAATGACAAATATGAATCCTGAAAAAGGGAGGAAAATGTTGGAGAATGCTAGTGTCATGATCTTTCCTGGCCTTGATTTAAATTTTGCATTAGTTTTTGATAGTTTCTTGAGGGATAGGAATGCTACACACAAGCTTGACAGGGAAAAGGTAACAGAGGTGTATGCAGGCTCCAAGTACAATACTGATGAAGGGTCACTGATGATTTGGGCCTTATACCCACCCCATAGGAAATCAGTGGTAATTGACACAGAGAAGGCATTTGGCCATGTCATGACCCTAAAAATTGGATAGGTTGATCTTGTGGCTACTGTAGAAATTGGGGTCAATATTGCAAAATAGAATAAAGCACAAATTTAGATGCTGATAAAAGAAAGAGAAATGTACAAGGCAAATAATGAAAGAATGTTGAGAGAGAATGAGAGACTAAAAGACTTGGTTGGAATTTCAATGGGGCCAACCAAAATGCTTACTCAAGGAGAAATCTCTCAATCAAAAGATCATTGGATAGGTTCAAGTGCTTATTCCTAGGGAAAGCATGATGTAATTGCAGCAATTGTCAAGAAGAGGAAGGGTAATTTGACATCTTGGTTAATAAACTGTGGGGAAAGTACTCTCACACTCTTGCTCCATTAAAGGAACATACAAGGATGGATGGATGAATTATGGAGAAGTTTCATGAATTAGCCCAAACTGATGTTTCTAATAGTGCAGTACTTGAAGCTGCAAATCATATTGTGAATCGTCATCGAAACTTCTATGTTGAGCTACAAGGGGATGAACAAGGATTGATAGAAGCTACCAAGAAAACTATGATTACATTCTCTGATGACAAAGGGGAATTGAAAGAAGGCACTAGCTGGAAAAGTGAATGTGAGTCAATATTGAATGAAGTCCTAAGGCTAGCTTTTGCAGAGGATACAACATTGGATGAAGTGAGTGAACAAAATTAGGAGATGGTCAAGATGGAAATCATGATCTGGAATGTTGTTGGAGATGTGTACACATACGAGCGTCGGGATTATTTGGATCATCTTGCTAAAACTCACTTGTGGCTAAATAGAGCTTAATTATCCTCTAATCTTTTGTTATGTAAAAATACAAATTTTCCTATTTCCAAAAGGACGTGTCCTTTCATATTCTCAATGTATAAATATCCGTTTTGGAAATGAAATGGAGCGATAAGTAGAATAGGATAGAGGATAGAAATATACAGGAAAATACAATGTTTTTGGCAATATGAGGCTATGCTGCATGTTTCAAATCATGGAGATATCAATTGAAATCTAATAATATGGTGCAGTTGTTTCTGGTATCAGTTATTTATGGTGTTTATTTAAAGTAATATTGAAGTTGTCTCTAGTATGGTGTTTTTTGGTTATCTTAATTGGTGTAACAAGTTTATATCTAGTTTGTTAGTGCACATTTGCTGCATTTGTATGGTCAATTAATTGGTTCTTTCTAGTAAAGATTAAACCGTTTAAATTGATCATAATAATTAGAGAATGTCAGTTAGATCACTAAGAAGAACTCGGTGGTCATAACCTTGCATGTTTATACAAATTATAAACAAAATTAAATGCTAAAAAACTTGAATGTCTTCCAGAATGAAGTATTTGTTTCAGATTTTTCTTGACTCCGCATACCCAATAAGGCACCAGTCTCTACATTTCACCATTAATATTCATTCATTTTTCCTTACATCTATTAACTGAGCATATTAGGATTTAGTTTTAAGCATTGGTATACAATATATACCAATTTTTATTTCATTTTGTCCACTTCTATTTGCCATTGTGGAAAAATTACTGCAAGAGAGATCATGAGTCAAGTCTGCTTCATCCATTTAGGTACACCCACCTAGGTCCAACAGCACCTGAAGAGTAGAAGGTTTAAGCCATTTAACCTTGTTTGTTACCCTAAAATGTATCAAGAGATTGGCAGCCTCTTGAGGTACCCTTTGCCTATGTTTTTGAGAGCTAACAATCAGAAAGCTACCTCCTCACCTCTCTATGCCTATATTTGCATAGTTTTCAATTCTCACCCAAGAGATAGCTTCTACCATTGTCTATGCTCCTCCCCAATCTATGCACACATATTTGAGTTCACCGCAAAACGCTACTTCTACATTCAACTCTTCAAAAGATGAAATGAGTGATTTCAAGGAGTTGTTGAGGAACATCTCAAATGAAATAACCATCACATCAAGCAGACCCAATCCATGCCTTCGAAGCTAGCTTACCAAAATTATCAAGGAAGAAGATGTAACAACCCCCATGTTTTTATTTTTTTGTTGTCCTTCCTTGATGGATTCCGATATCTATATATTTTGTATTTTCACTATTCATCCCTTCATTATTTTGTATTTACACTTGAGAGTTGTAATTCTATGACTACTATGTTGGATTACATGTTTACATGCTTATATGTTTATATGATGTTATGTTGTTGACATGAGTATTGTTTATGTTGGATTTCATGTTTACATGGTTAGTTATTATGCTAGATTACATGCCTATATTTTTATATATTCTTGTCTTTGCTTATGTATGATTATGGACAAGAAAAGGATGATGTCATAACACTTTAACTGAGAGGCTTATGATATTGTGATTATTGATGTTGCTTTAGATATATGATATATGATTTTTGATGTTGCTTTAGATATATGATATATGATTTATGCACATGTTCGTTAACGCTTGATTGGAGTGATGCAGGTACTGAGTATCGACTCCCCCTAGATTCATAGGCCTAAGCATACTCTCATTCCCTAATGGTGGTTATTAGAGGTAGTCACAGGCCAAATGTCCCCTACCCTAGCCCACTATACTTTGTTAGTGCAGTGTTTCCGTGTTGTTGTCTTCCATCCAGTTACCTAACAGTAATTTCTAGAGCACCCTTCTGTAATAAGTGATTTTCCTGACCCTTTTTCCTGATGATTAATGTTGCTTTAGATATATGATATATGATTTATGCACATGTACTTGAACGTTTGATTGGAGTGATGCAGGTACTGAGTATCGACTCTACCTAGATTCATAGGCATGAGTGTACTCTCATTCCCCAATGGTGGTTATTGGAGGTAGTCACAGGCCAAATGTCCCCTACCCTAGCACACTATACTCTATTAGTGTAGTGTTTTCGTGTTGTTATCTTCCATCCAATTACCTAACAGTAATATCTAGAGTGCCCTTCCATTGTAAGTGATTTTCCAGTATGTTTCATTGAGGTATTTGGTCTTGGTTTTCATTAATATTTTATGTTATTATTTATATTTAATTTGGATTATCGATGTTTTGGATGTGGTTCCATTGGCATCTTCACATGATTTTAAATATGGTATTTTATGGTGGTTAATTATTTGGGGAGTTGAATTGTTATTTTCATGAGGTTTTAAATATTTTATTTAAATTTTTACTAATCCTTTTGGGGGATCCCTATGTATTTTTAATGTTGCATACTCTGTGACTTTAATTAATTTTTTTCCTTTTTGGGGAGCTTTAATAACTAGTTTTATCAAATCCTCTATTTTCATTTTTATGGTTTTGAGAAAATATAAAAAAGGAAAGGAAGTATTGGTTTGAGGGGATTATTATTTTTGGGAGAAAATGAAATTTGTTTTTTTGCATGAAGGAGGAAGCCCATGATTTGGGCGACTGAGTTGGGGAGATTGTGAATTTTTTTCTAAGAAGAAATTTGTGGGTAGTAGATTGTTGGAATCAACGCACCACTTCTTACTTGATGTTTAGTTTTGGAGCTTGGCCATGTATTCTTCACTGAGCATTCCTCCATTTCTGTTTTGGGGAAAAACTGAGGTATTTTTCTGGTATTCTTCAATCTTGTATGGTTGGTAATTTTGGCAATCACTCATGTTTCATTTATGCCTTGAATCTCTTTTTTGATCTGGGTTATTTTTATTTTGTGAAAATTTGGAGGAACTCCTTCATTTTATTTTTGTATTGCTTGGGGTTTGGATAATGGTTGTTTTAAATTCAATTTTCTCCTCTATAGTATTTTGTGTGGCATATTTTTGTACATTTTCAGCAAATATGAAATGAGTTGTTGGAAAAATCTGATTTATGGGCTCTTCCATATTCTTCTTTTTTTGCCCAATTTGTTAAAAAATGTTTTTATTTGTTACTCATTACCCTCTTGAAAAAAACAAATTTTGAGGGTAGATTACATGTAGAAATGCCAAGATCTCAACTGGGTCTTTGGCAGATTTGAATTTGGGCACTTTTATTTTTTGATGATTTTCATGCCTAGCTTGGCAAAATGATGCTTTTCAAAACAACACCTCATTTTTTATCCTAAAATAAAAAATTGAAGGTGGAATCCAACTAGAAATGTCAAAATATGAACTGGGTTGAGCTTATAATTTTAATCCAGGTACTTTTAATTTTTATGCCTCTATTTCATGTTGAATTTTAGGTGTTAAATGTGTCTTCTTACAACAATATTGGCTTGGTTGTTTTAAATGGTTTCTATGAAAAAAAATTGTGGTTGTCCCTTTCATTTCATGTTTGCTTTGGATTCCTTGTTTGGTTAAACAAGGTGAGCTTAGGTCTACATAATAGAGTGGTCATATGGAGTGGCTCTCTATGGGCCCGGGGCCCACAAGTGGTTGCCAGGGGAACTACTAGCAGATTTAGAGTAAATAAGTGATAACTAAATAAAAATAATGGGGTAAAACACTAATAATATAATGAGTCCCCATGTATGGCCTTGAGCACTTGTAAAGGCTAAGTATGCACTCAAGAAGGCCAATCCCTCTACAGGGCATTGAGTTATCCATCTGTGGGGTGTGGATTTAGGAATGATTGAGTCTCCTCATCCCTATGAGAGGTGTACTTGATTCCATGTGGAGCCATCCATTCGAGCATGCATGATCACACTCCATCTGATATGCACTCTAGTATCTAGCACCTTGGTAGTCGTGAGTAGTACCCATGATGATATTAGATGAGAATTTCTTGTTGTGACATTGGTTGTGTGCCTTGTATTCCATGTTTGCTCTGTGAATGATGTGAGTGTTGGCCTTACCTCAAAATTATCTTGCTACTTCTATTTGGGCCTTGTGACTATCTCTAAGCATGGTGGGGTGGTCTCTTTTGAGCCCACATGTTAGGGAGGCTTTACCATCACCATTGGGGACCGATATACAGGTTATTGGAGCACCAGTTGGAGTCATCCCCCCCTTATGTATTTATCTTATCAGATGATGTATATTATTCATGGAAATGCTATTGTATTCATACTTAGTCCTTTATGCACATTTTACTCTCTTGAGAGAGAGAAAGTAATCTTAAATTTAATGAGAAGATATGTGATGTTTTATGTTGGCTTACAGGTTTTGGTGTTGGTATTAGACTCAAATGTACTATGGTGGTTCTTTTATGGTTTTCTTTCATATTGACCATGAAAAATTATAGTTATGGTTGTATATCCTTCCTTCATACATCAAGTTGTTAAGTTTATGACACAACACAGCTTGTTTTTCTATGTTGTTCTACAGTAATTCCAGAGCACTGGAGCAGGGTAACTCCAAAGCACTGGAGCAGGGTAATTCCAGAGCATTAGAGCAAGAAGTTCTAGAGAAAAATTTCTGGAGCTCTCCTATTTACTCCTGTTTGGATTTTTCTTGGGAGGTTTAATCAGTCCTCCCCTCTTAGTTGTGTACTCGACATTCTTGGTCTTGTATGTTATCAATTTATCATATCAGTAACTACTTTATGTGTAAGTTATTCTTCTTCTTTAAAAAAAATAAAAAAAATAGCTTGTCCTCTTTTGGCTCTTAACCTTCGGGGTTGCGTAGCGATATGTTACATTTGGTATCAGAGCCCATGTTCACACACTAGGAGCTCTGACGTACTTGAGCCTTCTATACATGTTTTGTTGTGTTTGGCATGTGTGGCATGAGCTTTTTATATTGTTTTATAGTCTTTTTGTTATGCTTTCATTCTAAAGTTTGGTGAATAGGTCATCCTTGTGATGATCTATTTTGATGTGTTCTTTGTTTTCTTCAAGATGCCTCCTAGGGGTAGAGCCAAAGGAAGTGTTAGAGGGAGAGCCTTTTTTCTTTGGCGTAGCACTCAGCTTAATATCGATCAGGGTAATCAAGGTGAGCAATAAGGGGAACAACATGCTAAGAACCAAGCCGAAGGGCTCGGGGGTGCTTAGACTTTAGCTCTTTTGCAGAAGATTATGGATCGTTTAGGACCTCTTTAGGAGGTATCTCATGAGGAGTAGTCACACCCTTCTTGTCACTATGGTTGGGATGTTAGAGCTGAGTAGTAGCTTTCCAATAGTTTGAGTCATTCAAGAGCAGATGATGTGAGGGATAGGGTGGATGGAGATATTATTGTTGTTGGTCACATGATGGATCTCCTTAGAGCCCATCCTCCTACTTTTGATGGTTCTAGTACAGGTACCAAGGTAGAGTTGGTTGATCAATCTCGATTGATGCTTTGCTATGCATCCTTACAGTAGCAATACTAGAGCTTGATGTGCCATTATGCATCTAAGAGGATTTGCCTCTACATGGTGGAGAGTAGAGGAGAAAAAGCTTCACCTAGACATTGCTTTTGTTTCTTGGGGACTATTCTTAGAGAGTTTCCATGCATGATTTCTTTCTGACTACTATCGGTAGAGACATGCTAATGAGTTCCATGAGCTTTTTCAGTTGACTATGATAGTAGATCAGTACGAGCACCACTTCTTTGACCTTAAGTAGTATGCTAGCATTTCTAATGATGAGTTAATGTCAGTGCAACATTTCATCAGGGGCTTGAATGCACATATCAGTGGTAGTGTTTGGGTGTTTGAACCAAAGACCTTAGAGATCATCATGGAGAAGGTGAGGTTGATAGAGGAGAATTTTTCTAGAGGCTTTGGTGGTTAGGCAAGTGTTCAAATTGGTAGTGTCCCTCCTTCAAGATCAGTTGCTTGGGGTACACAGTCTCAAGGAGTTGGACCTTCTAGATCTCAGTCTGCACCTTCTAGATCTGGTCAGTGACATAGGCATAGGTCTTCTTAGTCTCAGCAGATTGGACAGAGTCTTGGTACTCCATTGTCTAGGGATCATCTATGTCATCATTCTCAGAGTAGGCAGTAGAGTGGTCCGACGTAGAGTTCTTAGAGTGCACAACAAAGTTCTAAGGGTGAAGGAACCCAAAAATTGCGTGCACCATTTTTGAGCCGAGGTTTTGGCAGAGGTGATTGTTTTTCTTGTGGGCAACATGGTCATATAGTTATTTAGTGTCCTCAGAGATAAGTGGTTGGAGGTAGTCAAAGATAGGCTACTTTACAGCCTATAGTAGGTGATGCTGGTAGATCTTATAGAGTTTTTACAGTGGTGGATAACTGTTAGGCTGAGCATCAAGGCACCATGGTCGAGTATTCAGGTGTGTTATGTGGGATTACCACATCTATTTTATTTGATTTAGGAGCTTCAAATTCTTTATTTTTTCCTTCTCTCATAGAGAATTGTGGACTCATGGTGGCAAGGAAATATGTTGTTTGGCAGGTTGAGTTAGCTGCTAGAGCCAAGGTGGCTATAGACTCCCTTGTTCATGGTTGTGTGTTGGATTTGAGCACCTTCACTACCATAGTGGATCTCCATGTGTTTCCTTTGGGATCCTATGGGATTCTTTTAGGCATGGATTGGTTGGAGACACACCAAGCTAGTATAGATTGTGGGCATAAGTTAGTTCAGTGTGTAGACGATGTTGGAGAGTGTGTTGAGTTATTTGGGGTCTAAAGACCCATTTCTTTTCGTGTGATTTCAACTATGCAGCTAAAGTGTGCCATGCAGAAAGGTTGTCAGATCTTCACTATTTTGGTTAGTGATCTTGTTGAGGGTGGGATTCAGGAGGTATCTCTTGATGACCATCATCTTCTTTAGGAGATGTCTTTCTAAGTGTTATTTCAGGTATGTCACCTAAGCCCAACATAGACTTTTGTATTGATCTCATCCCTGGAGAGGAGCCTATCTCTCGGGCACCGTATCGTATGACTACTCAGGAGTTGAGTGTGTTGCAGTTATAGTTAGAGGAGTTATTGGAGAAGGGTTTTGATCATCCTAGTGTATCCCCCTAGGGAGCACCTATAATCTTCATGAAGAAGGATAGATCTCTTTGCTTGTGCATTGATTATCACCAGTTGAACAAAGTGACAATGAAGAATTGTTACATGTTGCCTCAAATAGATGATTTGTTTGATCAGATGAGGGAAGCTAAGGTGTTCTCCAAGATAGATCTAAAATTAGAATACCATCAGCTTCGTATTCATGAGGTGGACATTCATTAGACAACATTTTGTACACACTATGGGCATTATGAGTTCACGGTTTTCCCTTTCAGGTTGACCAATGCTCCATTAGTTTTCATGAGTTTGATGAATGGGGTGTTTCACACCTATCTTGACCAATTTTTTCTCATGTTCCTTGATGATATTTTGATTTATTTGAGGATTATGGAGGAGCATGAAGGCCATTTGTGACAAGTGTTGTAGTGCTTGTGAGATAATCAATTGTTTGGAAATTTGGCCAAGTGTGAGTTCTTCCAGATTCACGTGAGATATTTGGGCCATATCATCTCAAGAGAGGGTATCTCAATATATCCTTCAAAGATTCAGTCCATTGTAGATTGGCTAGCACCAACGAATGTGGTTGAGGTTCACAGTTTCATGGGATTGGTAGGTTACTATCACTGATTTGTGAGAGATTTCTCTTGGGTAGCCCATCCCATCACCTCTCTTCAGTGGAAAGGGAAGCATTTTGTGTGGTCAGCTCAGTGTGAGTTAGCTTTTTAGGCTCTTAAGGAGCAGTTGACTAGTGCACCTATCTTGGTAGTTATAGATCCTATGGGAGACTTTGTAGTGTGCACCGATGCTTTGTTAGAGGGTGTGGAGGTAGTTCTTATGTAGGAGGGATGAGTGATTGCATATGAGTCTCGTAAGCTCAAGGATCATGATTTGAACTACCCCATCCATGATTTGGAGTTAGCGGTTGTTGTCCATGCACTTGTGTGTTGGAGGAATTTTCTCTTGGGACATCGGTTTGAGTTGCATAGTGATCATCGCAGTTTGTAGTATATCTTCACTTAGCCAAATCTGAATGCTCGGTAGTGTCATTGGATGGAGTTCCTATGTGAGTATGACTTTGAGGTTCACTATATCCAAGGCAAGGAAAATGTTGTTACAGATTCCTTGAGTAGGAGGAGACATGAGATCTCAGTTTTTTCCCTTGGAGTGGATTTGCAGAGCCATATTTTGGAGTCACTTCCTAGTGATACTTGGTATTGGGAGGTTAAAGTAGAAATTGAGTTTGGGAGAGTCCTAGAGAGCAGGTTTGTAGGTTTCTTTCTTGAGCTTGATGGAATTTTGTGGCATCTTGGTTACATTTATGTTCCAGATTCTAGTGATCTTTGATCCTTGGTTTTGTCAAAGGCCCATCGTGCACCTATTTAGCACATTTGGGTGTCACAAAGATGCATGCCAATCTTTGATAGTTGTATCATTGGGTAGGGTTGCGGTGTGATATTGCCAATTTTTTGGCTCGGTGTCATGACTGCCAGCAGGTGAAGGAAGAACATCAGCATCCAGTAGGATTGTTGTAGCCTCATTCCATCCCTGGATGGAAGTGGGATATGATATCTCTTGATTTTATAGTGGGGCTACCTATGTCTTCATGTCATCATGATGCTATTATGGCTACAGTGGAAAAGTTGTACAAGGTGGCACACTTCTCACCCATAAGGTCTTCGTACACTACAACGTCCGTAGCTTGAGTGTTTATGGAGGATATTGTGTGTCTACATGATATTACTTGTAGGATCATTTCCAATCATGATCCAATGTTCACTTAAGATTTGTGGACTTCTCTTTAGCATTCTTTGGGATCTCAACTTAATTTTATCTCTTCATACCATCCTAAGACTGATAGATAGACAAAGCGGGTTAATTAGGTTTTAGAGGATATGCTTCGGATGTACAATATGAATCAATAGTCTTGTTGGGAGGACTACTTGTACCTAGTTGCGTTTGCTTATAATAATGGGTACCACAGTTCTCTTGGTATGTCCCCCTTCCAAGCCTTGTATGGTAGGCCATGTCAGACACCGTTGAGTTGGGATCGCTTAGAGGATTGAGTTATTTTGGGTCCGGAGATGCTTAAGGATATGGAGTAGTAGGTAGTGCAGATTAGAGAGTAGTTGGCTATAGCTCAGGATTGACAGAGGAAGTACATGCTCATGCCCATAGGTTGGACCACCACTTCTCGGTGGGCGACCATGTGTTTCTGAGAGTTCGTCTGTGAAAGAGCCCCATCTGTTATGCAAAAGGCTCAAAGTTGGCACCTTGTTTTGTTGGACCTTTTGAGATCCTTGATAGGATTGGTCCAGTCACCTATCGCCTTGCACTACCATCAATTCTATCATGCATCCATAATGTTTTCCATTTTTTTGTTCTTAGACAGTATATTCCTGATGTGACCCATGTTCTTGATTGGACTACATTGCAGGTTGAGGTAGACGAACAACTTTCCTTGGAGTTCATACGAATCCTGCAATGTTGAAGGTTGACCCTCAAGGGTCAGGACATAGAGTAGGTAAGGGTCCAGTGGGATCCTGATGGTGAGTCCTCAGCATTTTGAGAAGATGTGGTGAGGATAAGAGACCTTTATCCATATTTTTTTTCATTCTTCCAGGAGTAAGTCGGGCCCTAGGGGAAGGGTGTAACAACCCCCATGTTTGTATTTTGTTGTTGTCCTTCCTTGATGGATTCCAATAACTATATATTTTGTATTTACACTATTCATCCCTTCATTATTTTGTACTGACACCTGAGAGGTGTAATTCTATGACTACTATGTTGGATTACATGTTTACATGCTTATATCTTTATATGATAGTATGTTGTTGACATGATTATTGTTTTTGTTGGATCTCATGTTTACATAGTTAGTTATTATGTTGGATTACATGCTTATATATTTTTTATATCGTTGTCTTTGCTTATGTCTGATTATGGACAGGAAAAGGATGATGTCATAACACTTGTAACTAAGAGGCTTATGATATCATGATTATTGATGTTGCTTTAGATATATGATATATTATTTTTGATGTTGCTTTAGATATATGATAAATGATTTATGTACATGTTCATTAACGCTAGATTGGAATGATGCAAGTACTGAGTATCGACTCTACCTAGATTTATAGGCCTGGGCATACTCTCATTCCTTGATGATGGTTATTAGAGGTAGTCATAGGCCAAATGTTCCCTACCCTAGCCCACTATACTTTGTTAGTAAAGTGTTTTTGTGTTGTTGTCTTCCATCCAGTTACCTAACAGTAACGTTTGGAACACCCTTCTCTCGTAAGTGATTTTCTAGTATGTCTCATTGAGGTATTTGGTCTTGGTTTTCATTAATATTTTATGTGATTATTTATATTTAATTTGGATTGTCGATGTTTTGGATGTGGTTCCATTAGCATCTTCACATGATTTTAAATATGGTATTTTATGGTGGTTAATTATTTGGGGAGTTGAATTGTTATTTTCATGAGGTTTTAAATATTTAATTTAAATTTTTACTAATCCTTTTGGGGGAGACCTATGTATTTTTAATGTTGCATATTTTGTGACTTTAATTAATTATTTCATTTTGGGGGAGCTTTAATAACTAGTTTTATCAAATGCTTTATTTTCATTTTTATGGTTTTGAGAAAATATAAAAAAGGAAAGGAAGTTTTGGTTTGAGGGGATTATTATTTTTGGGAGAAAAGGAAATTTGTTATTTTGCACAGAGGAGGAATCCCATGATTTGGGTGACTGAGTTGGGGTGATTGTGAAAGGGTTTTTGAGAAGAAATTTGTGGATAGTAGACTATTGGAATCAACATGCCATTTCTTACTTGTTGTCTAGTTTTGGAGCTTGGTCGTGTCTTCTTCACTGAGCATTCCTCGATTTCTGCTTTGGGGAAAAACTAACGTATTTTTCTAGTATTCTTCAATATTGTATGGCTGGTAATTTGGGCATTCACTCATGTTTCATTTATGTCTTGAATCTATTTTCTTATCTAGGTTTTTTTTATTTTGTGAAAATTTGGTGGAACTCCTCTATTTTATTTTTGTATTGCTTGGGGTTTGGATAATGGTTATTTTAAATTCAATTTATTGCTCTATAGTATTTTGTGTGGCATTTTTTTGTACATTTTCAACAAATATGAAATGGGTTGTTGGAAAAATCTGATTTATGGGCTCTTTCGTATTCTTCTTTTCTTTGCCCAATTTGTTAATACATTTTTTTCTTTCCTTCTCATTACTCTCTTGATAAAAAACAAATTTTGATGGTGGATTCTATGTAGAAATGTCAAGAACTCAACTGGGTCTTTGGCAGATTTGAAATCTGGGCACTTTTACTTTTTGATAATTTTCTTGCCAAGATTAGCAAAATGACGTTTTTTAGAACAACACTTCATTTTTTGTCCTAAAATAAAAAATTGAAGGTGGATTCCAACTAAAAATGTCAAAATTTGAACAGGGTGGAGCTTAGAATTTTAATCCAAGCACTTTGAATTTTTATGCCTCTATTTCATGTTGAATTTTAGCTGTTAAATATGTCTTCTTACAACAATATTGGCTTGCCTATTTTAAATGGTTTATATGACAGAAATTTTTTGCTTTCCATTTTGTTTCATGTTTTATTTGGATTCCGTGTTTGGTTAAACAATATGAGCTCAGGTCTAGGTAATAGAGCAGTCATATGAAGTGGCTCTCTATGGGCCTGGGGCCTGTAAGTGGCTCCCAAGGGAACTATTAACAGAGTTAGAGTAAACAAGTGATAACTAAATAAAAATAATGGGGT
The DNA here is from genome assembly GCA_007258455.2 of Sequoia sempervirens. NCBI lineage: Eukaryota > Viridiplantae > Streptophyta > Pinopsida > Cupressales > Cupressaceae > Sequoia > Sequoia sempervirens. The sequence continues at coordinate 158,444,438 of VDFB02026320.1, forward strand.
AAAAAACAAAAAAGATAATGAGTCATCTTGCATGGCCTTGAGTGCTTGTAAAGGCTAAGGATGCACTTGAGAAGGCCCATCTGTCTTGCGGGGCATTGAGTTATCCATCTGTGGGGCATGGATTCAAGCATGATTGAGTCTCCTCATCCCTATGAGAGGTGTACTTGATTCTATTTGGTTCCATCCCTTCAAGCACACTTGATGACACTCCATCTAATATTCACTCTAGTATCTAGAACCTTGGTATTCATGAGTAGTACTCATCATGATATTGGATGAGCATTTCTTGTTACATTAGATGTGTGCATTGTATTCCATGTTTGCTTTGTGATTGATGTGAGTGTTGGCCTTACCTTGCCATTGTCTTGCTACTTATGTTTGGGCCTTGTGACTATCTCCAAGCATTGTGGGGTGGTCTCTTTTGAGCCCACATGGTATGGAGGCATTGCCACCGCCATTGGGGACCAGTGTACAGGTTATTGGGGCACCAGTTGGAGTCATCCTCCCTTATGTATTTATCTTATCAGATGATGTATCTTATTCATGGAAATGGTATTGTATTCATACTTATTCCTTTATGCATATTGTACTCTCTTGAGAGAGAGAAAGTAATCATAAATTTAATGAGAAGATATGTGATGTTTTATGTTGGCTTATGAGTTTCGGTGTTGGTATCAAACTCATATGTACTATGGTAATTCTTTTATGGCTTTATTTCCTATTTATCATGCAAAATTAGAGATATGGTTGTCTATCCTTCCTTCATACATAAATATGTTAAGTTTCTGGTGCAATGTAGCTTTTTGTGTTGTGTTGTTCTGTAGTAATTTCAGAGCATCAGAGTAGGGTAATTTTGGAGCATTGGAGTAGGGTAATTCTGGAGCATTGAAGTAGGAAGTTCTGAAGAAAAATTTCTGGAGCTCTTCTATTTGCTCCGATTCAGTTTTCATGGGAGGTTTAATCAATCCTCCCCTCTTGGTTGTGTACTTGACATTCTTGGTCTTGTATGTTATCAATTTATTGTATCGGTAACTACTTTATGTGTAAGTTATTCTTCTTCTTTTAAAAAATAAAATAAAATAAAATCATCTTGTCATCTTTTGGCTCTTAACTTTTGGGGTTGCATAGCGGGATGTTACAAAAGATCTCCCTACCAGAAAATCAGTTCCAAGGAGGCTCGCGCACGAATCTGTAGGCTCAAACAAGTAAGCAGATTGTGTTAGTTCCTATTCCATTGTAAAATGTTCACCCAAGTTCTAATAAAGACCTGGTGGTGGGGAAAAATAATCTCACTAATGATATCAATCCCTTGTGCTTCCCCTACAAAGAAGCATATATGGCCTGAAAGTTTCCATGAGGATATTTACAACAAAGAGTGGTAGAATAGTGTAGTCAAGGAATTGCATTGGATTCTAGAGGTTATGTATATGCCTCTCCACAAATGAAAATTGCAGTACTCACAGTGCAAATACAAGGGATGTCCCTAGAGCAAGAAACATATCTAGCTCTTGACCATGCACTCTTCTCATGGATGGAAGAAGAAGAGGCATTGTTTGCAAACAATACGACCACATCAAAGGCTCCACAAGTGCAATAAAATTATAATACTCACTCAAAGAGGAGATTCATGGGTGAAACGGTTATCCCACAACCCAAAAGCATTCCCAACCAAGCTCCTAGTACCTTCATAATTGCAAAACGATCTCAACCACACAAGGAGATTTTTATAACAAGGTTTAAGGAACAAAAGTCTTTGAATATGCTTCCATTCAATGTGCTAGAACATTTGAAGAAATTCCCTGCTAATGCATCCCTTTGGGATATCTTAGCTATTTCAAAGTAGAAGTCATTGTTGCAGAAGGTCCTACTGGAAGGTGCAAGCACAGAACTGAGAGAACAACCCTCTGAATCAAAGGCCATCAATTCACCATCATAGGAAAAAATCCTCACAAACAATGGAGAGGAAGCTTCTACTAAAAGTAAAGGTACACATAAACCAAAACCCTTCTTCTTGACCCTCATAGTGGGTACAAATTTGTTGCACAATTCAATGATTGACTCTGGTGCAAACACCATAGTCATGCCTAAGAAAATAGCTAAAGCATTAAGACTTAGCTATGAACCTTAAATAGAGGGGTTATGTAGGTTGGTGGGAACAAGGTTGAAACCATAGGTGTCAGTAAAAACCTTCCCCTAACTCTATTCTCCTACCCTAGTATTACTATTTTTCAAGATACTGTGATCATTCATGGTCCTCCTATGTTTAGTCTTTGCTTATCCTAGGAGTTCACTTCCAAGATAAGGGGATATCTTTCCTTGGATTGGTCACACTTGATCCTCAAGACAAAGCATGGAGCTAAAACAAAGATAGTGTTTGAACCTTTTCATTCAAAACATGTAGCAGATGAAACTATGACTAATTTTGAGGCTACTCATACCTCTATCATCAAAGAATAAAATTATTTTAATGAGTTACTTGATGATGAGAAAGTGACCAGAGATGAGACTAATGAAGAAGAGGTCCTCTTGAGTGAATTTATAGACAATGATCCTTTCGACAATTATCATGCAACCAGATTGGGAACCTATGTCATCTATGATGAGGATCAAGTGATCTCGAAGGTCATGAAGGAACCTGAGGGTGGTCAAGCCTCAGAGCTATGGATGCTACATTTTGATGGAGCCACATGTAAGTTGGTGCAGGAGGTAGGATATTTTTGACATCCCCATCCAATTAAAAGACACTCAAGTCTTTTCACTTTTAGTTTTCCTATTTGAACAAAAAATCCTAATATGAAGGCCTTGTGCAACGTCTAAGTCTTGCTGAGCAGATGGGAATTAAGCAAATAATAGTGTTCAAAGACTCTGAGCTAATATTCAATCAAGTTTGAGGACTCTCTATAGCAAATAATGTCCACATGAGATCTTATAGGCATAGATTTTGGGACCTGATTGAAAGGTTTGAAGCCTTCAATATCCAAATGGTCCCCAGAGACTAGAATGCATCTATGGATCACATGGTGGCAATATGATCTCAATTTGACCTTTTTTCTGACTTAATTAGTAATGGACTCTCTATATGAGTGATTTTCCAACTAGAAATCCTAGATAATGACCACAACTGGCAAGTGTTTGAAAGTGATGAACACATTGCCTCATTCATTCAACATTCAAGAGAATTTGTTGATCAACTCCAACCAAAAATTGTAGAAGCTTGTGAGGGGGAAATTATTCAGCTGAGGTCTAACAAGCTTCCAAAAGGACTGGTCACTCTCAAAAACCTATTCGATTGTGATGATGCAAGGAATGACAAGAGGAAATTTGTAGCAGAAAAAGGTGATTATGCAGATCTTCAGGTCAGAGATGGAAGAAAGCTTAAGGTCGGGAAGGATGTCCCACACCATGATAAAGAACAACTCATCCATTTTTGTCAAAAATATGGATTAGTAGCCTAATCATATGATGACCTCAAGGGATATGATCCCAAAGTCATCCAACATCCTATAGAATTGGCAGAAGGTGCAAAAATAGTCCACTAGAAGCAAAGATTAGTAAATCCAAAGATTGAGGCATTAATGGTGCAAGAATTGAAAAATATAATTCACTTCTAGATCATCTTCCCAGTTAAGCATAGCATGTGAGTGTCCAACCTGGTCCCTATCTGAAAGAAGAATGGAGACATCTACTTATGTGTTGATTTTTAGGACCTAAATAAAGCATCATTGGAGGATCACTACCCCTTGCCTTCCATGGAGTCAATCTTGCAAATAGTGGCTAGCTCAGAAATGTTTTCTCTATTGGACGGTTTCTCTGGTTACAACCAAATCTAGGTAAAAGAGGAGGACCGACACAAAACAATGGTCACTACCAAGTGGGGAATTTTTTACTATGCAAAAATTCCCTTCAATCTCTTAAATGCAGGAACTACCTTCAAGCGAGCAATGCATACTTTTTTAGGGATTTGATCAATAAGATAATCTTAATCTACTTAGGTGATCTAATAGTGTTGTCTAAGTCAAAGGGTGATCATTTTGATAATCTAGAAATGGTTTTTATATATTTTCAAGAGTTCAGGATATCCTTGAATCCAAAAGAATATGCTTTCAGAGTGTTGCAAGGAAAATTATTAGGACATGTAGTGTATAAATATGGAATTGTAATTGATCCTGAGCAAGTGAAGGAAATTAGGGAACTTCCCCTACTAGTCAACAAGAAGGAAGTTCAATCCTTCTTGGGAAAAGTAAATTTTTTAAGCAAATTCATTCCTTGTTTTGTAGGGTTTAATAGACCTATCACCCTAATGCTCAAGAGAAGCCTTCGAGAAGGTTAAGCAGGCTATTTCTTCAGCCCCTGTTCTAGTAAATCCAGAACTATCAATGGACTTCATAATTTATGTGTTCAATAGAAAATCTAGCGTTGTACTATTTTGACAATAAAGGATGATTAAGGAAAGGGAGAACATCTAATAGCCTTCCACTCCTGGACCTTAAAGGATTATGAAATGAGCTATAACTTCATTGAAAGGAAAGCATTCTCAATTCTTAGGGGCTCAAGAAGTTCTAACATCTTGTATCTTGCAACAAGGTGGTTATATATGTCACACATTCCATTGTACGTGAATATATTATGGAAGGAGAAATCATAGAAAAAAGGGCTAATTAGATAACTAAGATCTTGGAATATGACATTGAGGTTAGGACCACAAAGACTATGCAGGGAAGATGATTGTGTGAGTATTTGGCACATGATGAAGAAATAACAACTAAGGAGGGACAACCCAAGATAGTTCTAACAAATGAATCTAAGTTCGAAGGCTGTTGGTTGGTAGATCAAGAATGAAATTCATCCTGACTAGGAAAATATTCATCGAGCATCCCTTCTTAGAACAAAATATTCTATAGATTATAGAATAATGGATATGCACTCATTGAAGGGGTCCTTTTCAAAAGGAACTTTAATGATATTCATCTGTAGCACTTTATCTTAGAACAGGCACAAAATATTTAAGGCATATTTCACAGTAGTCCCATGGGAAGACACTTCTCTACAAAGATCACCACCATTCAAATCATGTGTGTCGAGTATTTCTAGCCTACATTGGTCAATGACACACTCTCTAGTCAAATCCTGCAAAGAATGCCAATTCGTCACAGGAAGGAGGAAAAAATCCACAATGCCTCTAAATCTGATAGTGGTTGAAGAACCCTTCGTGCAGTGGTGACTAGATTTCATCATGATGATTAATCCCACTTCCAGTGTTGTACATAAATGGATCCTCCCAACTACAAGTTATTTTACTAGATGGAGTGAGGCAATGCCCCTGAAGAATACAATAGAGGTAGAGATTGTGAACTTCCTCAGGGAATTGGTAAGAAGGTTTTCCCCACCAAAGACCATCATCTTTGAAAATGAAAAATACTTCCTAGGTTTGAAGGTATGTTAATTTTCATTTAAACATGGCATATTCCTAAAGACATCTTCAAACTATTACCTATAGGGAAATGGTCTAGCCAAGTTGACTAATAAGAATTTATTCTGAATCATTAAAATAATTGGATTAGAGCATCAAAGAGAGAGGCATCAAAACCTTGAAGCAATTTTCTAGGTAGATTAGATAACCCCTAATAAATTTTTAAAGACTTTCGCATATGAGTTGGTATATAGGAAGGAAGCGCTACTACCTATATCTATGGAAATCCCCACACTTCAATTGCTCAAGCCTCTAGAAGTTGAACAAAATGGAGCCATGGAGGTTCGATTGGTTGAGTTGTTGGAGGTGTAGGAGAAAAGAGAAAAATCATTGATGGCCATGTCTAACAGTCAACAAGTGGTTAAGAGGTGGTTTGACAAGAAAACCTCTGACCAAGATCTTAAATGTGGAGACTTCATGCTAAATCTCAATGAAAGAGCTGTGAAGCCTAGCCAACATGAAAAAATTGATAGTCTATAGGAAGTCCCTTTTTGAATTATTCAATGCAAGTAGCATAATGCATTTAAATTAGAAAATATGGAGAAAGAAGCATTGGGAATTCCAGTCAATAAAATTCACCTCAAATTGTTTAATTAGATTCATTAATCATTATTATGAGTGTAAATATGTAGTTATGTAAATTTTCTTTGTGTTGTATTCAGCCTAGTCTTTATTAAACAAAACCCATGATACAAGAAGTAGAGAAGAGCAAAAGAGATAGAAAATTTAAAAAAGAGCTTTATATTCATTATACAGTAATATATATGCTTTGAGATATTATAATTCAAAATGGCTCTCAGGAAATACTTTTCAAGTATATATATATACTAAGTAGCTTTTTGAGTATATCTATTAAAATACTTTGGAGGCATATATAAAAAAAAAAGAGAAAATAGTTCATTCTTAAACTGGGGAAACATCAGCATCAATAGCATCAGGAACAACCACATCAATAGCCTCTGGAGCAGTTGCAAGTGCAATGAGAATGGCAGCAAGAGCATCAATAACAATAATGGAAAGTGGAGGGAAAACTAGGTTTCTAAAGTTGGTGTACCACTCCACATTGTAGAAATTTACTACGTTGTAGCATCTCAATAGGAAGTGGCAAGCATGAGAAACCCTTTGGCAGTGTTCTCCAATCATCATAATGCAAAATCCACTCAAGAATGGCACCTAGGGCACCACTGCATCCTCTTCGATGTGTCAGCAGAGATCACTTGTTGTGGGAAGACCAAGACCATACACTACATTCATCACAACTATGTCAAGGCCTCCAAGATAGCACTTTGGGAATATTTCCATGGTGAGCCATAGTATCATCTGCTAGGGTACTTGAATGTCAAGTAAAGAGGCAACGAAATGAGAAAATTTTAGTATTCACTCTATACTTGTTCTCGTACTCTATACAATCCCTCTCCAACACCCATTTCATTGCAATTATTGCTAGAGAATGCTTGTTCTTGGTCATGTTCTTTAAACATCTACTAGAAATCTCACCTAAAAAAGCTACCTATGGCCTATTTCTAGTTAGCCTAATAGGAGTATTCATTGCATCTATCTACCGTCCCAATTACCAAATGAAAATTCATCCCAATCATCAAATGCAAATTCTATTGATATCCTTAAGTCTATTTATAGAAAGGGCTAGGGTACAATGTGTTTGATCAACATGATGATGAGAAATAGCAAGCTCAAAAATCCCACCAAGTTGTAGTTGTTGTGTATGAATTGCTACGTGCAAGATAAGAAGAAGTAATTAATTAGCTTAAATTGGTGGCAAGCACAAGTAATAGTATGCATGGTTAGGTGCTAGGTGTCACACTATAGATGATTTTTCAATCTCCAAGGATGAACTCAAATATTTTCATGTAATTATTGTGCCCTCTTACTTAATCATTCTTTTCAAGTTCTTAATTGAAAAGCATGTGAACAGTCTCATAAGACTTCAATTTGCGGCTCAATATCCCAAGGGATGGTACTATAGGTCATGATGACTAATTGTTGTATGCATCTAAAAATGGTCATGATTGATTAAGCTTGATAATTAATTAAATAGAAATTATTTAATTAATCTCCTAAAGTCATCTACATATAAATAAATTTAATTATTTATTTATATTGTTCATTCTTATGATTCTTCTACACTAATTAAATAAATAACTTTATTTAATTAATTACCATCTCCCATATTCCTCTTAATTAAATTAAATAAATTTTCATAATTTATTTATATTTTATTATCATATTATTCCAAAAGTTGAATATTTAAATTCAAAAATGGAATATTCTCTTCATCCCATAATTAAATTAAATATTAAATATTTAATTTAATATTTTCCTCACTCTAAATTCACTTCTAAAACATAATTAAATATAACTTATTTAATTATGCGAGTTTCTAAATCCATCTTCACATATAATTAAATAAATTAATTTATTTAATTATGAAATTCATTTCAACTCATTCTTCAAAACGGCAACCTTCCTTCAGATCTGAATGAGAAGAATTGAAGAAGAGGAAACCTTCTATCTCTCTCTCAACTTTCAAAAATCTCTTACCATTCATCTTACTAGATTGAATCTCAACCATTGATCTTTGCCAACTAAGCTTTTGCCTTCAAAAATCTATAAATCAAACCTTTCACAAGCCATTTGAATCGAATCTTCATCTAGTATCTTCACTCTGTCAAAATCAATCTTCAATCTTCCATCCATCTTCATTTATCACTTTTGTCACATCGTTATGCTACAGAATTGAGCAACCAACATTCTCCTCTATTGTCAACCCTTCGAAATCTTGCATCCTTGTACAGGTGGAGAAGAGCAATGGAGATAAATCGAGATTAGCGTGGAGATCGGTTTGCATTTGTGCTTCGTATTGTGATTTCGTTATTATTTCGTACTCTATTGTGCTTGATAGGAATTAGTCATTTTATTGTTTTTAATTCTAAATCTATTGATTTTTCCCTATCTACAATTGTCATTATGAATTGTTGTCTTTTAAAAAAGAGTGGGAATTCATTTTGCATGCATGAAAGAGCTAGCAGTACATGTTGAATTTATTGCTTGAAATAGTTAATATCTCCAACTCCAAGTCAAAAAATGTCAAAGTGTTGCATGCAAACGAATATCACTGAAGAGTTTTGAGTATGTAGTTTATTGCGAAGAGCTTTGAGTGCATATTTTACTAAAAGGAACCCAAGTGAGTTGCAGAAAGGTTGAGCATCGCAAAAGTATACAAAATCCTGCAATGTCCTAGAATTCTCAATTGGAAGCAAAAGGAGAGGCAATTCAAAGCTTATTTGATGCCATGTTAGCAACCCTAATGGCTAATATTTTTTATGGCATTTCTTACGCCTCGCCTAGAATTCCTAGGAAGCCAAAGGGGCCCTAGACGCAAGTCACAAAGAAGGCTATCCATAGGGACAAAACCCTAATAGAAGAAGAATGGGATAATATTCATGACCCTATCCTCAGAACTAACCCTAAGAGTCTTAGGGAAGCAGCCTATAAGAGAATTAAAAAGAGTGATAGCCAAGAGTCTTTGGTGTACAAGTTATGGTTTTGTATTCTCCCATAGTATATGGTTCATTTTGTGCACCACTTCTCAGAACTAGTTCACGAGTGCACTCAACATTTCAACCCAGATACCGATGCCATTGAAGGCTGGAAATTGAGGATGGTGATTAGCATGGAAGATATTAGGAATATATTATGCATCCCTACTAGAAGGGGAACAAAAAGAATGGAGAGATTCTCTGTAATGGACTTGGAAGAGTTCTAGAGGACTAGAAATTATGCTTTGAACTTTTATAATAAAGAAACAAAAAGGCCCAAGGAAGATGTAGCAAAGCCACCATAGTTTCTAGTTGTACATAATGCTTTCAACTTGGACTTGCACGATGCCTTCTCTATGATGGCTTTTGTTTGCAGCATGGATAGTGATAGGGATGTTCACGAGTTCCAAATGGGTTTGGGTTTTTAGTTGAGAAGACAACATTCCTTATTATGGTATGAATTTGTGGATGTTATTGTTTGGAAGATGTTGGCCCAATTCAAGGAATACAATGCACAACATAGGTTTAGGTTTTCTATTCTTCTTGCTCACATGTTTTTACACTAGAACCCTAACTTCTTTAGAGACCATATGGGTTTGGCTATGTTTGATGAAAAATGGGTAAGAAGGTTGTTTTTTGTGTGGACTCCCCTCCTTTCTATAACTTATGATTACTATGAATTTTCCAACTATTTCTTGACTCTAATTTTGTGAGATTTTAGTAAGGATGGCGAGGGCTATCAACTTTCCACCGAGCAAACTGAGTGGATGCAGAATTTTATTTCTCCTTGCGACTAGTTCCTTGGGGAGGATTTTTCTTTTGTTAGGGTGCATAGTTTTACCAAGGAACCATTTCAGCTCTCGGTATGTGTCATAAACAAGGTACTAGCCCTTGAGGTATTCTGGCAACTAGCGATTATTGACATCAATTTTTGTGAAGGAAAAAAGCAGAAAGGTTTTTTCAAATGCCTTTTGAGATTTCGTATGGTAATAATGTTAAAGAAGCAGACACATGGTCCACTAGAGGCAAAGTTGGCTAATCTGGGGATACTATTAATTTGTGAAAAATGGGATAATAATCCCAATAATGACTTAGTGGATATGAATGTTAAGGTAACTTACAACTCCCAGCCCTACTTGGAAGCTCAATAGAATCCATAGTTAGGCGACTAGGATGATTTATTCATGGACCTGGCCTATGTTCCTACTGATAATAAGAGGCTGCCATGGTTATCTTTCTATTTTACTTTGTTCAATTTCAATGACAAGCTTAAGATGGGGGCCACCATTCACAATCAATTAGCTAAGCAATACTAGTGGAGTAACAAAAAAATTGCACAATTCTAGATTTATCATCAAGAGACTAGATGACTTTATGCCCCGTTCCAGGAGCCCAACATGGATGAAATATTTGACTCTCTTTGGAACAAGGAAGATGATGATATTGATGCAAGTGGAGATTTGGATGTAGACCCAAAGGAAGAAACTTCCATAACGAAAAGGAAAGAAGCAAAGAAGGCCCAACCACAGAGCACTAGGAAGGAAATGAAATTGCCTGACAAAGCTCCATTGAGTGCACAAGTGATCACATCACATTTAGAGGCCTTGCTACCACACACAAGGGATATGAAGAGATCCAAGGTAGCCCAAATATCTTAGGAGGTCATAGAGGTGGATAATTCTCCACCTAAGAAGAGGTTGCACACTGATGCAAAGCCTTAGGAAAGCTTGTAGGAGCCTACATTGAGCCAAGGATCAGAGTCCTCTGCAACTCAGGTATCTTTCCCACCCTCTCTTATTGCTTTACAATATTTTTTCCCCCTCCTACCTCTGTGTCTCCCATTACTTCAATCATTCAACTTCCTTTTTCTTCTTACACACCCATAGGAGTTTTCTCTCAATTCTCCCAAATCAAGCAAATATCTTTCACTCCTCCATGATTTGTTCCATCTTTTGTTAGAGTCCCATCTAGACCCACCATTTCTAACCTTTTTTCTACCATCACATTGGTGCTGAATCAACCTACTAAATAGATGGTTACCTTAGCATCTCTGCTAATACCACCACTTCTTGTGAGTCCTTCTATCACCTCCCAAATTGGACCCTGGCATAGCATTCCCTATTCTCCGCATTAACAGTCTCTCTACCAAAGATGATATCATCTGAGAGCACAAATATCTCGTTCCCTTTTTCTCTTCCTCCCGGTGCTCCCTTCACCAATGAGTTGATTAGGCCACTAGCTGAATTTATTTCCCAATGTGATAGGACTAAGATACCATGGGCTATCAAAGACTAGAAGTGAAGAGAAAAATATGCAACAAAACCTGTCGAGCCATGCATGCATACTCTTTTTAGTGAAGTGCAAGGGTCATTACAATTTTCCAACATGACTCCCAACACCTTCAAACCAAAGGGGAGATGCAATTTAAGGATTATACAATACATGTTGTGGGGATTGATCTACATGTGGCTCAGCTACAGAACAAAGTCGAGCTAATGGAGGAAACTCGGTGATTGGTGACTATTGACTTTATGAAGCATAGTCACCAACTAAAGAAGAAGGAAGAGGAGTTCAAGAACATTAAGGAAAGGTTGGAGACCCTATTGAAAAAGGAAAAGGCTAAGGATGCTAAAATTCAATGAATTTCTCACCAAGCATAGGTGGGAAAGGCCACACTTCAGGGAAAACTTGAAAAGTTCTAGTCCTTGGATCCCATCCTAGTTACCAAACTACAACAAAAAAATTAGGAGTTATAAGACCAGATGGCTCAGGTGGAGAGAGAAGTGCAACAGAAAAATGAAGAGCTCTAGGATCAATGAGCTTGATTGGAGCAGGTAATCTAGCAAAAGAACAAAGAGTTCCATGATCGAAAAGCTTAGTTTGAGAAGGAGATCCGAGAAGTAAAGCTCTCCCTAGAAAAATAATCCACAACCTGAGGCTAGCCTGAGGAACAATTGCTTGCCAAGTTAAGGACGATGTAGGAATGACTATCCACTAGAGACAAGAGAAATGAAGAATTGACACAAGATGTTGGGTAGAAGGTGGTGGAGATAGGTGTTCTGATAAATCCTCCTCGACCCCCTGCTCCTTGATTAGATCTCCTACTAGTAGCCCAAAAATTATATATCTCCTACTGGGAGAGAGTCAATACTTTCTATTAGACTCCTCAACTGACACTCTAATTCATGGCAGAGGGAGCATGTTTAATTAGGGAGGTGCATGGAATGATGGAGCAGGTTCCACAGTTCATTGCAGAAAAGGTGCTCGAGGTAGAGAAGTTGTTGGACAAGTTGTATGCAGTGGAAAACATAGACTTAGTGAATGCAGGGATTGAAGATTGGAGGTCAGCTCCCAAGAAGGTGAGGGAATTCATCTTTTTTCATGCAACCATCCTCCAGGCTAGTAGTTGCTCAGGAACATTGAGTCAGACTATGAACAAAATGTGGATGCAATTATCCAAATTGACTCAAATAGGCTTTCCCTCCCATTTTCTCTCCAACGATTCAGTGGCCACAACAAAGAATATTGCAACAAAGATTGAGGAAAAGTAGTGGGATTTATCTGCTTTTCAAGATTTTAGTCAACCTCCCAATGCTGCAAACATAGAAGGTGTCATCCATCAGATTGTGTGACTTCTCTTTTAGCTTGATTCTATGGTTGGGATCTCCATAGAGCTACCCTTCAAATAAATAATCGATCTGCATGAGGCACAAAATAATCTAAATACCTTATCGATACCATCTGAGGTTGACTAGCTACCTTTGTAGACCAAACTTTTGAAGCTTTGATCATTTCCCAATGTATAAGGCTATGGACTTCACACTAGAAATTTTTGGTTCCCATTCCCCAAGTGAAATTCCCCTGATAGTCACCAAAAGATGTGGATTAAAAAATCCTTAAAGCTCCCTCTTAGTGGTCATTGATAATTTTGTATTGGCCTCGAGCCCTAATTCGCACCTCATATGTTTGAATATCTTTGGGGCCCTTTTGAAGGGCCTTTTCCCACTTGCTCCATGTGTCTATTGCACACTCCTTGGAATTTTTTCTTCCCTTCTCTATCAAGCCCCATCCATTCACCACGTGTCAATAGCACAGGCCTTTGAGAACCCTCTTTCCTTTTCTCTTCCTCTGAGCTCTACCTATGTTCCACATTGCATTAGTCCACAGGTAACTTTTTGGTGGACCCCATAGTCATCGCTTAAAACAAAGACTTCTCCATGTGTCTTCTCCATGAGGAATTTGATTACAAGGAAGTTAAAAATGAATATGAAGCCCCATCATTGTGCCATGTATCCCAACCAATTTTGTGGGTAGGTAACACATGTCTTCATGGGATTTTGTTGCTCCCACTCTAGGACCACATTCATCATTTGTAGAGGGCAGCATCTTATTCAAAGGTGACTACATTCTATGTTTCAAAATCTTTATGTTGCAATGAATTCAGGGAATCATTGTGATGAACATCATTGCTCATGCTTGGAATCTTTTTAGTTACTAGCTCTTTGGTGGTGGGTGATCTATATATACTACTTTGACTCTTGGAAAAGGGTTTTGAAAATCATAGAAAGAGGTGGAAAAGAGACAATAGGCCTTTTGTATTGTTTTGATTATTGTATTAAGACTCACAGACTATGCCATATTGTTTGGCCTCTCTATTTCTTAGTTAATTGATAAGACATTATACTATGTTGTTTCTTGTATTTAGCAGTTTATCTGCAAGACTTCTATAATTTCAATATAAATTTGCTAATGAGATCATGTTTTGAACTATTCTTGTATAGAAAATGTGTATGGAAGTTGTTTTATGTCATTTGATGAACTTCTTAGGTTTTTCATCTATGCTTTTTGTTATTTGTAGACATGCAGATTGTTGAACGTGCCCTTAAAGCTCATCTGAAAGGAAGATTTATTGTGCCCATAATTAACTCTTGGTACATCTCCTTAGATTAAACTTTATTTTATTCATATACTTCATTTTCCCATTCCAAACCCCCAAAATACAAAAGGAGTTGGCTTCTTTAAAAACCTAGAGGTTACTCAGTTTAACACAATTGGTCCCCCATCAACTAAATTTCCCATAAGGTTGTTTGTCTTGCAATTTTAGGCATCAACCAGTCCGACCTAAATGGGACTCATTTTCCCAAAGTGACGAACGGGACCCACAAGACCTATTTTGATTGCTAAAGTGTTGGAGGGTGTGTAAATTAAGTTTATTTGTTGATATTGTTAGGTTTTTTCATTAAAATATTCCTCAGGATGCATAATATGGGGTTATAGGGGCCTATTAGTGATGATATAAAGGTCATAAAATTAGGGGGGTCCAAAATCCAATGTGAAAGTGTAAATAAATACATTTTACAACATTAAATTAAGGAAAAATTAGGTCCTATAGTGTCGAAAAGTGGGTCCTTTGACATTTTCACACTTATTTGGGTCCTCCTTGTGGATTTTGGCTTAATGTTTCCTTGATTTAGTGTTGTAATGTGGATAACACATTCACATTAGATCTTGGGCCCTTGTGAAATAATGGAATTTAATTGTACCTTTCTAAAGTGTTGAGAAGTGTTGTGACACACTTTCACACTTTTCTACAATTTATCGATTAACTAAGCATAATAAACACAATTTTAATGATAATCAACCTTAATCTTTCCTTGTTTGAAGTGTTGTAACATCTAGGCTTTCCATTAATAATTAGGATTTCTTATGCTTTAATTGGCTCCATTTTGCATCCACAAGCCTCATTTATTGCATATTTTTGAGGATAAACCTAACACCAATTAGTAACCAATCATAATTTAGGTGTTTTTGGCTTGTGTGGCCTAGATTTAGTGATTTTCAACTCATTTTCCACCTTGGATAAATGAGTCACACCTAGATTTTTGGGTCCCAAACCTGATTTTACACCTTTCTAAACACTTTTTATTTTTGGTCCCATACATTATGCCAGATGGGACTCATTCGTCACCTTGGGCGAATGAGTCCGATGTGACCAAAATTCAAATTATTTCAAAATTTTGGTGGGATTTTATTCTCCTAGATTTGATATTGGCTTGTAGTGTTGTCATTTTGGGAATTCTTGCAAAATTAGGTATAAATACAAGGTTCCTTCACTCATTTTATCAACCAATAACATAATACTTTTGTGAGAACATTCTTAATCACAATTTGAGTTCACAAGAGAATTCAAGTACATTTAAGAGTAGAATTATTCATCAATTGTTGTAGCAATTCAAGATCCATCATCATGGAAAGTTTATAATTGCATTATTTCATGTTTCATGTTTCATTATTTTATTTCATCATTTGGTTTAATCACCTAAAAGGGGTTTGACCAAGTGAAAACCCTATTCTCTAACAATTAACAAGTTTTCCCCTCTTTAATGTGTGATTTTAGGATTGTAGAATGCATAAAAGTAGATTTGAAGCCTTCAAAGGCACCAAAATGACAAAGTTACAAATGTTTTCAAAGTTGTCATGAAAACTTGTCAAGACTCACAAAAAATTAGATCTAGGGAAAAATATCCCTCCAATTTGCATGAAATTAGTGGGAAAGTGCTTATTTTATCCATCATTAGAGGCTTGTAAAGTTTTAGTTCAAGATTATGCTTCTAGGACACCTCATGACAACACGGGACTGATCCCCTAGTTGTCGAAAATGAGTCCCACTGTATGAGATTTTTAGAGATCTTTATAGATTTGGATACCTATTTGGCTAAAACTTGATCTTGTGCCGAGATGTAGATTTGGGATTGATTCACCCAGAATGGCGAATGAGTCCCACTAGGCCAAAAAATCTAGATTTTTCAAGATTTTAGAGCTACATTCCATCTATAGCAAGTTTCTAGGTGTACACATTCTATTTTACAATTTTTTTATTTTTTTTTGCATTTCCAAGTCATTTACTAAAGCATTGCATCAAACTAGGTTTTACATTTCATCTTGCATGTCATTATCTTTCCCAAGTTTAAACTTTGTGGTGAACCCCTCTTGTAATTTGAAATCATACCATTAGACACCCTATTGTCAGATCTTTTGCCTCTATTCCACTCTTGGGGTGAGATCTCTAGGGTCATCCGTGAATGTGAAGTATAGATTATTGTTTCCCTAGGTCCTAAACCCTAGTGGAGACAAAAGTCTAAGTTACATATTTTTTATTGTTATTTGTATCTTATCATACACATAATCACATGTTTAATGGTGGAAGATTAGTGGTTCATCATCTTGTTGATTCATTTTGATGTAAACCCTACTTTCACCATTTAAAAACTCCCTATCACCCATTAGGAGAAATAGAAGAACAAATACATCTCCTAGAGCTCAATCTATGCCACCTTTGGGTAGATTATTTCAAGCTAGAATACTTGCTACTCATACACAAGAATTTATTCCATGTGGATATACCTAGAAATCAAATATTTGTATCTTTTAGCAGTGGAAACCCTTTAATTTTAGCTTAGAAGGACGATATACTAATCAATTCCCTCAAAAGTATTCCTCATTTCACTGGTGAGACATCCAAAATTCTAGAAGAGCACATCATAGATGTGGAAAACATATGTTCTGTGCATGATGTAACAAAAGAAAATGTGGTTGTTAGGCTACTAGCCACTTCCCTTAAAGGTAAAGCATTGCAATGATATAAAGGCTTGCCACCTAACTCCATTCACAAATGGGATGAGCTAGGTGAAAAATTATGTAAGTATTTTCATGATAAAAGTGACCATTTATCTCTAGTGGAACACTTGAAAATAATCAAAAGAGTACCTCATGAATTCATGAGTGACTTCAATTACAATTTTCAGAAGACCTAGGATAGAATCCATGTCTTAGTAAAACCTTCCTTAGAGTATTCCTTTATTTCTTAAAATCTCTTAATAGTGATATAGATGTTATGATTCAATATATGGGAGGATTTACCTTCTCCTATCTTGGTGGGCCCTACTCTAGTGGTTTCCACAAGCCAACATTCTATTCTACTACATTTTTAGAAGATTGGGGCACCTTGCTCTAAAGTATGAACAATGAATTAGTATCAATGAAGAGGCAGAAAGCTCAAAATAGTAGGTCCTATCAACCTCAAGGTCAAGGTTATCAGCAAAATAAACAACCTTATCAAGGACGAAATTAGTGGAATCATATTAGGCTCATGAATAGCATACATCTAACTACTACCAACATTTCTAAAGCTTTGGTTCCAATTTAAAATAATCTAACCAAAGATAAAATATGGTGTTACCCATGTGAGTATCTTCACAATCAAAATACCTACCAAAATGGAGATTTTGTACAAACTTTAGTGATTTAGAATGAAGCCTCTATCTTAGGGCAGAAATTGGTACAAACCAACTGGTTGCTAGTAGTGTAAATCACTCATATGAAGACTCTTCATTGGTCAATTAGCATCAACAATATTTTTGTGGTATAAATCAAGTAGCTTCTGATATAATATCCCAAAATAAAAGGTCAAAAAGAAGAGCAATGGAGGGTGGTACATATTCCATGGTTACATAGGAGTCAATCTCTCAGCAACCTCAATAGGCTACAAATGTTGGACCAACAGGTAGGAAAACAGATGTTCCATAATCAAATCAATCTACTAGGAGGCCCAAACAAGCAACAAAGTAGACTAAGATCACCCAAGTAATAAGAATAGATGTCCTTGTTCTAAAGGTTCCTTCTAAAACCAACCATCTTTTCAACATAGTGGATCAAATGAAGAAATCTAATGTAAATGTTACTATGTAGGAGGCTCTATCCATTCCATGACAAAGGGATTTTCTACAAAATGCTTTAAAGGAACAACAAATGGGAAATGTACAATAAAAAGAGTAGACTAATCCATCAAGCATCCTAGTGAAACCTAATTAAGAAGTAAACTCTAGAAAAATCAATAAGCCACCCTCTTCTATATTTCTCTAATTATTAGAAATCATATGGTGCATAACTATATGATAGATTTTGGGGCTAGTATTTTTGGTATGCGTAAAGTGAATTTTGATCTACTTGGTCTCAAATATGAATCAATGTATAAGGGGGTTTTATAGTTGGATGGAATTACTATCAAAATAGTGGGAGTAATTAAAATTTTTAAATTGACCTTGCATTCCCTGGCTGTGATGTTTCAGGAGATATATTAGTCATAGACCTTGCTCATTTCTCCATTAGTGTTTTTATAGATTTCTTTGCTAACATATGTGGATACTAATCTTTTGATTATTCTCACATGTTATTTAGAAATAGATATGGTACAAAAGTGACCATTAGGTTTGAGCCCATAGAAATGATACATATAGAACCATACATTCCTAGTCCCATAAGCATAAGTTGTACATTGTATGATCAAAAGAAGGAATGTTCTATTCATGAGCCTGCCAATACTATAGAGGAGGTACTTGATTGTTTGTTGCATGAATGGGGGAATTGTTGGATATTGTAGATATGAGGTTGTCATTGATGTCAACACTATTTCCATTAATGTATTTAAGGTTGTATATGTTGAGGATATTGAGAAAATTGTAATAAAATAAGTTGTAGGTTGTTAGTGATGTAGTGAAGTTCAACATGATGGATAGTT
The DNA here is from genome assembly GCA_007258455.2 of Sequoia sempervirens. NCBI lineage: Eukaryota > Viridiplantae > Streptophyta > Pinopsida > Cupressales > Cupressaceae > Sequoia > Sequoia sempervirens. The sequence goes on from VDFB02026320.1 coordinate 158,463,042, forward strand.
TAGTATATTAATGATAAGAGGTTGCAGATTAAAGGTTTTTTTGACAAGTATATGTATTTTATCCACATAAATATTTGATTGAGTTATGAGTATCTATGTTTTCATAGTTGTTCTCTTGCTTTAGTTGATTTTTCTTAAAGAAGATGATGTGATTCTAGTAATTTGAGTTGTTGCGGATGCTTCTGTGGTGATTCATTATGCTTGTGGATGTTTTTAGAACATTCTATATCTATGTTTCTGGTCCACATTGATTGTTGTGCTCGTGATTGGTGTCTTTCTTCTGTGAGTTCATATTTTTTCATTATCATGGCAGTGTAAGGAAAGCTAGATATGGAAGCAACTCTCCTAACATAAAAACCTCAGGGAAGAATGTAGAGATACCTTTTAAAATTTACAATTACAGTCCAATTAAGATGCACATGAAAGAGATAACATAAATAGAGTATTTGACAAACACATATGAACACCAAATTTATGTGGGAAAACCCTTACGGGAGAAAAACTAATCACACCAAGAGAAGTCACTTTGTATTATAGTAATAAAGATTACATACAGATATCTGACTTATCTTTCTGATGTCAGTTTATAACAACATTCACCATGAACAACCTTGTTACAGAACATTCATGGTACAGTCTTCACAAAATAGAATTCATCCACTTATCATATAGTCACACAGAAATTTGTCGATCCATCGAACCCATCATAATCTGCGATCACAGAGTATATCCATGTCACCCCTGTCTGTCGAACTTCCTCTCAGTAATGGCCACAACAATCCAACTGTTAGCAGTTCCCATTCGGCTCCTCTGATTGGCTATTGATTCACCACATAGGGTAGTCTTCTCTCAATCAGAGTGATCAACCTATGTTGGCATGTAGGTGAGACACAAGAAGTGTCTCCCCAATGCCTATAGGCTTCACCATCGATTTCACCAAGAGTCATCCTTATCACCAAGATGTTACATCAAGTCCAAAGAGCTATCGCTAAGACTTCGTCATGTTGCTAAGACCACATAGCGAGCCTTTATGTTATATTGAGATGTTCAATAGTTGGTAAGACTTATCACTTTCGGTGAGACATCATACTGAAGCTCCAAATTCACATAGACAGTAGAATTTACATCGGCAAGACTATTGTCATTTGCCAAGCCATCACACTGAGCTCTAAGACTTTCTCCAAAGTGATCAATAGTCGGCAAGACTATCCTTTGTCGCTGAGACTTCACACCAAGACCCCTTTATTTATCCAAATGACTTCAATGCAAAACCATTCAGAAAGACATCACACATCGGTAAGACTTCTTACTAAGCCATCGCATGTTACTCTGAGTATATATTATTGGTGAGACAAACCAACTATCACCAAGAGATCATAGTGAAACCTCCATGTTACCCCGAAGACACCAAGAAAATGCTAATCGAGAGACATTCCTATTAGTTAGAATTCTTACCGAACACCCAAGACTCTCCCTGAATACTTCAACATAAAATGTTGTTGGCGAGACAATAGCTATCATTGGGACCTCATACTGAAGTAAGCCTGTCGGCCAAGGGTCTCCCTGATATACGATATGAATGGCCTATCAGCTAAAGATCTCCACTCGACATAGGGTTACAACGACAGTCACAAGTCACAGTGATAAGCTTCTTCGACATGACTTAAACATTGTCTCAGCGACCTGTACAAACCACAAGATACAAAGCTGCTAGTCGGCTAGACTCAAAGCATGTCACACCGACTTTCCTCTCTTAGAGGTTTTAGCTTGTGAGATTGATTCATATGTTTCCAACAGGCTGATAGGGTGATTGTAGCATGTTGTAGATCTTTGAGGCATAAGTTTTTAAGGTGTTCCATATTTGAGGATTTTTTTCGGGGTCCTCACTATGTTTTGCTTGACATTTTTTTGTCTGCATTGATAAATTGTTTATTGACTTGGGCTAACAGTTTGTACACATTTCATATTTTTTTGGGCCAACATGTAGTTGATGTTATCCTTAGTTGTAGATATAAATGATCGATTATTTATACCATTTGATGACATGGTGTGAAATGTATGTTGTGTGCTAAGTGCGAATAATGTTCTAATCTTTCAAAGGTAGAAGTAAAGTGTGAAGAAGAGTGAGTAGATGAAAGTGTTCATGTGCTTAACCAGAACTGTAATCAGGCATTAGAAGATGCTTTTTTCTCAGTTCAAAATCTTCTAGATGTAATTCAAATGTGACTGTAAGACAATGAGTCTTCTTTTGGGAACTAACCCTTTTGTATTTGAGCAGTGTGCCTGAATGCATGTGCATTCCCCATTTGTAATACTTTTAATAGGGTATAATCTGATGGATTAACCTCCACCGTGGTTTTTCCCCTAACAGGGTTTCACCATAAAAATCTTGGTGTTATGTGTGTTTTTGATGTGGTGATGGTTTATGCTTTCATTTTTATTTATTATATCTAAGAATAAGTTTAATATGTATAATTTCTATGACAACTAATTCACCCTCCCCTTCTCAATTGTCTTCCCTTGTGTTTCCAAAAATTAGTATTAGAGCTTGTGTGGAGAAATATAATGTGTACCTTTGTCATTGATGTCAAAGGGGGAGAAGAGTCATGTGAAAAAATGTGAAAGAGCTAAGGAGAAAAGAGTCAAAATCTAAGGGGGAGAAAGTTCTAAGAGAAATTTCAAGAGGGTAGTCAGATGAGAAGGTAAGTATAAATGGAAATTTCCTCTTAAATGTTTTCCTTGCAATAAGATAGGTCATTTTTCCTCAAGATGTCTGGAAAGAGTTCCTAAGCCAAGACCTAACAAGCCTAGATTCCAAAGAAAGTGTTATTATGTTGTTGATGAAGGCATTACAGATGATGAATTTGATAAAGGGAATTTAAGTGAGGATGAATGGATATTTATTGCTATCAAGGAAAATGATCCAGTATCTACTAAATCTGCTAGTTGCATAAATCTAGAGAAAGCTCTAGCTACCAAAGTTGAAGAAAAATATGAATGGGTGATTGACAGTGGATTCTCTCATCACATGAAAGGTGATAAAAGTGTGTGTGTTTCAAATTTGGAGAGATATTTTAATTTCAACACAAACCTTAATGAGATGGTTTACATTAAAATTTTTAAGCAAGTAAAACTACTCTATTTGTAATACAATCAAATATTTCAAATACCTATAATTTTCCTATATTTATAGGGATTTATTAAACCATTTGGCCCTCAGATTTCTATGGGCACAAAGGTTGTTAAAATAACTACCTAGAAAATGAGATTTGACGCTTAATATGCAAGCTAAGATGATTTCTATGTGCAAATGTGTGTTGGAATGATTAGTGGTATGCTTCTAAATGAAACAAGATGATGGAAGGGATAATGGATGCAACGATAAATGAAGGATGATGTTGATGATAGATGAACAACTAAAGATGAGTGAGATGATATCCAACTATAGTGAACTATCCATGATTATGCATATGCTCAAATGCAAACATAAAACTCAAAGTGTGGATGAAAAATGGAATTATAAAACTATTCCAATTTGTATTTTAGAATAGCATTATAACATTACTCAAAAGGTGGATGATAAATGCTAAGGAAACAGGGTGTATTTATAGGGTTTCTCAATAATTTTGTGAGATGGCACCCATCAACGGTCTAGATTTGAAGGATAAACGATAGATGGTGGAGATGAAATAAACTAGGATGTTGTCCCCTTGACCAAGGACAACATGCCATGTGTGTGGAGAGAATCCCTTGACCAATTGGAAGCATGCCAAATGTATGGGATTCCCAAGTGTGTGAAACAAAGACTCATGTGATCCAAATTTGTTGGAAGTGTGGGGGAATAAAGCCATGTTCTTTTTCTCATTGGTGGAAGTGTGTGAGGATAATTCTAATTAATAATTAGGCTTATTTATTTTCATGTGACCTTTATGAGGTGGCACACAAAAAGTTGTAGAAATGTGCTTGAATTCTTAATCAGGATTAAGGAAGGTTAATTAAATAAATATGTTTAGGGTATTTTGTTTATTTAATTATTTAGAAGAATGTGAATTAGAATAATTAAAAGGAAAGTGAAAAATATAAATAAAGTAAGACCTTATTTATATGTAGTTGAAGCATTAATCAAATAGGTTGTATTTAATTAATTGAATATGATGACCGTTTTTAGGTGTATACATTTTTCCCCTATTTGAAGTGATGTGTTTACACGTTACTTCAAAGAAGATTTTGATGTCAATGCTTAGATGATGTGAGATTTTTATGCCCTAGATGATGCAATATTTTGATGCCCCAGACAACGCAAGATTTTGATGCCCCAGACAATGCAAGATTTTGATGCCCCAAGCTTTGAATTTTAGGTATTGATGAATATAAGGATGTGAAAATGAAGTGTTGAATGATGTGATAAGTGTTGTGATGATGCAATGATGATCCAATGTTGATTTAGTGAAGGTTTGATGTTAGAGACTATTTATCTCTCAAAATTGAGTTGCAAGCTCTTTCTTTGAATAGTGTTGATTAATTACCCCTCCTTTTTGGTAAAAATGGGAAATAAATCCCACCATAATTCCCTCCATTTTACCCCTAAAAGGTTAACATGGTAAAAATGGGATTCATTTTTAAATTTTGAGTTTGGAGAAGTTGAATATTGGAGAGCTTAGAGGAAGATGGTGATCCCATACCACAAGCATTGTTTCGAGCGTCTTCGTCAACCTGATCAGCCTGCTGTCTCAGGACCTATAGTATTATTTACGAGAATCTTCTTTGTTATTCATTTTCTTGCCATTTAGAAGTATTTTCAATGTCATAGATAAATGTTGTAGCTTATGGGATGTCATTTATGCACTTTTGGGCGATTTTTTTGTCATTTTTGAGTATTTTTGAGCATGTTTAAGAGTTTTGGAACCTTTGGGGTCCCAAATGGCACCTCTTGTAAGCTTGAAATTCAATCTTTCATGTGTTTTAAGAGTTTTGGCACCTTTGGGGTCCCAAATGGTGCCTCTTGCAAGGTTGAAATTGATGTTTTTGAGTCTTTTGAGAGTTTTGGCATCTTTGGGGTCCCAAATGGCATTTCTTGCAAGCTTGGAATTTAATTTTTTGGACTCTAACACTATTTTGGTGCCTTTGTTGTCCAAAGTGGAACCTCTTGCAAGCTTGAAAATTGAGGTTTTTGGAGTTAAACTATGTTTTGGCACCTTTCAGGTCCCAAGTGGCACCTCTTACAAGCTTGGAAAACATTTTTTTGAGATGCAAACTATATTTTGGATCCTTTGGGGTCCCAAATGGTGCCTCTTGTTGCCTTGGAAAGTTTTCATCTTTATTAATTTGAGGTAGTTTAGCTTTTCATTTGACCCATTTTACGGGGTGTGAGTGCGGATAGCCCTTGGAGCGATGTTTGTAAGATGTCCTTGAAGCCTAGAAGTCATTAGTTTGTCATGTTTCAAATTGATTTCAGTCAGATTGTGGTATGTGCAAAGTTTGATTGATGTTTTGCATGATGGTTTGATCTCATGATAGGTGAGAATCAAATGAAAAACTAGTGTTGTATTGTCCTCATGATAGGCGAGGAACGATAATAGGGTTGATAGCATATCCTTCTCATGATAGCCAAGGAATGATGGTAGGATTGCTAGCATATCATCCTCATGATAGGTTAGGAATGATGGTGTGATTGGTAGCATATCATCCTCATGATAGGCCAGGAATGATGGTAGGATTGATAGAAAATCATCCTCATGATAGGCAAGGAACACTAGGTTGATTGATAGCAGACCATCCTCATGATAGGCAAGGAACGATGGGTTGATTGATAGCAGGTAATCCTCATGATAGGAGAGGAAAAATGGGTTGATTGATAGTAGGTCATCCACATGATAGGTGAGGAATGATGGGTTGATTGATAGCAGATCATCCTCATGATAGGTGAGGAATGATGGGTTGATTGAATGAGATGTTGATTGTTCTGATTGATTTGATTTGAATGACTGCACATTAGCTTGATTTAACATGACATTGATTGACTAATTTGTGTTCATGATTAGGGAGATGGAGATGTACTCCAGTCTCAGGAGAAATTCTCAAAGACCTAAAACATGGTTCACTAGTTGTTGTTAGCTGACTTAGAGATTATCTCTCATTGTGGGTTGACTTCCTTGTTAGACATACCACAATATAGAATCAACAGAGGTTTATTGATAGCTTTGGTAGAGAGATGGCATAGTGATCATAATATGTTTCATTTAGCAACTAGAGAGATGATTGTGACTCCCAAGGATGTCTATCATATTCTACGGATCCCAGTGATGGGAGAGATAGTAGTGTACGATCAGATAGAGCAGGGTGGGATAGCTACATTGCAAAGATTATGTTGAGATGATCATGTTATGGGCTGATGGATCCCTTGGACATAGATGATTAGTAGATATGCTCCCTTACTATGTCTGCTTTCCAGATTTATTGGTGGATTCCTTTGTCCTAATCATAGGTTAAAGGGATTTTCAGTAGGTTGGGGTCATGTGCTATCGTGGATGACACTTGATGGTACGAGGTATGCGTGGGGCTCATCTATGTTAGCCCACTTATATTCGATATTTGCACAAGGTTGTCTATTACAAGGCGACGAGTTTGTCATGTGGTGTCACATTACTGCAAACTTGGGCATGGGATTATATAGCTGTCACTCAACCCATGGGAGAGAGACATCAACCACCAGGGAGACCCTATGTTTTTAGTTATAGTGGGCCACATGTTGAGCATAAGCTGGGCAAGGTTTCCTATTGGAGGTGTGTGCTAGATGATTTGGAGACTGTCACATGGTGGCAATACTTAAATTATGAGCAGTGCCCAAAGGATCAACTAGAGATGCCATATATGTTATTATCCTGCTATTTGATTGGGAAGACACATGTTGTTCTTGAGTGATACCTATATCTACAAGTATGTTGACAATTTGGATGGGTTCAGGGGATGCCACTGGGAGTTTCCCATTATGCACAGTGACAACAGGATGTTTTAGAGTGGGGCCCCTATGTATCATATGAGGTAGTTTGTATAGAGTATTATACCTTGATGTTGGAATATGTGCCTCAATCTCATAGGTTGTAACCTCTGGAAAAGAAAAGTCGGTGTGACTTATTTTCTATCTGGCTGACTGGTAGTTTAGTAACCTTGTGTTTTGCTCATATCACTGAGACTTTGCTTCTGTCTTGCTGACTGATGATGTCACTGTGACTTGTGGCCTTCATTGTAACCTTCTACCAAGTGGAGACCTCTAGCCAATGGTTTGGTGCCTAGCAGATGTTGGGGAGACTCATGGTGACTAAATCATCAAGGTAACTCAAGTGTGTTGGTACCTGGTCCTAGCAATAGGGAGATGTCTCACCGATTGTAGCCATCAGGGTGACTTGAACATTCGGGAAGATCTCTTCACGACTGGGAGATGTCTGGCCAACTGTATACACTCGGAGTAACTCAAGGGTCTCGATGAGAAGTCTTGCCAATAGCATCTTCTTGTGGTAAGCGGTGTAACTCATATGTGTCAGAATGTTGTCTTGGTGATGATAGGAAGTCTTGCGGATATCGGCATGACCTTTGGTCTATCTAGCCAATGTGGAAATTAGTATGACTTGTTCCTATCGGCATGAAGTCTTGGTGACCAGGAGATGTCTCACCGATTGGAATCATCGAGGTAATGAAAGGGTTCTCTATGACCTCTTGGAGACATGGAATTTTTGGTTGACAAGAGACTTTGGGGTGACTTGAAGGCATCGGTATGATGTCTTGGTGAGGAGCGATTGACTTGCTAATGGGAATCCTGATGTTGGTATGACTCTTGGTGACTGCTCAGTGTTTGGTATGACTTGAAGTCTCGGTATGATGTCTCATTGAATGGTGATGTTCTGGCTGATGAGAATACTAAGGTCAATGTGAAATGAAGAGCTTGTTATGAATTCTTGGCGAAGAGTGATAGTCTTGCCGATGGGATTGATGAGGTCGATGTGACTCTGGAGCATTGGTATGATGTCTCATCAAACAACGATGGTCTTGGCGATAACAATACAAGTGGTGATCATCGGTATGAGGACTTGGTGACACGACAAAGTCTTAGCTATAGCTTTTTGGACTCGGTGTAACCTCTTGCCGATAGGGATGACTCTTGGTGATATTGTTTGTCAAGTCTTGTGGCATTAAGGAGACATGGATAGTGTCTCACTGACATGTGACACAAGTTGATCATTGTTGACCGAGTGGATGACTGTCCGATGCGGTGTGACCTAGAGGTATTATCTTCCATGCAAGGAACTGGAAACATCTACGATGTTGAGCTAGATGATTGACCATTGTGATTTGATAGTTGGAAAAGAATAATTTCATAGAGCCTGTTGAGAATGAATGCATAAAGGTATGCATCAGATGTTTTGTATAGAAGAGCTAAAAATCCAAGGAGTTGAAGAGCCAAGAGCAAGAGAGAGAGCGATAGAGTGAGGACGGAGTGGCTGGCTGAAAGGCCGAGGCCATGAGGTCGAAGCAGAGGAAGAGAGAGGAAGGGGTATGCTGCTAGAATCTCTCCTAATCATGAATGCCATGGTTGATCTCTCAGGGAGAGTTTGCTACTAGATTGTATCCAGAATGAAAAAGATGTAATCTCTGGAAAGGCTAAGAGCCTGAAACTGTATTGTAACTTTCTGTTGTTGAACAATACAATGGCTCAAACTTTGGAGAGTGGGGTTTTTTACTCGAAAGGGTTTTCCCCACGTAAAATATTCGTGTTCTATTTTTTGTAGTATCTTTCATCTGTGTTGTTGCTTTCTATTGAATTTACATGTGTTTCTCTTAGAAGGATTAATGTGGGAAATAAATTGTGTATGTTTCCACTTTAGGACATAGTAGTGCATGTCTTTGAGGCAACCTAATTGAAATGAAAGTTACCGAAGGCACTACTGTTTGGAGTTTCTATGAGATGCCTCCATTTTTTCCCTTACAAGTGGTATCAGAGCCTTCTTCTAGTTGTTGGTTTTGGATATTTTTCTTGTGAATATTTCTTAGTTTGTGGGGATGGAGGAAATCTGGAGGAATGAAATTTTTTATTAATCCTTTAGTGAGTGGAAGTCTTGTGGTATTCTGAGATAGCATGCAGCTTCAAGGATGGTCAAGATGGAAAAGGGAGTTGATCATGTTGTGATCTATGTCTCCTAGCTGGTGGCGGTATAACCTTGAAGTATGAGGTGGATTTCTTTTCTTTGTGACTGTGTAGCAGTAAAGCTTTCATATTCGGTGTTTTTCTAAGAGGCTCCTTGATGATATGGAGAATCCTAGTTTGTTTCTTAGCCATGGAAGAGAGTGCTTATGCTAGGTGGTGTTCCCTAGTGTTGGAAGGCACTATTTCTTGTTAACCTTGAATACATAAAGGCTATGGAGTTAATCATTAGTTGATTTTCAAGATTCTAAAATAGCCTTTCTCTCTTTCTCAGATGCATGTACATGTTTGTGGTTTAGATTTGGCCTGAAAGGGGCCTGGATTTTCTTGAACTGTTGTTTCCTTTTTAAGGATGTTTTGTATTTGCATGGTTCTGTGGTTTTACAAGTTTTACAAGGTTAACCAAAAATTATGGTTATGTGCAACTGTTGATAAGCTATTTTCTAAAGCCTAACTTTTGGGGTGTTGTTGGATGAGATATTTGCAGTTCTGCATGCATGCTTTGTGCATGGTTTGAGGAGGTGTGTTTTCTTCTCTACATGGGAGTGTTGGTACATGATTTGTCACTCAGCATTCCTGTGGTGGTGCTTGTGGGTTCCTTGATTATGGTGCTCGTTGTGGACATAATTGGAAAATCAGATTTGGCATGATCTGGTGTTTGAGTCATGTTTTCTATGTGGTTATTCTCTTTAAGATCTTAGTTTTTCATTTCCAATGCAATGATGGGTTCGCATGTTTTTGTTGAATGGATCTATGGGTTGTGCAATGTTGTAGGCTATCTTTACCTACATGGTTGTTGTGAGACAACTCAGAAGTGGACTGTCTATATCCACGAGGTTGATTCATTGTTGGTGCAAACTTGTTAGCTGGCCTTGTTTGTGGTCACTTGTGCATTGGTGTGGTGCTTTGAGATGAGAGGATGGATAAATTGAGTACCTGAATAGTCAGTTATGGGAACCTGTAGTAGGTGGTCATGATGCTTGGAGAGCTCAGGTGTCATGTTTCAGTGGGAGCTTTAGTAGTGACTGTGGATTCATCACGTGGTGGTGAATAGTCTTCTTTAGTGTTGTAGATGTTTCTTGGGAGAGCTCTTAGATCATGTTGTTGCGGAAGGGTTCATTCGCATTTGCATGGACATTACTTGAAGATGTGCAACATCTTGGATCCATGGAGGATGCTTGGAGTCTTTGGTTAAGGTGTTGGTGGTGCTTGACAGGTGATGTTTTTTTTTAGTCTATTTGTCATATGTCATGGTATACTCTTGTTTGCACACTAGAGTTTTGGCATTGTGCATTGTACTTGAGACAATGGTGATGTCACTTGAAGTATGGAATCTCCTATGGGGATGTGTAGATCATGGTGTCATGATAAGTTCCTGATTCAGATGATTGGAGCTTTGACAGTGGTCTGGTAATTCTTTGTGTATTGGGTGCTTTGATTATTTGCTTGATACTTCATGATAATGCAATAATGCAGTTGAAGTTTAGCATGAGATGATTGGTTGCTAGTACTCATGGATACATGAAGAATAAGGAGAGGTTGTCTTTCTCTTATGAGAGAAGTGTTGCTGCTTGTTATTCTTGGTGAAGTTTTCAGCAGAAAGTCTGAGAAGCCTACACCTTGGTTGAACGTGAGTTCAATAAGAGACCTATGAGGAGATTTCTCTTGGATTAGTCATGATGACTTGTTTATCTTGAAGGAGTATTGTCGTTCCCACTCTTGGTCTACTCGACAGTTTATCTGAAAGGTATTTGGCCCATTATATTTTTTAGATGTGTTTTATTAAGTTCACTTTCATGATATGGATCTTGAATTGTTTTCTAATGGTTCTGGAGGATTCATAGTGAAATATGTATAGTTTTGTTTTATCTCCTTGTTACTAATGAGAATTGGTAGGAGATGTTGTATGGGCTGATTTCCTAAAATGGGGAATGAAGTAGCTTGATCTTCTTTGAGATTCTTACATCCATGTTGGTTTTAAAGTCAGTTTGATCTTGGTGATTGAATGGATGGATGTTGTTAAGGCTTTTCTTTTAGGATGTGAAGAAGATCATTCTTGACATAGATCGCTGCTAGAAGTGTATGTAGGAGGATGTTCTATAGGAAGATGATGTGTAGAGTTTTTCTCTGTGGCCATAATGGTTTGTGGTGAGAGAAACGTGTCTTGTAGCATTTTGTTGTAGGTTGTGCATATCATTGTGGATATTTCCTTGGTACTACATGGCTACATTTTTCTATGTGATGTTATTTGGTAGACTTGCGATGCCTTTTGATCTTTTAGATCTGGATTACTCAGGTAGTGGGAGTTTCTGTATGTGTCTTGTCATCTTAGACTGGTTGGAACTTGGAGCTTGTATTTGTTGTTGATGAGTTGGTTCTAGTTTGGCATAAGTTTACTATTGTTGATACCTATGAGGTATGTGAGATTGGATGGATTAGCATGAGCTATGGGTGCTATTTATAGTCGTGTGGGTTTATCAGTTGGATGGAAGCAGTCAATTTGATTGTTGTTCTAGCTAATGTTCTATATCTTGTTTCTGGAGAATGAATTCACTATTGTGTTCTGATTGAAGCTTTGAAGTTGAAATTGCTTCTGTATAGCATCTGAGCACAGTGAAGTGGTAGCAGTATCTTGTTGGGGATATCACTGGGATCTTTTGCTTGTGTTCATTGGAATGGTGCTTATACACCTTGGATTTGTATTCTTCTTCCATAGGTGGCATGTTGGAAGATGATAGGATTGTTGCCTGAAGGTGAACATCTTGGATGTTGGAGAAAAATTCTTGATGGAGCATGAGAGCATGTTTGAGATCTATGTGGTTTCCTAAAAGGCTGTGATCAGTTGCCTTGTTAACAGCGATTTGCAGTTGGATGCCTGGTCTTTGTTGCAGACTGTTGGGTTGACTATTATCTATGGAATCATGTTGATCGGGTGTCTTGAGTGTTGTAGGGTTTGAACTAGTTGAGCTAGTGTGATCTTAGTTCCTAGTTGCTTTGGAGGTGCCTGTGTGATCTTCGTCAAGTGGGAGATTTTTGGAATACGTGCCTCAATCTCATAGGTTGTGACCTCTAAAAAAGAAAAGTTGGTGTGACTTATTTTCTATCTAGCCGACTGGAAATTTAGTAACCTTTTGTTTTACTCATGTCATTGAGACTTTGCTTCTGTCTTGCCGACTGATGATGTCGTTGTGACTTGTGGCCTTCACTATAACCTTCTACCGAGTGGAGACCTCTGGCTGACGGTTTGGTGCCTAGTAGAAGTCGGGGAGACACATGGTGACTGGATCATCAGGGTAACTCAAGTGTGTCGGCATGTGGTCCTAGCGATAGGGAGATGTCTCGCCGATTGTAGTCATCATGGTGACTTGAACATTTGAGAAGATCTCTTGGCGACTGGGAGATGTTTGGCCGACTATATACACTCAGAGTAACTCGAGGGTCTTGGTGAGAAGTCTTAGCAATATGTAAAGTCTTGCCGATAGCATCTTCTTATGGTCATCGGTGTAACTCATATGTGTCAAAATGTTGTCTCGATGATGATAGGAAGTCTTGCCAATATTGGCATGACCTTTGGTCTGTTTGGCCGATGTGGAAATCGGTATGACTTGTTCCTATCGGCATGAAGTCTTGGCGACCAGGGGATGTCTCGCCAATTGGAGTCATCAAGGTAATGAAAGGGGTTCACTATGACCTCTTGGCTACATGGAATGTTTGGCCGACAGGAGACTTTGAGGTGACTTGAAGGCATTGGTACGATGTCTTGGCAAAGAGTGATTGTCTTGCCAATGAGAATCCTAATGTCGGTATGACTCTTGGTGATTGCTTGGTGTTCTTGAAGGCTCAGTATGATGTCTCATCAAATGCTGAGGTCTATGTGACATGAATAGCTCATTATGAAGTCTTGGCGAAGAGCGATAGTCTTGCTGATGGGATTGTTGAGGTTGATGTGACTCTGGAGCCTTGGTATGATGTCTCATCGAATAAGGATGGTCTTGGAAATAATGATACAAGTGGTGATCATCTATATGAGGTCTTGGTGACATGGTGAAGAATGATTTCATAGAGCCTATTGAGAAAGAATGCATAAAGGTATGCATCAGATGTTCTATATAGAAGAGCTAAAAAGCCAAGGAGCTGAAGAGCCGAGAGCAAGAGAGAGAGCGATAGAGTGAGGACCGAGTGGCTGCCCGAAAGGCTGAGGCCATGAGGTCGAAGCAGAGGAAGAGAGAAGCAGGGGTATGCTGCTGGAATCTCTCCTAATCATGAATGCCATGGTTGATCTCTTAGGGAGAGTTTGCTACTAGATTGTATCCAAAATGAACAAGATGTAATATTTGGAAAGGGTAAGAGCCTAAAACTGTATTAACTTTCTGTTGCTGAATAATGCAATGGCTTGAACTTTGGAGAGTGAGGTTTTTTTACCTAAAAGGGTTTTCCCCACCTAAAATCTTTGTGTTCTATTTTTTGTAGTAGCTTTCATCTGTGTTGTTGCTTGCTGTTTAATTTACATGTGTTTCTCTCAGAAGGATTAATGTGGGAAATAAATTGTGTATGTTTCCACTTTAGGACATAGTAGTATGTGTCTTTGAGGCAACCTAATTGAAATGAAAGTTACCAAAGGCAATACTATTTGGAGTTTCTATGAGATGCCTTCATTTTTTCCCTTACACTTGACCCCTGGTTTATGGGATTATGTTCTGTATATTACAAATGCTAGGATGACCAAGGATTATTCAGAGTTCTTTCACATTCATCCCTTTCCTAGATTTACTCATCCAGAGGAGCTAGTCCCACTAGTTGATGGAGAGGGAGGAGATGACAAGGGTGGTGATTATGGTGGGGAGGGAACTTGTAGAGGTGATGATGGTGGTATAGAGGGTGGTTGCAGAGGTGATGGTGGTGGGGAAAGTGAGGGTGGTGTAGTGGGTGGTGGTAAGAGTGATGGTGGTGCAGATGGCAGCCATCCATTGGATTTTGTAGTTTTGAGGTGTAGGAGGAGCATCACCATAGCTTAGGTAGTGCTTCCAAGGATTTGGATTGGGATACCCCCATATCAACAGTCAACATAGATAGCAGCATTGTAGGTAGAGGTTCAGTCATTTCAGAGTGAGATAGCATAGGCTTAAGCACAGATTGTGTCCCTTCACAATGAGTTAGGGTAGTTTCAGGCGCAAATTGATATTTTGAGGACTGATAGAGGAACAAATAGGAAGCAGATACAATAGTTGCATTCACAAAGGATAATACTTACTTCTGAGAGGGATGCCTCTAAACACTAGAAAGAGCAGGTTGAGACCATTACTGAGATGATATAGTAGATGACACCATCTATAGGTACAACAAACTTCTTCAGAGATATCTGTCACATTTCTCAAGAGTTACAGTTTTACAGAGGTAAATATAATGAGTTGGTTCCTCTTGAGTGACGAGAGAGTTTCGTATAGTCTTGTTCTTGCATATCTCATTCTTGGACTATGAGCATGGGTGTCATGTAGGCATTTCCTAGAGATAGGATGAAATATCGCATCATCTGACTCACAACTCATTGCCAAAATTGACCCATTAAAGTACTTACTCAACAAATTTGCTTTAACAAGGAGGTTAGCCAAGTGGGTCATGATATTGAGTGAGTTCAACATCCAGTATGTGGATAGGAAAGCAATTAAAGGTCAAGCCATAGTAGATCAACTGACTGAAGCACCATTGTGAGATAATAATCCAATGAACATTGAATTCCATGATAATGATGTCCTAACCATATCTACACAATAGAGGCTACTACACTTTGATGGCTCTTATACAAAACATGGATCAAGTGTAGGAATCTTGTTTGTCTTGCCACAAGGATACACAATTCCAAAATCCTACAGATTAATGTTCCCCTGCACAAACAACATAGCTGAATATGAAGCATTGATCATTGGAATCAAGATAGTTGTTGAATGGAAAATCACAGAATTGCTAATCTATGGTGAATCATAATTGGTCATCAACCAAGTCAATGATGATTATAAAAAAAAGAATGACAAGTTGCTTCCTTACAAAAGGATGGTGGATGATTTCAAAAAGTACTTTGTTGAGATCAGTTTGCATAGGTTCCCAGAATAGAAAACAAGGCTATCTCTATTTCTAGGGATTTATTAAACTGTTTGGCCCTCAGATTTCTATGGGCACAAAGGTTGTTAAAATGACTACCTAGAAAATGAGATTTGATGCTTAATATGCAAGCTAAGATGATTTCTATGTGCAAATGTTTGTTGGAATGATTAGTGGTATGGTTCTAAATGAAACAAAACAATGGATGCAATGATAAATGAAGGATGATGTTGATGATAGATGAACAAATGGAGATGAGTGAGATGATATGAAACTATAGTGAACTATCCAAGATTATGCATATGCTCAAATGCAAACATAAAACAAACTAACCTAAAATGTAACTATTATGCAATGGGGATGATAAAATGTAACTATGAAGCAATTAATTAATCTAAGATGAGAATGCAAAGTAACACATGATATGAAAACTAAGTACAAGACTCCATGAAATCTCCAAGCTCCTACGAAAAACTTTCATGGTGACAATACTCAAAGTGTGGATGAAAAATGGCATTATAACACTATTCCAATTTGTATTCCAAAATAGCATTATAACATTACTCAAAAGGTGGATGATAAATGGAATTATAACACTATTCCAATTTGTATCTCAAAATAGCATTATAACATTAATCAAAAGGTGGATGATAAATGCTAAGGAAAGAGGGTGCATTTATATGGTTTCTAAAGCATTTTGTGAGGTGGCACCCATCAATAGTCTAGATTCGAAGGAGAAATGATAGATGGTGGAGATGAAAGGAATCAAGATGTTGTCCCCTTGACCAAGGAGAACATTCCATGTGTGTGGAAAGAATCCCTTGACAAATTGGAAGCATGCCAAATGTATGGGATTCCCAAGTGTGTGAAACAAAGAACCATGTGTTGCGTGACATCCATGCTCATAGTAACACAATGGAAAGGATTAGTGGTCTGATTCTAAATGAAACAAAACAATGGAAAGGATAATGGATGCAAAAATAAATGAAGGATGATGTTGATGATAGATGAACAAGTGGAGATGAGTGAGATGATATGAAACTATAGTGAACTATCCATGATTATGCATATGCTCAAATGCAAACATAAAACAAACTAACCTAAAATGTAACTATGATGTAATGGATATGATAAAATCTAACTATGAATCAATCAATTAATCTAAGATGAGAATGAAAAGTAACACATGATATGAAAACTAAGTATAAGACTCCATGAAAGCTCCAAGCTCCTACAAAAAACCTACATGGTAACAATACTCAAAGTGTGGATGAAAAATGCATTATAACACTATTCCAATTTGTATTTCAAAATAGCATTATAGCATTACTCAAAAGGTGGATTACAAATTCTAAGTAAAGAGGGTGTATTTATAGGGTTTCTCAAGCATTTTTTTAGGTGGCACCCATCAATGGTCTAGATTTGAAAGAGAAATGATAGACAGTGGAGATGAAAGGAATCAAGATGTTGTCCCCTTGACCAAGGACAACATGCCATGTGTGTGGAGAGAATCCCTTGACCAATTGGAAGCATGACAAATGTATAAGATTCCCAAGTGTGTGAAACAAAGACCCATGTGCTCCAAATTGCTTGGAAGTGTGAGGGAATAAAGTCATGTGATTTTTCTCATTGGTGGAATTGTGTGAGTATAATTCTAATTAATAATTAGGCTTATTTATTTTCATGTGAATCCACATGGTTTTATAACCCCCCACACTTCCAACAAATATGGAGCACCTAGGTCTTTGTTTCACACACTTGGGAATCCCATACATTTTGTTTCCAATTGGTCAAGAGATTCTCTCCACACACATGGCATGTTTTCCTTGGTCAAGGGGACAACATCCTAATTCCTTTCATCTCCATCGTCTATCATTTCTCCTTTGAATCTAGACTGTTGATGGGTGCCACCTCACAAAATGCTTTAGAAACCCTATAAATACACCCTCTTGCCTTAGCATTTATAATCCTCCTTTTGAGTAATGCTATAATTCTATTTTGAAATACAAATTGGAATAGTGTTATAATGCCATTTTTCATCCACACTTTGAGTATTATTACCATGCAGGTTTTTCATAGGAGCTTGGAGCTTTCATGGAGTCTTATACTTAGTTTTTTGTATCATGTGTTACTTTGCATTCTCATCTTAGATTAATTAATTACTTCATAGTTACATTTTATCATCTCCATTGCATCATAGTTACATTTTAGGTTAGTTTGTTTTATGTTTGCGTTTGCTAATGTCAACACAAACCTTAATGAGACAATTTACATTCAAAGTTTGAAGTAAAACTACTCTATTTCATAATACAATCAAACTGTTCAAATACGTATCAATGTTCTCTATTTCTAGGGATTTATTAAACTGTTTGGCCCCCAGATTTCTATGGGCACAAAGGTTGTTAAAATCACTACCTAGAAAATGAGATATGATGCTCAATATGAAAGCTAAGATGATTTCTATGTGCAAATGTGTGCTGGAATGATTAGTCGTATGCTCCTAAATGAAAAAAAATGATGGAAAGGATAATGGATGCAACGATAAATGAAGGATGATGTTGATGATAGATGAACAAGTAGAGATGAGTGAGATGATATGAAACTATAGTGAAATATCCATGATTATGCATATGCTCAAATGCAAACATAAAACAAAATAACCTAAAATGTAACTATGAAGCAATTAATTAATCTAAGATGAGAATGCAAAGTAACACATGATACAAAAACTAAGTATAAGACTCCATGAAATCTCCAAGTTCCTACGAAAAACTTGCATGGTAACAATACTCAAAGTGTGGATAAAAATGGCATTATAACACTATTCCAATTTGTATTTCAAAATAGCATTATAACATTACTCAAAATGTGGATGATAAATGCTAAGGCAAGAGGGTGTATTTATAGGGTTTCTCAAACATTTTGTGAGGTGGCAACCATCAACAGTCTAGATTTAGAGGAGAAATGATAGACGATGGAGATGAAAGGAATTAGGATGTTGTCCCCTTGACCAAGGACAACATGCCATGTGTGTGGAGAGAAAACCTTGACCAATTGGAAGCATGCCAAATGTATGGGATTCCCAAGTGTGTGAATCAAAGACCCATGTGCTCCAAATTTTTTGGAAGTGTGGGGGAATAAAGCTATGTGCTTTTTCTCATTGGCAGAAGTGTGTGAGAATAATTATAATTAATAATTAGGCTTATTTATTTTCATGTGATCTTTATGATGTGGCACACAAAAATTTATAGAAATGTGCTATAATTCTTAATCAAGATTAAGGAAGATTAATTAAATAAACACGTTTAGGGTATTTTGTTTATTTAATTATTTAGAAGAATGTGAATTAGAAGAATTAAAAGGAAAGTGAATAATATAAATAATGTAAAACCTTATTTATATGTAGTTGAAGCATTAATCAAATAGGTTGTATTTAATTAATTGAATATGATGACCATTTTCAAGTGTATACAAAAAGTAAATTTGTGAGCTTGGAAAAGTATGATGGTGGTGTTGTAAGATTTCATGATGAAAAAGTTGGTGTAATCCGTGGCAGAGGATCTATTTCTCTTGATCGTAAGCATAATACTAATGATGTTCTATTAGTGGAAGGTTTGAATCATAATCTCTTAAGTGTTGGACACATGGTTGAAAAGGGTTACAATATTCAATTAAAGGATGTAACTAGTAAAATATTGGGGAGTTCCAGAAATGTGATTGTATCTGGTACAATATATGAAAGGTAATATCTTTCACGTAAGTACTAGTGGTGAAAGTTGTTTGATTGCTCAAGTTGATGAAAGTTGGTTGTGGCATAGGAGATTGTGTCATGTAAAATTTGAAAATATTATCAAGATAAGTCCTACTTAGGCAGTGAGAGATCTTCCTAAGTTGATAAAACCTACTAATGCTATATGCAAGGAATGTTAGTTAGGCAAGAAAACTAGAGTTTCATTCTAGAGCAAATAGCATTGTTCAAATGAAGTGTTGGAGCTTGTGCATACTAACTTGTGTGGTCCTTCTAGAATCATAATTTTACAAGGAGACATGTATTTCATGTTACTTATTCATGATTATTCTAGATCTATGTGGGTTACTTTCTTCAGGGAAAAATATAAAGATCTAGAGAAATTCAAGATTTTTAAGGCTATGGTTGAGACAGAGACAGGTCTGAAGATTAAATGTCTAAGATTAGATAGAGGTGGTGAATTCATTTCCCATGAGTTTATTTCTTTTTGTGAAGAGCATGTGATAAAGATATAAGTATTTTCCCTACGGACCCCTCAACAAAATGGAGTTGTGGAAAGGAAGAACAAGACAATTCAAGAAGCTTCTAAGACCATGATGCTAGAAGGAAATTTTCTCATATCTACTGGAGAGAAGTTGTGAGGACTGCCATTTACACTCTCAACCGGGCACATGTCAACAATGATACCGGTAAGACTCCTTAGGAGCTATGGTTTGGTCATAAGCCTACTGTTAGATACTTGAAAATCTTTGGGAGTAAATTCTATATCAAAAGAGATGAAGATATAGGAAATATTGATGCTAGAAGTGATGAAGGAATATCTCTTGTTTATTCTACTAAAAGTAAAGGCTACCAGTGCTACAATAAGAGATTGAGGAAAGTAATTGAAAGTGATAATGTCAAGGTTGATGAAGACACAGTTAGACCATCCAAAACCTATAGATATGATTTAGACAATTAGAATGACAGTTCAGATAAAGGAAAGAAAGTTCAAATTCTAAATCAAGTTCAAATTATTCTAGTGAATCTAGAAAATCAAGAGGAAGAAACTAGTGAAAGTGCAAAAGTGAGATCACAAGAGCTTGAAGTTCAAGAATACCCTAAGAATCCAAGGTATGTAAGACTAAATCATTCAAAAGATCAAATTATAGGTGATAAGAGAAAAGGTGTTCAAACTAGGAGAAGAATTGTAGAAGAATACTATTAGAGCTCAAAGACTAAGCCTAATAGTGTCAATGAAGCATGCAAAGATTAACATTGGGTGGAAGAAATGAAAGAAGAACTACTACATATTGAGAAGAATGATATAGGGATTCTTGTTCCTAGACCTAAGGACAAAAAATTAATTGGAACTAAATGGGTCTTTCGGAACAAACTAAATGAGCAAGGTGAAGTTGTTAGAAACAAAACAAGAGTTGTGTGTAAAGGATATTCTCAGATGGAAGGAATTGAATTTGAAGAAAAAATTTCTCCTATTGCTTGGATTGAAGCTGTGAGACAATTTATTACTTATGTTTCTTACAAAAACTTCAAGGTTTATCAGATGGATGTCAAGTCAGCATTTCTAAATGGTGAACTTGAAGAAGAAGTGTATATTGAGCAATCTAATGGATTTCAATTGACTGATTGGGGAGATATGGTTTTCCAGATGAAGAAAGCATTGTATGGACTTAAGCAAGCCCGAAGAGCATGGTATGTTAGATTGGACAAGTATTTGTTGAAGATTGGATTTAATAAATGTACTATTGATAGTGATTTTTATTTCAAGATTGATCATGACAAAGATTTGATTATTAAATTCTTTGTTGATGATATCATTTTTGGAGGAGATGATAGTTTGTGCATGAGGTTTTTTGATGAGATATAGAGTGAGTTTGATATGTCTATGATTGGAGAAATGAAATTCTTTTTTGGATTGCAAATTACTCAGATAGATAGAGGAATATTTATATCTTAGTCTAAGTATGTGAAAGATTGAAAGCCAGTTGGTACACCTATGGTGACCATATGCAAGTTGATAGAAGATGATGATTCTCCTAAAACAAATCAGACTAGATATAGATCCATGATTGGTGTATTACTCTATTTGACTCACTCTATACCTAATACCATGAATGCCATATGCATTGTTGCAAGATTTCAAGCTAATCCTGAGTAATCTCAAGTGGTAGCTTCTCAAGTGGTAGCTGTGATGAGGATTTCCAAGTACTTGAAGGGGACAATTGATTTTTTCCTATGCTATCCTAAAGAAGATGGCCTTATTTGGAGTGCTTTTACTAATTTTGATTGGGTAGGAGATGTGAATGACAGAAAGAGTAGTAGTGGTGGTGCATTTTTCTTAGGAAAGAAACTGATCTCATGGTTAAGTAAGAAGCATAATGTCATTTCTTTATCTACTATAGAAGAAAAATACATTGTTGTTGCTAACAATTGTACTCAAGTATTGTGGATGAGGCAGATGTTGAAACATATCAGAGTTGTGTATGATGAACCTCTTGCTATATTCTGTGATAATTCAAGTGCAATTAAAATTTCTAAGAATCCAATGTTGCATTAAAAAACCAAGCATATATCTATCAAGTTTCACTTTTTGAGAGAGAAGGTGAGTGAAAAGGAAGTCAGATTGGAGTATGTGCCCACTAAGGAATAGATTGTAGATATCTTTACCAATCCCTTTCCTAAGGACACTTTTGAGTATTTTAGAGGGAATCTAGGGGTGACTTCCCCTCCTAATCATAATTAAGATGCACTAACTTACATCAGTCTATCCATTTCTCAGTCATATATTGTGATCTAGATTGATGTTGTGGTAGTTGCTACTCAGGGGGAGTAGTCAAATGTTAAGAAATGTGGTTTAGAGCTTGTGTGGAGAAATATAATGTGTACCTTTCTCATTGATGTCAAAAGGGGAGAAGACTCATGTGGAAAACTGTGAAAGAGTTAAGGAGAAAAGAGTCAAAATCTAAGGGGGAGAAAGTGCTAAGAGAAAGCATCATTAATGGTATTTTTCACATCATGTGTTGCCATAAATGCCAAAGGGGGAGATTGTTGGATATTATTGATATGCAGTTTTCATTGATGTCAACATTGTTGTCATTAATGTCTTTAAGGTTGTATATGTTGAGGATATTGAGAAAATTGTAATAAAATAAGTTGCAAGTTTTCGGTGATGTAGTGAAGTTCAATATGATGGATAGCTCAGTATATTGTTGATAAGAGGTTGTGGATTAAAAGGTTTGTTGAAAAGTATATCTAGTTTATCCACATGAAGTTTCAGAGGTTCACATGAAGATTTGATTGAGTTATGAATATTTGTGTTCTAACAATTATTCTGTTGCTTTAGTTGGTGTTCTTGAAAGAAGATGATGTGATTCTAGTAGTTTGAGCTATTGTGGATGCTTCTATTGTGATTCATGATGCTTGTGGATGTTTCTAGATCATGCTTTATCTATGTTGTTGGTTTGCATTGATAGTTGTGCCCATGATTGGTGATTTTCTTCTATGAGTTCATGTTTTTCATGATCATGGCCGAAAAGGTGATTGTAGCGTGTTGTGGATCTTCGAGGCATAATTTTTGAAGGTGTTTTGTATTTTAGGATGTTGTTTTTGGTCCTTACTATGTTTTGGCCAAAATTTTTTGGTCCACATTGATAATTTGTTTATTGATTTGGGTGGACAGTTTGTACACGTTTCATATTTTGTTGGGTGGACATGTAGTTGATGTTATCCTTAGTTGCAGATATATATGATTGATTGTTTATAACATTTGATGGCATGGTGTGCAATGTATGGTATGTGATAAGTGTGAATAATTCTCTAATATTTTGAAGGTAGAAGTAAAGTGTGAGGAATAGTGAGGAGATGAAAGTGTTTATGTTCTTAATTGGAACTGTAATCATGCATTAGAAGATGCTATTTTCTCAGTTCAAAATCTTTCGAATGTAATTCAAATGTGACTATAAGATAGCGAGTCTTCTTTTGGACAACAAGACTTTTGTATTTGAGTAGTGTGCTCTAGGTAGTGTGCCTGAATGCATGTGCATTCCCCATTTGTAATAAATTTAATAGGGTATAATCCTGTGGATTAACCTCCACCATGGTTTTTCCCCTAATACGTTTTCCACGTAAAAATCTTGTTGTTATGTGTGTTTTTGATGTGGTGATGGTTTATGCTTTCATGTTTATTTATCAGATCTAAGAATAAGTTTAATATGTATAATTTATGTGACAACTGATTCAACCCCCCTCCTAGTTGTCTTCCCTTGTGTTGTCAAGAGGAATTCTTTAAAATTTAATCCAGTTACCATAGTTGAAGTGAAGGAGACTAGTCTTAACACCTATTGCATTCATGAAGAAAATGCTCCTATCCCCAATATCATAACAAAATTAAGAGGATCTAGGGGGATTGTAACAGATTTTTATGATGGCTCTAGAGAAAAAATGGTTCTTTTGCTGGTGTAATGATTCTATTTCCAAGAAAGGAGACGTATTATTTCTCTTTCAATCTTCAGTTTAGTTGCACTAAAAATCTAGCTAAGTATGAAGTGCACTCATCCAAGGTCTCCAACTTCCACAAAAAAGGAACATCAAGTTGTTGACTAGGACAACTAAGAGGCGAGATGAATTATTTGTCACAAACCTTTAAATCAATCACCAGAACTAATACTTAATAATCCTTAAATGATTAATCATTAAATGCCAATGCAAAAACTCAAATCCAAAACATAAACACAATAACACTAAATTTACATGGAATACCCAATGAGGGAAAACCCATAATGAGGATTAACTCACACTATAGAGAATATAAAAATTGATTACAAAAGGCTCACTTCTTGAAATAAAGACTCACTATCCAAAACAAGGACTAACAACTCTGAGGGCTCACTACCACAAAGATATAGAGAAGAAAAAGAGCACTCGTTACAAAGAGACTACAATCCCAATGCAACAAAGGATTCCACCACAATCACTTGATGAACTTGCATGAGTGATAGAGTTCACCTTTTTCTCATTGCATATGAAAACTTAGCATTAAGCTTCGCATTGATCTCATACACTCACAACACACACACTAACTAAATAGAATCAATGTTGCACCAAACTACACTTTATCTTTTCTGTTATCACTCTTCTTCTTTGTCTTGTACATTTTCCATCACTAATTGATGCAATCAGAGGAGGTCCTGCAAACACACAAATAGAATACCAACCTACAACTAAAACTATTAACCACAATCCCAACAAAATCTCCATATTTCACCAAAATCCACTCTTTCCCTTGTAGCATTGGGAAACCATTCAATCATGTATACTTTCACTATCACATCCTTTCAAACAAAGAACAATCCTATTTCAGGGACCCATTATAGAGTTTAACAACATACCAATCAATCACCTATGACTATTTTGTAACAACTTGCTAAAAAAAAGGATCTTATGCCTTCTAGGGCTCAAATTAGTTGTCCTTTTCAAAGTAACAACCCTCCAATATTTTCCAAATTCTACAAACTCAATTGGGAAACATTTCTCAAATGCTCAAACCAAGGATTTCACCACTTTTTGACATAATTAGAATCACCCAATGGCCAAACTACCAAACCCTCATTTTAAGTCTAGAAACCCTAGGGCTTATTGAAAATGACACTTCCCAACCTTACCAAAACACAACATCTCCTCAAAAAAGTCTAAAATAGTATGATCAAGCTTATTTCAACATAAAATTACACTTCCCAACACAAAATCTCAATTTGACTCATCAAAACCACTCTTTTCATATGTAAAACTCAAATTCTTCTCTTAGGGCTTCATGCCCAACTCCATTCTAGAACTCCCCTATACTAATTCATCATTTCCCCACTTATTTAAAAATTATTTAGACCCATTCCTCAACTCACAAAGGTTACATAAAGAGGAATGGGTCAAAAAGCCATTTTATTGCCTCAAAACCCTTAAACTTGTAAGTTCAAGTTGGTTTTAGTAAATAGATGATAAAATGCACAAAAAATACTTTAAATCCTTTAAAATGGATTAAAAATTTAAAAGGAAACACAACCTAATACATAAACCATGAAAAATTTGGGTCAAATAATTAATGTACATGTCATACAATTTGCTGCTACCATGTTGCACAGTAAAGACAACATAAATTTAATGAAATAGCATAATTTTAATGCTTGAATCTCCTTTAGAGAATTCTCCCACCATCCTCCAATGGTTTCTAAAGCTTATTTATACCTATTCCCTCCAAATCAACCACCTAGCTACCTTTTTAAATGCCTTGACTATGCATATTCCCCAAAATTGAAATTTTGAAACTTTTCATTTGACAACTTTTTACAACAAAATGCAATTTTTTGCAATATCAACCAAAATGACCCCTAAACACCTAAAAATGACTCAATAAAGCCTAAATACATTATAAAATGGTCTCAAGACCTTATTTTATGCAAAATTCTCAAAAATCCTAAAGCCTAGCCCTTAACACACTTGATTGACAAACTTTGATCAATGGTGCCCTTGCACCATACACCTCATTTTTATAAATTTCAAAGTCTCTTGGAAAGATCCTTATGGATTGATCTCTTTTGTGTTCTTCATTCTTTAGTTCACCTTTGTGTTCTCTAGTTCTTCCTTGATCACTGATCTCAAGTTCACCTTTGCTTTTTCTTTTCACTATTTTTGACAATCTTGACTTTGTCTTCATCTATCTCTTGCTTCATTTGTCCTTCTTGTTCTATGGGATGTTGTTCCACTCTTTCACCATCAAATTCTAACTTTGAAATTTCCTCCACATCAATACTCAACCTATTTCCATCTACCATCTCTTGAATCTTTACTTGTTCCTGTGTGAACCCCAATCCTAATACCTACAAAACAATGAGAAAAAACACCTTAAGTTAGCGATTGCAAGAATGAACAAGGATTCCCAATGAAATACATTTACACAACTCAAATTAGGAAACAAAACAATGAAGAACACAATGAAACAAGAAAATATTGATTCAATCCTAAGTACAATAGCAAACATATGATCCCTTGGGAGAATTGGTGCCAATTTGATGTGAAAATTGGTCCTTTCCCAATTCCTAAGATGCAAGTTTGATGTGTTGAAGAGATTTGATCCAATTTTTTGATGAATAATTAGAGCTCGAAGCCAAAAATTTGAAAAAACCTAGCTAAGAACTCAATGGAAATGGATGAAATTTGATAGATATTTGAGCATGGTAACTTTGCATAATTTGTGGATGATAAAATGAGGATGTGAGCTCTTTATTTATAGAATGCCAAGATGGATGAATGTCCAAAATAGAGCAATGTGGGACTAACATTCATCCAATGGCAAGATGCCACTTGTCAATCCATGAGTGGATGGAGGATGTGCAAGTTTTGAGGATTGTGCCACTAAATGCATATTTTTGAATTTCAAATTTGTTGAAATGACTTGCAAGAGGGAAGGGAAAATGCAATAAATGCCACTTGGCTCAAGGAAAAGGACATGTGAGATGAAGTTGTTGCCTTGTTGGATGTACATGTTGACTTGGAATTTTTGAATTCAAACTTGGAGAATATTCCAAAAGATGCCTTGTGAGGAAAATAGAGATTTAATAAATGAATTAAATCTATTTTCATGTGCAACTTGAAAAATATAGAGGATGGGACATGACAAGAGATTAAATTAATCAAGGGTTAATTAATTTAATGAGAGATTAGATGATGTGACCTATTTGAATCAAATTCATGGATTTATTTAAATAAAAAAAGAGAGGAATATGATAAGAGATTAATTAAATAAAGATTTTGATTTATTTAATTAAAAGAGATGGTGTTAGATTAAATCAAATAAGGTTTTAATTTATTTAATTTAATAGGTATACTTTAGAGATTTAATCAAATAAAATTGATTATTTAATTAAATAGGGATAATTAGATGAGATGGATTGATTTAATTAACAAAAGAGAGTGACTTAATTAAATAACTAGTTTATTTAATTAAGGGAGGAATATTGATGAATTTAATCAAATAAGGAGATTTGATTAAATGGTTAGACCAAGGGATGATTCAGGATGAAATGATGTTAGTAGTCAGGATCATATGCACAATGTCAATCGGTATATTTTACGTGTCTACAGTTTCATCATCTATCCTTTAGTCTCTTGATCTACAACTTTATCATTATTAGCCTCATAAACCTTTGTACCATCACAATTTATCATCACTGTCAGACCTACAATTTTCCCTTTCACTGTAATAGTAGCCTCACTTTCCTTGGTCACATCATCATCATGATCTATTGTACTATTACCTTCACAAACCACTATCTTACCAATACAATCCATCTCCATTGTATCATCCTTTGACTGTCCTTTTACTTTGTTCCCTGTTATAGGGCATACAACTGCCCCAACTATGATGCAATCACCCTTTACATGCCTTTCCAAAAGCTCTTCAATCTTCCTCTTTTCTTTATCAGTTTGAAACTCATTACCTTTAACTTTCTTTCTCCACACAAAAACATTTTTCCTCATCATTGATTGCAAATCACTTTCTCTTCTTGCATCTACTGTCCTATATCTATCAAGCATTGTATTCACTTCTAAATTCTTGTTCTTTCTTTCATCTCCATTTACATACTCTTTTATTCCAAGCACAATAATCTCATCTTTTTCTTTTATTTCCTCCACCAATGGGGTCAAACGAAACTCTCTTCCATCCTTTTCAATGTTGTATATGTTTTTCCTTCCATTGTACAAGGTTGTCCTGTCAAACTACTAGGGCCTTCCTAAAAACATATGGTAACAATTCATGGGTAGTATATCACAAAGAACTTCATCTCTATACTATCCAATATGAAACTCAACTCTTGCTTGTTCACTCACCACCAAACATTGACTATCACTAACCCATGGCACCCTATATGGCCTTTCTCTAGGTACTTTTTGTAAATGCAAATTTTCCACCATCTCACTAGACACAATGTTATTAGTGCAACCTGAATCAACAATCACTTTCCATACGTTGTCTTTACTTTTGTAGGTTGTCCTAAGAAATTCTCTTCTTTGAAGTAGCTCTCTCTCCTTTGTGGTCTTCAAAACTTTTTTCTTCATCATCAACATCTCACCAACTTTAGGAATAGCAACCAATCTATTGGAATTTGAACTACTTTCAGCTTCATCTTCATGAACAATTTGTGCTCTCCTATATGGTTTCCTTTCTCCTCCACTTGAAGTTGAACCAATCTTCTTAGGGCACTTCCAAGTAGGATGATCATATTCTTGGCAATGATAACATCTACCTAAAAAAGTGTTAGAATCTCTTCCACCTCCAAATCTATCCCTTATGCCTCTATATCCACCTATAAAATCTGCTATGTGTTCACCTCTCTTGCTTGGTCCTTCTTGATTTTCAGTTGCTTGTCTTAGAGTAGAGAAAGATCCTCTTCCTCTCATGGTGCTGCCTCTTCCTCTAACTATTTTCTCTTGTTTTCTTTTAACTTTATCTTCAACCTTCAATTCCATTTGTTAACATTCCTCCACGCTCCTAGGATTTTTCAAAGCCAATTCATCATGTATATTTATTCTCAAGCCACCCAAGTACCTAGCTATCTTCTCATCTTCATTTTCAGTATGGTCGCAAAACATACTCAATTTATAAAATTCTTCAGTGTATGCCTTTACATCCATTTCCTTTTTCCTTAAACTTTGCAATCTCTTAAACATTTGAATTGAATAATTTGAAGGGAGGCTCTTACCTTTTAATTTAGCTACCATCTCAAGTCCCATGCCACAATATTAGACTTGCCTTGCTTTCTTCCTTTTTACTGCAAATAATCCCACCATACAAGTGCATGACCTTTTAACTTTTTTTTTGCAATCTTGACTCTTTGTTCCTCTTGAATGTCCTCACTCTCAAAATAGTTGTCCAAAGAAGATATCCAATCTAACAATTCCTCTTCATTCAAATTTCCACTAAAATTTTTCACATTAATTTTCACCTTATACTTGTTACCTTTTATTGCCTTCAATAACTTGGCCACTATCTGATCTTTTGGATCAAGTTCTTCTTCAACATCTTCAAACTCTTCACCACCTTCATCTTCTGACTCACTACTTTCAACTGCTTCTCTTCTCTTATTGGTTTCTAATGCTTCCAATCTCTTTTTTAGTTCTTTTATTTGTCTTATGTACTGAATCTTCAAATAATTCATCTCCTTTGTTGTATTCTTTCCATTTGGAGGCATCTTCACAATCTTGCCTCTTCAACTTCCAAGCTTTCTTTCACAATCTTGAACTTTTCTCCACAAAGACTCGGTAACTTTTCTCTAATACCACTTTGATGCAATTAGGGGAGGTCCTACAAACAAACAAACATAATTCCAACCTACAACCACAATCTCAACAAAATCTCAATATTTCACCAAAATCCACTCTTTCCCTTATAGCATTGGGAAACCTTTCAATCGGGTATACTTTCACTATCACATCCTTTCAAACCAAGACCAATCCTATTTTAGGGACCCATTATAGAGCTTAACAACATGTTAATCAATCACCTATGACTATTTTGTAACAACTTGCTCAAAACAAGGATCTTACACCTTATAGGGCTCACATTAACCCTCTTTTTCAAAGTAACTACTCTCTAATCTTTTCCAAATTCCTCAAAATCAATTGGGCAGCATTTCTCAAATGCTCAAACCAAGGATTTCACCACTTTTTGATAGAATTAGAATCACCCAATGACGAAACTACCAAACCCTCATTTTAAGCCTAGAAACCCTAAGGGTTATTGAAAATGACACTTCCCAACCTTACCAAAACACAAAATCTCATAAAAAAAGCATAAAATGGTCTACTCAAACTTAGTTTAACAGAAAATTACACTTCCCAACACAAAATATTAATTTGACTCATCAAAACCACTCTTTTCATATGGAAAACTCAAATTATCCTCTCAGGGCTTCATGCCCAACTCCATTCTAGACCTCCCCTATACTAATTAATCATTTCCCAACTTATTTTGAAATGATTCAGACCCATTCATCAAATCACAGAGGTTATAGAAAGAGGAATGGGTCAACAAGCCATTTTATTGCCTCAAAATCCTTAAACTTGCAAGTTCAGCCTAGTTTTAGTAAATAGATGATAAAATCCACAAAAAATACTTTAAATCCTTCAAAATGGATTCAAAAGAAAGGTAACACAACCTACTACAAAAAACATGACAAATTATGTGGGTCAAATAATTAATGTACAGGCCATACAATCTACTGCTACCACACTGTACAATAAAAACAACAAAAAATTAATAAAATAACACAATTTTATTGCTTGAATCTCATATACAAACCTCTCCCACCATCCTCCAATGGGTTATCAAGGTTATTTATACATATTCCCTCCAAATCAATAGCCTAACTTCCTTTTGAAATGTCTTGACTATTCATATTCCCCAAAATTGCAATTTTGCAACTTTTCATTTAACAACTTTTTACAACAAAATAGGTATGTGCAGGATCATTGTGCAAAAAACAGGCCCTTAAGTGGCAAAAAATTCAGAAAAATCAGTGTTAGGCAACTTGACGTAAATATTTGAATAAGTTATCTATATTATTTCAAAAATATGTAAGAATAGAATTTGTAGAAAATTGAATTTAGTTTCTAAAATACTAGGTTTATTTAAAATAAATAAAATCTATTTGGTGAAAATTTGAAATTTCAATGCAGAGTACTTAAATTTCAGGGAAAAAATAAGAAGTAGGTGTCTGTCACCACCTAACCATAATAAAATGATAATATTTTTGGTAAGATTTTATATAAGTAGAGAGGACTCATGTCCAGATGTGATGCATATTTTTGTAATTTTTTTCCAAGTAAATAATTAATTATGAATTTTTTATTACAACTTTTAGAAAATATAAAACTCTTGTCCGACAACCTTAACTTGGTCAAACTTCATGAAATTTAATTTTTCTTTTTAATCCTATATTATGTGAAGCATAGAATGTGACGATGTTTTGGATTCAAAAAATATGATACCGTTGAAAGTTATAGATGTTTTTCAATCAGCCTATCGATCAGGACTTTAGTCGTAATTCTAATAGAAAATGAATAATAATTATTTATTAAATTCAAATTAAATCATAATTTATAGTTTTGGAAAGCTGAGAATCTCCTCTAAAAACCCTTTTCGTTTCATTAATGTTGGGTGAAAAAAAGTCATCAGCCACATACCCTACAAATATTGCCACTTTTTGGCGCACCATGATCGTGCACATACCCAAATGCAATTTTTTAAATATCAACCAAAATGACCCCTAAACACCTAAAAATGACTTAATCAAGCCTAAATAAATTATAAATGGTATCAATACCTTATTTTGTACAAAATTCTAAAAAATCCTAAAGCCTAGCCCTTAACACACTTGATTGACAAACTTTGATAAATGGTGCCCCTGCACCACTAACTTATCTTGTATTTATACCATCTTCAACTTTGAAAGATATCCAAAGTTGGCCATCCAAATAAAAATTCAAATTAGGTCAGTTCCAAAACATCCTAAGGTTGAATTAGAATAAGGGTGACCCAAAGACATGTTTCATAGGGACCCAAATAGATGCAACATGCTTCTTCATCCTTGAAAGTAGTATTTCACAAAAGGTGGGTCCAACCAGTGTAAAACAGATAGAACCATTACGCAAAAACTTTTCAAATGATGAAATTAAGTTTGATACAATTAGGAAAACTCAAACTTAGAACAACATATCATAAGACTTCATCAAAGAGAGATTTGGACCAACAACATTTCTCTTGGACCTCAACAAGAAACATAAAAAATGACAGTTCACATCTAGTGAACACAAATTGCATTGTACAATGAACCAACAACCAAAAATATGGATATATCACCTTCTAACATCCATGAACAATATATATGACCTACACAACCAAAGGATAACTAGTTGACATATATAGCCAACAACAACTAGTGGATAACCAGTTTACTAGTTGACATCAATGACAACACCTTCAATCTTTCCTTTCTTGCAACAATCTCCCCCTTTGTCATTGATGGAAACGCATGATGTGAAAAACCATCAAAGAAAATGTACAAGCTCTAAATATACTTTTCTATTTCCCTCCCTTAGAAGATAATTTCTTATATGCTTATTTTTCATTCACATGCTTCTTCTCCCAATCTTCCTTTCTTTTTTCACATGCTTCTTTTCCCCCTTTGACATCAATGGTAAGGGAAAATGAATATTTTACATTTATTTCTCCTTTGACAAGAAAAACAAAATACTCATAATGACAATGCCTAATACTAGACCTACTCCCCCTGAGAGGTAGTGACCAAAAAATCATCCTAGAGGAAAGATAGATTCGTAGTTCCATAGGATTGATGTATCTCCATATGCATATAGTTCAAGAAAGAAGGGGCAATAATTGCAACTTCTCCTGAAGATACTCAAAAGTATCTTTAGGAAGATCCTTCATAAAAATACTAGCAACCTAATCCTTTGTTGGAACATACTCAAGCTTTACTTCATTCTCCATGACCTTCTCTCTCAAGAAACTATATCTTATAGATATATGATTCATCCTTGAGTGCATCACCGAATTCTATGAAATGTAATGGTACTTGTATTATCACAGAAAATATAAATGGGATCATCATATACCACTATCATATCTTTCAATATGCGTTTCATCCATAGAACTTGTGTACAACAAGATGTAGCTGTATACGCATAAAAATGGTCATGTCTATAATCCTGGCAATTAATTGAATATTTATTATTTAATTAGTTTTCTAAAATCCTCTACATATGATTAAATTTAATTAATTTAATTATATTGTTCATTCATCTTATTCTTCCTTCATAATTAAATAAATTTATTTTATTTAATTATTTTCATACGTCCACTTAATTAATTACATAAATACATTTTATTTATTTAAATTAATTATCATTGTTTAAATTTAAATTAAATCTTTTGATTTAATTAAGTTTAAATACTTCTCTTTCTTCTATTTTAATTTCTTCTTCTAATTAATTAA
This sequence comes from Sequoia sempervirens, assembly GCA_007258455.2. NCBI lineage: Eukaryota > Viridiplantae > Streptophyta > Pinopsida > Cupressales > Cupressaceae > Sequoia > Sequoia sempervirens. Next base: position 158,496,145 of record VDFB02026320.1, read on the forward strand.
ATATTTCATTTAATTAATTTCATAAATGTGATTTAATTAAATAAATCTTATTTAATTAAAGATCTTAGGCTTTCTTTCTAAAATCACAATCAGATATTTTATTTAATTGTGAAATCTTCTATTTTCTTCTCATATCATAATTAAATATTTTATTTAAATATGAGATCTTCTGCTTTTTTCAAAAATCCTGATTAAAGCTTTCTTCTTATCACAAACTTTCTTCTGCTTTTAAAAGCTTAATTAAATATTTCATTTAATTAAGAAAAAGTTGAATGTCCTCCACAAATAAATAATTGAATTTTTAATTCATTATTTATCAGCTTTAAATCTTTCTTTTATTCTTTTAAAGAAAGATGATTTCTTATCTTCTTATCTTCTTCTCTTTCATAAAAAATTGGAAAAATCTTGTTTTCAAGTTTTCTTCTATTTTCTCTTCAGTTTCATCTTTCTTTAGCCATTCGATTTGCCAGGAATTATCACAACCGTCAATCAAGACAGCCAATCAAAATCATTCAAAAAAATCTATAAATACCTATGTGAATCCAAGCATTGGTAATAGGCAATTAATTAGAGTTCAGGCATTTAATTCATTTAGTATTCATTTATCATAGCATCATGGTTATTTCAAGCATATTAGTCTTATTCCATATCGTAGCTTAAATCTTGCATCAAGCATCGCATTTAAATCTCATTCTTTAGGAAGACAGTTTGTTGAGCCTAGCCTACAATCTGAGAGCAAAAGCTAGAATCGACAAAAACACTAAAGATAGAGGACGATAGGATGACAATCAAAGCAGAATACTGAGTTTGCATTTATTTACTTCTTTTGTTCTGTTTTGATACAATGTTTTATTGGTGTGCTTAAATAGTATTTGTTTTCAATTCATTTACGCATATTATTTTTGATCACACATTAAATGGCGCCCACCGTGGGGCCTATACCCCCATTTTAGACTTCTTTCTTGCAAGTTTTTCTTGTAGGTTTTTCGTGCAGGTTTTCTGACATCCGACAGCGCATCTGGGAGATCTAATTTTTTTTATTTTTGTAGGTACTTTGGCGCATCTGAAGACTGTTTCGGCACATCTGGGAATTTCTGTAGCGCATGTAGGAAACAGAGTGGCGCATATGGGAATTTTTGCAGAGCATATAGGAGTTTAATTACTGCATATAGGATCATTTAAGTGCATTCAAATTTTATTTCAGGAAAAAAAAAATGCATTTAGTTTAGCACATATAGGTTCCGTTTTAGCGCATATAGGCTCTGTTATTGAGCATTTGGGTTCTGTTCTTATGCATACGGGCTCTATTTTTGCGCATCTTGGTTTTGTTTCTACGCATCTGGGAAACAGAGTTGCACATCTGGGTTGTAATAGAGATTATGAGTCTAACGCCTTCTGCAGATAGAATTTCTTTATTTTTTTCCTTGCTGGATTTAAAATGAATCAATCTAGGGTAGCCACCACATCTTTATCATGTAGTTAAAATGAACCCCATGTCTGTTGTGAAGCAAAATCTTCACTTAGATTAAATCATTTTTGATTTTGGTGCACCTAAAATAAATCTGTCTACTCTTCTTGATTGTATTTGAAAGTGGTAGGTGACTATGCTTTCACCCTATGCAAACTAGGTGATCAAAAAACCAGACCCACTTTTCCCTGTGTAACCTTGACTTGATAATCGAAGTATCCTCTCCCCTTGTGCACTTGTGCAATCCTGGGTGTAAGAGAAATGGTTATTGACTCTAGAAATTAGGTCTGCCAGGGGATTTCATCACCCCAACACGACTCAAACCGGCAACAGAGCTAAAGCCAAGCTACCCCCAACCGGTATATAAATGTAAATCTTAAGGAAAAACCTAAGGTTGCTTGTGTGGATGTGTCATATGGACGGAGTTGTACTCCCTTAAACCCTGTTGAGCTTAACCTCTTCAGGCTGGAGTGCCACCTTAATGGTGATTAATCTCTTGCCCAATGTATGGCCACTCGAATGGGGGTCTCGAACTAAATACCATTGTTTAGAAAGCCAAAAGCCTTCTATCTGCTAGTCCAACACCGATCAGTGTGAAGCCTTCCACACTTTTGCAATCTGTAGTAGAGGTGATCAGCTTGCCATGGGAGTTTCATGCGGGTTGGAAGCTTGGTTGGCCTGAGAAGAGAGTGCACTGTAAGGGGGAGCCTATGCAGCCAAGCTTCTAAATTCACACGCTACTGATATGCAGTTGGGGAAACCAATGTGGAATCTAGTGGATTTTGTCCTGGCCTAACCTAGGTTGTGCTTTTCATATTCTGTACTTGGTTACAATCAACTTAAATCAGACTGTTTGCTATGCTTTCAAGAACATTAATTCAGATAAAGGATCATCCAAAATGAACATGAAAAACTTTAGCTGAAACTGGTCAAAAAATTGTCTTTAGAAAAACTATTTTAGCGCATCTAGGAAAAACTGTAGCGCATATAAACTCTGTTCTGGTGCATCCACTAGCTGGTTCAGCGCATCTAAGTCATTTTTCAGTGCATTTAGGAACTGTTTTAGTGCATTTGTGCTCTGTTTCTATGCATTCAAGGTATTCTACAGCAAATTTGACTCTTTCTCCAATGCATATACCTCTTTCTGCAGCACATTTAGGAAATAGAATAGCGCTTTTAGGTTTCTGTCAAAATTTTTACATAGACCTGAATCTCTGAGATTTCTGTCCCATGTTGAGAAAGTGGAAATCAACCAAGTTCATCAAGAAATCAGTCTTCAATAGGATCAAGAAGCCAAAAATGAACTTAAGTTACAAAAGTACTTTAGACCGCAGAGAATTCTTGTATAAGAGTCGAGACATCTTGCTCCATTATCGCACATTTCTCCATAGATACCAAGACTACATTAGAGGATTCACTGACGATTACGCTGTAGAACCTTTGGCTACTCAAGCTTATTATCAAAGATTAGCGTTATCTCAACATCATAATCGTAATCAACCTCTTGAGTTTGAGAATATACCACAACCTTCAATTGAATATTCAATGCATCCTAGTCAAATCCTTCAGTGACCTTTGATCATATCATAGGATTTCTTACATATGCCTATTTTTACGTGATCTCAACACAAAAAACTAGGAGAAACATCTCGATAAGAAACTCCCACCCACAACATTCAAGAAGAAGGTGAACGTGATAGTCCTCTTTTTAGTGTGAGTCGCAATCCTCTTTTCAGTGACGACAATATGGCTGATAGAGAGGTAAACCCATCTCATAAGAACAAAGAAATGAACAAAACTCCCATAGATAGTGATGATGAGCAAGAGGAAGAACTTCACCTTAGAGAGGCTGAATAAGACCCCAATTTTCTTAAAGCCATAGAAAAAATCTTACAACGTGACAAGGAAAAGTATTTCCTCTTCCTAGCCGATCAAGGAGCTAAACTGCCTAAGGATTTTGATACTGAGAAATTAAAGAGCAAAGAAGAAGAAACATCCCCATCTGATCTTACTGCTCTTACTCAAAATTTTAAGGCACTCCAAGGACAAATCAAAGAGTTACAAGGGGGGACCACAACAAAGAAATACACTCTTGATGACATATGTCCTTATCCTTTTGATAGAAGTCTCAACATGATTCCATTTCCTAAACATTGTGAAATTCCAAAATTTGATCATTATAATGGGAAATCGGATCCAATTGATCACGTTAGAGACTTCTGAAACATGACATTGGAATTCTCCTACGAGGATACTTATTTATTGCGATTATTCCCTCGGAGCCTTGGAGTTAATTCTATGGAATGGTTATCTAAGATTACACCTCATATTCAAACATTTGAGGAATTGATCAATTTGTTCATAACACAATACGCCTACAACATCCAACACCAAATCACCATGATTGATCTTTACACATTTGCACAAAAACCTAGTGAACCTTTCACTACCTTTCTTCAAAGATGGAGAAGAATGTTCGCTAGGTATCCACGTCATGTTCCTGAAAAGGAAAAAATGGTTACTTTCATCAATGGCCTAAATTCAGAAATGAGCTATCGCTTAAATCTACATTGTCCACCTTCCTTTGAGAAATTGATTGAGGATGCCATCACCATCGAAAGTGCTTTGGTCAAAAGAGGGACAATAAAACTTGACAGGGACAACCCTAGCTCATCTAACCATTACAACAATCAAGACAAGTCTAAATTTTAGACCTACAACAAAAACATTGTAAAGGATGGTGTTGTAGATGCAAATCATATCACGACTAAACCATTTGTTCTGAGTACTCCAAATACTACTCGTAACAATAATTACAACAATGTAAATTCAGTCGCGAATCAAGGAAACAATCTTCCCCCTCCAACAAACAACAATCAGGGGACTGTCAACAACCAAAACTACTGAGGGAGCAACAACAACAACAACAACACCTTAGGGAATACCTCAAACACGAACCCACAATGCTTTTCATTCTTCTCTAATAGAAGAACTTTCACTCCACTAGGACAATCCTTGGAATCTACTTTCAAAGAGGTTATGGAAAAGAATGTCCTTACATTACCACCTCAACGCAATTATGAACCTAGTGTAAAACCTCCATCATGGAATGAAGCTTATTATTGTGACTATCATAGGTGCAGAGGTCATCGTACAAACAACTATCAAAAGGGACAACAAAAATCAGAGTAGAAGGACAACAAAAATCCAATGAAGATCACCAAGCATTTCGTAACCCTCTACCAAATTATCAAAAGGGAGAGTCTTCTGACAAAAATGTGAATCAAATCAATGACACTATAATCCGTCACCTCTATATGGATGATGAGTGAGTCAACGTTATAAAAATCAATGAGAAAATAGACAATGGACAAGTTAATGTCACAATGAGAGCACAAGCTAAAGTTGTCTTGAAAGGCACCTCTTCGAAATCTACTGAGACCTTCCCTCAACATCAATATGACCTAGTTAACCAACTTCGAAAGACTCCAGCCCAAATTTCCATTTTAGAACTCAAGAAGATTTCCCCTGCACATAAGGAAATTTTAGACAAGGCCCTTTTTGAAACAACTGTATCCATGGATTTGGATGTCAACCGATTTCAAGCCATGGTAGGAAATTTGTCCTCACCTACATGTATCTCATTTTCAGACAAAGATGATGTTTCCATGACTCATCCCCACAATTCATCATTATACTTAGAGGTCATGATCCATAAGTTCCGTGTTAAACGTGTCCTAATAGATGGAGGGGCTGGTTTAAATATATGTACCTTGAAGGTGGTTCGAGCATTAGGATTTGTGGAGGACTCCATTGATCCTAGAAGGAAGATTACCATAAAAGCCTATGATGATGAGGAAAGAACGTCTAAAGGCTTAATCATGCTACCAATTAGAGTGGGACCTATTATCAAAAATACCTTTTGTCAAGTTTTAGACCGGGATCTTGCTTACAACATCTTGTTGGGTCATCCTTGGATTCATGAAATGCAAGCTGTTCTGTCCACTTACCATCAATGTCTTAAGTTTCCATATGAGGGACAGGAAATCACTATACCAGCTAATAATTCAAACACCCACACTTGTGCCAATGTCAAAGCTCATCAGGAAAATTTGGTTCCAAACAATTGAGAAGCACTTGCTAATACTTCTCCTAAGAATGATACACAAATTAGTCAATTAGCCAAAAGCTTTGACAAGAAACTACAATTCAAGGAAAGCGGAGTTGGGGAATATTCTCTTTGTCTTGCTAATCTACCTACATCTCCTCGATCACATGTACAACCTTCTATTACACAACAACAGATATCAGTAGCATCAACATCAACACAAATACAAACAGAGCCAACTACCAAGTTCAATGGACAATTTATCAAAGAAAAATTCCCCATGGGAGATCCTGAGGATACAACAATTCTAGATTGGCTCTATAAGGATGAAGAGGAAAAATCTCTAAATGTCACCTTACCAATGGATCGATATGGAAAAGGATATTCCATCATGCAAAAGATGGGATATGACAATGGTCCTCTTGGAAAAATAAAAGGTGTAGTTGAGCCTATCCATCTCCCAGGGCTTGCTGCATATGATAAAACTGGACTAGGCTATGACGCTACCCCATCCAAACAATCACAAGGTAATGTTTTTACACTACACGAAGGTTTTGATAAGAAAGAGGCATGTTTGGCATCAATCTTGAATTTCATAGAAAATAACTCTGATACAGATTCTGCTGAATATGAATGGGATACCATCCATGATGATGAATTTTGGAGAGACAAAGAGGTAGATGTCATACACAAGTATACACCCACTTTAATCAAAGGAGAAGGTTCAGGGTCCCAACCACAAGAATTTGACCCACAAAGCAACTATGAGTCTAGTGATACTAAGTCAAATTTTAACGAACAAGACTATCAGGAGAATAGTACCATCATTGATCTACCTCATACCTCGGATCCTATCGATAACTCTGTCTTGACCCTAACCATCGCCGATTTCACATGACCAAATGACTTGTTACATTTAATCCATCCTAATCTCATTGACTGGTATCTAACTGAACCTATTGATATACCTATTTTTCCAAATGATGAAGCTATCATAAACTTCCTTTCCGCAGATGATGTAAATAATTGTTCCACTAGTGATTTTCGGTATGAAGTCTTTAATCAGGAGAGTGTCAAGTCTCCTAGCTGCAAAAATGAAAATAAAAAAGAATGATCTAGTGGTGAAAACCAGAATCTGGTAGTACTAGATCAGACAAAAGATAAAATAAAGAGCGTATCAGATGGTGAAAACCTTTTTAAGGCACTAGCTGATGGGACTCTTGACACTCTCTTGGAGCACTATCATGAGCGATCGCCCATCTTGATCGAGCCTACAAAGGAAATCAATATTGCAACTATAGATAATCCAAGGATTCTACAGGTAGTTGAATCAATGATAGATAAAGAAATCCCAGAGTTCATGAACTTCCTCAAAGAAAATTGAGTCAATTTTGCTTGGTCTTATGCAAACATGCCAGGTCTAGATCCTGATCTCATAATGCATCATTTGTCTATTAAACCAGGAGTTAAACCAGTGAAACAAAAACTCAGAAAGATGCATCCTCATGTTGCACTACTGGTTAAAGAAGAACTCAAGAAGCTCCTAGATGTAGGGTTTATAAGATCAATTGCCTATACAAAATGGATCTCCAATATTGTACCAGTAGCAAAGCCAGATAAAGGCATTAAAGTATGTACTGATTTCAGAGATCTTAACAAATCTTGCCCTAAGGATGACTTTTCGCTTCCAAGCATTGACACTATAGTTGATTTAATAGTTGGCCATGCCATGTATTCATTAATGGATGGTTTCTCTGCTTACAACCAAATCAAGATTGCACCAGAAGACCAAGAGAAAACAACTTTCACTTGCCCATGGGGGACGTATTGTTGGAATGTCATGCCTTTTGGCTTAAAGAATGCTGGGGCTACTTATCAAAGAGCTATGACTACGATCTTTCATGACATGATGCACACACTCATGGAAGATTATGTGGATGACATATTGAAAAAATCATACACCAGAGAAGGACACCTGGAAATACTATCTAAAATATTTACTAGATTAGAAAAATTCAAAGTTCGCCTAAATCCTAAGAAATGTGTTTTTGGGGTCACGACTGGAAAACTTTTAGGATATATCATTTCAGAAAAGGGAATTGAAGTAGATCCTGCTAAAGTTCAGGCAATCATGGAAATGCCTCCCCCAAAGAACATCAGTCAATTAAGATCATTACAAGGGTGACTTCAGTCCATCAGAAGATTCATTGCACAATTGGCCAACAAAAGTCTATCGTTCACACATCTCCTGCATAAGAACATTCCTTTTAGATGGGATGACAAATTTGAAATGGAATTTCAACAAATCAAGCAGTACCTGATGAACCCACTAGTTCTTGTACCACCAAATCTAGACAAACCATTGATCCTGTATATTGCTGCAACCGAGACATCTTTGGGGGCATTATTAGCACAAGAAGACCGTGAAGGAAAAGAACGTGCAATCTACTACATTTGTAGAACACTAACAAGTCATGAACTTAACTACACTTTCATTGAGAAGGATTGTTTAGCAGTAGTCTTTGCTTCACAGAAATTTTGACATTACATGCTAACTCATACAATCAATCTCGTTTCAAAAATTGATCCACTCAAGTATCTACTAAGTAAAGCATCACTAACATGAAGGTTAGCAAAATGGGTCATGATTTTGAGTGAATTTTACATCCACTACGTTGATCACAAAGCAATCAAATGACAAGTTATTGTTGATCAACTAGCAGATGCTCCTCTACAAACAAAGCACCCCTTACACATTGAATTTTCAGATGCTAATGTTTTCACGGTAGAATCTAAGCAGCTATGGTCCTTATACTTTGATGGTTCTTTTACTCAACATGGATTGGGGGTAGGCATTCTCTTTGTTACCCCTCAAGGACATACCATTCCTCAGTCATATAGGCTAATGTTTCCATGCACCAATCACATAGCCGAATATGAAGCACTAATCACTGGACTAAAGACAACATTGGAATGGAGGATTACTGAGCTACAAGTTTATGGTGACTCACAACTAGTTATTAATCAAATCAATGATGATTATCAGACTAAAGATGACAAGTTGTTGCCATACAAGAAGATGGTCGATGACTTCAAGAGGTATTTTGTAGACATTCAGTTCACACAAATCCCAAGACTTGATAACAAAGTAGCTGACGCCATGGCTACGATCGCATCATTGGTACAACTCCCAGAAAAATAGACTCGCTATGAATTTATGGTGGAACAATTATTTACACCTGCTTATGACACACCAAAAAGCCAAATTATCTGCCACTTGGTAGGATCCGATTCACCCTGGTATGGTAAGATTTATGCCTACCCAAAAGATGACATTTTACCACCTGATTTATCCTGTAACCAAAAACGTAACTTTATCCAACAATCCTCTCGATATACCCTTATCGCTGACACCCTTTATCACTGTGGTCTTGATGGTACTCTACTTCGATGTCTTGAACATGACAAATCTGACAAAGCTTTACAAGAAATTCATGGGGGCATTTGTGGTACTCATTCGAGTGGACTAACCTTATCCAAGAAATTGATTAGAATGGGTTACTACTGGCCTACAATGGAGAGGGAATCATTCACTTTTGTTAAAACATGCTCAAAATGTCAGATTCATGGGAATCTTATTCATGCTCCTACACAAGAACTTCACTCGTTCACACCAACCTGGCCATTTTCTCAATGGGGGTTAGATCTAGTAGGCAAAATTCATCCTTCATCCTCAAATGGGCATAAGTTCATCATCACAGCGATAGAATATTTCACTAAGTGGATTGAGGCAGTACCTCTATCTAAAGTCACCGGAAAACAAATTTCATCCTTCATACTCAACTACATTATTTGTCGATATGGTATTCCTAATGCCATTATTATAGATAATGGTCGACCTTTCAAGAATCAAGATGTTGATGAACTTTGTGAAAGATTCCATATTCAGCACAAATATTCAATGCCTTATTATCCACAAGGGAATGGCCAAGCAGAAGCCTCAAACAAGACTATACTAAAGATTTTGAAGAAGAATGTCAATGACTCAGGGAAGGATTGGCACGTTAAACTCAATCCCGCCTTGTGGGCTTACAGAACTAGTGTCTGAATGCTGATAGGAGCAACACCTTTTGCCCTTGTCTATGGAGCAGAAGCCATATTGCCTTTAGAAGTTGAAATACCTTCACTAAGAGTATCACTAAAAGGTTTCATAATAAATGATGAATACAGAGTGTCCTGACTACAAGAGTTAGAAATTTTAGATGAAAAGAGACAGAGAGCAGCTGACCATTTGAAAGCATACCAACAGATGATGTTTCACAGCTATAATCACAAAGTAAAGCCACATACCTTTCAGGTGGGTGATCTAGTTCTGAAAGAGAACCCGCACAATCAACAAGACCGAGAAAAGAAAGGAAAGTTTGAACCAAATTGGCTAGGCCCTTACATGGTTATTGCAGTCTATGGTTCGAGAGCATACAAGTTATCAACACCCAAAGGAGACCTATTTGATGAACCCATCAACAGTATGCATCTTAAGAAATATTATGTTTAAGTCAGGAAAAGTCCTGAAGAAATTCAAAAATTGAAGAAAAAGTCCTAAAGAAATTCAAAAATAGCAGAAAAAGTCCTGAAAAAAATTCAAAAACAGCAGAAAAAGTCCTGAAGGTATTCAAAACCAACAGAAAAAGTCCTGATTTTTTTTTTAAAAATAGCAGAAAAAGTCTTGAAGAAATTCAAAAACAACAAAAAGTCCTGAAAAATTCAAAAACAGCAGAAAAAGTCCTGAAGAAATTCCAAAACAGTAGAAAAAGTCCTGAAAAAAATTCAAAAACAGTGAAAATTTTAAAAAATACAAAAAAATCAAAAAAATGTCATAGGGTGAAAACCTGGCAAATAGGTAGTCTATTGACAGAAAAAATACAAAAAAATAAAAAAAATGTCAAAGGGTTAAAACCTGGCAAACAGGCAGTCTATTGACAGAAAAATACAAAAAAATCAAAAATAATTCAGAAAAATGCAATAAATACAAATAGTGAAAATCTAGCAAACAGACGCTATCTATACCTCTCCATCTATTAGTTCTTGTTTTTCACTTTGGATTTTTAGCTTTCCTTTTTTTTTCCATCCTTTCCGCATCTTAGGGTTATAATCGCATCATCCTGCCATCATTTTTCCTAGAGTGATAAAACATCTTACCATGGCTTGATTATTGTACATATTCCTTTCTACAAGTTGTGTCAATAAATGGGCAAAAACTCAACTGGGGGCACTTAACTTTCAGAGTATACTAAAATAGCTAGACTATGTCATAGGATCCTATCATACAAACAAACAATCAACTCACGCAAAACCTTATTCGATCATCGAGCCTTCTCATGAAACACTTTTCAACAGTTACCATATCAATGTCTATTGGATGATCCAAAAATCTGAATAATGTATGAAATAACAGTATTACATGTTTGACCAAAGGTTGTTTTATTTTTGATATCATAACTCTGGACCACACTCAATGATGTACTAAACTAGAGTGGAAAGGAATGAGAATGATTTTTCTTTGTCTGCTGTCTTGAGGTTAACGATCAATTTGATGCAAATATGTCACAGGACATGATGACCAAAGCAATATCATCAATGATAGTTCCACATTTGCATCAGAAAGGTGGTTAATCTTTGTTTGTTTATGCAAGAAATGCTCAGGTCATCTCGGTTCAATTATACCTCGATGCTTGTGTTCGCTTGCTATATCAAAATTCATGAAAGTTGTACTCTGGTCATCATTGGCGCTAATTTCCCCTCTGATGCTTGTACATACTTCCAACATTTTAAATGTTCTATGATGATTCAAGAAGGCTTATAACAGGCTCAATAAACTGGTTAGTTCCATTTAGTTGCATATTTGTTAGATCATTATATATATCTGCATATTGGATTCACATCAGTGTTTTGAAAGGCTGAATGAAAGCATTAACGGTTGTCAAGTAGTTTTGAGCTTTTTGTGGAGGACATTTGGACATTTGATTCATTTTCTCATCAATTCATTTATCATCATCATTCTCACTTACCATTATCATTATCATTTATCATTTATCCTTCATTATCATTCATTCATTTCATTCATTCATTTTTATCATGTTCATCATCATTCTCATTTCTCATTTATCATTCATTCATTTTATCAATTCATTTTTATCATTATCATCATCATTCTCATTTATCATTATCATCATCATTTATCATTTATCATTTTTATCATCATCATTTATTATTTATCATTTCATTCATTTTTATCATTTACCATTTATCCTTCATTATCATTCATTCATTTTCTCATTCATTTTTTATCATTATCATCATCAATTTACCATGTCATTCATTCATTTTTATCATTATCATTTTATCCTTATCATATCATTTATTATTCATTACCATTCCATCACCATCATTTACCATTATCAGTATCATTACCATTTTCATTTATCATTTAATCATTTTATTATTATCACTTTATCATTCATCATTTGCTATTATTTATCATCATCATTTCATATCATCTCATTACCATTCCACATTATTATCATTTCATTATCATCACATAAACATTACCAAACATATCATTTATATTTTCATCATTATCATCATTAGTATCACATTCACTATCTATCATTTTCATTTCATATTATTCATCTCTACATTTGCACCAAAAATTCAAAAAATCAACAAAATCATATCTACATCATCACAAATCATTGCATCTACATCATCCATTTGCATCATATCATTAGATCATCCTGCATCATAAGATTAGTCCGCAAAAATAATAAAAACATATCAAAATCTATCTCATATCATACATGCATAAAAGTAACATCCATATCACATCACAAATGCACAAACATATCATCATCAAAAACATCGCCGCTGAATATCATCGCTCATCAAAATAATACAAATGTCCAATGTCCAAATAACACTAACAAGTTCAGAACTGAATACATGAGATATGATAAAAAAAATCAATACATGCCCTACAAATGTGAAAAATATATCAGTCCTAAACACTAGCTGGTAGATGCCCCTGAAGGAGCTAGTCTGAAAGGAGGCAGCCTGCCACTAGTCCCTGCATCAGGATCTTGTCGAGGCCCCGTAACCTCTCTGCCATGTGTCGATGTCCATGATCGGGTCCTCATCCTGCTATGTGATCGGGGATAAGGCTCTCGCCGCTCAGGAGGGCATAACTCCTCATATCGAACTCTGTAATACTTGCGCTCTCTGGCTACCTCAAATCCCTTTACAATAGCCTCTCATAATGAGGTACTCTCTATGGTACCCATAAGTCTCTGAGCCACACCCTCGGCCTCCAGTGCCCACCGTCTAAGGGCATCCCTCTCTGCTACCAACTGTGCCACCTGGGAATCAGGGGCGGGCATTTGAGCCTGAACCTGTGCCTATGCCTGAGCCTGTATCTGTGTCTGGGCCTGTGCAAGCTAGGCCTGTAACTGCACTATCACACTCTGAACCTGAGATAGCTAACTCTGTAGCTGTGCCTGTTGTCCCTAAAAAGTCTGAACCTGACCCTGCAATGCATCTATCTATGCCTACTGAGACGAGGATGACACCCTAATCACTGTCTATGGTCTGCCACCAGATCTAGCGCGCCGAACAATTTGTGCTCTGCCTAGACTATCCAACCTCTGCTGCCTCTCCTCATCCCCATCATCCCTATCATTCAAGCTATCCTTCTCCTCTCCATCTCCACTCTCCTCACTCTCCTCTCCCTCCTCCTCTCCTCCGCCCATCGCCTGCTCTCCGTCGGCCACATCCTCCTATCTCCCTATCCCTGGCTGTGCCGCTATCCTGATCACCCGTGGCTCATCTGGCACTGTGAATTGTGGAAATGGATGCGTATGAAAGTATTGTGCATAATCATCCATCATCCCTACATCCTGCACGTCTAGCCTATCAGTCCATACCTCAGGCTGTAAGGTAGAGTACTCTATATATGCTACCTGGTATCGAATGCATGGTCCCCATCCTAGATCATCCTTGCGCCGCCCATAATGAGCAATGCCCTGGGGCATCCCCTGTGTAAATCCAAACTGTCTGAAGACTCGTAATGCCAAAAATATCTCAATAATAAATGGGGTCTGCCCTATCAGATATCATAGCCTGTAGAAAAATGGCATCTCCAAGTGATCAGTCACCCATGCCTTGCAATCTATGTACGGTCTCCATACCACTACATCAATATCATCCAAACCTATTGCCAATACTCTACCTTGCCCAGCTTTTGCTGGACAACTACACCAGAGTATGCATACACATAGGGTCTCCCTGCTGGCCTATCTCTCATGCAATGTGGTCTCGTGACTGCAATATGCTCCCATTCCCAGATCTGTAGAAGTGTCACCCCACTCGCCAAACTAGTGGATCCTCTGTATACAACCTGATGGAGATCATGATACATGTCAGCCAATACGCAGCTCCCCTAGGCAAACCTCCATGGCTGTGTCACCAACCACTCCAGCATCCTACCCCAACCAACTGCGAATCCCTTCGACTGATGGTTCGGTCCAAGGAAGCCTCCGATAAATGCAACCAACACAACAACTAAAGCTGGATACCTGCTAAAATCCTCTCAATCTATCCAATAACCACATATGCTCAGATCACCACATATCCGCTGTAACGCCTCGGTACCACCAATCTCCTTGTGGTCTTAAACCACAAGGGCACCAACAACTGGGATCCCAAGAATCCTGTATACATCCTTAGGCGTGACACTCATCTCACCCGTCGGCAAGTGAAAGGTGTTATTCTCTGAGTGCCATCTCTCTGCCAAAGTAGTTAACGGCCTCCTGTTGGCCTGAATACCTCCCGGCATGGCCAACAAAGGTCCCAGTCCACAATCTGCTATCAACTGTAACTCTGCAGGAGTAAGCTCTCCTATCTGCTCCCAACATAGTGGGAACCGCTCTCTAATCTGAAGGCTTTTGAAAGCCTCCTGTTTTGTTTGATCATCACAAGGACACATCAAATCAAACTCATATCATGTGATCTATCTATCCAACATATTCAATGAATGACCCATATCAAGTGCTACATCAATCTATCTGCATATCAAATCAATCTACTCTATCATCATTTACTATTTGTTTTTCTTTTCAGGAAAGCAAATTTATCAACACACAAATCATTTCCTATTTGTACTTCAATTATGAATGCAAATTTATATCCTCATTTTACTATTTGGTTTCTATCGCAGAAATCAAATTTATCAACTATCTACTCTTTGTTTTTCAATCGCGAGAAGCAAAGTTATCAACCACAAAATCAATCAATCAATCAAATTACTCTTTGTTGTTTGTCACAAAGTTATCAGCTATCTACTCTTTATTTTCTATTTTGGAAGCAAAGTTATCAGTTCTCTATCAGATTTTCTATCATATCAGCATGATGGTGTTGCAATCTTACTATCTATTGACTAAGGCAACAATTTAAATCATCATTTTTCATCACACCAGCGTTCTTTGGAAAATTTCCTAAGTGCGCTATTTTGTCGCCCATATGCACTAAAACACAAATGTGCTAAAGTTTTTCTTAAAAGTGCTAAAAATTTTCCTATATGCGCTAAAACTCAAGATGTGCTATTCTATCCTGCCTAAGCGCCACTTTAACTCTCATATGCGCAACTCTATCAATTGCAAACCCTAGCCTATATGCGCAATTTTGTGACCTAGATGCGCTACAGGATCAACCTAGCCGATTCTAACCTATATGCGCTACTCTATCTATTAGATGCGCTAAAGGATCAATTTTTAACCTATTCCTATATGTGCTACGAAATTTCCTATATGTGCTAGAGAATTTTTTGAATGCACTAAAACTTTTCTCAAATGCGCTAAAACATGCAAAAAAATTGAAATCTGATTTAAAAAATTTGAAAAATTGATTCAAAATGCATAATTTGAAATCATAGACGGTTGGAATCACTCACCGGTGGTCCATACGCAGCTGGTCTCTAGTATCGGCATGCTCGTTCGAATCTATGTCTATGCAATGGGATCTCCATCTCACCAGGTCACTATCAGAGCTCACTTTTCACTGTAGCAGCAGGGTGAAAATGACACTTCATTTTACCCCTTTTACCTTATAAGGGTCTTTTAGGGTGGGAGTTAATGGAATTTTCCATTTCTTCCATATTATTTTCACTGGGCCATCACAAACATCATTTATCGGGAGCTAAATCACTATTTCCCTATCATTCTCGACATCATCTTCCATGATTTATCTCCCGAGGGGGCATCATCGACATCAAAAATCATAAACATATCAGGGGCAAATTTTTTTATTTTCTTTGAAGCAATGTGTTTCACACATCACTTCAAAGAGGGGCAAAATGTATACGCATAAAAATGGTCATGTCTATAATCCTGGCAATTAATTGAATATTTATTATTTAATTAGTTTTCTAAAATCCTCTAGATATGATTAAATTTAATTAATTTAATTATATTGTTCATTCATCTTATTCTTCCTTCACAATTAAATAAATTTATTTTATTTAATTATTTTCATACATCCACTTAATTAATTAAATAAATACATTTTATTTATTTAAATTAATTATCATTGTTTAAATTTAAATTAAATCTTTTGATTTAATTAAGTTTAAATACTTCTCTTTCTTCTATTTTTAATTTCTTCTTCTAATTAATTAAATATTTCATTTAATTAATTTCATAAATGTGATTTAATTAAATAAATCTTATTTAATTAAAGATCTTAGGCTTTCTTTCTAAAATCACAATCGGATATTTTATTTAATTGTGAAATCTTCTGTTTTCTTCTCATATCATAATTAAATATTTTATTTAAATATGAGATCTTCTGCTTTTTTCAAAAATCCTGATTAAAGCTTTCTTCTTATCACAAACTTTCTTCTGCTTTTAAAAGCTTAATTAAATATTTCATTTAATTAAGAAAAAGCTGAATGTCCTCTACAAATAAATAATTGAATTTTTAATTCATTATTTATCAGCTTTAAATCTTTCTTTTATTCTTTTAAAGAAAGATGATTTCTTATCTTCTAATCTTCTTCTCTTTCATAAAAAATTGGAAAAATCTTGTTTTCAAGTTTTCTTCTATTTTCTCTTTAGTTTCATCTTTCTTCAGCCATTCGATCTGCTAGGAATTATCACAACCGTCAATCAAGACAACCAATCAAAATCATTCGAAAAACTCTATAAATACCTATGTGAATCCAAGCATTAGTAATAGGCAATTAATTAGAGTTCAAGTATTTAATTCCTTTAGTATTCATTTATCATAGCATCATGGTTATTTCAAGCATATTAGTCTTATTCCATATCGTAGCTTAAATCTTGCATCAAGCATCGCATTTAAATCTCGTTCTTTAGGAAGACAGTTTGTTGAGCCTAGCCTACAATCTGAGAGCAAAAGCTGGAATCGACAAAAACATTGAAGATAGAGGACGATAGGATGACAATCGAAGCAGAATACTGAGTTTGCATTTATTTACTTTTTTTTATTTTTATTTTTATTTTTTATTTTTTTTTTTAGACTGCAGGAATCGGGTAGCACGACCCCATATAAACTGTAGTGCGCCTGGTAAACTTTTTAACGTGACCGGTGGCGCTGGTGTGACACGCCCTCTGGTACCACGGGGGTGGGGGAGACTAGACCTCGTGACCAACCTCCTGCAACAGGAAAGATTTAGCCAACCGAGCTAGGGCCCCAACCTCTAGTTTGCATTTATTTACTTATTTTGTTCTATTTTGATACAATGTTTTATTGGTGTGCTTAAATAGTATTTGTTTTCAATTCATTTACGCATATTATTTTCGATCACACAGTAGCAACAATATACTTAGCTTCAATAGTAGACAAAGAGACTGAATCTTTATTTTTATTCAACCATGCCACCAATCTACATCTATATACGAACTAAGTGTGAAATTAGTATCTTTAGGATACCATAGTCCATAATCTAGAGTTCCATTCAAATATATGAAAATTCTCTTAACAACAACAACATGAGTTTCCTTAGATTCTTGTTCAAATCTAGCCACAAGATAGACAACATGCATGATATCTAGTCTAGTAGCAGTCAAATACAATAGTCTGCCAATCATAGATCTATAATTTTTCTAATTAGTCTTTAGGTGAATCATAATATTTTCCTAATTTGCATCTAGTAACCATAGGAGTACTTACCGGTTTGGAACCATCCATTCCAAACTTCTTCAACATCTCACTCACATACTTAGACTATGAAATGGAAATTGCCTTCTATGTTTGATTAATCTGTAGCCTGAGAAAGAAATTCATCTCCCCAAACATAAACATTTCAAATTCTTTTTGCATCTCTTCTGTAAACCTTTTGCACATTATTTAATTTCCTCCAAAGTTAATGTCATCAAGATACACTACCACAATCAAGATTCTATCATTTTCAATCTTAAAGTGCAAATTACTATTTTTCATACCTTTTTTAAAGCCTTGATGAATTAAATACCTATCCAACCTCGCATACCATGCTCTAGGATCTTGCTTCAAGCCATATAAAGCTTTCTTCAATTAGCACACCATATCCAGTTGATCTATTAACTCAAATCCTTCTGGGTGTCCCATATAAACTTCTTCTACCATTCAAAAATGTTGACTTGATATCCATCTAATAGACCATAAAGTCTTTATGAGTAGAAAACTCCAAGAACATCCTTATACCTTCCATTATTTTTATCAGAGCAAAAGTTTCCTGAAAATCTATTCCTTCAACTTGTGAGTAACCTTTACACACAAGCCTTGCTTTGTTTCTAACAACTTCTCCATTTTCATTCAACTTATTTATAAATTCCCATTTTAATGCAATGATGTTTTTATCTACCAATTTTGGGACCAATTCCCAAGTTTGATTCTTCTCAATCTGCATAAGTTCATTCATTTCTTCCTTCCAATGTTCATTTTTACAAGCTTCGCATACAATCATCAGTTAAATCTCATAAAGTAAACATAGATTCACTTTAGTAATAACTTTGCTTCTAGTCAACACACCTTTTGTTTTGTCTCCAATAATCTCATTTTTTTAGTGATTCTTCTATACGTATTTCGCTGTCTTAGGGGACATCACCGGAGCGTCTTATTCTATTTCATTTTGTTCATCATGCTTCCCTTGCTCATCTTTTTCTTTTCCTTCCACAATGTCTTCTATTCTTCAACAATCAGGTTCATCAAATGCATATCCATCAATATCAATAGGATTCTTCATTGTCTCATCAACCTTGACATTAGAACTTTCTACAATCTTTCTAAATCTTGTATTGAAGCATCTATATGCCTTGCTATTAGTAGAGTATCCAAGAAAAATGCTTTCATGAAATCTTGAATCAAACATACCCAAAGTTTCCTCATCTATTCTAATATAGCATTTGCTTCTAAATAACTTGAAATATTTAATAGTAGGAATTCTTCCATGCCAAAGCTCATAGGGAATCTTTGTATTGTCTTCTCTTGCTTGAACTCAATTGAATACATAAACAATAGTATGACTAGCTTCTTTCTAGTAAACTTATAGTAAAATAGCCTTAGTAATCATTGACCTAGTATCCTTTTGAACTATTCTATTTTTCCTTTCAACGACTCCATTATTCTAAGGAGTTCACAGAGCAGATAACTATGTTTTTTATTCCATACACTTAAAAAAATAAATTAAACTCACGGAAGGTGAATTCTCCACCTCTGTCAGACCTTAAGCATTTTATCTTCAAATTTACTTCATTTTCAACCATAGCTTTGAATTCCTTGAATAATGCATCTTATTTATCTCTAAGAAATGTAACCAATGTATATCTAGAATAATCATCAATTAAAAGCATAAAGTACCTTTCACCAAGTAGACTTCTTACTCTTATAGGACCACAAAGATCTGTATGAACTAAATCTAGTAGGGATATAGAGTAGGGTGGATGGTATCAAAATAATCTCAATTAAAAAAAAGAATCCAATTCAAGAACCCTAACACATCAAACAAGGTGATTTCCTTCATAAACTGCCACTAGGCCTTGTAGGACAACAAATAGGCCTTTTTTGTCATAACTTGAAGGGAAAAACTCAAATCCACAACCTAAAAGCTGTTTTGGATACCCTTTTTGGATTTCTAAAATATAGTCAAAATTTAGGGATAGTTCTTTTGGAACAACACAACCAAAAATTGACTGTCTCGTTTGACAAAAGGCCTAATTCAGCTTGTTCAACTAGGTCACTATAGGGTTTTCAAACTCCAGGGTTCAATCCTTCACACCAATTCCTTAGACATGTCAAATAGGGTCTACCCAGACATTTCCAACATTGTAAACAAATTCTTAAGATATTTTTTACAAACCCTAACTCCTCTACAACTTTTATGCCAAAAACATGAGGTTTTTAGCCTACGACATCAACAAATTGTCACCAATCTTCCTCCCCTGCTCTTGTAAACATCATGAACACAAAACCTAACATATATACACCCATTCCACCAACTTTATGGCTAGTTCATCAGTGGAATGGGAAGAACTTCATGATTTTCTATCAAAACTCACAAAAATAAGGGTTTCAAGCAACTTTTAGTAAATTGACTCTAATTTACTCCAAACTTAATGAAATCAGATGAAGCCAAATGCAATAGATAGAATATTCAATTCCACATCAACTACAATGAATCTCAGGCCATTTCTAGGCTATGCAGGGCCATACTATTCTGTGTATCAACAAAATTCAATGGGAAAACATAGAAAAATAGAGTTTTAGTTTTGTTCAATCTTCAAATTAATCACCAGTGAACCATCAAATTTAAGATGGTCTATGGACTACTCTTGCACTCTTAAGATCTTTCACCTAAAAGGAGAGAGATAAAAAGTCAAAATTATGGTGGTTCACTCAAATAGAGGATTGTATGATATGTGTATGTCTAAATGCAATGTTGTAAATGCAACTAAGTATTGAAATTGATTAACTATTGATGGAAAACCTATGAAATATGCAATGTTTTAAAACACAATGTGATTTGCAAGAATGAACTAAAACATGAACAAATGTAAAGCAAAATTGAAAGAGGGCTAAACAAAGTGCACCTGGGAAAAAAAATGTTGAATCTTGAATGATCTGAATGCTGGTAGAGATTAGTGAAAATCACCAATGGGACTCGTTCACCACTGATGGTGAATCAATCCTACTACTAGAAAAAACTCTTGGAAACTAGTTTCTAACTGTAGTGATCCAAAATCTGAAAAAATCTAGTTTTCTAGCCTTCAAGTGGGACACATTCGCCACTAATGGTGAATCAGTCCTCTCACAAAATTTTATGAAATCAAGGGTCAATTTTGTAGTTCTAGATTTGTACTTGTCTTCTTGTTGAGTTGACGGAGTCAAATCTAGAGAAAATGAACTGTAGGTTGTCTCCAAGCTTGAAATAGGTTTTGTTGACTTGAAACACTTTATTGAATTCTTGACCACCTTTCAACACCTAATTGCATGACAAATCTACATTTGAAAGTCTACAAACACACATGCAAAAGGGGAAAATGGTTAAGGGTTAGGTTCTAGGGATTTGCCTTGGTCAAATCCCACATTGGTAATCAAACCCTTAATGAAGAAATGAAATAAAATGAACAAGGAAAGATGAATAAAAAACATGCAAATATCCTAAACTCACCTCAATCTTGTTGAAGAAATCTAAAGATATGTCAATGGTTGCTCCAAGATGCTTGATTGAATGATATAAAGTGTTCAAATGCAAATTGATGTTAAGTGAATGGGTAGATTTCTTGAATGAATTAGGAGATTGTAGGAGATGAATGGGAGATGTAAAATGAGGAGAAAAACACCTATTTATACATACTTGTCCCTTGTTAACCCAATAATACATCACAAGCCAACATAAGGTAATTTTGAATAAAAACCTGAAAGAAAATTTGTAATATTTTGAATTTGGAGCCAAAAGGGACTCATTCACCACCCATGGAAAATAGGTCCCACCTTGGACCTATAAGTGGGTTTCAGGAATTGAGTCACATTTAATGCTGTTTGTTAGGCTTACATTAAAAAATACACTTAATTAAGCCTTAAGAGTGCATAAAGGGGTCAAATAAAGCATAATAAAGGTTTAAATAGTGAAATTAAGCCTAGAAAAGTGTGAAATCTTGTTACAAGACTTTACAACACTTCAAAATAGAATTTGATAAGTGATGAAAGGGTGATTTTTAGATAAATTGTAATGAAAAGAGTCTAGAAAAGTGTAGAAATGTGTTACAACACTTCCAAACACATTCAAAAGACACCATAATTTGATTTTTTAGGACTTAACATGAATGTGGAAGTGACATTACAACATTAAATCAAAGAAAAATAGACCAAACATCATGAAGAAAGACCTAAAAGACCATGAAAATATCAATGATCCATTTTTCTATGGTACATTTAGCCCCCACTTTAGTGAGAGGATGAACTTGCTTCAAACTCACAGTAAAGTAGCCATGCATATTGATAGGGCAGTCTGAATGCACTTATGCTAGCAAGATGGAATAACAAGGCTCAAGAGGGATGATCAAGCCCCTAGGATGAAGATCCCATTGAAAAATAAACATAAGAACAAAGGAACACACAATGTGAAATAGAAGAAGGAAAGGGAGAATCAAATCAAGCTTCGATTGTCTTTCCAACTAATTGTGGATTAGATTTAGGCTGGTTTGTGAGAAAAAGAAAATGCGTACTCACTCTGAAGTGATGAAACTCCTGGTAGTTTGTTGGGTTAGAAGGATCAAAAGGGAGATACATATGCTAGTTGGTATGCACTCACAAACACATAGGTGGCTATGGGGAAAGTCATGCCGCTGAATGGGCCTCTTGCTCAACCATATCAAAGTTATACCTCTTGATAACTTTAACAAGGCACCAAAAAGGAAAATTTCGGT
This sequence comes from Sequoia sempervirens, assembly GCA_007258455.2. Lineage (NCBI taxonomy): Eukaryota > Viridiplantae > Streptophyta > Pinopsida > Cupressales > Cupressaceae > Sequoia > Sequoia sempervirens. The sequence goes on from VDFB02026320.1 coordinate 158,518,697, forward strand.
TCATGTTTCATAAGACAAGAAAAGCTTTGTATGCTTAGAACTCATGAACAAAGAGGATAGTAGCATAGGCATGCAAGTTTCATTATGCAAGGTGGTAAAGATGTAACGTGAAAAAATGTAAAATGTAATGATGTTCAAAGGAGTCTTGTTAAGTTCATGCAAGGTTTGTTAGTTAGGGAACACTGTATTTAATGTTTCCAAGAGAGGAAAGATCAAACAATAAAATATCCACAACTCAAGGGATGTAGTGTGTCACATTAGGCCACTAAGATGAATGTAATATGCTAATATAGATCACACTTATGAAGGACATCACATTCAATTTCATCCACAAAGTGACGAATGAATTGTATGAAGTGACAAGGCTACACTAAGAAGCAAAAATTCAAATGAAATTATGCCAATGTATGCCCCCCACTTTAAAGGAATTGCTAAAAATTGTTCTGTGAGCAATTACTTTAAAGTAGCAAAGGGAAAATGCAAAAAAGGAAAAACAAGGCATGAGAGCCAACTCAAAAATCCCTATGCCAAGTCATATGTTTCCAAGTAAGGATACTTCATGTAAATGAAAAAGAAAAAAAAGAAAAGGAGGTTTCCCCTAGAAAGGAACACACCAAACACATAAGGGATCTATGGATATGGGGTCAATATGTTTTTTGCTGCAATGTTTTTATGAAAGAGCTTGGAACTATCATCATTCCCCAAAGCACATAGAACTTGAAGAATGACACAAAGAGTGAAAACAAAAGAAGAAAAAAGTCTATTTTGGGTCAAAATGGAAGAGACATTGCGGTCTCAATGCCTTGCATCATCCACAAAAGGAAAAGCACAAGTGAAAATAAAATGAAAAGGAAAAGGAAAATTAAAAGCTTTTAGGTCAACATGAAAGAGACATTTCAGTCTCAATGCCTTGCATCATCCCCAAAAGGAAAAAAACACAAGTAAAAGTGAAAAGGAAAACAACCGTTTGGGTCAACATGGAAGAGACATAGGGTGTATCAATGCTTTGCATCATCCCCAAAAGGAGAACACAAAACAAAAAGGAAAAAAGTGAAAGGACCTTTTGGGTCAACATGGAAGAGACATAGGGCATCTCTGCACTTTGCATCATCCCCAAATGGAAAACACAAAATAAAATTGAGAAAGGAAATGTACAACATAGAGAAGAATAGAGGTACAAATAGAGGAAGTGCACAAGGAGAGAGAGAACATCAAAAACACATTATGAGGGAGCACAATACTCACATAAAATCACAAATGAAAGAGAAGAAAATAAAAATGCAAAATTCTAGCAAGGAAAATGCAAGTGAACCATCTAACAAGTCATATGCCTCCCAATCATGTTTAGTGTATTGTGAGGGAAATTGATTGTCCAAAGGAAGAATTGCAAGTGCTAAACTAGGAGATGTACTAGGTTCTTCACTTGGTGTAGAAGATTTATCATTTAAGCTCATGGTAGATGAAAATAAAGAGTTTAGATCATTATGTACTTCATCTATTTTTGTGATCTCCTCCTCATCATCATCATCAAGATTGATTACGATGGGAGGATGAAGGGTTATTTCGAAGGAAGGATTTATCAAAATTCGTCATTGTTGGATTGGATCATTTTGTTGTGAGGGCTGGACTATATTATCTTGTGGTGGGGTAAGAGGAGGAGGGTGGTCGTCTATTGCTTTTTTCAAAGGTGGGGGTTGGTTTTCTTTTTTTTTTTTCCATTTGAGACTGATGAGCAAGGAGACGACGATGACTCCTACACTCTCTAACTCTACGGGTTTGTTTTATTTTATTTTGAAGTTGTTGAGGGGTAAGAGTAGGTTGACCCATCATAGGTTCCTTCTCTTCTGAAGGGGAAGAATGGAAGAAATTGAAGAAGATAGGTCAATCACTTTCTCTTTAGCTTTATACACTTGTTTAATGCGAGGAGGAATGACGAGATTAGTTTCATTATCTCTTGGTCATTTAAATGAGGAAGGGGAAGTGTTTATGGTTGGTTGCTCATGGGGTTGTGTTGATTGTTCAGTTTCTAACTCAGGTTGAAGCATGGTCTCATCTAGGATAGGAGAAGTTAAAATTGATGGGGACATGCTACGAAGAGACAATTTGACTATTCATTTGGCTTTGAACTTTTGATAGGCTATGAAAAAGAAGTCCTTGCAAGGGATGATGGGTTCCATAGGTTCAGGCCAATAAGGTTCTAAGGAGAAATTAACTTTAGAAGACAATAGAAGAAAACCACTATGGTGTATGGTAAATATTTCATTTCCATGTAGAAAATTCAAAAATTTGTGAACAATAGGGACTACTTTCATTGAGCGAAGCCAAGGGTGGCCTAGTCATAGACGAAATTTATCCAATTGATGAATAATAGAAAATGTTAAATCCAAAGTTTTGGGTCTTATTTGTAATGTGAGTGTGATCAATCCCATCATAATAAATGAAAAACCATTATGTGTTTTAATCCATGTAGTTGGTTTATCATAATCTTCTTGATAAAGCTCATGTAGTACAAAAAATTATTCCATGATCACATTCTTGCCACATGTGGGATCTATTAATATTCCATTGGTGGGCTTATCATAGATTTTGTCAGCTATGTAAAGAGGACCATCAGGAAGCTTTTTAAGTATATCATGAGAAGAAAAAGTAATATCAGGAGATTTGGTGGTTGGGCCCTTACAAGGGACAACATCTATCATACCCACAAGTTCATCCATATGATTAACTTGGGTAACATGTGGAGTAATAACATGTTCATTATTTGTATCAATGTTCATCACATGAGTGTTTGAAGGTTCACTATCCTTGATAAACAAAACATTGTGTTTACGCATAGGGTTGGTGAAAATTTCTAAATTTTGATTAGGAGGTGTAATAGACGTATTGCCTTGATCATTAACACTTGCAATGGACAAATGGCCCGAATCAATGAGGTCTTGAACCAAGTGTTTGAGATGCTTACATTGTTAGTGTCATGTCCATTTTGGTGATGAAAATGACAATAAACATTTGGTTTAAAGGTGGGTAGTAAATGTTTGGTAGTATCAATGGCTTTAACAGTAGGAAAAGTGATCATTTTTTGTTGGAGCAATTGATTCATTGTGTTATGGAGGGTATTGGGTAAGGGATTAAATTGTCTCTTCAGGTCCCCATAGGTAAAGGGCACCATTGCTTTAATAGCTTCTACTTGACTTTGAACAGGTTGACTTTGTTTTTGAGGAGGTGGATTGATGATAGGGTAGGGTTGGATGAGACACTCACTATCCCATGCTCTGGGTCTCAACTTGGAAAACACTTTGGTGTCACTCTCTACCTTCTTAACCTATAGTCCCTAATGCTTGTTAGGCACCCCTAGTTCTCCTACCCAACCCTACTATAATCATCATTTCCCTAACCAATCCAATCTTGGTATTCTTTCTCTCTTCCTCTCCTTAGCCTTTAATCTTCCTAAAGACTAGCTATCCCTCAAATGTTTCACTAACTTGATGCAGGGGTGTGTGATGACTTTCATGGCTTCAAAAACATCTCACAAGGGTTCTTGAACAACCACCAATCACCATTTCTCCATCGCTCACTCCAAACCCTATTCTATGGTTTAAGAAGGGCTACTAGCCCTTGAGCCCCAATTAGGCCTCCTAGCCCAACGAAATAGGCTTAAGCTCAAATCCTTCTATGAATCATCACAAACTTCCTTTGGAGACCCTGGTTCATTTTCCAACCTCTCAAATATTTTTGAGGTTATAGGCCTTCACTGGCCGTACACAGGCGTAACCCTTATTTTGTGAGATTTAGGGCTTTTTAGGCCATTTCTTGGCCACACAGTGAACTATCTACTTCTTTCAACCACCAAATGGGCTGATGAAGACTCTGCCTTCTTGCCAAACCTTTGTCAAGGTCTCCTACTTCCACCACACACATTGGGTTGGTAGGGAATTAACACCCCTACAACGTTAGGGCTTGGTTTTCACTGTCTTTCCTAGTCGGGCACAGTCAAGCTCACCTAGGAAAAGACTTTCACCATGCTTCTTGGACTCCTACAATCTCCTAAACCTATTCTATATATAGGCATGGAGCTTAACCTCATTCCCCATGGGCTATACACCAGGTATAGTGGAAAACAAAGGTCTAAGACTCCATGAATAACAGTCTACTGGACTGATCAATAATGAAAGAAACAAAATTTGCCAAGAACAAAGCTATGAAATGATGAAACAACCTAACTATTGACCACACAAAGCTTGTACAGTACTTATCACATGTTCCAAAAATTGCTCAGTGCTTGGAACCCTCCATTAACACACAAACAAGAACTAAAAACCAAAAAATTGCAAGAAATTCATTACTTTTCCATATGAACAGTAAACTCCAAAAGATACAATGTTTTTCCAACAACCATTCCAGGTCAGGGGACACCTTTTAAAGGCTCACAAAGTGGTTTCCTCTCCCTTGGTTGGACATAACCACCACAATAGGCCAAAATTGCATAAATGCAACATTTTGGACATTAACTCCAATTCCTAGTGATTCCCAGTGAAATCAAATTGTGAAACACATCCTTTCTATCCTAAGATACTAATCAACCTCCCTCCTAACTTGTTCTAACACCTCTAACACAAAAAAAAAAGGCCAACATGACCTCAAAGTATTAAAAACACAAAATTCCTTTCTAGGCTTCCAAATTTTCCTAGTGTTACCTAATTGCTTCCTAGGTGCTCCTGCACCATTCTCCCCCTCTCTGCCCAAACACTAAGGAATGGAAGGAGTGACCAATGACAGGTCAATACCAAAATTCTTGAACTGATCTTCTTGTGTCCATGTTGCTTTTGATTCATGCTTGTTCTTCCACTTGATAAGGTACTCCATGTACACCTTATGCCTTGTAGACTTTTGCACTCTTGACTCCAAGATCTTCTCTACCTGAGGCTTATCTAGATTAGGTAAGGATATATTGCTGATGTCCTTGAAGATCTCCTTACTATTCTGATCCACATCATTGACTAATCCCTTGTACTTGATCAAGTCAACTATATTGAAAACTGGTGAGATTCCTAGATCGGTAGGTAACTCCACCTTGTATGCATTCTTTCCATACTTGGCCAATACCTTGCATGGACCCACTCTCTTCATCTACAACTTGGTTGACATTCCCTTCTACAACCTTGACTTGTTAAGGTGGACCATGACATAGTCTCCTACTTGAAATTGCACATCTTTCCTTGACATATCTGCCTTTTCCTTCAATTTTTGTGTAGCCTCAGCGACTATCCTCTTTACCTACTCATGAATCTCCTTCATGTTCTGACTAAATTCTTCTGCATGTCCACTTCTTTGTTCCATAGCTCCAAGATCTCTGAGCTCACATATTCCTCTTGGGTGCATCCCATACACAATCTCAAAAGGACTCTTCCCTATGGTTCGGTTCACACTATCATTATAAGCATACTCAACTTGTGAGATAACCATATTCCATGTCTGTCCATACTCCTTAGTTAGGCACCTTAGAAGATTAACTAGCACCCTATTAACCACCTCTATTTGACCATCAGTCTGAGGATGGTAAGCTGATCCAAAAGATAGGTTGGTACCCAATCTGCTCCATAGAGTCTTCCAAAAATGACTCATGAACTTCACATCCCTGTCTGAAACAATGCTCAAAGGTAGTCCATGGATCCTTACCACTTCCCTAAAGAAAAGATGAGCTATGTAGCTAGCATCATGAGTAGTTTTGCAAGGGATAAAATGACTCATTTTGCTAAATCTGTCCACTACTACATAAACACTATCAAAACCAGTCTTGGTCTTAGGAAGGCCTACCACAAAATCCATGCTCACACACTCCCATGGTCTATTAGGAATGGGCAGGGATTGATATAAACCAGCATTACTAGCTCCTCCCTTAGCTTTCATACACACAACACATTGTTCCACATACTTTCTAACATCTCTTGCCAACTTAAGCCAGTAATAAAATCTTTGCACTAGTTCTAAAGTCTTATTGATGCCAAAATTTCCACTAAGACTGCCATTATGCTTTTCCTAAATGATATTTTCCCTTATTGAACCTCTTGGAACACATAACTAATTTCCTTTAAATAATAACCCACTTTGCAATGCATATTCTGAGTATTGGCTATGGAAATGGTTCTCAAAGTTAGAAAATACCCTATAGACCTCTGAAAAGTCTTCATCTTCCCCATAGAGATCCTTGAAACTCTCTATGCCAATGCTCTTGATCTGTATCTCTTGCACTGTCAACAATCTCCTACTCAATGCATCTACTATGTTTAGCTGTCCCTTCTTGTACTTTATGGTGAAGGTAAGAGCTTGGATGTATTCCATCCATTTCAAATGCCTGTTACTCAACTTCTCTTGAGTGTTGATAAAGCTAAGTGCTTGATTGTCAGTAAAGACTAAAAACTCCTTGGGTAGAAGGTAATGCCTCCATTTCCTAAGTGATTGAACCAAAGCATAAATTTATAAGTCATAGGTTGAATACTTCTTTGCTTCATTGAGATTCTCACTAAAGAAGGCTATAGGTCTTCCCTCTTGACTTAGCACTTCTCCTACTACCACTCCACTTGGATCACATTCAACAGTGAACAATTTATCAAAACTAGGTAATAAGAGAATAGGTTGAGTTGCAACCTTCTATTTCAGTTTCTCAAACACTTTCTCAGCTTCTTGAGTCCACACAAACTTAGTTTTTACACCACCCTTGATTGTGTCTAGAACTAGTGCACATATGCCACTAAAGTTCCTTATGAATTTTCTATAAAATTGGGATAGTCCATGAAAAATTCTTACCTCAGTCCCTGTGGTTGGTGTAGGCTAGTTTAGGATAGCTTCCACCTTGCTTGGATCCATCTTCAATGATCCTTTGGACACTACAAAACCCAAATACACCATGTCAAGGAAGATCCTCTTAGTCTTGATCTAGCCACCTTTACCTTCTGTGCTTCAGTGACTCCATCATGTTCAAAATGGTTCTCCATTCCCTCTATCCAATCCATGACTAGATCAGCTTCCATTTTTCCACTAAATAGTGGTATGCCTTCAAGTGCCTTTCCACTCAAAACCTTCAATGCCTTCCAGAAAGGCTCTTCTCTCAGAACAGGGTTAGGTTCAGGGGTCTTGTCTTCCTCTATGACCTCTTCTTCCTTCGGTATCCTTCCTTCAAATTGTGCACTCCTCACTGCTTGTTCAAGTTGGGATATTCTTTCCCTCAATAGTTTATTGTCTTCCTCCTACGCTTCAACCATCTTGGCCAACTCTGCATTTGGCACCATGATGGAAGAATCACTAGACTCAATCTCAGACATACATGATTCTTCCCAAATATTTTACTTGCTCTAATACCAATCTGATAGGGTAGGGTTGGATGAGACACTCAATGTCCCATGCTCTGGGTCTCAACTTGGCAAACCATTTGGTGTCACTCTCCACCTTCTTAACCTATAGGCCCTAATTCTTGTTAGGCACCCTTGGTTCTCCTGGCCAACCCTACTATCATCTTGATTTCCCTAACCAAGCCAATCTTGGTATTCTTTCTCTCTTCCTCTCCTTAGCCTTTAATCTTCCTAAAGACTAGCGATCCCTCAAATGCTTCACTAACTTGATGTAGGGGTGTGTGATGACTTCCATGGCTTCAAAACCATCTCACAAGGGTTCTTGAACAACCACCAATCACCATTTTTCCATCGCTCACTCCAAACCCTATTCTAGAGTTTAAGAAGGGCTACTAGCCCTTGAGCCCCAATTAGGCCTCCTAGCCCGAGGAAATAGGATTAAGCTCCAATCCTTCTATGAATCATCAAAAATTTCCTTTGGACACCCTAGTTCATTTTCCAACCTCTCAAATATTTTTGAGGTTATAGGCCTTCACTGGTCATACACAGGCATAACCCTTATTTTGTGAGATTTAGAGCTTTTTAGGCCATTTCTTGGCCACACAGTGATCTGTCTACTTCTTTCAACAACCAAATGGGTTGGTGAAGACTCTGCCTTCCTTCCAAACCTTTGTCAAGGTCTCCTACTTCCACCACACACCTTGGGTTGATAGGGAATTAAAACCCCTACAACATTAGGGCTTGGTTTTCACTGTCTTTCCTAGTCGGGTACAGTCAAGCTCACCTAGGAAAAGACTTTCACCATGCTTCTTAGACTCCTACAATCTCCTAAACCTATTCTATATATAGGCATGGAGCTTAGCCTCATTCCCCATGGGCTATACACCAGGTATAGTGGAAACCAAAGGTCTAAGACTCCATGAATAACAGTCTACTAGACTAATCAGCAATGAAAGAAACAAAATCTTCCAAGAACAAAGCTATGAAATGATGAAACAACCTAACTACTGACCACACAAAGCTTGTACAATATTTATCACATGTGCCAAAAACTTCTCAGTGCATGGAACCCTCCATTAACACACAAACAAGAACTAAAAACCAAAAAATTGCAAGAAATTCATTGCTTTTCCATATGAATAGTAAACTCCAAAAAGATACAATGTTTTTCCAACAACCATTCCAGATCGAGGGCCACCTTTGAAAGGCTCACAAAGTGGTTTCCTCTCCCTTGGTCGGAACATAACCACCACAATATGACAAAATTGCACAAATGCAACAATTTGGACTTTAACTCCAATTCCTAGTGAAATCAAATTCTGAAACACATCCTATCTATGCTGAGCTACTAATCAACCTCCCTCCTAACTTGTTCTAACACCTCTAACACAAAACAAAAATGGTCAACATGACCTCAAAGTATTAAAAACACAAAATTCCTTTCTAGGCTTCCAAATTTGCCTAGTGTTACCTAATTGCTTCCTAGGTGCTCCTGCACCAATTGAACTATAAAAAACCTCTGTGTGGTTTTCAAAAGGTTTGTGCATTGTTCTGACTTCTCAGCTTGGTTAGAAGTGGACTTTGAATCATGACTAGAAATGAAGTTGTGATAGTCACAAAGGGTCATGCATAAATGCATGAATGAAGGGAATTTCATCATAGTCAACTTATCCTAAAGCTTTGTGTGAAATTTTTTGTTAAACATCTTCTGTAGATATGATTCAAGAATCTTGACATCACTTTGAGCATACAATGAATGATATCATGAAATGAAATCAGTTACTTTTTCATCTAGATTTTTTTTACATCACAATAGAACATCCATTGTCATTTTGGGAGTCATATGAACTTGGAAGTGACTTATAAAGGAATCAAAAAGTTCAGTGAACAATAGGATTGAATGATTGGGTATGTTTGAAAACCACTATAATGTAGTGTCTTTTAAGGTCCTTAGAAAAATTTTGGCTAATAACTTATCATCAAGGAAAAAATCACTGCACAAAGTTGTATAAGCATTGACATGAGTAGTAGTGTCTCCTTTACCTTCATACTCAAACCTAGGCATTTCAATTCCCTTGGCATCTATGTGTGTAAGATCTCTAAGGATAATGGGCTACTATGAACATGATATGTGGGTGGAGTATTTTGACTTTGGCTAATGGTGGAGATTTGTTGTTGCATGGATGAAATGGTGTTAAAGAATTTTGTAATGATGGGATCAGTGTAAGTGGTATGAGGTGGAAGGGAAAATGGTGATGGAGTGTATGTAATGTTAGGTAAAGTGAAAGGGACACTAAGAGGGGTGAAGGTGGAAGAAGGAATAATTGATGCCACAAAAAAACTAGGAATGCTAGTTGGAATAGTGAAAGGAGTCACATGACTAACCTAGTGCATAGGTGTTGTAATTTGAGGAGTGGTATAAGTGGGTATGGATTTTATGATTGAAGGGGGAGGAATGTGAAATCCTCCTTGGCTCCAACAATGTTTGCAGATTGGGAATTAGAATAAACATGTTTTTTGTATATCTCAGTAATTATTTTCATAACTTGTAAGCCATCATCACTTTCAATTAAACGATGAAGGTTTTATATGGTAGGTATGGTAGTGATTGAATGGTTTTCAAGGGATAAGTCTTGTAAATTTGAAAAATCCTCATGAATACTAATGAATTTTTCTTGTGGAATAGAATTGGTTTGTTGTCAACATGCATTGGATGGAAAGGTTAAGGAATAGTAGTAGTAGTATCCATTCCTAATTCACCATTGTCTATACTAGGAATAGGAGCTCTTGAGATCCCAAGGTCCACAACAAAAGTGTTATTGCGAGAAGCCATGAGTCTAGAACTTTGTCTCACTAAAGTATTATCAATGGGGCATCAAACACTCATACAAGTACCACAAAGGTTGGGGTCAATGCAAATACAAGGAAATCTAGGAGTGAAAAATGTAAATAAGAGAAATTTTGCAAACTGAAATAGAGAACAGAAATGCAGTAAATGCCCAGAAAATGCCTGAAAATGTTGTTTAAAATGTGCAAGTGGATTGATTGGCCCAAAGTGGCAAACGAGTCTAGTTATATACTTTTTTGTGTGTTTTTTCAGAAAATTTTAAATGATTTTAATGCTTTTCAAATTCAAATGAAGGATGCAAATGAAAATTTTTAGTTTCTGAATGATATGATATGCAAAAATGAAATCTAAATGAGTCTTTCACTAATGCAATTTGAGAAACCCGAGGATGTAAAAACAAAGAAAAACCTAATTGAATGTTGATGCAAATGAAAGCTAGGATGCACAATGCAATTCAAATTAGAAAGATAAAGTGTTATGTATGTAGGTTCACCAAAATTAACCATCAAATTTAGGATGGTCTATGGACTACTCTTGCACTATTAGGATCTTTCACCTAAAAGGAGAGAGATAGACCCCAAAAATTGTGGTGGTTCACTCAAATAGAGGATTGTATGATATGTTTATGAATAAATGCAATGTTGTAAATGAAACTAAGTATTGAAATTGATTAACTAATGATGCAAAACCTATGAAATATGCAACATTTGAAAACATCATGTGATATGCAAGAATGAACTAAAGCATGAACAAATGAAAAAAAAATTGAAAGAGGGCTAAACAGAGTGCACTTGGGCAAAGAATGTTGAATTTGGAATGATTTGAATGTTGGTAGGGATTAATGAAAATCACTAGTGGGACTCATTTTCCATTGATGGTGAATTAGTCCTGCTATTGGAAAAAACTCCTGGAAACTCGTTTCTGACTATTAGGATCCAGAATTTGACAAAATCTAGTTTTCTAGCCTTAAGGTGGGACTCATTCACCACTGATAGAAATTTAGTCCTCTCCCAAAATTATGTGAAATCAAGGGTCAATTTTGCAGTTCTAGATTTGTATTTGTCTTCTTGTCTCCAAGCTTGAAATAGGATTTTTTGACTTCAAACACTTTGTTGAATTATTGACCACCTTTTAACACCTAATTGCTTGAAAATTTTGCATGAAAAATTCTGCAAACACACATGCAAAAGGGGGAAAATGGTTAAGGGTTAGGTTATATGGATTTTCCTTGGTCAAATCCCACATTGGTAATCAAACCCTTAATGAAGAAATGAAATTAAATGAACAAGGAAAGATGAATAAACAAAACGCAAATGTCCTAAAATCACCATAACCTTGTTAAAGAAATTTGAAGATATGTCAATGGCTACTCCAAGATGCTTGATTGAATGATGTAAAGTGCCCAAATGCAAATTGATTTTAAGTGAATGGGGAGAATTCTCGAATGAATTAGGAGATTGTAGGAGATGAATGGGAGATGTAAAATGAGGAGAAATACACTTATTTATACATACTTGTGCCTTACTAACCCAATAATACATCACAAGCTAACATAAGGTAATTTTGAATAAAAACCTGAAAGAAAATTTGAAATATTTTTAATTTGGAGCCAAGAGGGACTCATTCGCCACCCATGGTGAATGTGTCTCACCTTGGACTTGTAAGTGGGTGTCGGGAATTAAGTCACATTTAGTGTTGTTTGTCAGTCTTACATTGAAAAATACACTTAATTAAGCTTTATGAGTGCATAAAGGGGTCAAATAAAGCATAAGAAAGGTGTAAATAGTGAAATTAAGCCTAGAAAAGCATGAAATCTTGTTACAAGACTTTACAACACTTCAAAATAGGACTTGATAAGTGATGAAAATGTGATTTTTAGATGAATTGTAATGAAAAGTGTAGAAAAGTGTAGAAATGTATTACAACATTTCACAACACCTTCACAAGACACCATAATTTGAATTTTTAGGACTTAATGTGAATGAAGAAGTCACATAAAAACATTAAATCAAAGCAAAATTGACCAAACATCATGAAGAAATATCTAAAAGACCATGAAAATGTCAATGATCCATTTTTTATGGTACAACCAGAACCCTTCTCTTCACCATTACAAATCATATTTAACATTACCAACCATATCTAATCATTTCCAACTTACTTTCAAATTTACAATGGTTCATATTCCCTAAAAACTAAAAATGCACAAGTTTCTTATGCAACTTTTGTAACTTTTTACAAAATGGACTTCCTACAAAACTAACCCCATCTAACCAAAATTGACCCAAAACATGTAGCATGGTATTAAAAGACCTTATTTCAAACAAAAACATGACTTAAACACAAAAACACCAACATTAGACTCCCTTTAGATTATGAAGATCTAGGTTCCCTACACCAAGAAGTTTGGTAGTGGACTATTCCTTTGATCTGTAATGATTTCTTGTTTTCTTTCCAAACAGACAATTCTTGCAAATAGCAATAATGGGTTTTGTAATTCTTCATAAATCTCTTACAGATTGAACAACACTAATCCTTTCCAAGTTATCAAAATTCATGTGACAATTTCTCCTATGCCATAACCAACTATCATTAATCTGAGTCATAAAACGTCATCCATCAGCACCCTTAAGTTGATAGATATTCCCTTCAAGTTTGTTTCCTATAGCAATCAATGTTCTAGATCCTTTCTGGATCTTGTATCTTTCATCCTTAAACACAAGAACATATCCTTTTCTACACATCTGACCAAGGCTCAATAGATTATTCCTTTAACCATTAACATAGTAGACATTGTTAGTATGATGATTGCTATCAAAACTTCTTGAACATATCCAATAGATTTTAACACCAGTATCATCTCCAAATATATCCAAGTCTCCATCATATTTTTCAAGCTTAACAAAATTACTTTTATCACCAATCATCTAATGTAAAAAACCACAGTCAACTACCCAAAAATTCTTCTCTTGTTTAGCATGTAAGGTTGAGATAACCACACCTTCATTTTTCTCCTTCTCTAGAGGGCTTTCTTTTACCTATTTTAAACAATTAGTAGAAGTAGGTTCATCAATTATTTCCAAGAACAAGTATTCATTGTCATTAGGATCTTCATATTGTGAATCCTCATCAGATATACTAGCATTCTCATTCACATAATAAGCTTTGATAATATTCTTTCCTTTCTTTTCTTTCTCATATCTTTGTTTGTTTCTTTTAGCTCTTTTCAAACACTTTGTAGCATAATGACCTTTTTCTTCAAAAAAAATCACTTAAAGGGAAAATTACCCTCATACTTATTGAAGCCTTTCCTCATTCTTCTTACCTAGTTACCTTCTATTTCATCAAATTTTTCTTCATCTGATTTTTCAACTTTTGTACCTTTAAAAGCAGTCTCTAATTTGCACCTTTTCCTTAGACTCAACTTCCTCATCTCATAAGATGTCAAAAATCCTAACAACAAATCCTTAGTACATGTCTTATAATCTGGTGTGAGGGCACCATTTAACGTGTTTGGTTCATTCATGGGTTTAAGGTCTAGATTGTAGGTTGTTGATGAATTTTGTTTAAAATAAGGTCTATGATACCATTTTATTATGTATTTAGTTCTTTTTGAGTCATTTTAGGTGTTATGGGGGAAATTTGTCTTGACCTTTACAAAAATTTCATTTTTGGCAAAGTTGTCAAGAAATAAAGTTGTAAAGTTGCTTTTTTGGGGGAATAGGAATAGTTAAGGAGTTCAAAAGGTAGTTAGATACATTGGGGAAGTTGAGTTTGAATGAAAAAAATATAAATGTGATTTAAAAGCTCAAAAGGAGGTTGATCTATGAGATTGGAATCAAATTTAATAAAGAATCTTCCTGATTTTAATGATTTTTTTGTGATTTTCTTGTGTTTTTATTCTCTGTACGAACCCATACAGGTGTATGATGCTCTAAATATTTCTATAGTTTTTTATACATGTGTTCACATCCACTTGAACCTAGTTTGGTGTCTTAACTCCACATTTGAAGAGGGTTTCATTCATTTCTTCAAGACTTCCCTATTTTTTCTATGTAAGGGTTTGAGGACCATAATATAATGATTTTCACCAATCCACCACCTGTAATAGATCTGTAACTTAGTGGATTGGTGTGTATCATGTTATTTTAGATTTAAAATGCATTTAGGAATCTAGGAGAGCATGAAATTGGTCAGTGGAGTAATGCCCTAGGATGGGCAATGCCAATTTTTATGCAAAAGTGAGCAACCATGATGGTAATTTGGTAAAATAATGAGTATGGAGGCCTTGTGAGTGTCATTTGAGTTGTTACAAGCCCTATCAGGGGTGTCTAGTGAGTTATTTTGGTGTTGAGTGGCTTGGAACCCCTACTTTCAATAAACCCTCTTGGTTTGGCTAAAAAACAAGGGCTTTGGGGTTTGATAGGTTAGAGACTATACCATGGAAGTTTTACTATGGATTTGGTGGATTGGAACCCTTCCTAGTGCTTCCCAATTGGAATTTGGAATAAAGTGAGAGTTTAAGACACAAGTCCTTTGTAAAAGTGGCCTATTTGGAAGCCTAAAACTGTGAAAAAGTCAATTTTGAAGCACATGGTCGAAAGGAGTCAATATCAGATTTCTCATATGTTGTATAACCTTGAAAAGGGTGTTTTATTCTCCATTTTTTTTGTGAATTTTTTTTTTTAAAATTAGTGAAAATTCTCTTAAACTGGGTTTCCTATGTTATAAGGGAAGCATGCTCAAAAGGTGAATTTTGATGAGTTCTTTGAAATCTATTTTGAAGTTGATCTGATGCTCATTTATTTAACATTGTGAGAATTTTCCACCGTCTATATGCATCAGAGTGGTATCAGAGCAAGGGTGTAGGTCCCTTTTGAAAGAAGGTTGAAGTTTTGTTTGAAGGTAATTGGAGGAATCAAAATGCCTCCTAAGGGGAATACTGTTGCAAGGAAGATTGAAAACCATGACAAAGAAATAGAATCCCTAAAGTAGGAAATTGTTGTGATGAAAGCTAAAGGTAGGGTTCTTTTTGAAGAAAGTGATTCTGAAGAGGAAGAGACCTCTAGTGAAGAACAAGAGATGGATCAAGATGATGTGAGGATTATAAGCTATTGAAGGCTATGAAGAAGGATGTACATGACAAAATGGATGTGCCTATGTATGGAGGAAAACTTGATAGTGAAAAGCTCTTGGATTGGATAGGGGCTTTGGAGAACTACTTTGAGAGTGAAGAGGTTGATGAAGAGCATAAGGTGAAGAAGGCTAAAAAAAAACTGAAAGGACATGCTTTGTTATGGTGGAATTTTCTACAAGATGAAAGGAAAAATCAAGGGAAAATAAAGATCACTTCTTGGGAGAGGATGAAGACCAAATTGAAAGGTAAATTAGTTCCTTGTTATTATGATGTTCAATTACTTAAGAGGTTACAAAATGTTAGAAAAAAGGATTTAGATGTGCAAGCATATACTAAAGAATTTTATAGGCTAAGTATAAAGACTAAACATGAAGAAGGTGAGGAAGAAATGGTTGCTAGGTACTTGAATGGTCTAAGGTATAAAATTCATGATGAAATCAGATTGGTGGCACCAAAATTAGTAGAACGATGCTTTCAAATGGTGATGAGGGAAAAAGAGAAAATCAAGAGGAGACAAGAGAAGGAAATAAGAGGAAGAGGCAATACTTCTAGGGGTGATGTCATAATAGTGGTTTACAATTCCTGAGAGGAATGAATTTTAGCTGAAATCACATATTTTTAGAGAATATAATGATTTAAGCCTTAAAAAGTTCCATTTTAAGGATTCCAATTGAATAGGGTTTGATCAAATCACCTTAGATCAAACCCCCTTGGATAGAACCTCGCTAGTTTTAAACCATACCTATAAATGCGTCTCCTTTACACCTATCAAAATGCTGATAAAAAATCACTTTTGAATTAGATTTTGGGGGATCAAATGAATTCATTTAAAATTTATTTCAAATGATTATGGTATTCCTCAGAACAAGCTATCCAATGAATATAATTTTAATATGTTTTGGTTTTGTTATGTATTTGTTTTTAAGTTTTATTAAACATAGGTTTTTCATCGAAAATGAATTTCTTTGTTCTTCACATGTGGAAAAATAGAAGATTATCAAAAAAAAATTGAAAAATATGAGTGCACCAGATATTGAAGTCCTTGATCCAACAAAAAATTAAATAAAATTTTGACATATACAAAAAACGCTTACAACAAGTGGTCCGAATTATAATTGCTTTGACTTTGAAACTTGATTAAGGAAAAAATATTCAATAAAAAACTATCTAACCAAGTGGAAGCACTAGATATTAGGAGTTACAAATCTAAAATTGAAAGAATTAGAATTTTATCCTTCATGGAAAAAAATTATGCATTAATACAGTGCCACTTTTTAAAAATGTTGTTTTTGAAAAATCTATTTTCGTGGGAGATGGAAAAAGAAGTGCAATTTGATTCCAAAAATTTTGAAAAAATATTTTTAGAATCAGACAAAATTTGATGAGACTCTAGTTTTCACCATCTTCAAATTCCTCACAGTTTAGCCGCTATAGGTGCCCGAATGTGAAGATTTAGTTAAAAATAATAATTTCAGTGTCCAGTTTGGCCAAAAATTGTAAACCACTATTATGGGATCACCCCTAGAGGGGCAGAGGAACTACTTCAATATCAAGGTAGACCAAGGAAGACTATGAAGATGCTGATAAAAACAAGGAGCAATTACCTGAAGCAAGAGAAGGATGGAGAGGTGGAAAAACTAACTTGAAACAAAGGAGGGATTACAATGAATTCATAGGTAGGTGTTAGAGATGCAATGAATTTTGGCACCCATCTTTCAAGTGTCCTCAAAACCAAAGTTCATTTTCAAGTGGTGATAGGAAGAGTGAGAGAAGAGCTCAACTGATCAAGGAAGAAGAATGTGAAAGTTCAAGCAGACCTGTAGATCTAGAAATGGGGTAAGCTCTCATGATAAGAACTTTGTTGCAAGCACCTAAGGAGGAAGACATGAGCCAAAGAAGGAGTCTATTCAAAACTTCATGCAAGTGCAAATGTAAGGTGTGTCAACTTGATATTTATTTGGGTTCTCAAGATAATATGGTGTCTAAGGAGATGATAGACAAGTTAAATCTAGAGAAGATACCTCATGTATCACCATACCAAGCTTCTATTGTGAATTATAGTCAAAATTTAGTGGTAGATGAACAAGCCTATGTGGATTTCTAGATTGGGGAGTACAAAGATAGGGTCTTGTGTGATGTGTTACCAATGGATTACTGCCATTTTCTATTGGGGAGACCATGGAAATTTGATAGGAGGTCAATGTATGATGGTAGAGAAAACACTTATTCTATTGAGGATGGAAAAATATTTAAGCTAACTCCTTTGAAGGGAAATGAAAGATATAAGGGTAAGACTAAAATTTTCATTTTTGGCAAGAAGGAGCCTTTAAGGCTTGAGGATAGTGAAAAAATAATTTTTGTAGGTATGGAGCAGGGTAATGATGATAGGAGAGTAGGTGAAGAGAAAATAAGTAATGCTAGGACAATGGGTAAGAAGGATAAGTATGGTTTGCAGGAAGATAGAAATAAGCATGGCTTTGTATGGTAGAAGAAAAGGAATGACAAGGTATCTTAGACTGATATAAGGTAGTATGAAGGTGGAAAGCCTTTGGAATGATAAGAACATAGTGAAGGAGTACTTTTAGGGTTGGTTATGTGCCCTATAGTTATGACCACAAAGAAGGGGCAGTTGACTAATGAGAAGGTAGAGGTTTGTTAAAGTAATAGTATAGTGCATAAGAGGATAAGACACTATGATGTTGATGAGACAAAGAGTAATGGGGATGTTGGTATAAATGAGTGCAAGGTTGACAAGACAAAGCACAAGAATATGGAGGGTTGTGATGTTTATAGGACAATAGAAGAGGAAGGTACAAGTCTGACAATGAAAAGGACAAAGAAAGAAGTATTTGCAGGTTTGACAGAAGGAGTAAAGTTTGATGGTACAAAAGATAATGATAAAGGTGTAGAAAAAGTGGATAAGGGATAGTAGCGTGAACAAAAGGTTGAAGGGAGGTTGATATCAAATGTTGTGAGAGTGGGTGTAGTGGAAAAGATAGAGGAGACAATAGTGTTTGATTGTGAAAGAATGGTGAAACACCCCACAGTGCAACATGACAGAGAGAAGACTACATCAAATGTAGGCAAAGTCAAGGAAGATGAAGATAATGAAAAGCCAAAGAAAATGAACAAAGGAGATCGAAGAGGATAGAGGAATGGAGGATATAAAGGAGGACAAGTGACCCTTATCTTTCCAAGAGACTTGGAAAATCTTCAAGCTGGGGTGTATGGTGCAGGGGCACCATTTAAAGTGTTTAGTTCATTCATGGGTTTAAGGTATAGATTGAAGGTTGTTGATGAATTTAGTTTAAAATAAGGTCTATGAGACCATTTTATTATGTATTTAGTTATTTTTAAGTCATTTTAGGTGTTTAAGGGTGAAATTTGGCTTGACATTTGCAAAAAATTCATTTTTGGCAAAGTTGTCAATCTAAATAAAGTTGTAAAGTTTCTTTTTGGGGGGAATAGGAATAGTTTAGGAGTTTAAAAGGTAGTTAGATACATTGGGGAAGTTTATTTTGAATGGAAACAATATAAATTTGATGTAAAATCTTGAAACGAGGTTGATCTATGAGATTGGAATCAAATTTAATAAAGAATCTTCCTGATTTTAGTATTTTTTTGTGTTTTCCTGTGTTTTTATTCTCTATATGGACCCGCACAGGTGTATGATGCTCTAAATATTTTTGTGGTTGTTGATACATGTGTTCACCTCAAATTGAACCTATTTTTGTGTCTTAACTCCACATTTGAAGAGGGTTTCATTCATTTCTTCAAGACTGCCCTATTTTGGTTGTGTAAGGGTTTGAGGACCATAATGTAATGATTTTCACCAATCCACCCATTGTAATGGATCTTTAGCTTGGTGGATTAGTGTTTTTGATGTTATGTTATATGTCAAATGCATTTAGGATTCTGGGAGAGCATGAAATTGGTTGGTAGAGTAATGCCCTAGGCTGGGTAGTGCCAATTTTTATGCAAAAGTGAGCAACCATGATGGTGATTTGGTAAACTAATGAGTATCGAGGCCTTGTGAGTGTCATTTTAGTTTTTTCAAGCCCTATGAAGGGTTTCTAGTGAGTTGGTTTGGTTTTGAGTGGCCTGGAACCCCTACTTTCAATAAACCCTCTTAATTTGGCTCAAAAATAAGGGCTTTGGGGTTTGATAGGTTGGAGGCCATACCATGGAAGTTTGACTATGGATTTCATGGATTGAAACCCTACATAGTTCTTCCCAATTGGAATTTGGAAGAAAGAGAGAGTTTAAGACACAAGTCCTTTTTAAAAGTGGCCTATTTGGAGGCCTAAAACCATGAAAAAGTCAATTTTGAAGCACATGGTCCAAAGGAGTCAATATCATATTTCTCATATGTTGTATAGACCTAAAAAGTGTATCTGATTGTCCATTTTTTTTGTGAAGTGTTTTGGAAAGCATTAGTGAAAAAGCTCTTAAATCAGGTTGCCTATGCTACAAGGGAAGCATGCTCAAAAGGTGAATTTTGATGAGTTCTTTGAAATCTATTTTGAAGTTAATCTGATGTTCATTTGTTTGACATTGTGAGAAGGTTCCACCCTCTATCTATATCATAACCTATATTCTTCTCAATAGCACTCACCTTCTCAATGTAAGCATCAAGAAGAGATCTAAAAATCTTCTTTACAATCTTGGTTTCATCTATAGTAGCACTAAGTCCTTGCATTTTGACCACTATCTCATCCAATATTTGTTCATAAGCTTTAATATTCTCATCTTTAGACATGTAGAAGAAAAAACCATGTCTACAAGTTCTATAGTTTTTCCTCTTTGACTCTTTCATCACCATCATGTGCTCTTTCCAAAGCATCCCAGACTTAGCCAATTTCAAATTCTAAACCATAATCAACTCGAAATGTACCAAAATATTATTCAAGATGAAATTCACCTTATTTTTTGCTTCATGTTCTTTGATCTCTTCAAGTGTACTTGTACCGTTAAGAGGAGTGTGATGATTTTTGTAAGATTTCTCCACATCATATCCATAATACTCTAGATATTCTTCCAACAATAGTTTCTAGATACCATAATTAGTTCTATCAAATGTAGGATAAAGAAAAATCATTTTTCTAACCATCCTAGACCTCCCAAAAGTGGTTAATCTCTTCACCAAGGAACCTAGGTCTAGTAGAAATTGTTGAATAATACAACTGAGAGGGGGGTGAATCAGTTGTCATAGAATTAAACCTTTAATTCAATCACTGGAACTAATACTTAATACTGGTTGAATGATTAATAATCAAATTCCAAGTTTGAAATGCAAATCCAACTCATAAACACAATAACACTAGATTTACATGGAAAAACCAATGAGGGAAAAACTATAGTGAGGATTAACTCACACTATAGAGAATATCAAAACCTATTACAAAAGGCTCATTGCTTGAAATAAGGACTCAATGTCCAACAGGGCTAACAACTCAGAGGGCTCACTACCACATAGATACAAAGAAGAAAAAGAAGACTCGTTACAAAGAGAATACAATCCCAATGTAACAAAGGATTCTACCACAATCACTCAATCAACTTGCATGAATGATAGAGTTTACCTTCTACTCACTGCATCCAAAAACTCAGCATTAAGCTTCACACTAATCTCCCACACTCGCAACACACACACTTATTAAATGGAATCAATGTTACTCTAAAATACACTTTCTCTTTTCTCTTATCTCTCTTTTTCTTCGGTCTTGTATATTTTCAATCACTAACTCATCTTGTATTTATACCATCTTCAACTTTGAAACATATTTAAAGGCAGCCATCCAAATACAAATTCAAATTAGGTCAACACCAAAACATCCTAGGGTGGAATTAGAATGAGGGTGACCCATATACATGCTTCATAAAGACCCAAATAGATCCAAGACACTTCATCATCCTCAAAAGTAGTATTTCTCACAAGGTCGACTAAAGTAGTATAAAAAACATAGAACCATTAAGCATGAACTTTCCAAAATTTGAAATTAACTTCAATACAATTAGGGAAACTCAAATTTAGAAGCACACATCATAAGACTTCATCAAAGGGAAATTTGGACCAACAACATTTCTCTTGGACCTCAACAAGAAACACAGAAAACCATAGTTCACAACTAGTGAAAACAACTTGAACTGTACAATGAACCAACAACCAAAAATCTAGATATAGCACCTTATAACATCCATGAACAACATATATAAACCACACAACCATAGGAGAAAATCCAAACCAAAACCCGAAGTGACCATTGAATACCTACAACATATCTTTATTACATTTTTCTCAATATCCTTGACATATACAACCAACAACAACTAGTTGATAGCCAGTTGACGAGTCGACACCATTGACAACACCTTTAATCTTTCCATTCTTGCAACACAAGTTGTTGCAGGTATTTAGTGACATTGAATTGGTTTTTCATTGGGTTAGAAATCAAATTTCAACTAAGAATAATCTGCTCAAATGCTACAAGAATAAGGTTTGGGATTTGATAGAAGGATTTTGAGGGTTTTAACATTCAAACAACTCTAATAAATCAAAATAAGAATGTTGATATACTTGCAATAGTTGGTCCTAAGTTTGACATACCAACACATACTATAAGAAAATTGGAGCAATATATTAGCCTTTTTTTGAGGCATATTCTCCTAGATAGTTAAGATCATTGGTAGGTCTTTGAAAATTACTAGTAGATAGTGAATTTTCTACAAGAAGAGGTAGACTTTTCTAAATGAAACCAATCCAAACTACAGAATCAGTATGGTGATTAGATTGTGCAACTAAGTAGCAATAGGCTAAAAAATGGTCTCATCCATCTAGATAGTATCTTTAATCCCAATGATTAGTTAAAATAGAAAAAGATGAAATTAGCTACAAAGAAGGGTGACTTAGAACCAATTGATATTTCAGAGGGAAAGTCCTTGAACCTGGGAAAGGTATGCTCTTCTATTGAACACAAAGTTTTCATTTGATATTTGTAATAGATATAATGATGTAGTTGCATGGACTTACAAAGACCTAAAGGTTTTTGACCTAGGCCTTGCTCAACATACCATTGAATTAGATCTAGATGTGAAGCCTATAAGGAAAAAATAAAGGCCTATAAATCCTAAGATTAAGCCTTTGATGAGAAAAGAGTTGGAAAAAATGATTGAGGTTAGAATCATATTTTCCATCAATCATTCTTCATGGGTGGAAAACTTAGTACTTTTCAGGAAGAAGAATGAGGAAATCATGCTTTATGTAGATTTTAGAGATCTAAATAGAGCCTCCATAAAGGATCATTATCCCCTCCCATCCATGAAGAAAATTTTATAAAGGATCAATGGGTCAAAAACATTTTCTTTCCTGGATGGTTACTGTTGAAATTTCATGCCACCTTTAGATGATCTATCATTGATAATTGATTTGAGAGATCCTATATGGGCCATCTTGCATGAATTTTCCTTGAAGGGTCCTAAAATTGGCTAAGTCCTTGTGTTTCAGGCTTTCAAGTTTTTGCTTCCCTTCATAATGACATGCCTTCTTCATCACTCCCACTCCTATTTCACTCTTCTACCTTTCCTCTCCTTCCAAGTATTTCAAGTTTCGGCCTTCAACCTTACCCTTTAATTCTTACAGCTTCCCTTTGGTAATCCTTAAGCTTTTCCCCCAATCACTGAAGTTTTAGGGATGCTTTTCAAGATTTTTCTAAGTCTTCACTTGTCAAAATTTTAGGATCAGGGTTCCATCTTATCACTTTCCACCTTTTATCTCAAGAAGGAAGTAATACTTCCTCCTAACTACTGAAGCCTCATTAAATCTTTAAAAATTTGCCTGTGTTACTTTTTTGGACTTTGGGGGTTGGTCTTTCCTCTTACCACTTTCCATCTATTCATTTTAGGAAGTAGAGATTCCTCCCAACCCCCAATCCTCAAAATCTAATCTCCATATTTTTGGCATCATACTTTCATCGTATTCCTTTCTTCCTTCTCACTTTCACTTCTTCCTTTGAAAATTTGACTAAGTGTTGATTTTTTAGACTTTGGGCTTTGGCCTTATCCTTTACCTCTTACCTTTCTTCAACAAGAGGTAAATATTTTCTCTTATTCCCAATGGATCCTTTTGAACTTCATCCTTTAGTCTTCCCTTTTACCTTTTTCATCTCTATGATAAGGCATAAGCCTCCTTCCTAACCTTCAAAGCTCAAAAATGGTGACCTCTTTGAACTTCATGCTTTGTTCTTTCAACTTTCTCTCTTCCTCTCTTCTAGGAAGTAATATAAGGCAATACCAAAGCATAATCACCGATGAAGGTCCCCCTTTTCATAGCTCCAAACCATTTAATGCATAGAAAATGTTTTCTTTTGAGCCCCACACACCAACCTTTTAGTGGATTTGACATATTTTTTGGGTGATTTGATTAATACTCAAACCACTTTCTCAGCTACCTATTTTTTCCTTTTAGCTTCAATTATGAAATCTATTACTCCCCTTGACTTCTAGAAAAGGATTTTATGGGTGTCCATGATCATTATTCACCTTTCTAATAGATTCATTCCCTAATCATGATTTTCATGAAATAGCTCCATTATTTGATGCACAAGATTCATTTTTAACCTTGGTTAGGGTTAGGGTTTATTTTTTTGTTCTAAGTTATTCCTATTCTATAAAGGGAAGAAATGTATTCATTTCAAGGGTTCTTCCTCTAACTCCTCTAGGGTTTTTCTTTAGTAGACTTGCATTTTACATATCTGTTATTGTAAAGATTGGCTATATTCCTTTAAATTAATGAAGTTGATCATTTTTGTTATATCTCTCCTCTTTTATGTATGAGTAATCTTTCATTACCTTCAGGTCTAAGTGTTATCTTTTTTTTCTCATGCTTATATGTAGAGTTATTTTGTTTACAATTGTTGTTTTGATAATCTTCTTTCTTTCCAACACCTTGTAAAACCCTAACCTTCATGTTTTCCTCTAATAATCATGAAACAAAAAAATATGTGAGACTTTTGATCCTATTCTTTAATGAACTAAGCAATATTAGCTAGGAAGAAACAACTTTCCATTTTGGTGTACCACCTCCATTTCCCTTTCATATTCTTCTTCTTCTCCTTTTTTCCCTATGAGTTGTTAGAGTAGGATACTGATAGGTTTTCATGTGTTGGGTTGGACAAATGCATTGCAATTGGATCAAAAGAGGAATTTGTATTGCTCTAGAGATTCAACTTCTTATGTGAAAAGGTCCCACATCTTAAGGTTGCTTCTATTGTGTCACTAAAATTTTGAACTTCATGTTTAGCAAGGTACAATTTCATGTGACAAAAGTTTTGGGAGAACTTGATAGGACCACTTTTTCTTCATTGAATAATTTGGTGTTTTATTCAATGCACCTCGCCATTTGAGGCATATTTTCAAACAACATGGTGACTCCATTCAAATATACTAGTTTAAACAGTGCTAGTTTTACTTCATGTCATTGAGGAAGTGTTTCCTTCTTTAACATTTCAACCTTTGGAGGTGTTCTTCAAGCACTTGAAGACTCTGTAATATCATTTTGTAGCTCTACTAGTATGTACCCAAAATATTTTGTTGGATAGTCCTCTACTTTCCTTTTAAGTTTTCAAAGTGTTTCCTACTCTTCCCATGCATAAAAATATCATTTTTTAATGAAAATAATGTGTACTCCCCCATACCATGAAGATTCCAACTTTGCATTTCCTAATCAACAATATTTGGCTAGTTATGCCTCCCATTTAACTTCACAAATCCCTACTATTGTGTTTTTTTAATATTTTCAAAATGCTTACTGTATACATCCAAAATTGAAATGCGCCCATCATAAATCAATGCACATAACACAT
This sequence comes from Sequoia sempervirens, assembly GCA_007258455.2. Lineage (NCBI taxonomy): Eukaryota > Viridiplantae > Streptophyta > Pinopsida > Cupressales > Cupressaceae > Sequoia > Sequoia sempervirens. Next base: position 158,543,888 of record VDFB02026320.1, read on the forward strand.
AGGACTAATCATCATCATCACTACACATATATATCTCAAAATATTTCAAGTGTACAAGGACATCTAAATGTAAATAAATAGATCATCAAAATGGTGGTATAATCATTTGATATTGGTGTATACATATCATGAACAAACATCAAGTATCAAAGCCCTATGTAGTACTCCCCCTAGATGGTGTTGGCATCCCCGGACCTGTACCCCCTGTTGCACATAATAGACCTACACCTGGATCCCTCTGATCTCTAAGCAATGGCTATGTGACACCCACACTAACTATTCGAGACTGTGATCTTCTGGATTAGGACTGTGAAAAGCTCACCTGTTGCTCGGGAGGAACCAACTCATGATATCAATCTCTATAAAATTAGGCCTCCTCAGAGGTGCGATGTATCTCCCTGAAATAATCTAAAGTCCCAACAACTATCATAGCCTACTACAACCTCTTAGTGATAAACTTTTCCTGATCTACCCGTCATCTCAGTGCATCCCTCTCTGTGATCAAGGCAACAACCTAGCCCTATCCCTTTACCTGCCTCTAGCCTTGCACTTATGATAGCTGCTACCAGGCAACATCCCTCTTGGTTGTCAATGTCTGTATTTTCCCCTGAGCTTGTAGGAGTTGTGCATGTACTTGTGCTAGCAACTTGGTCTGTGCATGTACCTAACCCTATACCTATTCCAATTTCCCCTAAAAAGTATAAACCTAGGCAGGGTAGTGATATGGGACTGCTACTGCTATGAGGGTAGTTGTATCTAAACACACTGCTGTGATGCTACTACTGAAAACTGACATGTGTTTTTTTGTTGTGCAGATTTCATGAAACACTGTCAGAGACTGTTGAAACTCAACAACACTTGTCAAAGAAAAAATTATTACAAATTACTAATAAATCTGATGTAGGGGATGGATTTAATGTATTTCCTTCTTGCTTAAATTAGGAATCTAAAATAATTAACAAGGAAAGAAGACCATGTCTGTTGTGTGTGTGAATGGTAGGCATATGTTCTCCCCTTAATTGGATGACCAAAAAGCCAAAACCATTCATTTTCATTGTCTTTTGTGTGTGTGAATGGTAGGAATATGCTCTCCCCTTAACTGGGTAACCAGAAAGCTAGACACATTCTTGTTTATCTGTGAGTGTGAGTAGGGTATATATAGCGTGGGTTCTCTCTTTATTCATGCAAAATAAATATTGATCAAACTAGAGGTATACTCGCTTGCTTTTGTTCATCCTAGAGGACCTTCCTTGTGGGAAAAAGCACTCACCCAAGGGAACAACCCAACTGGTAACACACTAAAGCCAAGCACATTTACAATCGGTATATAAGTGTGGATATTGGAACAAAGGATAGTATTACAAGGTTGGTTCTAATGAGAAGGGTAACAATGGTCTCTTACCACATGGATCAACCACCATGAATGGAAATTCCTTACTAAAACCCTTGTTGTAGATTGGCCAAAACCTTTATCTATTCTTTTGGTGTAGCAGCGGTCATTGCAAAGGAATCCACATTCTCATAGTTTTTAGTAGAGATGATTAGTCTGCCATGGGAGTTTTATGGAGGTTGGAAGCTTGGTTGACCTGAGAAGTGATTGCATTGTAAGGGGGAGCCCATGTGGCCAAGCTTCTAAATTCATTTGCTAAAAATAAGTGTAGTTGGGGTAAAACCCATGTGGAATCCAAGAGAATATAGTCTTTCATAGCCCTAGGGAATGTGTGTTGTGCTTGATTATGTTTGTCAAAAAAATTTTAAAATGAAATTCAAACAAAAACCTCACACACTAGAAAAGTACAAAACTATGATTTAGAACAAATCATTTGAAACAAACCATTCTTTGACCAAAAACTATAAAAATCAAAAAAACTGGAAACAAATTGTTACATTCCCTCTTTAGCGCATCCACTATTCTCTATAGCACATTCATTGATTTTTCCAGTGCATCCACCTTCTGTTAGGGTGCATATGCTCCATTTTCTAGTGCATACTCTAAACTTTGTGGCACACTAACAAAATCCTATAGCGCATTGGCCTAAAACTGTGGAACATCTTAGCTATTATGTGGTGAATCCTAGCCTTTCTGTGGGGTATCCCCTCATTTTTGTGGCACATCCAATATTTTCTATAGCGCATCTACCTTTCAGCGCATTCACTAACTGTAATGGTGCTTCCACTAAAATTCATAACCAGAGAATCAAAATTGACCTTTACTTGACATTTTAAAACCAGATTTAGAAACCTTTCCAATTCAGAGTCATTCCTCATAAACAAAAGAGTCTAAACATGGTCCTTATCCAATGATTTCATGAAAGGTTAAAATCCAGAAACCAAAATCCATAGCTCTTAGTCCAAACGCTCATCAAAAACATCTTTCCACACTTTACAAATTCAGAGATAGATTGCTCTTCAATTTCTACAAAAAAGCTTCAAAGAATAACCCTGAATTGTATTCTTTTTACTATTTCCAAAATCCAAGACTTTTCCAAAGGTTTGAACATCTCATCTAGAAAGGAAATTTGTCCCCCATTTTACGATTGGAACCAAAATTATAGAATTTTCTCTAGTTCAGAATCATTCCTTAAGTTCCTTAGAGTCTAACTTGTTAAAATTGACTTCTCCAAGTGAAATCCTTTACCTAAACTTTGATCACACATCTAAAAGTGTCCAATCATCATCAAAAACCCAAAATTTGATCATCAAGTTGAGTTTCCCCATCAGGATTCATCATCCTTCATCTTGAAACAATACACTTTACATCAATTTTTATCACCTTGGTTATATCAATAGAACTCATTATTCTATTCAATCTAGGTATCCATTTGGTGCTCTCAAATAATGATTGAATTTTAGCATACCTTCATCACTTTTACACCCATTTTAACAAAATCCCAAAAAAAAGCTTAAGGAAAAAGAACCTGAATCTCAAAATACCATGGCTAAACCAGAGGAAAATCCCTTTCACAAGATTTCTCAAATTGAAATAGAAGAGATAACAAAGGAGGAAATAGAAAAAGCCAATCAAGATCCCAAATTCCATAAATTCCTAGAAATAATCTTTGAAAAAGATAGGGAAAAATACCTCCTAATGTTTGCAAATCAAGGAGACAAATTACCTAGTTACTTTGATGTCAATAAATTGAAGGCAATCTCAAAGAAAACTGAGAATGAAACACCTCCTATAGATCAAATGGCTATTCTAACTCATTAGATGCAAAACCTTCAACAACAACTCCAAGATATGCAAGGAGTGCCTCGAAAAAGATGCATGTTACAAGATATTTGTCCCTATCCCTTTGATAGAAGGTTAAACATGATACTATTTCCCCAAAATTGTGAATTGCCAAAATACGACAAATACAATGGGAAAATGGACCCCATAGACCATGTGTGAGAATTTCAAACAATAAGTCTCAAGTTTTCTCATGAGGAAACATATTTGATGAGACTCTTTCCTCATAGCTTCAAAAGTCATTGTATTGAATGGTTTTCAAAATTACAACCAGGCATAAAATCTTTTCAAGAACTTATCAACCAATTCATCACACAATATTCATATAACATTGCACATGAGATAACCATGAAGGATCTTTGTAATACCAAAAAAAAGTAAGGGGAAGCCTTTCTTGTATTCTTACAAAGGTGGATAAGGTTATTTGCTCGATATTCTCATCCCATTCCGAAATGAGAAAAGATGGAGATTTTCATTGATAATCTTAATAGTGAAATGAGCTATAGATTGCAATTACAATGCCCCCTAGCTTTGAGAAGATGGTAGAAAATAGTGTCAAAATCAAAGAAGCCTTATTCAAAAGAGGGATATTAAAAATCCACAAGTAAGGATCAAAAAATGCTAGCTCTTCCAATCATCACAATAATGAGAAACCAAAATTTTGGACAAGGAACAAGAACACCAATGATGGTACTACCAAAACACATAATGCCAAACCAGTCTTTAATCTATCAGGAATCACAACCAAAACTGATCAAAACAACAATCAGGGCACCAATCAAAATATCAACCTACCCAACAATTAAAATGGTCATAGTCAAAGTAACACCACATCAAAACCTCCACTATATCAAACACAATCAAACCACAAAAAATTCACACCTTTGGGTCAATCACACAAATATGCATTGAGGAAACTTCTTGCAAATAACCTCATAACACTACCTAACACTCGAGGCTTTGAACCAAAAGTAAAATTGCCATGGTGGAATGATACCTATTATTGTGAATTTCATTGGTGCAAAGTCCATCAAACAAATAGCTGCATGCAATTGAAACACAAAATACAAGATTTGATAGATAGCAAAATCATACGAATAGAGGAACCCCAAAAAAATCTAGATCACGGGGCATTTAAGAATCCTTTATTGAACTATGAAAAAGGGGAGTCCTCTACGACCAATAGCAAGGGAAATAATCTGAACTATGTCCATGATATTGTCATAAATCATATTTCAGCAATAGAAGACCAAATGAATACCATTGAAATCAATGATCATCAAGACATTACTGCAAATGATAATATGATCTATGACACTCCAATTGAACAAGAACAAGACATCATTATCCTTGAAAATCAAATCAATGACAACAAACCAGATATGACTACAAATGATACCCAAATCAATGTCATTAAAATCAATGGGAAACAAGACAACGTACCAGTGAACACAACCAAAAGAGCACAAGCCAAATATATTTTAAAAGGAAGTTCATCCAAAACCCCTGCTGCATCATCCAGTCAATATAACATAGTGGATCAATTACAAAAATTCCCTGCACAAATATTGATATTGGAATTGCTCAAAAATTTTCCTGCTCGCAAAGAGATTTTGGAAAAATCTCTAGTGGATGCAACAATACCAATTAATCTAGAAGTTTGTAAATTCAAAGCCACGGTGGGACATTTGACTACATCACATTGCTTATCCTTTTTTGAAAATGATGACACATTTATTTCCCATCCCCACAATGCTGCTCTCCACATGGACGTCCTAATTCATAAACGTCATGCCATACATGTCCTAATAGATGGAGGAGCTGGCCTGAATATATGTAATCTAAGGCTTGTTCATGCCTTGGGATTCTCTAATAATGCAATTGATTCAAAGAAAAAGATTACAATAAAATCATATGATGATGAAGAAAGATCTTGACAGGGATTGATTGTCTTACCTATTCAAGTAGGACCAATTCATAAAGATGTAATCTTCCAAATCTTAGACAAGGTTTTTACCTATAACATACTATTGGGTTGCCCCTAGATCCATGAAATGCAAGCGGTTTTGTCAACCTACCATCAATGTTCGAAATTTCCTTGTGGTGGTCAAGAAATCACCATTTCAGCTGATTAAATAGTCTGCAATATTGCAATACCCTGAATCTATCCAGGATGTTTTTGTGCCTCATAACATAGAAGCCACCATTTCCCCCCTTCCAAAGATCAAATCCAATCAAGTTCCTCATCCAAACCATTGGCCATCACCTTAAATCAAGAGGGTCAATCTAGTTCCATTTCTAAACAGTCTAGGAAGAAAGAAGAAGTTGCTCCACCCACCTCCTCAAATCATGAAGCCCAATTGAATTCCTTGTCAAAGAAATTTCATAAAACAATCCAAGTCAAAGATAAAGGTGTTGGTGAATATTTCTTTGAACGATCTCTATGTCTTTCACAATTCTCTTCCCAAAAGTCATATGGGCAACCCTCCACATCAACACATCATACATCACCACCAATTACCAAATTTGATGGTCGGTTTATAAAAGAAAGCACTAGGTTTGATGAAGTAGAAGACAAAGATATTCTAAACTAGCTCTATAAGGATGAAGAAGAATCCAAAAAAACCACTGCAAATGTACAAGCAGCCCAATATGTAAAAGGCTTCACCATATTGGAAAAGATGGGATATGAGGGAAAAGGTCCTATAGGAAAAAGTAAAGAAGGAATTGTAGATCCAATTCAACCCATTTTAATTAATCCAAAAGACAAGACTAGGCTGGGATATAAAAAAGATGCAAAAGAAAAGGTGGTTGAAAGAATCTTACAATTGCAAGCTAGTGATGAGAATGAAACTGATTCTAATGAATATGAGTGGGATTCCCTATCAGTAGAGTCTTGTCATGATAAGGAAATTGATGTGGTACACAAATATGCACCCCTACTTGAGGAGGGACAAGGGTTAGGTTCTAGATAGCTTGAATTAGCATCACAACACCTTGATGATTCCAACAAAGATGATTCAACTCAGAGTGAAACAAATATTTCAAAGGAGAGTTACCTTATAGACCTCAATTTTTCTATTAGAAAAATAAAAGACACCACTATCATAACTCTTACCATCTTTGACCTTAACTAGTCTAGTGACTTCTTACCCTTAGTACATCCCAAGCTCATAGATTGGGACTTAACAGAGCCATTTGACATCCCTACATTTTCAAACAATGATGCCATTGTCAACTTCCTCTATACCAACAATCCCAAAATATATTCCACCAATGAACATTGTAACAAGGCTTCCACATAGGGGAGTATCAAATCTTCCAACTGCAAAATGAATAATACATGAAATAGATCTGATATTGAAAACCATTCAATGGCAATGTCAGATCCAAAAAATGGAAAAACAAAGAGCACATCCAATGGTGAAAACTGCTCTAAAGCATCAAAGGATGGAAGATTTGATACTCTCCCAAAACACTTTCAGTAAAGATCAAAAGTCTTGATTGAACCCACACAGTCTATCAACATCGACAATGAAAACATAGTGAAGACTATCCATCTAGCAACATCTTTGACAGACCAGGACAAGCCAAGCTTTCTCAAAATTTTCACAAAAAAGTAAATCAAATTTTCTTGGTCATATGCTGACATGCTAGGAATTGATCTAGAACTCATCATGCATCACTTATCATTACCACCAGGAGTGAAACCAGTCAAGTAGAAGTTGCAGAAATGCAACCACATGTCGCCTTATTAGTAAAAGTAAAATTGAAAAATATATTAGATGCAGGATTCATCAAACCCATTGACTATGCCGAGTGGATTTCCAACATAGTACCAATTTCAAAGTCTGACAACAATATTCGTATTTGCACAAATTTTAGGGATATTAATAAAGCTTGTCTTAAAGATGATTTCCCTCTACCAAACATAGATATCATAGTAGACTTAACAGCGGGACATGGTTTGTTATCACTAATGGATGGTTTCTATGGATATAACCAAATCAAAATAGATCTAGAAGATCAAGATAAGACAGCCTTTACTTGTCCATGGGGAATATTTTGTTGGAATGTTATGTCATTTAGGTTGAAGAATGCAGGAGTGACCTACTAATGCACCATGACAACAATCTTTCATGATATGATGCATACTTTCATGGAGGACTATGTGGATGATTTATTGGCTAAATAATATACTAGGGAAAGACACTTGGAGATCATAGATAAAATTTTCACTAGATGAGGAAAATTCAACATATGGTTGAATCCTAAGAAATGTGCATTTACGGTGACATCAGCTAAACTCTTGGGGTACATAGTTTCAAAAAAGGGGATTGAGGTAGACCTATCCAAAGTAAAAGCTATTATGGAAATGCCACCGCCAAAGAACATCAATCAACTCTGATCTCTACAAGGGAGGTTTCGATCGATTCACAAATCCATTTCGCAATTGGCAAAAAAGACCCATCCTTTCACTCATCTGCTACACAAGAATTTTTCCTTTTGATGGGATGAGAAATGTGAGGGAGCCTTCAACCATTTGAAATAGTATCTAATGAATCTACCTATCCTAGTACCACCAGTAGAAGGAAAGCCACTACTATTATATATTGCTACAACTGAGACATCATTGGGAGCTTTATTAGGACAAGAAGATTCAGTAGGAAAAGAAAGATCAATTTACTACATCAGCAAGACACTAAATGGCTATGAGATCAACTATACCTCCATTGAAAATGCTTGTATGGCAGTAGTATTCACTACCCAACAACTATGATACTACATGCTAACTCACACCATCAACTTGATAGCCAAAATAGATCCTCTAAAATACCTCCTCAACAAAGCTAACTTAACAGGGAGATTGGCTAAGTGGGTCATGATACTCAGTGAATTTGATATCCAATATGGGGATAGGAAGGCAATAAAAGGACAAGAAATCGATGACTAGTTAGCAGAAGCACCTCTACCAGATGATAACCCTTTACAAATTAAATTTCTAGATGTTGATGTTCTCACCTTGACCACAAAATAGTGGACACTATACTTTGATGGATCAGGAGCCAAAATCCTATTTGTCACTCCACAAGGACATACCATACCAAAATCATATAAACTGATACTCCCTTGTACCAAAAACATGGCAGAGTATGAAGCATTAATCATTGGCCTTAAAATAGTTGTAGAATGGAAGGTCCTAGAATTACAAGTATATGAAGATTCTCAGTTGGTCATTAACCAAGTTAATGATGACTATCAAACAAGGGATGACAAATTGATGCCCTACAAAAGAATGCTAGATGATTTCAAGAGATATTCTGTGGATATCAAATTTGAACAGATTTGAAGAGTGGAAAATAAAGTTGTTGATGCCATGGCTACTATTGCTTCCTTGTTACAAATTTTAGAAAAAGAATCCATTACAAGTGGGTATATGCAGGATCATGATGGGCCAAAAAGTGGCAATATGATAGGTATGTGGCTGACGACTATTTTTTTACCCAAATTTGATTAAACGAAAAGGGTTTTTAAAGGAGATTCTCATCTTTCCACCGATATAAATTATACTTTACTTTGAATTTAATAAGTAATTATTATTCATTTTCTATTCAAATTATGACTAAAGTCCTGATTGATAGGATGATTGAAAAACATCTATAGCTTTCAAACAACACCACATTTTTTGAATCCAAAACATGTGTCACATTCTATACTTTGAATACTATAGGATTATAAAAAGAAAAAATGAATTTCATGAAGTTTTGACAAGGTTAAGGTGGTCAGACATATGAGTTTTATATTTTTTAAAAAGTTGTAATAAAAAATTCATAATTAATTATTTACTTGGAAAAGAATTACAAAAAAATAAGCATCACATTAAGGCCTGAGTCCTCTACTTATATCTAAAATATTATAAAAAGATATTATCATTTTATTGTGGTTAGGGTGGTCAGACAGACACTTCTTATTTTTTCCCTAAAATTTAAGTACCACTCCATTGAAATTTCAAATTTTCACCCAATTTTTTTTTTTTTAAAACAAACCTAGTAGTTTAGAAACTACATTCAATTTACTATAGATTCTATTCTTACATAATTTTTGAAATAATATAGATAACTTACTCAAATTTTTACATCAAGTTGCCTAACTCTAATTTTTCTAAATTTTTTGCCACTTAAGGGCCTATTTTTTCCACGTTGATCTTGCACATACCCGAGTTCTTGGTGGAACAATTATTTTCCCCTACCTATGATGATACTGAATCCCATGTTATCTGTCACTTATCCAATACCAATACCTCAATCTATGGTGAAATTTATACCTACTTAAAAGATAACATCCTTCCACTCGACCTATCATGAAACCAAAGACACAATTTCATTCGTTGAGCCACCCAACATACCCTTATTGTAGATGTACTATATTGATGAGGTCTTGACATAACTCTCCTATGATATCTAGAAAATGATAAGTCTGAAATGGCTTTGCGGGAAGTTCATGAGGGTGTTTGTAGAGCTCATTCAAGTGGACTAACCTTAGCCAAGAAACTCCTTCATCTAGGATATTACTGGCCAACTATGGAAAAGGAGTCTTTTCAGTTTGTGAAGAAATGTCAGAAATGTTAGATTCACGGTAACCTCATTCATGCCCCAACACAAGAACTCCAACCTTTTTGCATCCACATGGCCCTACTCTTAATGGGGACTAGATCTTGTTGGTAAAATTCATCTGTCTTCATCAAATGGACACAATTTTATCATCACAGCTACAAAATACTTCACAAAGTGGATTGAAACTATTCCTCTAATAAATATCATAAGAAAGAAAATTTCATCATTCATCCTCAATTACATCATTTTTTCGATACTATATCCCTCAATCCATTTTCACTAACAATGGGAGACCATTCAAAAATCAAGACATGCAAGAATTGTATGAGAAGTTCAACATTGAGCATCACTTCTCTACACCCTATTATCCTCAGGGAAATAGTCAAGTAGAGGCCTACAACAAAACTATTCTAAAAATATTAAAGAAAACAATCAATGATGCAGGACGTGATTGGCACATCCAGTTAAACCCTGCTCTGTGGGTGTACCACACCAGTATCTGCACACCAACAGGAGCCATGCTATACGCTATAGTATATGGGTCTGAGGCCATTGTACCTATTGAGGTTCAATTACCATCATTTCTGGTTTCATTAAAAGGTATCATCTTCGATGAAGATTACCAGGTACCAAGATTGCAAGAACTAGAACTGTTAGATGAGCAATGCCAACATGCAGTGAATCACCTGAAACCCTACCAACAATGGATGTCCAAAAGTTACAATCATAAGGTTAAACCCAGGGCATTTAAGATTGGTGACTTAGTGTTGAAGGAGAACCTATGTAACCAACAGGAAAGAGAAAAGAAAGGAAAGTTTGAATTGAATTGGTTGGGTCCTTTTGTTATTGTGTTCATCTATGGTTTCAGAGCATATTAGCTATCCACACTAGAAGAGAACCTGTTTGAAGAACCTATGAATAGCCTCCATCTCAAGAAATTCTACACATGATTCATTTGTTGCATTCGTAAAAGTCTTCAAAAAATCCAAAAACATCAAAAAATGTCCTCAAAAAAATGGTTACCCTGGTGAAAACTTGGCAAATAGGCATCTTGGTAACAACAAATAAATTAGAAAAAGAGAAAAAAACAAAAAAAAGAGAAAAAAGAGAAGAAAACAAAAAAATCAGAAAAAAGAGAAAAAAAAGAAAAAAAAAAAAAACAAGAAATTGAAAAAAGAGAAAAATACAAAAAAATTAGAAAAAGAGAAAAATACATAAAAAATTAGAAAAAGAGAAAAATACAAAAAAATCATAAAATTTGAAAAAGTGCAATAAAAGCAAGTAGTGAAAACCTGGCAATAGGCGCTATTTGTGATAGGCTAGCTTCTTCCTCTATTGGAACATGTGTTGACCACATTGGCTCTTTGTTGTCATTATCCACATCCTTCATTTGAGCCTCATGTACATATTCTATTATTCCAGTCGTGTCTCACCTTAACTTCTTGACCATTGTACATATCCATAATAAATTGGTTTGTTTCCATTGGAGGAAAAATCCTAAACTCATTGGGGGCAATGATCTTTGAGCTTGAACCAATAGAAAAATAGTATGAAGACAAAAACACTAAAAACAATGATTATAGTACAATCAAACATTGAACATCAATCACCATCAGAAATGCATCAAACACCTATATCATGCCAGAAAATCCAAAAATAGGTCAAAATTCAGTCAGGAGGTAAAAAATAGAGTCGTCTGGTCGAACTGCGTGGTCTCTACATATATAACGTAGGCAAGGCTAATCTTTGATCAACCCTTGAGGCCCCTAGGATAGGTCTTTAGGTTAGACTCTTGGTCAAAATTCCAAAAAAACAAAAAAAATCCCAAAAAACAACATAAAATCAAATCAAAAGGATGATTCTCTTTTGAATCATGGTTTTATCACTTTACACAATTGTTCAAATTATTTGCATTATGATTGTTGTTATAATTTCTCACGAGTAATTCAAGGATGTCAAAGAACTAGAAAAGATATGATTGAGAATGACTTTTCTTTTCCTGTTGTTTGTGATTTGATCATTACTACTATGTGAATCATCATGGGACATGCTCTATAAAGTATCACGAATGATATTTTGGGTTCACATAGGAAAGCGATTAACTCTTGTCTATTTACGCAAGAAATTCTTAGGTCATCTTGGTCTAATTACACCTAGATGCTTGTGTTAACTTGCACTATCAAACATCATGGAAGTAGTGCTCGGGTCATCCTAGTTTAATTATGCAATCGATGTTTGTACTCACTTTCAACATTTTAAAAGCTCAATGATGATACCAAGCTCAATAAATTACTAGGATGCCAACATTGCATTGTTAGGATTGCATGTCTAGGTTGCATTCATACTAGATGTTGTATTGGTGTTTATAGATTTCTCCAAGGTAGATGTTACTCTTATCATTAATAGATTGAGTACACTTGACATTACCAAAAAGATCATTTAGAGGTGTGGGCATTAGGACATCATTCATAGCATTATCAATTCATCTAAACATTCATTTAATCATTAGATCATATATTTGCATCATGAAAATCTAAAAATAAGTGCATTACCATGTCACATCATCTAAACATTCATTTAGTCATTAGATCATATATTTGCATTATGAAAATTTTAAAAGAAATGCATTTGATCATATCATTTACATCCATATACATCTATTCATACATTTTAGGCACCAACATATGCAAATTTTCATTCATTCACTTCATACATGCAATCATATATTTGCATCAAAAAATACAAAAACATGGATTACTATCCATATCATTCATCCATAGGAAAACATAGAATTATCCATCATTAGAATCATCCACTTTTGCATTAACATCATTATCCATCCATCACATCATACATAATTGCATCTAAAAAATACAAAAAATAATAGCATGAAGACATTTTCATAAAACATCATAAGATCATAACATATGTTACATCCATGGCACATAATATCTTCATAATGAAGCATCACATAGCATGCATAATGGGAAATTAAATGCATCAATCATAAATTAACACACATAACACATAAGACTAATCATCATCATCGCTACACATATATATGTCAAAATATGTCAAGTGTACAAGGACATCAAAATGTAAAGAAATACATCATCAAGATGGTGGTAGAATCATTAGGTATTAGTGTATGCATATCATGAACAAGCATCAAGTATCAAAGCCCTATGTAGTACTTCCCCCAAATGGTGCTAGCATCCCCAACCTATACCCCTTGCTGCACTTGATGAACCTGCACCTGGATCCCTCTGATCTCCAAGCAATGGTTGTGTGACACCAACACTAAATGTCTAAGACTGTGATTTGCTAGATCAAGACTATGCAAAGCTCACCCACCACTTGGGAGGAACCAATTCATGATATCGATCTCTGTAAAACTAGGCCTCCTAAGAGCTACGATGTATCTCCCTAAAATAATCTAAAGTCCCAACAACTGTCATAGCCTACTGTAGACACCGAAATTTGGTTTAGGCCTGTGACTTCAATATTCTTCATAATTCTTATTCTCTATAGTCTTCATTTCTTCTATTGATTAAATAATCTTAATTATTTAATTAATTCATCTTAACATTAATTCTTCTATTGATTAAATAATATTAATTATTTAATTAATTCTTAACATTAATTCTTTAAATAATCTTAATTATTTAATTAATTCATCTTCTTTATTTCTTCTATTGATTAAATAATCTTAATTATTTAATTAATTCATCTTCTTTATTTCTTCTATTGATTAAATAATCTTAATTATTTAATTAATTCATCTTCTATTAATTCTTCTATTAATTAAATAATCTTAATTATTTAATTAATTCACACTTTCTTTTATTCTATCCGATTAATTAAACGCTTTTATTTAATTATGTTACTAATTCTTATTCGCTTGTCAAATTAAATAAATTCTTTAATTTATTCTTTATCATATTTCAACTATAATTAAATAAATTCATTATTTATTTAATTATTCATTTAAATCATCATTTAATTAAATAAATATTATTTATTTAATTATTCTTCAAATATCGAGTCTTGAATTAAATGAATTATTTAATTCATTAATTCTATTTTAACGCATTCCTCTATATTTTAGATAATTATGTGAGTTATCTAATCATTCACTTTTACTCGACTCGACATCTATTTTAATTGTTCAGTTAACTATGGATTCGATGTCTGAGTGGCGTCTTCGAGTAATCTCTTCGTCAGATCATGCAATCCTCTAGTTCTAACTCATTTGCGTGCACATGCATATTAATTAAATATTCTTATTTAATTAATTAAGTGTTGTGCGTGCATTCAAACAGAGAGTCATTATAATCAATCTTTATCTTTGTCATGCAAAGATATTTCTTATATTTTCGAATGCTGAACTGAAGATTAAATCATTTATTTAATTTTTAATTCTATTTCTAATTCGAATCACTCATGTCATCACTAACAGTTATCTGAATGCATGTCTAATCTATCAATCTCAACCGTCCGTTAATCTTTCGATCTTGGCCTGTCATTCGAATAATCAATTTTCTATAAATTGATTTGTCATTCTTCATTCCAATCTCTCTCGTGAATTTGATAACTTTTGAGAGCACTTTTGTCTTGAATCTTCGATATTTTGCTAATCATTATCATAAGGCTATACTTGCATGAACTTGAAAATCTGAGGGCAATTATACTACACAAGCAAAATGGAGAAGGGCAATCGACATAATTCATGGAAATACGTTTGGAATTGGTGAGATTGTTTCAATTTTAATTATGTTTTTACTTTCCCATGTTCTTTGTTGCTTAACGATTGAAATTTGCATTTTAGATTTAGTATTGCATGCATGTGTGCTTCTAACGATATCTTGTTGTCTATTGTGCAAAGCTTGTTTCATTGTCATTCGAATAATCAATTTTCTATAAATTGATTTGTCATTCTTCATTCCAATCTCTCTCGCGAATTTTGTAACTTTGGAGAGCACTTTGTCTTGAATCTTCGATATTTTGCTAATCTTTATCAATAGGCTATACTTGCACAAACTTGAAAATCTGAGGGCAATTATACTACACAAGCAAAATGGAGAAGGGCAATCGAGATGAATCATGGAAATACGTTTGGAATTGGTGAGATTGTTCTAGTTTTAATTACGTTTTTACTTTCCCATGTTCTTTGTTGCTTAACGAATGAATTTGCATTTTAGATTTTAGTTTTGTATGCATGTGTACTTCTAATCTTCTTTGTTATCTATTCTGCAAAGATTTTATTCTGCGTTACATTTTGGTGAACCTAATGTGAAGACACCATCTTCGCGAATCCGTAGATCTTTTAATTTTTATTTTTGCAGATTTTTCATACGGAACGACGCATGTGAAGTTTCTGCACTGCAATTGATTTTTCGGAACCGCATGTGAAGTTTATGAACCGCAATTGAGTTTATGAACTGCATCTGACATAGAAACGACGCATCTGACAATTCCTGAATCGCAAGTGATATCCCGAGCCGCAACTAAAAAAGAAATGACGCATCTGACTGGTAACAAAACGACGCAACTGACTGGTAAAATTTTATTTTCGTTTCCCATAATCTAAAATTTTCAATTGATTTTTGTGTTACTGATATCTTATTTTCAGCATGTGGCCATTTGGAGTTAACAAGCTTTTGCAGAATGATTGACGAAGACAATATTGAAAATTACTAAATAGTCTTTCTGCAGGACGTTTGTCGAAGACCCTAGTTAAATTTAAAACAGATTGTTTGGTAGCGTAGCAAATCTTTCATTTGGATTAAAATTAACAAGTGTCTACTATGTTTGGTGCGAAAGCACAAGTTTGGTCACCCTTACGATTTGGTACACCAAAGTATCCTCTCCCCTTGCGCATCCGTGCGATCTTGGGTGTAAGAGAAACGGTTACCAACTCTAGAACTTGGGCCTGTTCTAGTGGGAAAAAGTACTCACCCCAGAACGACTCAGACCGGTAGCACCCTAAACCCGAGGGACTTCCAGCCGGTATACAAAATTGGGTTCTTGGGGAAACCCCAAGAATCACGAGTGTGGTTCCGACGAGATGGATCCGAAAGGGGACTCGCGCTGTATGGATCACACCCCACGAACGAATGCCCGAATTAAATACCCTTTGTTGTAGAGACCAACCTATTTGTGGCCGTTGCTTGGTATTAGTGCGAGGTACGATTATCATGCCGAAGATTACTCACTACTGATCCCCTTGAGTAGAGATAGCGGTTCTTGGGAAGTCACTACCCAAGAATTCAAAATTGTGTGCTCAAAACGTTAATGAGCCGTGGAGCCAATGCCACCAAATTCCTAAGCTATCCGCTCGAGAAGGAAGGTGTTCATCACCAATCCGGGGTATAAGCGGTGGGCTATACCAAGTATACAAACCCTAGGCCTTTGGCCTATTAGGATGTGCTTATGCTTTATCACTTTAAACGTTCTTTGAGTCCAAAATTGAAACTGAAAACACTTTGTCTTCGATTGTCTTTGATTATCGAATTTGATCATAGAAAAAGTCGAGTTTAAATTTCATGTCACTGAAAATTCACAGAGAGTCGCAATTGTTCACCAGAAACACGCATATGATTTTTAGAGTCGCATCTGTTAATGTTGAGTCGCATCTGTTAATTTTGAGTCACATCTGTTAATTTTGAGTCGCATATGTAATTTTTGAGTCGCATCTGTCAGTTTGGCTCGCATCTGATTTATAAAAGTCGCATCAGGTAGTTTTGAGTCGCAGCTGTAATTTGTGAGTCACATCTGTTATTTTGGCTCGCATCTGTTTTAGAAACACCGCATGCGTTATATTCTGAGTCGCATCTGTCAGTTTGAGTCGCATCTGGTAATTATAAGTTGCATCTGTTAGTCTGGACCACAACTATTAAATTTGAAAAGCATCTGTCTGATTACCAGAAAACCAAAATTTATAGTCACTGTCCAATCAACACGGTTATACCAGTTTCAGTGGTCTTCACACAAACAGTCTTTGAAACAGAAACCTGAAACGATTTGCTCAAATTTTGCATCCTTTAGGATCATTTAGCCATTACCATAGTGATCTTCAGTTGGAGTTTAGCCTCATCATAGGGTACATATCACCTTGCATTAGACTTCTAGGAAGGTCATTCTTACAAACTTTAGGGTTGATTTACCATCTACACTCTAGAAATGTCATAGTGTCAACAAAATTTGTCATTGAACCTAGTCCTATCAGCTTATACTTTGTCCTACAGAGAGTCTTCCTAGCTCATCAGTCTAGTTAGGAAACTCAGCTTGTCTTTGATCCTCGTCCTACATTGGTTCTTTGACTTAACTAAATTGACACCTTGGTTTGACTTTAGGTAGTTGGTCCCGTCATCTTGGGTATATAGGATTGATCACTTTAGGGTCTTGCTTAGACTTTGCATCTTTAGAGTCTAGACTAGTGTCATCCTAAAACATTCATTATTTGCACAGAAAATCCCAAAAACATAGCTTAGGTTGCATACCTTAGACTTAAGTCACTCTTTTCATTGTCATACCTTAGTCATTCTCCATCTTTCATCATAACCTCACCACCATGTCTGCAATTTACCTTGATATGCATGCTAGTCAAGTTGAATACCAATTACTCCGTAATGGTCAATACCAACAGGCCCTAGACTTCAAAAGACAATTTATCCAATCCACATGTCAATCAACATCAACCCATGGTCAACTACCCACATATCATTCCTACCAAAAATCCATAAGTCCTAGTCCTCCATCCATCTACCCTCATTATCAAGAGTCCCTTAGCATAATCCATGCCATGAATCCACAACAAATGTCCACTTATCACCCTTATCCTAACCTTGACAAGGGAAACCAACCTTCCACTAATCCCTTCCAAGCCTCCATGTCCTATCATAGTCCTTCATCCACTAATCCCTTCCAATCCTCCATGTCCTATCCTAGTCTTTCATCCACTAATCCCTTCCATGCCACTTCATCTCACTCTACATTTAGTCATGACAATACATCTATTCGTGGTCTCCAAAGTCACATCCCATCTACTAAACTTGAGGATACATGTCAAATGGAAAGTCTAAAGCATGACTTCATGGCTTCACCTTCCTGTCAAGATCAAAGTAATCTATCCCATGACCCTATCTTTAAGTCCATCCAAGAAGTCCTTCTAGATAATAATGGCATCCAAAATACACCTACCCTTGATCAAGATTCCATTCCCAACCATATTATTCAAGACAAACCTATCTTTGATCAAGACACTACTATTGAGCAAGAAGTCCAAAATGATCCACTCCTTGACCTTTATGCCATTCATGATCAAACATTTGAAGACAACCCTATCCAAGTACAAAACACATCCATTTCCCAAAATGAGACACTTGCCTCCTTTGAACACATAGATGATATTCCTCTAGAACGAGAGTCTCCTCCTCTAGACATATTTGCAAATGATCAAGCTATAGCTGAGTTCATTGGACTCTATGACAATGACCATAAAGACAGTTTCAACATCGAATTGGAAGCACCAGTAGAATCCTCTGAATCTGATATGTCAGAAAATCACACCAAAGATATCCAACATGTCAATGAAGCTATGACATCCTATCAACTAGGATCATCCACTTTTATCAAATCAGGTTTTCTTGAAGAGGAGAAGATTCCAAGTAACAGTTTCCACATGAACAGTGATGGGTTCGCATCTTGCTTTCAAAACAAAAAATACCCCATCGCAAACAGAATTTGTCAGAGCATGCAGTATCAAGGAAAAGGACTAGGCATACACGAGCAAGGAATTCTAGAACCAGTACAGTTTCAGGAAAATCCTAGACATCAAGGTCTTGGTTATCCTTCAATCAGAAAATCTAATGATGTTAATGGTACCTCCTCGATATTGGGGGCAACTTTATCTGATACAAACATCAAAATGGAGGCCATGAGTAGTTCTTATCATAAGGTTGTTGCCAACACTCCTTCCATCCATACCATAAATTGTCATTCCAACATGAATAAACCTTCCATTTGGAACCAACAAAAACAAAAGTCTTCCAAATTCAAAGTTCAAAATCAAATATCAAAGGCCATTGAGTCAATCAAAAATCCAAGTGGACAAATAAAGTTAAAATGGATCCCAAAGAAAAATGGATCAAGAAAAGAAAATAATTCAAAAGTAAAAGTCAATCAAAATGTGGAGCCACAAGAAAAGAGGACTCTCACATATAATAAATGTCCACCTCCTTCAAAATGGTCATCATACAAGGCATATAAAAGTCATGGTTCCAAACATTATCCCAATCTGAAACCCAGTCTCTATCATCCATCACCCCAAGTTTGGAAAATAAAAATTCCTACATCTAAATTGTCAAATACATCTCCCATCATCCGTCATAATCCTACATATCATCTAAAGTCTAAAAATCCTACGTCACAAATCCGTCGCATCTTGGCAGCAACTATTTATTGTAAGGACTCCCATGGCACTCTATTGCGATGTGCGTATTTTGATAAGGCCAACTCTAGTGTCAACAAGGATCACAATGACATCAATCAATTGTATACAAGTGCTATGATCCTGACAAGGCAACTACTTCATCAAGGTTATTACTGGCATATCATGGCACTAGTCTCTACATCAACACCATCAATGGATTCGGCACAATTAGTGATCATCTAAAGCATCAAGGCCATCCAGAAAATTGAAAAAAAAAAAAAGAAAGAAAGAAATTCACTTTGATGAAAACCTGGCAAACAGGCATCTTGGTGACACCAAAAAGAAAAACAAAAGTCAAGAGAAAAATTTCATCCAATAGTGAAAACCATTCTTATGGCGCTTTGGATAAGTACCATGATGAAAACCTGGCAAACAGGCGTCATGTGTAAGAAATTATCTATGTGGACTATTACACTTGGGGGCAAGTTGTCTCATCTCCCATACCCTTCGTATGACATTTCCATCTATCCATCTTAACCCTACCACTCATGTCCATTTTCCCACCTACTTTAATCTTGATAAGGGCTGGGGTGCAAACATAAATCATGCTTTGGAAAAAATTTTGACATGTCTATCCTTTGGTCATACACTATCCACGAAATATCATGTCATAGCATTCATAGAATTTTTCCAAATGAGTTATTATTATACAAAATACCTATCGCATGCCTTGGTTTTTCCCTTGTCAATGGTCTAAGGATCCCATCCAATCTTGAAAATTCATTCCAAATGCAACAAGCCCAATCCATATAATCTTTCTATGCATTCTAGTGCATCATTCAGAATATTCATTGGCTTTGTTTCTAGCATGGCTGCAAACCTTGATCCTTTAGTCACATTATCATCATCCTCATGTTGTTTCGAGATGTGTCCTTCCTACGTCAAACAACATTGTCACCATCCTCATCACCTATCAATTGGTTTTCAGCTTGACTAGGGGCAAGATCATGGTTGTCCTTGGATTCTTGTGCATGCTTGCTTGGTTGCTGTTAGGAATCACTACCTTGTACATAGTCCACTTCCCCGTACATAGTCTACCTATCCCTGTACATACTACCTATCCCTGTACATATCCCTTATCTTTTGTATCCACCGCTTGTGTATACCATCCGTAATAAGTGGTAGTCTTTCCCATAACTTGGAATGATTGACATCGAGAGCATTTCATATCCCCCATCTTACTCTATTCATAATCAGTTGGTCTTATACTCGACTGGGGGCAAACACTTGACATGTGTCATATTGGTTCTTACATTGGTTGTGTTGAAGACGTAAAACCATGGAAAATCCATAAAAAAATCACAAAATGACCTGAGAAAAGACAAAAAAATCAAAACATTTCAAAATCCAAAAACAGAGTCAGAGTTAGTCGCACTTGTCAGTCTTTGTCGTTTGTCGAACTACGTTGCCTCTGTGACTGGACGTAGGCAAGGCCATCTGCCGATGTGCCCCCGAGGCATTAGGTCAGTCAGTTTAGGTTTGTCTATATAAATTCATGAGTCAATCCATATGTCTATATGACAAGGTCATTGGTTGTGTCGAACTACAAGGTCTCTGTGTGTACAACGTAGGCAAGGCCATCACACGATGAGCCCCCGAAGCCGCACTAGGTCAGTCCATTAGGGTTCGTCACATTCACTTTCACACACGTCTTCTATTTGTAGTCAATCTTGTCGATCGCAGTCAAGTAGAACTACGAGGTCTCTGCGTGTACAACGTAGGCAAGGCCATCACACGATGAGAACCCGAGGTCGCACTAGGTCAGTCCTTTAGGGTTTGTCATCACACACAGTCAATTGTCAACACGTCATATCAAGTCATGCAGTACTCTGGTGAACAAGTTAGCAATGTCTCTAAGTCATATCAAACAACTTACCAAACAAAACAATTCAAACAGATCAACCAACCGTCTGCTACAAGATGTGTCCTTCTTGGAAATAGACATTATCAAAACAATCAACCTATGTCTTAGTCAGGATGTGTCCTTCCTGCGTAATCGACAAGGTCAAAACAATCAAACGTAGCCTTACACAGGTTACCACATCAACGGCATCTGACTCAACGTCTTATACGATACATGTCTTTCTGAAACCAAGCTTTGTCATGCCTTATACAGATAGTCATAACATCAAAACCAGACTCACAGTCTTATCCAGTATGTGTATCTCCTGCAAGCAGGCTCTACCAATCAAACAAACAAATCATGTTTTGGCAAATATTTTACTGGCTTTTTGACTTTATGGCTTATTTATCTTATCATTTATCTTTGATTGATGACTGGGATTCATGTTACTAGCTTTCTCAAGGATGTCCCATGAAGGATTTAGAGAAGCAACGACGTATCAGGATTCTATTTTCTTTGACTGCTGTCTGTCGACTGTCTTTTTCATTTTGATTTTTTGAGTCATGTTACTAGTTTCCTCAAGGATGTCCCATGAAGGATTTAGAGGAGCAATGACGTCTCATGACCCGTCTTTTACTTTGATTGCTGTCTGTGGTTTGTCCTGACAAAAAGACTGGGTCAACTTGTGCCCTTAGTACGAGTTAATGACAATCCTTGTCTGCGACTGTCTGTTATTAGCAAGTGGATGATCTTGTACACCTTGATCTATGTCATATCATGGTGTTTTTCTCCATTTGTATTAGTCCTGCCCAATGATGATAAAGTGCAATACCTTTTGTGATACAGTGAAACATCGAAGATTGCTAATACTAACATCTATCTCATGTCTTTCGTTCTTTCTCGATCTTTCTTTTCACTCTAAAATTTC
This sequence comes from Sequoia sempervirens, assembly GCA_007258455.2. NCBI lineage: Eukaryota > Viridiplantae > Streptophyta > Pinopsida > Cupressales > Cupressaceae > Sequoia > Sequoia sempervirens. The sequence goes on from VDFB02026320.1 coordinate 158,565,998, forward strand.
TTCTTTTCTACATCTTCACCACCCTTATCTATTTTCTTCTATTCTTTTTTCTTTCATCTTCTAGTTCTCTTATCAATTTTGAGAGTACACTCATGTTCTTTGAACCTGTCTGTCCTCCCGAGGGGGCATACCTTCACCTGTTTTACACTAGGGCATGACTGGGCCATATTTCTTATTTATTTTCTTTGACACAACGCCGAAATGACATTGTATCAAAGAGGGGCAAATGTAGACACCGAAATTTGGTTTAGGCCTGCGACTTCAATATTCTTCATAATTCTTATTCTCTATAGTCTTCATTTCTTCTATTGATTAAATAATCTTAATTATTTAATTAATTCATCTTAACATTAATTCTTCTATTGATTAAATAATCTTAATTATTTAATTAATTCACCTTAACATTAATTCTTCTATTGATTAAATAATCTTAATTATTTAATTAATTCATCTTCTTTATTTCTTCTATTGATTAAATAATCTTAATTATTTAAATAATTCATCTTCTTTAATTTCTTCTATTGATTAAATAATCTTAATTATTTAATTAATTCATCTTCTATTATTCTTCTATTAATTAAATAATCTTAATTATTTAATTAATTCACACTTCTTTATTCTATCCGATTAATTAAACGCTTTTATTTAATTATGTTACTAATTAACCTTATTCGCCTTGTCAAATTAAATAAATTCTTATTTAATTTATTCTTTATCATATTTCAACTATAATTAAATAAATTCATTATTTATTTAATTATTCATTTAAATCCCTTCATCATTTAATTAAATAAATATTATTTATTTAATTATTCTTCAAATATCGAGTCTTGAATTAAATGAATTATGTAATTCATTAATTCTATTTTAATCCATTCCTCTATATTTTAGATAATTATGTGAGTTATCTAATCATTCACTTTTACTCGACTCGACATCTATTTTAATCGTTCAGTTAACTATGGATTCGATGTCTGAGTGGCGTCTTCGAGTAATCTCTTCGTCAGATCATGCAATCCTCCAGTTCTAACTCATTTGCGTGCACATGCATATTAATTAAATATTCTTATTTAATTAATTAAGTGTTGTGCGTGCATTCAAACAGAGAGTCGTTATAATCAATCTTTATCTTTGTCATGCAAAGATATTTCTTATATTTTTGAATGTCGAACTGAAGATTAAATCATTTATTTAATTTTTAATTCTATTTCTAATTCAAATCACTCATGTCATCACTAACAGTTATCTGAATGCATGTCTAATCTGTCAATCTCAACCGTCCGTTAATATTTCGATCTTGGCCTATCATTCAAATAATCAATTTTCTATAAATTGATTTGTCATTGTTCATTCCAATCTCTCTCGTGAATTTTGTAACTTTGGAGAGCACTTTGTCTTGAATCTTCGATATTTTGCTAATCTTTATCAATAGGCTATACTTGCACGAACTTGAAAATCTGAGGGCAATTATACTACACAAGCAAAATGGAGAAGGGCAATCGAGATGAATCATGGAAATACGTTTGGAATTGGTGAGATTGTTCTAGTTTTAATTACGTTTTTACTTTCCCATGTTCTTTGTTGCTTAACGAATGAATTTGCATTTTAGATTTTAGTTTTGTATGCATGTGTACTTCTAATCTTCTTTGTTATCTATTGTGCAAAGCTTTTATTCTGCGTTACACCTACTACAACCTCTTAGTGATGAACTCTACCTAATCTACCCATCGTCTCAATGCATCCCTCTCTGTAGTCAAGGCAACAACCTGGCCTTGTCCCTATACTTTCCCTTGGCCTTGCACCTTTGCCAGCTACTATCAAGAAACATCCCTCTCAACTATCAATGTCTATATCTTCCCCTGAGCTTGTAGGAGTTGTGCTTGTACCTATGCTAGCAACTAGGTCTGTGCCTGTAACTAACCTTATACCTATGTCAACTACCCCTGAAAAGTTTGAACCTAGGCATGTAGGGAAGTGATCTAGGACTACTGATGCTACGAGGGTAGTCGTATTTGAACACACTGCTATGATGCTGCTACTAAAGATCGCCTCTTGCGAGGCACTCTGGCATCAAACCTAGGATGGGAACCACTTCCTCCATCTCCTCCATCATCATCATCACTGCCATCATCTCCACCCTCTTCCTCCTCATCTCCACCACCTCTACCTCATCTCTATCTGGGTGGCATGTCATCATCATCCTCTAATTTCAGTAAGGGCTCATTAGGTCTCAAAATCCTTAGAACTAGATGCTTAGCAAAATACTGTGAGTACTCCTCACTCATGTATCCCTCCACAATATCTGGAAAGTAATCCTAGATCACCATCTATAAATGAAAAAACTCCTCACATGCAACATCATAGGATAGTGTGGGTCCCCATTCGGTCACATCCTACTATCTTTGTGCATACATAGCTGATCCCTAAGGCATCCCCTACACTCTGTTGTACTGTTTGAGCACTCTCCACAATAGGAATCTCTCGATGATATAACATTTCCATTTGATAAGGTACCTTTATGTCATAACAAAGGGCATCTCCAAATGACCCTCAACCCATTGCTCTTATTCTACATATGGTCACCAGATAACTGAATCCAAATCATCTAGTACTCAGTGCCAATACTCTAGTTTTCCCAACTTATGTTGGACAACTGCACTTGCATAACCATAGATATAAGGCCTCCCAAATGGCCGAAATATGTTTGTCTCTTGTCATGTCACTGCAAGATGCTCCCAGGCCTAGACCTAGAGCAATGTAACCCCCGCAAATAGAATGGCTCCCCTGAGGTATACCACCTAGTGCAAATAGTGATACAAGTGCATAAGCATGCACGAACCCCAAGCAAAATGGGTCCCAAACTGAATCATTTGATCTAATGTCCAACCCCATCCGATGGACAACCCCTTTTCCCTCTTGTCAGGACATAAGAAGCCACTAAAAAATCTTACAAGTATGGAAGGAAAAGGTGCATATCTCTCAAACATCTCCTACCACGGTATCCAATACCTAGCAATATGATCATCCTAGAAAATCCAACACAAGTAATTTGTACCTCCCTACTCAGTGTGATCATAGGACATGATGTCACACACTACAAAAATTCACAATATTTGGTAGACATCCTCTGGTGTAACAGTCATCTCTTTACTGGCCAAGTGAAAAGTGTTGTGGTCGCTATGCCACCTCTCGGCCAATGCAGTCAGCAATCCTCGTTTAATCCTAATCTAGGGCATGTCAATTAGTGAAGATAGATTTTATCTCTCAATAATATCTATATCAGTTTGTGATAACTATGGGATCATCTCCCAAGTCAGTGGGAACCTCTCTTGGGACTGAAGACTATCTAAATCCATCTCTTATCATTTTAAAAAACCATCACAAATCAACAAAATGATCCAACATCAATCAATCAAACATCAATGAATCATCATATCAGTTCTAGTGAGGTTTTCATCAAACCTTGTCAACATCTACTTTGATTCTTTCCTATCATGAGGAAAAAAAACATCATTATTAGTGTATCTCGCCTATCATGAGGTCACTAAATCATATATTCTATCATCAACAAAAAATCATTGGTTGACGCAATCAAACATCACCAAATTTCAAGGAGAAAAATAAGAAAATCTTCAAATCTTCCCTAGAATCACCATAACAAAGCTTTGATACGTGAAAAGGGTAGATGCACCATTAAACACACTAAATGTGCCATTTTAGGGTGTGGATGTGTTGACTTATCCGATGCACTAGAAAATTCCTTTGATGTGCCAGAGAATCTTTCCTATCCACCATTTCACTGATATGCCAGAGGATTCCTCATATGTGTCAGAGAATCTCACTGAAGTGCCATTTCATCTGAAGTGTCGAAGAATCTCTCTGATGCGCCAAAACCCCAATTCAAAGCATCATTTCTTAAAATTGACCTATTGGCTACCTAGAAGTACCATTACAGTCTTGTTATGTGCTAAAATCCATAGCATAAAAAAAAAACAATGAAAGTGCCATTAAAACTATCCTAAGTGCTAAAACATTTGGTGGAAGCATTGAAAAATATAGCCTAAGCACCAAAGGAAATTTCAAAAGCGCGGAATTTTTTCAAGCAATTTAAGATCAAAATTAAAAACAACGAAAAATCATTTTCAAATTTACAAGAAATTTTTTGAAATACTTACTGAAGGTCTATATCTCGCTGGTCAATTATGTTGTCGTACTTGCTTGAATCGGTGAGTCTCATGGGGGATTTCCATTTTGCTGAAATGCTTAGGAATGCTCTCTCACTTCAACAATTTTCAAAATCAAAACATGCACAAATAACTCCTTTTTGAATTTTTACCTCTTAATAAGGGTAATTAAAAAGGTATTTTTGGTGGCATATTTTAATTTCTTTTAAGGGGCAATTAATTGGGGCAGCTCAAATTTTTCAATATTCGGAGATAAATCTTGGGAATAACATCAAAGGTGAATTTTATCATCATCATAAATTAGTAAAAAAAATTCAAAAATAATAAAAATTCTTTTATTATCACATATTCCTTGGTTTATCTCTCGAGGGGGCATATAGTCATAATCTTCTGAAAATCACCATCTAGGGCATTGTTGAAATTTTTGTAGCACTGGTAAATTTTTCTTTGAAGTAATGTGTAAATACATCACTTCAAAGAGGGGAAAAGTGTATACATCCAAAATTGGTCTAGAGAATATTAATTAAATATTGATTATTTAATTAATGAAATATTTATTCCTCTACTATATAAATAAATTGCAAATTTATTTACATAGTTCGTATTTTCCTAATTCTTCTTTTCTAAATCACCTTCTTCATGATTTTATTGAAATAAAAAAATCTAACTAATTTTTTTTATCTTGAGTAATTACCTCTCATTAAATTTGAATTTGTCACATTTCTACATATTCTTCTAACTTCCTTCCACCTCATCCTCCAACTCACCATGTGTCACATGAAAATAATTATTCTTATTTTCTAAAATTGATATTTTCTCTCAACAATTTCAACCAACTTCAGGACACATGGTTTCTTCCTTCAATTGATTACCTTCTACACTTGGAAAGATTGTTTTACTAAAGGGAACAATTGCCTTGTTTTCTTCATCCTTTTCATTTCTCACCATTGATTTCTCTAGATTGGATCCTAATCATTCATTGTTTCCAACTCACCTGATGCCTTTGTGAAATCTATAAATTGAGGCCCATTTATAGCTTTTCCATAAGGAGCATTTGCATAACATTACTCTGTAGGAATTCATTCAACATTTTGAGAGCTTAGTTTGCATTTTCAATTCAAAATTTAGAATAGATTATGAATTAGATTAGAATCATGGCTCCTTCAGATGTATCTTAGCTTGTTTAAATTCAACATTTAGAATCATATCATTTTCATTATTTTAATTCTGCTTTGCATCATTTCCATATCATTTCACATATATCAAGTCACCCATCATGTCATTTAATCACATCATTCAGTTGAATCCTTTGATCACGTAGATGTAGACATAGATTCTGCATTCTAGTTTATAGGCTAACTTGTTTCTTAGGTGACATCCCAGTGGATTAGTGCACAATTAAGATCTAAGAGCACAATTAATAGGAATTTTAAGAATAGAAGGAGATGGAATGTTTTTAAGGAATCATATTATTGAATTATGCTTTGTTAATTTATATTTCCTTAATGTAATACATTGCATCTAATTGTGTGTTATTTGTTGATATAACTCACATATTTTCTTACACACACTTACCACCCATCTCTCTTGCTGACTCTCCTTGGATACCCACATATTCCTATCAATAATCCTAGGAGGCTCCTTGTTCTTCCTTTCAACCTAAAAATGAGAGTGAACTCATGTCCATGATGAGGGATCTCCATAGATAACTAATTGAGCTTAAGGAACAACAATAATTTGATCTACATTAGGAGGAGTGGGCTAATCAATCCTATCAAGGGAAACAAGATTATTTTCCATAGTAGGATGATATTTCTCATCAAGCTCACTATCATTAGCAAAAAAACATAGAGGCTCAGTGGAGGTATTAGAAAAAATTTGAGGCACAAAGAATGCAAAAACAAGAGGAGTATATGATAAGGGATGTTGTTTCTAGGTAAGAGAAACTCAAACTTAACATTGCTCTAGCACAAATGGCGAAGACTTGAGAAGCCCCTTGTGTGCCTAGTTTCAAACAAATATCTTCATTAGTTACAAAAAAACCTCCTAAGGAGGAGGTATGAAGACATAAATTTGAATGTCTTGAAAACCATAACAAACCTCTTAAAACATCTATTAGCCCTCCAATTGGTCTAGAACAACCTATCTTGCAAGACATATGCAAGCAAAAAAAATTATTTTCAAGAATCCTAATCAACCTCTTAAAACCCTTATAGAAATTCCTATGCAATCAAGTAGATCTCCTATGTTGATGATCCCAAGTTTTGAGAGCCTCCATTCTTCCCAAGAACCAATCGTTGAGGAGGTTAAACTTTTTACTCCTATTGAGCAACCCCTTCTAGAACCCCAACAAGATCTCCAATGGTTTTTTGACCATTTTTCTCCCTCTATTCCTATTTCACTTTGTAAAGGTGGACCACTAGTATGGGATCCAATTTGATTAGAGAAACAAAAGGGGGAGATATTATGGGCTAGGAGTGAAGAGGTTATTCCTAAGGAGCCTTCATGTGCTCTAGAAAATGAGTGTCTTGATCTGCTGCAAGAAATAGTTGAAGCTAATAAGTTGCAGTAGCAAGGCCTTTAAAAGGTAGAAAAAATGATACAATAGAAGAATCAATCCTCTCATATGATGCCATATCTTATTTTTTTGAAGATGAGGACAAAAGATCACCTACATCTACATCAATAGAGGCCTCTAAGTAGCTTGGTCCCTTTTTGGTGGATGAAGATAACTCCATGGTTTTGGAGCAACAATAATAATAAACATGTTTATCCCCTACTATTGTGCATCAGGATCCCTAATCTATTGAGGTTTGCAGTTCTGAGGTGGAGGACCTCTTTTGGGATGTTATTTTTGGAACACAATTATCTACTAAGAGGGGGGTGAATCAGTAGAGTTAATAAAACTAGTCCTTTAAAAAATTTTAAATCAAATTAGAAGATTATGTAGAGAGACTAATCACACAAAAAATCACATACCACCAAATATACGTGGAAAAATGAATATGGGAAAAAACCATGGCGAGAATAGCTACTTGAGTCTACTACTCAAATTTAGTCTCATGAAAAAAACGTTATTGGTTGTAGTGTAGAAAATTGTACTCCCTTCTTGGAGATGGTACAATTTCATACTTACTTTGGACCCATTTTAGTACCCTTGTGATGAGTGCATAAAATGACACTCTAATTAAACCTTTTTATGTTTTAAAAGACTTTATTATATATGAATTAACTATGTTGGTGGTAGACTTTATGCTTGAATATTTGGTTAATGATGCATTATATTTAACTAATTAGATTATATATAAGAAATGGTATTTTGGATTAAATTTCTTACTTTTGAATGATGATTAATGATGAAATTTTATGCAAGTGAGATCTTTTGATGTCTTGACTACATCCTATCTTTGTGAATTCTATTTTATGGATTAAATGATGATATTATGAGGTGGACATGTTAAACTCCCTGTTTAACATACTTGAAATTTGTCTTGCTCCTGATCACTCCAGTTGGCTCCTGATGGATATTTTCAAATTGACTTATTTAGTCAGTTTGAAGACTTTCTATTCAACTATTATCATTTGGTGGATTTCTTTATGACACTTCGATTTTGTTTAAGTTTAGTGGTTACCTTTTTGCATCTTGGTAGGCCACATCCATTTTTGTATTCAAATAAGCAAATATTCTTATAAATATATAGAATTAGTATTTAGTTTGAGCTTATTTAATATTTTTCTTTATCTTGTAATGTGGATTATTTTCACTTTTGTATTCCTCGACTATTTTGGCCAATTGGAATGAAAATAAGGAGTTAATCTAAATCTTGGTCTTTAAGTCCCACTAGAGGAAGAGCAGGGCCTGGTCAACTAAAGGAGGTGACTTGTGTTATTTTTGTTGATTCAATTAGTCTTTTCATTTTTCATCGTAGTTGGAAAATAGGAATTTAGATCTCTATTAATCATTGCATTGTTTATGTCATTAGATTAAAATTCATTGAATCCTTAGAATAATTCATTATGTTTTACCGTAAATTTATATTTACTCAGATACTATAGATTTAATTGTTGCTCATAGATTTAGATTCATTGATTAATTTAAATTAGCTTTTATGGAAAGAACTATGATGACTTATGGAAAGATGAAACTAAAGCTTGTTTGGAATGAGTTCATGGAAGTTAGTGTTCAGCTTTCTAGGTTAAATGTTTATTTTTTGCAAACATAATTAGATCCTTTTCTACAAATGTAATTAGATTCTTTCTACAAGTGTAAATAGATTGCTTTCCAAGTACATTTCAATTGTAAGTTTTAGCTTAAAAATAGATTTAGTTTTCAGCCTAATTCTTCCATGGATAAATTGCAAATAAGTCAAGTTAAATCTAATCCAAGTTGTTAGAGTTTGGTTAATCATTAGTTAAGAGATAAATTAGGATTAATTCCTTAGAATTTATTAGGATCTTGTTGTTAATATTGGCTACTAAGAGCTCTTGAAAGCCCCTGGTAGCTCCTAATAGGGCTAAACTGTGACCAAAATTCACTATTTTATAGTGTGAAATGCCCAATTTATGGGAAAACCCTTATCACATATAGCTCTAAGACACACCCAATTTGATAATTGATAAATTAAATGATGCAAGAAGTGAAATCAATGACCTTGCTCATCATTTTTGGCACCGTTGTTAGGGAAATAAAAGATCTGGCTAATTAAGTGTGAAGCCTCAATGTTGATAAGGATGGTAGTTTAGATTTTGGATGAGATGATATAGAGATCATCTAGGGAGATTCTTTCCAAAAAATATTAATTTTGAACAAGAACAAGTAGTTCAATAATATCAGATTGAAAATCCACAAGTGAATCAAGAACAACATCAAGAAGAAATCAATGATCAACCGAATAATGATCCTCCACCAAACAATAGGACCTTTTCTTATCCTATTAATATGAATATATGAAATGATTACCCTCCTACGAAAAAAATTTCACCTTATGTATTACCTACCTTTAGAGGAATTTTTTTTGAGGATCTTGATCAGTTTCACTTTGAGTTCAAGGTTTTATGTCAAACCTATGACTATACAACTAATAACCAAAAGTTAAAACTATTTCCATCTACTGATAAGTAGGAGGTATTCTTCCACAGCGTGTCAAATTATGATATTGCTATCACGATTCAACCGTGTAGTTTCAGGTCAAACTCATTGACCCATGTTTCATGAGTAGTGGTTCAACAAGAACCCATCTCTCATGATATTGAATGGTCCACTTAGCACTCATTGCATCTAGGTGATGCTCACAGAGGTGAAGCACTGGTCCGTCCCGGGAGGTCACCCATCCCAGTACTGCTTCAGCTCAAGCGCGCTTAACCAGGGAGTTTTCTCCAAGGTTAAGTCCGCTTGAATTGTTACCCCATTTGCATCTACTTTAAAAGAGTCATCTTTGCATTGGTTCATGGGTTTAGGAGAAGGAACAATCTCAACTTGGCAAGAGATGGAAACTAAATTTTTTGAAAAATATCATGACTACTGTCGAGTAAGAGATAGGAAAGAGGAATTGTTTAGAATGAGATAGTTAGAGGATGAAATCCTAGAGGATTATGTTGATAGATTTTAGTTTGTGCATAACAAATGTGGTAATGGATTAGACAATGAGATTAGTAAAACAATCTTTTTAAAAGGAATTGATGATGAATCAAGAGAACCTTTGAATCTTATTGGAAAAGGAGACATCAATACACTTTATTTAGAGGAAATTATTGAGATATGTAGAAAATACTCTAGAACTAGAGTAGGGACTAGAAATTCCCAAAGAAACAAAATTCTTACTCGTGATGTATCTCAAGTCATGGAAGAACTTGCAAATTTGAAAAATGATTTACTCCTTCATTTCAACATACAAGGAGATAAAAAGACTATTGATATTTTGTCTATTTATTGTTCCAAATGTATAGGTAAACATCTTTTGAGAGAGTGTCCATTAAATCATGTTGAAATATTTGAGATCTATGAAAAAAATCATACAACAAGTTCTTGTAACCTTCTACTTGGAATTAAAAATAATTTAAAGAAGCAACCTAAAGTAGAGGAAGAACTTAACTATGTTGGACAAAGACCTTAGAATTCAATATATAATGCAAATTAGGGACAATATGGTCCTAGAGCCAATTGGAATCAAAATCCTTGGCCAAATTAAAATAAATGGACTCCTCCATACCAAGCACAACCTCCACCTACATTTTGGGGTCAACTTGAGTGGATGAATCCTCAATGGAATCAACCACAATGGAAACCAAATTAGTGGCAGTCAAACCAACCTCGGTGGAAGAAAAATAAAATGTGATATCAACCATGGAAAAATCAGGGACCAAGACGTCCTTGAGGACAATCACCTCCATTGGTCACTAGTCCTAATCCCTCAAATGAATAAGAAAACTAGCCTCAATTACCAACACACTATCTCAAACTTGAAAAACAATTGTAATGATGTCAATCCACCTACTTTGAATGTGATAGATGTAAATGATATTTAGCTAAGAAATCAAAATGTTCCATTCATACCAAACGTTAGAGAATAGGAAACTGAAAAAGAAAGAGAAGATTCAAAGGAAAATAATTTTTTTGATGATGAACAAAAGATTAGGCAAGCACCTTATCCTAAATGTTTAAAAATAGGACAAGTAACTCCAAACAAATCTCAACCAAACTATATGAATGTGGTATTTATCAACTTATCCTTGAGCTAAAAAATATCAACATTGAAATACCATTGTTATAGGCCATTAAGGATATACCAAAAACAAATCAATTGGTTAAATCCCTTTGTATGAAAATGCCAGGTAGGAAGAAGAAATTTCCTCCTACAATTTAGGTAGGAACTAAACTTACTGATGTTTTATCAGGAAGATTACTACCTCATAAATGTAATGACTCTGGTGGTCATGTAATAACCTTAAGTATTCGAGGGGTTGAGATAACCAATGTACTAATTGATCTAGGAGCCGCTATCAACGTTATTACATCAGACACTGTTGAATTATTGGGGATGACAACTATTCAACCAACAACAACTGTTTTACAGTTAGCTCATCAATCTACTGCTAAACTTGAAGGTTTCATTGAAGATATTATGGTTACTATTGATGCATGGGATTATCTAGTTGAATTTTTAGTTCTCGAGGCTAGAAATAAAAATTATGGTTATCTAATCAACTTAGGTAGACCAAGGTTAGCCATTGTAGCAACTTTGATAGATTGTAGATTAGGAAATATGATCATTTCTAATGGTCTAAAATAGGAGTTATCACTTTTTCCTTTTGCTCAACCATCATTTCTGCCAAACACTCGACTTTGGGTTGATGAGGATATGGATTTAGAGGGAGATGGTGTTGTTGAATTAGCTATGGTTACCTGGTAGAACATATTGAAGAATATGAGAAACAAGATCTTAATTTTGAAGAGATTTGTCAAGAAAAAGAGGAAAACTATCAAGTGTATCAAAAAAAATCAAATGTTTTCCCCTTAAATACACTTTTTGGAAATCCATCTGATTCTAAAAAAAAAGACTAAGGAAATAGTAGTAGCAGGGGATAAGCCTCACTTCATCAATTCATCCTTATCTTCTTCCCAAGAAAGAGAATTGAAACAAACTTTAGAAAATCATTCCAAAGCATTTTCTTGGGAGTATAAAGACATGAGAGGAATTTACCCTTCTATTTGTACTCATCATATTTACACTGAGGATGTAAAACTAGTAAGACAAGGCCAAAGAAGGTGTTGGAAATGTGTGTCTCAATCTCACAGGCTAAAACCTCTGAAAGAGCCAATTCTGTGTGACATCCATATTGTCTAGCCAACTAGCATATTTGGAACCTTGTCAAAAGTTTTGGTCACTAAGACCTTGTTTTAGTCTTGCCGAATGGACCTATCATTGTGACTCATTGTGTTTGGTGTAACCCTTTGTCGAGTGGGTTGGTATGGCTAACAAGCAATTCTTATCAGATATCGGGGAGACTCTGGGCGACAAGCGGTGTCAGGGAGATTCATAGTGATTGGAGTCATTGGAGTAACTCATATGCTTTGGTATCACCGAAAGTTTTACATTCAAAGTCATCAGGGAGACCCTTGGCCGAAAGGCTTGCTTCGGTATGAAGTCTTATCGATATGGAATGTCTTGCCGAACAACTACACTCAGAGTCATCAGGATAACTTAAAGGCCTCATTATGAAGTCTTAGCAATAGTTGATTGTCTCACCAATGGATGTGGTTTCGCTGACTGGTTGGCATCTTCGGTGTAACCTCTTGGCGAAAGTGGTAAGTCTTGTTGACATTAGTGTTTGTTAATGGGTGTCTTCGGTGAGACTCCTAGCGATTGAAGTCTTCGGCGAATGGTGTAAGCATTTGGTATTACCTCTCAGTGATAGCTATAAGTCTTGCTAACTGTTGGACATTTCGGAATAACATGAAGGTTTGGTATGATCTCTTGGTGAAGGATGATAGTCTTGTCGATGGGAATACTCTTGTCTATGTGACTTTGGAACTTCGGTGTGATGTCTCATCAAATGGAAATTGTCTCGCCAATGAGAATGTTGAGGTCGATGTAGCTTGTGAACTCAGTATAACATCTTGCCAATAGTGAAGACTCTTGGTGATAATGATGATCTGGCTTTGTGGCATCAGGGATACACAGTTAGTGTCTCATTGACATGCAAATACATTTTGAATGCCTTTGACCGAGTGATGACTATCCTACATGGTGAGTCTACGACCAATAAGAGAATTCGAATGGGAACCACTAGCAGTTGGACTGTTGTGGCCATTACTAAGAGGAAGATCGACAAACCATGGGCATAATGGATATACTTAGGAATTGCAGATGTTGTTCGTTTTGTTGGTTGCATGAACAGTTGGATGAATAGTTTGATGTATGATCAGTGTGAATTTTATTCTGAGAGTATTGTAACTTGAATATTCTGTACAAGATTGATCATTGTGAATGCTGCTGTAAATTGACATCAGAGAGAGTGAAGCTCGTACTCTGTATGTAATTTGTTTACTATAGTACAAAGGGGTTTTTCTTGGTGTGGTGGGTTTTTCTCCCGTAATTTTTTCCCACATAAATCTGGTGTTCATCTGTGTATGATTATTTCTCTATTTCTGTTATTACTTTCAGGTGTATGTTAATTGGACTTTAATTGAAAATTTAAAAGTATCTCTACATTCTTCCCTAAGGTTTTGATGTTAGGAGAGTTAGTTCTGCACCTTAGCTTTCCTTACAAGTGGTATCAGAGCCTGGCTAGTTGTGTTATCCTTGTGGGTACATTGGGTTTTTTGTGTCAATTTTTATTCAGTGGGATTCTTGTAGAAGATTGATAATTAAAATTACATGTTAAGATGGCAAGCACATCAGGAAAGATTGAAATTGAGAAATTCATTGGCAGCAATTTTGAGTTGTGGAAACTTAAAATGGAAGATCGGTTGGTTGATCGTGATCTTTGGATTGTTGTGTTTGGAACGAAGCCTATAGGAATGAAGCAAGAGGATTGGGACCTTTTAGATAGAAAATCAAAGGGGCTGATAAGGCTCTGTTTAGTAGACATTTTTCTTTTGAATGTTCATGAAGAAAAGACTGATCTTCCTTGTGGAAAAGACTGGTAGCCATTTATCAGGGCAAGTCCTTGGTGAATAAATTGTTATTGAGGAAGAAGCTGTACTCTTTGAGAATGCAGGAAGGATGATCTGTTGTTGATCATTTGAATGCATTCAACATGTTGATTGCACAGTTAACATCTGTGGGCATGAAAATTGATGAAGAGGATAACTGTATGTTGTTATTATGTTCTTTTCTAGATTCTTGGGATCACTTGGTGATGGCTATTGGGAATTTTAAGATAGAAGATGTTTTTGCTTCTTTGTTATTAGAAGAGATGAGAAGGAAATATTCTGAGATGGTGAAGGAGGATCTTGTTGTTAGAGGTAGATCAAAAGATAAAGGCAAGAAGAAGGACAAGAAGTCCAAATCAAAATTAGAGGGGAGATCAAAGTCTCTTGGCAAGAATTCCAAGGTGAAGTGTTGGAGTTGTGGGCAACCTGGTCATGTCTGAAAGGATTGTAAAGAGGAGAAAAAGAAGAAGAAGAAGTATTCTTCCAACAATGATTCTTCTTAGAGTGATGTAGATGCTTTCATTGCAGCCTTGGCTACGTAGGCATCAAATGATGTCTGGCTAATTGATTCTAGAGCATCTTTCCACATGACATCTCATAGAGACTGGTTCACGAAGTATGAAAACTATGATGGTGGAAAGGTGTATTTAGCAAGTGATTCATCTTTGGAAATTGTTGGCAGTGGAAGAGTAAGAATTCAATTCCCTGATGGAAGAGTGAAGGGAATCAATGATGTAATGCATATACTAGGTCTAGCTTGAAATCTAATTTATGTTAGTAAGTTGAATGATATTGGGGTGCAAGTCACATTCTCTAGAAATGGCTGCAAGATGACTAGAGGCTCTATGGTGCTAGCAAGAGGTGCTCATGTTGGTACCTTGTATAAGCTTGATACACATGTTGTGCAATGCAATAGTGTCTCTGCCAAGTCACAGAAAGCTACTCATGGAGGAAAAGAGGGAAATGTTCCTAATGGTGTAAACTCTATGGAAGTTAAACTTCTAGTAGAAAAGACTATGCTCTGGCATCATAGGCTAGGCCACATTGGTGAGAAAGGTTTAAAAACCTTGAAGAATAAAAACCTGGTTGAAGGGCTTGAAGATTGTAACCTCGAATTTGATTGAAGATTGTAACCTCGAATTTGAATTATGTGAATATTGTATATATGGAAAACAACACCGTGTTTCATTTTATTCTAGTCCTCACAAATCTTCTAGTTTGCTTGATTATGTACATTTTGATGTTTTTGGTCTAGTGAATGTTCCTTCTTTGTCTAAGTCAAGGTACTATGTATCATTCATTGATTATTATTTGAGAAGAACATTTATTTATTTTTTGAAAAGTAATTCAAACGTGTTTAGTCGGTTTAAGGAACTTAAGAACCTTGTAGAAAATCAGACTGGAAGAAAAATAAAATGTTTAAGGACTGATAATGGTGGGGAATTTTGTTCTGATGATTTCGAGAGGTACTATAAAGATTATGGGATTAAAAGACATAAAACTACACCTTACACTCCACAGCAAAATGGAGTTGTAGAAAGGTTCAACAGGATAGTGATGGAAAGAGCATGAAGTATGCTGAGCAGTGCTAGCTTGGAGGAGAAGTTCTGGGTTGAGGCAATTGCTACAGCATGTTACTTGATAAACCATTCTCCGAATTCCACTCTTGTTGAGAAAACACCTTTGGAAGCATGGTCTGGTAAGAAGCCCTCTTTAAGAAACATTTGAGTTTTTGGCTGAGGAATATGCACATGTGTCATATGAGAAAAGATCTAAATTGGATAAAAAGGCTATCAAATGTATTTTTATTAGTTATAGTGCTGGCATAAAAGGATACAAGCTTTGGAATCTTGATACGGAGAAGGTTTTGTACAACATAAGTATTATCTTTCATGAGCTAAAGCCTTATACCTTGGATCTGCAGTCAAAAACAAAATCAGAAAACAAAAAGGATGTAGTTGAAATTCCTCCAACACCAGATAAAGAGGAATTCAAAATTCAAAATGTACCTGAAACTGAGGAGAGCTCAAGTAGTTCTGAAAGTTCTAAAGAAGAAGAAGAACCTCAGCCTTAGCAAGTGAGGAGGTCAACTCATGAAAGAAAGCAACCTAATAGGTATGAGTTTTCTTTGATAGATTCTACTTGTGCCTATGCTTTAATTTCTAGCACTGATGAGCCTAGGACTGTGAAAGAGGCATTTAGAATGTCTAATTCAAACTCTTGGTTGGAAGCCATGAACGAAGAAATGGAATCATTAGAAAAGAATGATACTTGGAGTTTGGTTCCCTTGCCTAAAGGTAGAAAAGCTATGGGCTGCAAATGGGTATTTAAAAAGAAAATAGGTCTGGATGGTAGTGTGGAAAATAATAAGGTGAGGTTGGTTGTGAAGGGTTATTCCCCTGTAGAGGGAATTGATTATGGGGAAATTTTTTTTCCTGTAGCAAATTTGACGTCTATTAGATTTCTTTTGTCACTTGCAGCAGCGTATGACTTAGAGGTCGAATAGATGGATGTGAAGACAACATTTCTTCATGGTGATATTGAAGAAGAGATTTATATGTCCCAGCCTAAGCACTTTGTGGAAAAAGGTAAAGAAAAATTGGTTTACAAGTTGAATAAATCTCTGTATGGGTTAAAGCAGTCTCCTAGAATGTGGTACCAGAAGTTTGACACTTTTGTTTTGTCATTGGGATTTGTAAGATCAAAATCTGATTTTGTGTGTATTACAAAGCTGAAAGTGATCAAGTTCTTATTATTGCTCTCTATGTTGATGATATGTTCATAGGAAATAGTAAGTTAATGATTTCTGATCTTAAGTCTCAGTTGTCTACAAAGTTCAAAATGAAAGATCTTGGTGCAGCAAGGTATATTTTGGGAATGGAAATAACTAGGGATAGGAAGAATATAAAAATTTGGCTCAGTCAGAGTAAGTATATCAAGACTATTCTAGAGAGATTTTACATGAATGATTGTAAGCAGCTAGTTGTTCCAGTTTTGCAGGGAACAAAGCTATCTATTGAAGACTATCCAAAATCTCCTACTGAGATGGAGGACATGACCAGTGTACCTTATACTAGTGCAGTTGGTAGTCTAATGTATGCAATGGTCTATACAAGGCGAGACATTGCCCAAGTAGTGGGAGTACTTAGTCGGCTTATGGCTAATCCTGGAAAGACACATTGGGATGCTATGAAAAGAGTGTTTAGATATTTGAAGGGAACTTCAAAATATGCTTTGTGTTACCATGGGAACTTGGTTGAATCATAGAGGACTTTCATTATTCGAGGCTATGTGGATTTTGATTGGGCAAGGGACATAAACAGTAGAAGATCCACCAATGGATATATTTTTCAGGTTGAATGGTGGTGCAGTGGGTTGGATGAGTAAGCGATAGGTTGTAGTTGCTTTTTCCACTACAGAGGCAGAATACATGGCAGCAACACATTCTTGTAGAGAAGCAATCTAGTTGAAATTTTTGTGTTCTAACATTGGTTTTGATGTAGGGAAAATAACTATTTACTGTGACAGTCAAAGTGCTATTTGTTTGGAAAAGAATCCTACTTTCCATGCCAAGATGAAACATATAGATGTACAGTATCACTTTGTACAAGATATGGTGGAGGATGGAAAGGTTTCATTAGAAAAAGTGGATACTCTAGAGAATGTTGCAGATCCATTGGTGAAGCCAGTGAGCACAGACAAGTTTAGGTGGTGTGCCAGTTCGATGGGCCTTAGTGCCCATGAATGTCAGTATTTTTTTTTGTGCTCTAGAGGTGCATGTGGGATCTTCGTCAAGTGGGAGATTTTTGGAAATGTGTCTCAATCTCATAGGCTAAAACCTCTAAAAGAGGCAAGTCAGTGTGACATCCATATTGTCTGGCTGACTAGTAGCTTTGGAACCTTGTGAAAAGTTCTAGTTGTTGAGACCTTGTTTCAGTCTTTCCAAATGGACCTATCATTGTGACTCATTGTGTTCGGTGTAACCCTCTGCTGACTGGGTTGGTCTGGCTGACAGGCCATTCTTATCGGATATCGGGGAGACTCTGGGCAACAAGCAGTGTCGGGGAGATTCATAGCAACTGGAGTCATCATAGTAACTCATATGCTTCGGTATGGAGTCTTACCATTATGGAAAGTCTCACCAAAATTTTTACATTCGAAGTCATCAAGGAGACCCTTGGTCAAAAGGCTTGCTTTGGTATGAAGTCTTATCTATATGGAATGTCTAGCCGAATAGCTACACTCAGAGTCATCAGGATAACTTAAAGGCCTCGGTATGAAGTCTTAATGATAGTTGATTGTCTCACTGATGGATTTGGTTTTGCTGACTGGCTAGCATATTCATTCTAACCTCTTGGTGAAAGTGATAAGTCTTGCTGACATTAGTGTTTTTTAACGGGTGTCTTCGGTGAGATTCCTAGTGACTGAAGTCTTCGGCGAAAGGTGTAAGCATTCGGTATTACCTCTTAGTGATAGTGGTAAGTCTTGCCAACTGTTGGACATTTCAGAATAACATGAAGGTTTGGTATGATCTCTTGGTGAAGGATGATAGTCTTGCTGATGGGAATATTCTTGTCTATGTGATTTTGGAACTTCGATGTGATGTCTCATCGAATGGCGATTGTCTCGCCGATGAGAATGTTGAGGTCAATGTAGCTTGTGAACTCGGTATAATGTCTTGTCAATAGTGAAGAATCTTGGCGATAATGATGATTTGGATTTGTGGCATCGAGGAGACATGGTTAGTGGCTCACTAACATGTGAATACATTTTGAATTCCTTTGACCAAGTGATGAATATGCAACATGGTGAGTCTACGACCAATCAGAGAAGCTGAATGGGAACCACTAGCAGTTGGACTGTTGTGGCTGTTACTAAGAGGAAGATCGACAGACCATGGGCATCATGAATATACTCAGGAATTGTAGATGTTGTTTGGTTCATTGGTTGCATGAACAGTTGGATGAATAGTTCAATGTATGATTAGTGTGAATTCGATTCTGAGAGTATTGTAACTTGAATATTCTGTACAAGGTTGATCATTGTGAATGCTGTTGTAAATTGACATCAGAGAGAGTGAAACCCATACTCTGTATGTAATTTTTTTACTATAATACAAAGGCATTTTTCTTGGTGTGGTGGGTTTTTCTCCCGTAAGGGTTTTCCCACATAAATATGGTGTTCATCTATGTATGATTATTTCTCTGTTTTTGTTATTGCTTTCAAGTGTATCTTAATTGGACTATAATTGAAAATTTAAAAGTATTTGTGCATTCTTCCTTAATTTTTTTACGTTAGGATAGTTAGTTCTACACCTTAGCTTTCCTTACAGAAGGATCAATCCTACTCTATGGGATATTGTGAAAGAAGAGATTTAAAACACTGCTAAAAGTAGGATTTATTTATCCAATATCTGATAGCCAATGGGTTTCTCCATTGGTTATTGTTCCTAAAAAAAAATGGTAAATGGCACATATGTGTGGACTATAGGGAATTAAATAAATCCACTAAAAAGGATCACTTTCCTTTGCCATTTATTGATCAAGTATTGGATAACCTAGCTAGCAATAGTTTTTCTCTTTCTTAGATGGATTTAGTGGATATAATCAGATTCAAGTGGCTCTTGAAGATTAGGATAAAATTACCCTTACATTTCCTTAGGGAACATATGCTTATACAATACTACCATTTGGGTTGTGCAATGCACCAACAACTTTTTAGAGGGTTGTCTTGACAATTTTTGTAGATTTGACTACCTCATGTGCAGAAGTTTATATGGATGATTTCACAGTCCATGCACAAACATTTGAAGAGGCACTTGAGAGATTGAATAAAGTATTGAAAAGATGTAAGGATATTAGATTGTCTTGAAGTCATAAAAATATTTCCCTTATGATGATAAAAGGTATTGTGTTGGGACATCACATCTCAAAAGAGGGGATAAAAGTTGACCTCAAGAAAATTGAAATTATTAAAAAAAATTGAAATCCCTACAACTCAAACTAAAGTTCTTAGTTTTCTTGGGCATGTTGGTTATTATAGAATATTTATTGAAGGATTTAGTAAGATTGTTGAACCTTTATTTACATTGCTTGAGAAATATGCAGAGTTTCTTCAAACAGATGATTGTCAAAAATCATTTTATGTAATTAAAAATGGCTTAACTACTGCTCCAATTATCAAGGGACCTATTTGGGGAGTTCCATTTCACATTCATGTTGATGCATCTAACTTTGCTATTGGTACAGTATTAGGAAAAAAAGATGAAAATGAAGCAATGCAAGCAATTTATTATATTAGCAAAAATTTGAATCCTACTAAGAGGAACTACGCACAAACTGAGAAAGAGTTCTTGGAAGTAATATATGCAATCAATAAATTTAGGCATTACATTACTGGTTAGAAGGTATTTATTAATATAGATCATGTTGCAATTAAATATTTGATGAATAAAGTTTTTGTAGGAGGACGAATCATAAGATGGTTATTGTTGTTTCATGAATTTGATATAACAATTGTTGATAAGCCTGGTAATGACAATGTTGTTGTTGATTTCCTCTCTAGAATTGTTTTGTAGGGTAATCAAGAATCAGTGGATGATACATTTCTAGATGAACACTTATTTGCAATATCAGTCCATCCACCATGGTTTGTTGATCTTGTGAATTATTTGGTAACAGGGAAGTGCCCAAATTACTTCAATCCTAAATAGAAAAAATGGTTAATTCGTGAGACCTCTAGATTTCAATGGATAAATGGTTTATTATTTAGAATGTGTCATGACCATGTTTTTTGCATATTTGTTGTTGAATTAGATGTTTATGATGTCATACATGCTTGCCATCATGAGCCAAGAGGACATTGCTCAATCCTTAGAACCGTTCATAAAATCTTGGGAGCTAGTTATTTTTGGCCATCTATGTCAAAAGATGTTTCATTCTTTTTGAAGCATTGTGATGAATGTCAATGCATGGAAAGACGTACATCAACAATAAAGATTCCATTACAACTCCAAATAGCCTTGGAACCATTTGAAAATTGGGGAATTTATTTTGTGGGACTTGTTGATCCACCTTCCAGAGGACAACAATATATCTTAGTTTGCACAAATTATGTTACAAAATGGGTTGAAGTGAAAGCTTTGTCATGAACAAGAGAAGATAGAGTAGTTGATTTCTTGTACAAGCACATTTTGTTGAGATTTGGTGCACCAAGAGAAATAATTTCAAATCAAGGGTCACAATTTGTGTCTAATATGATGGAAGCATTTATGCAAATATACCAAATGACACACATAAAATCAACACCATATCATCCTCAATCAAATGGACAAGTGGAGGTTACTAATTGAGAATTGGAGAATGTTTTAACAAAAAATGTTTCATTGAGGAAGATAGATTGGGCAGAAATTTTGGATGAGGCAGTGTGGGAATATAATACAACCTAGAAAATAACTACTAGATTCTCTCCATATGAACTAGTATTTGGAAAACTCTAGTCTTGCCAATTGAATTTGAATTGTAGATATTGAAGACAACATTGGAAGTTGGTATTGACTTACCTGAAGCAGAAAAGAGTAGAATTCTACACATAAATCAACTTGATGAGATGAGAATGGAAGCTCTTCAACATACAAAGATAATTTAGAAGTAGAGGAAGGAGTGGCATGATAAAAATATTGTGACAAGACAATTTAAGAAGGGAGATTGGGCATTACTCTTTGACTCCAGATTTCAAGAGTTCAAAGGAAAATTCCATACAAGATGGCTAGGACCTTATGATATTGATCAATTTTTTCAAAAAGGAGTAGTTCAATTGATACCAATAGGTGGAGAAAGAAGGGTCATGCTAGTTAAGGGTATGTGCAGGATCATCATGGAAAAAATAGACCCTTAAGTGGTGAAAAATTCAAAAAAACCAAAGTTAGGAAACTTGACATAAAAATTTGAATAAAATATCTATATTATTTCAAAAATATGTAAGAATAGAATCTATAGCAAATTGAATGTAGTTTCTAAACTACTTGGTTTTTTTTTTTTTAAATCTATTTGGTGAAAATTTGAAATTTCAATGAAGTAGTACTTAAATTTCAGGGAAAAAATAAGTAGGTGTGTATCTGGCCACCCTAACCACAATAAAGTGATAATATTTTTAATAAGATTTTAGATATAAGTAGATGACTCATGTCCCAATGTGATGCATAATTTTTGTAATTTTTTTCCAAGTAAATAATTAATTATGAATTTTTTATTATGACTTTTAATAAATATAAAAAATCATATGTCTAACTACCATAGCTTGGTCAAAACATCATGAAATTCAATTTTTTTTTTAATCCTTTAGTATGCGAAGCATAGAATGTGACACATGTTTCAAATTCAAAAAATGTGATACCATTTGAAAGCTATAGATGTTTTTCAATCTACCTATCAATCAAAACTTAGGTCATAATTCAAATAAAAAATAGATAATAATTATTTATTAAATTCAAAGTAAAGTATAATTTATATTGGTGGAAAGCTGAGAATCTCCACTAAAAACCATTTTTGTTTCATCAATTTGGGTAAGAAAAAAGTTGCCAGCCACATACCCTACACATACCTATCATATCACCACTTTTTGGCCCATCATGATCCTACACATACCCTTAATGGTCATTGTTTGAAAATGTATCTAAAACCTTCATCAAAAGAGGATTTTTTAGCATAGTTGCATAATAGGATTGAACATTTTCTAATGGAAGATATTTCTTCCATAAGAGAATGTACTTCCTAGTAAATTTTTTGAAGGTATGAATAAAGGAAGTAAATTGAAAGCCAAAAATGGCAATTTACTTTCTAAATAAAGGAGATAAATTGAAAACTAGAAATGTCAGTTTATGTCTTAGAAAAAATGAAAATAAGAAAAAAGAAAAGAAAAAAAGGATGGCTGAAAACCAAAAATGGCGGTCTCTTGATGACTCCCGATGACTCTAGATAACTCCTAATGGCTCTTGATGACTCCTAATAGCTCCTTATGCTTCCAAAGGTTCTCTATAATAAATGATTTAGTTAATTTTGAGCTATTTTTGATTAACTCATTGGAATCATTTCTAGGTGAGTTAATTCATGCTCTGATTGACTATTGCATTTAATGAAAAGGTACACATTTATTGTGAATGTCATTTTTTAAATATTACTTTTAATTTAGTTAATGTGAGGTGACATTAAATAAATATTTTGAGCATAGATATATCCACCGTAGTTATTAATCTTATGATAAATCAATTTTAATCATTTCAAATTTGGTAGAGATATAAGGGTTTAATATTGAAATGAAAGTTATAATAAATGTGAGGATTAAGAAATATTTCATGTAAATTTTGAATGTATGTGTTTATGTCATTATCACCCCCAAATACACCAACCAATTCAAGTCATAATTCAAAAAGTGATGGTTGGTATATGTGCAAAATGTTCACAAGGAATGATATTGAGTAAATGCATAAAATTTTGACATGATGTGCATTTTTGGTTTTCAAAAAATGTGGTGTCTGTGAAAAGAAACATTCATTTTCTTTTGACTGAAAGAGTTGCATCTAGCATTGTCAATGGTAAAAATTGCAAAAGAAAGGAAAATGGGGTAGAAATGAAACTCTGAACCAGAAAACTTCATTCTTGATCCTGAAATGAAAAGATTACTAAAGGAAGTGGGATGGCTTGATTTCATATAGATATATGAAGTATTTGAACTTGATTTGGTTGAGGAATTTGTGATGAACTTCTATGTAAGCATCACCAAAGTAAGAGTAGAGGTAATTGAAGTTACCCATGTTTTTATTAGTGATCTCTCTAGAATTCTAGCTGAGGGTGAAACGGTGAACAAAGGACATGTGGGCTTTGAAGAATTAGTGGCTGCATTCCATGAGGAACTAGAAAGGAAACCAAAAATCTAGTGGCACAAAGGAAGTCAAAAGGAATTTCTCACAGTAGTTAGGATGAACCGTGGAGAATGGTCATGACCTAGTTAATGAAATTTTTCACCTATGAAGGCTAGTATGGAACAATTCTTGTGCCAATAATGTGGATGCTTACACATTTAAGGTATGGAAACACAAGGCCTTCTACAAGAATTAATCTTTCCACCTTTTTATTTACACAAATCTCCTCCATGGTAGCTAGGGTAAAGTCTAGATGAGTTTCTTCCATTAGATACCATAACCTAATTCATTTGATTATTAATCATTTTATGAAGAAAGAATCTAGGAAAGAAGGTTGGTTGCAATTCATGTCAACTCCCATTGCTTAAATTGGAAAAAAATATAAGAGGGGACCCATTGTGAAGAAGTTAAAGATTGAAAAAGGGGAAGTGTTTGAAAAAGTATATGAAATTTTTTAAAGAAAGATAGAAGAAATGAAAAGAGAAAATAAAAGTATTGTGAAGAGAAAAAGGAATGTGTCACCACAGGAAAGCCTTGATAATGTTGACATTGAAACTAGTGTTCCAAATTCCCTTGAGAAACTAGTTGAAACCCCTGTGGCCACCCATGATACCCTGAGAAATAGTGAGGAAATATAGGAGTCTATTTTTTCTCTTGAATAGCCCAAAAACCCTCCTAAATGACCCGCTCAAGTGTCTCATGGCTCTCCATCTAGGAAACAGTCCCCTGACATGCTAGAAGAAGATAAACCTATTAAAGGGTCAGATGAATCTTCTTCATCACTGATTCCAATTTTTAGAAGGAGAAAAGGAAAAGAACTGGTAGCTAGGTATGTGTAGGATCATGATGGGCCAAAAAGTGGTGATATGATAGGTAAGTGTAGGGTATGTGGCTGATGACTTTTTTTTACCCAAAATTGATGAAACAAAAAGGGTTTTGAAATGAGATTCTCAACTTTCCACCAATATAAATTATGCTTTACTTTCAATTAAATAAATAATTATTATTCATTTTATATTTAAATTATGACTAAAGTCCTGATTGATAGGCTTATTGAAAAACATCTATAGCCTTCAAACGGTATCATATTTTTTGAATCCAAAATATGTGTCACATTCTATGCTTTGCATACTAAATGATTAAAAAAAAATTGAATTTCATGAAGTTTTGACCATGTTAAGGTGGTCAGACATATGAGTTTTTTATATTTTTTAAAATTTGTAATAAAAAAATCATAATTAATTATTTACCTGGAAAATAATTACAAAAAAATATGCATCACATCAGGACATGAGTCGTCTAATTATATCTAAAATATTATAAAAAATATTATCATTTTATTGTGGTTAGGGTGGTCGGACAGACACCTACTTCCTATTTTTTCCCTGAAATTTAAGTACTACTAAATTGAAATTTCAAATTTTCACCTTGAATAGATTTTTTTTAAGTACACCTAGTATTTTAAAATCTACATTCAATTTTCTATAGATTCTATTCTTACATAACTTTTAAATAATATAGATAACTTATTCAAATTTTTATGTCAAGTTTCTAACTCTGATTTTTCTAAATTTTTCGCCACTTAAGGGCTTGTTTTTTCCATGATGATCCTACACATACCCAGCTGAACAACAACATCTCCTCAATTTCAGGAAGAGGAGGTTTAAGAAGAAGAGGAGGAGGACATGGCTAGAGCTATGGTAGTTTCTAGAATGTAGGAAGAGTTGGATGACAAAAGAAAAAGAATGCTATTTTTGGAGGAAAAGTTAAGGATAAAGGAAAAGAAATTACAAAAATCTATGTTTAAAGCTTAAAAATTAGAGAAAGAGATGACAAAAAAGAAAATGCTTTGAAAACACAATTAAGTCAAACGAAAGGAGCCTTACAACAAGCTAGTGCATAGGTAGTATCTTGAATAGAGGAAATAGCAAGGCTTGGTGCTATAGAAATAGAAAGATAGAAAACTAAATCGTAGCAGAAAGAAGAGGAGTTAGAACAATGTAGGCAAGTAGATTGCATCATCATGAAGCATCTACTTCATCAGATTCAAGGAGATATCTCTCCCTTTCAGCACTTAAACTTAAACATGAGAACAACTAATTTAAAAGCCAAAATCAATAGCTGGAGAAAGAAATAGATGAAGCAAATGAAAGAATACAACAAGTAGTGGATCTTTCCTCAACATTGTTATCAATGGGGAAACCTTCAGAATTGTATGCATTATTCTTGACGGAAAGGTTCCTACAATATAAAATTAATCAATTGGTTTTGAAAAGAAAGACAAATTATAATAATGACCAAGAATTTATGGGAGATTTCTACAATAGCCACCCTACAATTCAAAACTAGATGTATGAGTACTTCCAACATGGTTTCATTCTCGGTAATTATGCACAATCTTTTCTAAATATTTATGTTGGTGAGTTGAAAATTCGGTCTTGTTTCTCTTTGTTACAAAATCAAGTTGAGTGGGATAATAGAATGGACCAATATAAAGAGGAATAGTTAATATTGGGCATTCCAATGAGGAATGAAATACCTTGGTCTATGTCCTTCAAAGTTTCCTTTATATACCTTGAAAAAGAGGATAATGTGAAACCTGTTTACAAAAGGAATTTGCATGAAAGCATTAGAATTTTTAGAAGTGTTCAGGAATACCTTACACATAGGGTCTTAACTATAGCTAGGGAAAGATATAGCAGCATTTTGACATCACTTAGAAGAAGAGAACCAATCTCTCTGAGAAACATCACTTGGAGCCTCACAAGAATAGGATTCCTGATACAAGTCATTGAGGATAAAAATACAAATTAGGTAGGAATGAAGTTCAAACCTCCATTGCTCATAGCACCACCACCTGCATTAAATGCTCCACCATAGTTTGTTAGAGAAAGTTTAAAAGATTGGTTGAGGACAATTAAAGAACAAAGTGGATATGCTTAGCAGAGGACATACATGTAGTATATGGCTTATTGTAGTGATCTTGTTACTTGGTTGGAAGGCAGAAACAAGGATTTCCTAGATTCTCAACCATGAGGACATCATTGATAGTAGGAGGGGGAGAAATGATGAGTGCATATACACTCTAATTAAACATTTTTATTCTTTAAAATACTTTATTATATGTTAATTAACTATGTTGGTAGTAGACTTTATGCTTGAATATTTTGTTAATGATGCATTATATTTAACTAATTAGAGTATATATAAGAAATGGTATTTTGCATTAAATGTCTTAATTTTGAATGATAATTAATGATGATTTTTTATGCAAGTGAGATATTTTGATGTCTTGACTACATCCTATCTTTATGAATTTTCTTCGATGGAACAAATGTTGATATTATGAGGTGGACATGTTAAACTCCTTATTTAACATACTTGAAATCTGTCTTTCTCCTAATCACTCCAGCTGGCTCCTAATGGATGTTTCCAATTTGACTTCTTCATTTAGTTTGAACACTTCTTGTTCAACTTTTATCATGTTGCGGATTTATTTATGACACTTTGGTTCTATTTAAGTTTAGTGGTTACCATTTTGCATCTTGACGGGTCGTGCTAGTTTTTGTATTCAAATAAGTGGATATTCTTATAAATATCCAATCTTAGTCTTTAGTTTGGGGTTATTTAATATTTTTCTCTAGATTGTAGTGTGGATTATCTACACTTTTGTACTAATTACCTAATTGGGCCAATTGGAATGAACATAAGGAGTTACTCTGAATCTCGGTGTTTAAGTCCCACTAGAAGAAGAGCAGGGCCCACTCAACTGAAGGAGGTGACTTGAGTTATTTTTTATGATTCAATTAGTCTTTGCATTGTTCATCTCAGTTGGAAAATAGGAATTTAGATCTATATTAATCTTTGCATTGTTTATGTCTTTAGATTAAAATTCATTGAATCCTTAGAATAATTCATTATGTTTTACTGTAGATTTATATTTACTTAGTTAGTATAGATTTAATTTTTGCTCATAGATTTAGATTCACTAATTATTTTAAATTAGCTTTAATGGAAAGAACTGTGATGACTTATGGAAAGATGAAACTAAAGCTTGTTTGGAATGAGTTCATGGATGTTAGTGTTAATGCTTTCTAGGTTAAATGTTTATTTTCTACAAACATAATTAGATCCTTTTCTGCAAACTTAATTAGATTATTTTTGCAATTGTAAATAGATTTACTTTCCAAGTATATTTCAATTCTAAGTTTTAGCTTAAAAATAGATTTATTTTTTAGCCTGATTCTTACATGGATAAATTCCAAATAAGTCAAGTTAAGTCTGAACTGAGTTGTTAGAGTCTGGTTAATCATTATATAAGAGATAAATTAGGATTAATTCTTTAGATTTTCTTAGGAACCTATTGTTAAGATTGGTTACTGAGAGCTCTTGAAAGCCCCTGACACCTCTTGACGAAGCTAAACCACAACCAAAAGTCTCTATTTTATAGTGCAAAACCCCCAATTTATGGAAACATGCTTATCGTATATAGCTCTAAGACATACCTAGTTTGATAATTGATAAATTAAATGATGCAAGAAGTGACATCAATGACCTTGCTCGTCACCTTGTATTCATGAAAAGTTTAAACCGTCATTAATTGGCACCCAAGACCCTTCATGTTATATGTCATGGCTTATTTTTACTAAAATCTTAACAAAATCAACAAAGGCATTTAATTTTCTAACAACCCGACATTTACTCACCCTAATAATTTAGGGTGGGACTCATATGCTACCTTGGGCATATCAGACCCCCTAGGTGGGACCCATATGCCACAAGTGGCGTATGAGTTTTGGGTGGCCCCTCTTTAGGGATTGAGTGGGGAATTAAGGTTTTCCATTCAAATTTTTGGTTGATTTTGGCATTTTCCATCTAATAAACGGTAAATTAGATGAAGTTCCTATATAGACTATGGTCATCAAAAAAGTAACCCTTCTACTTTTACTGACTCATTTGGGCCCTTCTTGTGATTTTGGCTTAATATTGTATTCATTTAATGTTGTAATGTGGATAACACATTCAAAATAGTTCTTGGGCCCTTATGAACTAAAAGGATTAAATCGTACCTTACTTAAGTGTTGTAAACTATTGTAACATAATTTCATACTTTTCTAGGGTCTTGTTAATAAAATGACCTCTTTCCATAATTTACCAATCCTTATTTCAAAGTTTTGTAAAGTGTTGTAACACATTTTCACACTTTCCTAGGTTTTTCATTAATAATTGGGCTTTCTTATGCTTTAGTTGGCCCCATTTTGCATCCATACACCTTATTTATGTGTATTTTTGAGAATAATCTTAACAAATATCATTTAAAATATCAAAATCACAAAACCCACCTTATTTTCCTAAGGTGGAACTCATTTTCCATTATGGGTGAATGAGTCCCCTTAGGTGGGACCCATTCACCCAGGGTGGAAAATGAGTCCCCTTTAACTCAAAATTCAAATTTAATTTAAAATTTTTATGGGTTTTCATTCTCCAAGAACCAAGGTCAGCCTGTAGTGTTGTAATATCAAGAATTATTGCATAATTGAGTGTAAATAGAAGTTTCTTTTTCTCATTTTCATACCTAGCAAGTTTGATCAAGCATATAGTTCACAAGAGCATTTGAGAATTCATAAGACCATTCAAGGTATGTCAAGGGAAGATTATCAAGCAATCAATATAATTCTTCAAGTGTCTTCCATCATGTCAAAGATTGTTTACATCATGTTATTTTAGAGCTAACATTTGTGATGTAGGATTGTGTGATTCAAGCAAGTATTGCATTCAAGATCTATCAATATCAAGTTATATTTCAAGTCCTCATGCCTTGGAACCATTACTTAAATGTTTGCAACACCTTATTGCTAGGGTTTGGTGAGTTGCAACACCATTAATTTTTCATTCATCATTATCTATTCTATTTCATTTCACTTCAAGGGCTTAATTACCATCAAGGGGTTTGACCAAGGCAAACCCCTATTTACTAACCCCACAACATTTTTCCCTCACTTTGCATGTGATTTGTAGGTTTAGGTTGCATATTTTTCAAAGAGAAATATTGGAAAAGTTGTCATCAAGTTTTCAAACAATTCAAAGTGGTCAAAGTTGCAAACATGCCTTGGAGAAGGATTTCAAGATGAATTTGGCAATTTCAAACCCAAATTTGTATCAGGAATAATGGGGCGCAGACTGAGAGCTACAGAATCAAGTTTTGAATTTCCAGAAATCTAAAAGTGGACTGATTTACCACTAGTGGTCAATGAGTCCCACTACCCAAGCCTAAACAAGATTTTTCCATATCTGAGTACCCTTTTTGCTAAAACTTGTTCTGACACATTTTTCTAGAAACTAGACTAATTTTCCTAGATTGGCGTATGAGTCCTAGTCAACATCAATAGTAGTCTTTTTTAGGATTATATAGCTCCATTCCATCTCCAACAAGTTTCTAGGTCCACATTTCTAGTTTCATATTTTTTTGTTACATTCTACTTGCATTTTTAGGTCCTTTTTTATATCACATTATGTTTTCAAACATTTTGTATTTTCCAAGTTTACACTTGTTGGTGAAATCCTTTCTTGTCTCAATCATCTCCAAGTGTTCCTTATAGTCATATCTCTCATATCCTTCATTGGGTTGAGATATTTAAGGTGTCCTTGAATGTGAATATTGTGAAATTGGATCCCTTTCCTTGTACTCATTTTGTGTGAAGGAAGTGAAGCATCCATTTTTGATGTCACCATTTGGTGAACCTAACTTTTGAACATCATATTTCTGATGTGGAGTGCATTTACATCCTAGATTTAAATTTCATTAACATTGTGTTCCATTTTGCATTAGTTAATTTGCATTCTATGGTTTCAAAATTTGCATTAGTGAAAAGCTCATTTAGCTTGTATTATTTCATTTAATCTTCATTTTCTAGGTTTTTGTTTTATGTTCCTACATTTTTGTTTTACTTTCCATAATTTTTGTTTCAATCAATTTATTCTTTTTATCTTGCATTGTATTTGCATTCACCTTGCATTTAGTAGCTTGTGCATGAGTGTGTAATGTCCTATAGCTAATACCTTAGTGAGAAGAAGTTTGAGACTCAAGGAATCCCATGATAACACACTCATTTTGGATCTTGGTTTATCTAGAGCTTCCACTCCTAGTATTGACTAGTACACTAGGCATGGATAATACCCTTAGCAACTCTTTGGATTCAGGTAGAATGCAAGTTGAACCAAGGAAAAATGATATCCCGCAAGAGAAAATAATTCAAATTCATGAGGACTTAGTAAACCTGTAACATAAAATAAGCCTTGAAAAAATTTCAACTACTACAATTCCTACCAAAGAATACATTCAAATGTCATATGCTTAAAAGTGAAGATGGCCTTGACCTTGTGAAAAGAATAGTTCAAATCTTTGAAAAACATCTTACTTCAACCTCTAGTGCTCCTATACCAACAAAAAATGTTTCAAACCAAGGAGGAACTCAAATTCCTCCTCCCTCAATGATAGCCTTAATACCTACTGTTATCAAATTTTTACTATAGCTAAATTTGATGGAGTTGATTTGTTCAAAGATTCAATTTAAGGTGGAAATTTTAATTTTCTTATGTAGATGTTTAACCATTGAAAATATTTGATTTATTGATGAAATTTTAAGATGCAATGTGTTTAGTTTCTTGTTATCAATTGCAACATTAAGTATTGCATGAAATGTAAAAAGAAATGATTTCATTCTGATATTCAATTACAATGTTCAAACATTGTTTTACATAAATGAGAAAAGTATAGAATTAAACAAGTATTTCACAAATGTTGTAATTGTATTCATTAGATAATAAGAACCAAGTGTCCCACACAAACCATGGGAGAAGCCGTGACAATGTATCAAAAGGAACATTCTACACTATTGAATATGAAAAAAAATAAGACACATAAGAAATACCATAATCATCATTGCCCATTAAGTCTTCAATTGATTCTAGAATAGTGCACCATCCTTGTTCCTGAGCTCTTGATAGACATGAAAGAGATATCAAAAGCCATTAGATCTCCCACTATGAACATTCCTATGGGAATTATCAACAATAGTGGACAATGTTGCTAATGATACATTGAAACAACTAAGCAAGAACAATAAATGTGGGAAAAGCCAAGGAGGAAACATCATAATAATATATTGTTTTCACCTAACATTGCTTGTTTCCATGTGCAAGTATAGGACAAGTCATGTTGTTGATCTAGTTGGAATATCATAAAGCATGTGGTGTAAAATGGGCTCCCACAAGGGTTGAGACCCGAACTACTATTCCTCAAACATTCAAAGAGGGATTGATAGAAAAACAGATCCAAAATTCTCAAGGAAAGAAATCCATTAGATGAGTACATCATAAGGTGCCAAAAAGACTCAAATAGTTGACCATTCCGGACAGTCAACTCTCGAAGTGCAATGAATTGAAAATCATGAGCAATCAACTGTTCAAGTGCATGATATCATAATGTGGTAGTGAATAGGTATACATAATGCCTTGTTTATAAATCATCAATTACAATTGAAGCAAATTAAAAGCTCCAAAACATCATAATAGAGTGCTTCTATTTCAAAATCTTCAATGCAATGATAAGTCCACATCATTGTGTTGTTGTTTAGAAGATAAAAATGCATGAATAGTAGAAAAGAGAGGTTGGCTCCATTGGTGACAGAGTGACAAGTGGCTAAAAGTGAGCTATTGAAGGAAAATAATGGATACAAATGGCATGGTGAAACAAATGCAATATGTCCTATGGAGGTAATTTACAATTTTTGAGCTTGTTTCAGTATTTTGATGTTACCTTTTTTAGGGGAAAATTTGATTGCATGAACAAATGTTTGTAGGAAAAACAAGTGAAGCATAAGACTATGAAAAGAAGTGAAATGTGTTTGTTCTAAAGCATTGAAATTCCTTGAATCTGTGATAAATGTCTACAAATGAAACATTTTATAATTCTAAAACAATGATCAATGCAAGGCTCTCAAAGCAAATGGGACAATGATGTCAAGTTTGTGATGTCCTAAGGTGCATTTGTAGGCATAGAGGAAACAAGATTGCATAATTATGTGGATCTGCATTTTAAAATTAAGCTATGATAGTGGAAAGGGTAGGAGATGAAGCCATTGTGTTTCTCAAAAAATATGTATTCAAGTTATAGAAATCCAAATCATAAAGAAATGTTTCTAGAAATTCAATTATAGTGGTGATATTTCAGGTTTAGAGAAAACCCCATTGTTTTGTTTCTCATCATGACATTTCCAAAATGTGAAAATGGAATAAAGCTTGCAATTCAATGAAGCTACAAAAAAACAAGTATACAAATGAAAACATTTCATTCCATCAAGAAATGTGCTTATGCTACAAGCAATGCCATGTCAATAGGCTTAATGTCATGTAAAACATGCAATCATATGGTGTCCATTCGAGTTTTAAAAAAACCCTTTGAATCCTTACAAATGTTGTTTTAGAATGCATGAATGAAATGAGCCACTTCAAGTTCGTAGTAATGGTGAAAATCCAAATGCATGCTCATGGATTGGAGAGGCCAAAAATTTATGTCTTCATAAGCCATAGTACTCACTCAAGGGTTTCAAGTTCAAATGCAAATGCAAAGAAGGGTGTCAAGAGTTTGAACCTTGTCTATGTCTTTCAAAGCTATGGAACAAAGCTATAGTTCATGGCCTAAAAAGTTAAAATCAATAGTGGGGAAGAGGGTTTCATCTTTCTTTTATATGTTCATATGCTTGACAAGGGTTGAGCCCTTCATTTCAAAAATAGATGGAGGAATAAAGTAATAGGCCCACGACCATAAAGGTTTGGGAAATCCACAAAATGAAAGATCATACACAAGAAATGGTGTCATTCAATAATAGTGACTATGTTTTCATAGAAAGGTTGAGCCCTCTATATTTTTTTTCTAATAGAGAAACAAATAAACAATGGTCGTAGCCCATGCAATGGCTGGACCAAAACCCCACATGATTTCACATTTTCTATAGAGGGAGGCTTGATGGAGTTGTATTTTAAGACAATGATAGTGAAAACGAAGCTTACCTTTCACACAATCTATTGAAGAACTTGTTGAAAACCCATGGCCAAAGCCTGAAGGATGGCTAGAAATGATCTCCATAGCCGACCATAAAAATGGCAAAGCATCGATGTCACAAAACAACATAGAAAAGGCCATCAAAAACCATGATAGCCTCAGCCTAAATGGCCTATTTTTTTCCATGAAAAAGCTAATAAATGAAGAATGAAAATATAGTCGAGCTTACCAATAGTAAGGAGGGTTGAATGCATAAAGTTGTGAAGGAGGAGAAACTCAGTGGTGGACAAGAAAATGAAACCATAAGTCCTTCCATGGTGGCACAACAAAGTCAGATTTTTCTCCAAAGGCCAATAGTTCTAATGATTGACAAAAGTAACTATTTGGAGCCTTTTTGTGTTTTAGGTTTTTTATCCTATAAGCGGCCCCATGTTTCTTTCATCACATTTCTTTGCATTATTCAAATGCTTTTCCTTTTCCTAGGCTGATATGCCTATGGATTATTATTATTATTATTTCTTAGAAAATCAAACCACATTATATGCTCATGCCCCTTCTAGGATAGCCCTCTTTCTTGCCTTAGAAAATTTTATGCTAAGCTACCCTTAGAAACAAAGCGATAACCTTAGGTCATCAAACATTTTTTTCTCTCTTTTTTCCTAAGTAGACAAATGGCAATATTTTTTATGATTTTTTATATAAAAATCAATCATATAAAGGAGCATTAAATGTAATATGTTGATTTTTTTCAAAATTTAAGTGCAAAAAATCAATATAACTGAAGATCAAAAAGGAAAATCAAAAGATTTGAAGGAAAAACTAGAAAAAATCAAATGCAATAGAGAGATACTTTCTATTTTTGAAATTCAGGGACTACAAAATTGTAAAACACTGATTAAGCAATGTTTCTATAAATTGCTTGATTAGCTATTGTTTAAATGTAGTTTGCTGATGCACTTCAATTCACACTAAGACTTTCTATTCCTAGATTTAGACTTGGGAGAATTCAAAGAAGAGATGCCAATTGGAAATTTCTATCTTTAGTTCCCAGCTATTAGACCCTGATTTTGAGGGCTTTTTTGGATCAACTTTAGGTGACAGAAAGTTTCCAAATTTTTGAGGCCATTTCGAGTTGTTATGAAGAATAATTTTTTGTATTTCTGAGGGAGCTCGAAAATGTAGAAGGAGTTGCATTTTGGAGAGGTAGAAATCTAATTTTTCTTTTTTTGGCACTATAGGTCACATTTTGGCTATAAATCTAAGAAAACTTAATTTTCTTAAGGTTCAAAATTATTCAGTTTCTTTCTCTCTTAGCCATTTTTTTATAGCTTTGCAAACTCATTTGATATCAAATTTTGATGTCTTCTTCCTTTACTTGCAATAAAGTAGCAAATTTCTTCTGTTCATTTTCTTGTCATGGGCTCACAATAATGGTGTGACTTTGTTGTGATTCAGTTAGTCGAATCCTTCTTAGTCCCATTGTTGTGGGTTAATGTCAAGGTTTGCAATAGGTTTAGGTTACACATTTTATTCTATTTTCAAGGGTCTGTATTCAAAATACTAATGAATTGAAAGCATTCTAGTGAATTGTGAGAGTTAATTATTGTCAAAGAAGTTTTGTCAGTTAAGTTTCATTAAGATTTCAACATTTAGTTGATCATCTTAAGTGTAGGTGTTAATGATTTTTAGTCTTTCCTCCTACTCCCTGTTCTTTTGAAGGTGTTTAGATTAGGTGATTAGTTAGAAGGGAACCAACCCACACTAGAGATTCACTCTCCCCAATTGGTTTACCCACAAACAAAAGAGTGTTTCCATGTTATGATAGGATAGACAAGTGCAACTTTCCTAGAGGGTGTAATGCTGATCAACAACAATTTGTGGCATGCTCAGTGTGACTCTAGAGTCAAGTATTTAGAGTTTTTCAAGTTTGTAAGTTGTTTTCTGGTATATGCAGCAATATTTCTAGCCTATAGATGTCTTAGAAAGTATACTTGGTGACTCCTAATTCTAGTTTGATTGCAGATTTGATGCAAAAATCTTATGAGAAGAATCCAGACCAGATCAAGTCCAATTCCATTTGAGTACTTCCAGCTTTCCCCATTGAGAAGGAGAAGTAGAACTCCAAAGAGAACATTTGATCTAGCAAGAAGAGCTAAATTCACTCCTCCTAAGCTTAGTCCAATAGTTTCTATGAGAAGGAGCACAACTCCAGTATCTCAAGTAACTCTGATGGGAAGACAATTTTCCTTTGCACCTTTCAATGAAGGCATTCCATTGTAATTGGCAAGGCATGATGATATTCTGATAGCAACTTTGAAATGGATTCCATACTTTACTGGAGAGGATTAGACTACCTCAATCAAGCACATCAGAGATGTGTCAACACTTTTTTTAGTACACAACATCATGGAGGAGAATGTGGCCCTAAGACTACTGCCTACCTCACTAAAAGGAAAATATTTACAATGGTTTCAGGGGCTACTAGCTAATTCAATAGCCACTTGGGATCAGCTTGGTGATGCTCTACACAAACAATTTGTAGACAAGTCTGACCATCTCTCTTTACTAGAGTAGTTGATCACTATCAAGCCTGCTCCACATGAGCACCTCACTGATTTTAATTACTGTTTTTAGGAAATAGGACAAAATTCCCTTAATTGTCAAGCCCTCACTTGAGTACACATTTATGTTTTATCTAAAAGCCCTGAACCCTAAAACTTTAGTCATCATCTAGTCAATGGGGGGTTTCACATTGCCCAATGCTTATGAAATTGCAATAAGAGTTGAAAAATATTTTATTCAAGCAGGTAAGATAGCTCCTAGATTGCCCATGCCTATATTTCCTAAGATCCAATCACCCATAAATTTTCCACCTATAGCCTCTATACCTGTTGTACCAGCAATAGGTTATCAACTAGCCAATCAGGAAAATGTTATCCTTGAGCAAAATAGAGAATTTCAAGAGATTAAGAGTATGCTACAATATTTAGGAAAGACTTTTAATAATGAGTTTGTTAGTCTCAAAAAATAGGTTGGTCAAGAACAAAGGCCTAACATAGTCCTTTTTCCGCCTAGTCAATAAAGTAGAGGTCCTTTCCAAAATGATTATCAAAAGAAAAATCTTAACCCCAAGCCTTTCAGACCTTATGATCCCAATATTCCTGGCCCTTCAAGAGAGCTCGTACCTCAAAAAAACTTGGCCCAAGAGAAAGAATGGTCTTACCCTTGTAATTAGCCTCACAATTAGGATGAATGTATGAACAAAATAGAAAATTAGGCTCTAATTGTACAGAGCCATTATGCTAGCCAAGAGAATTTATCAAGTGGAGATGGAGAGCAAAAAGGCAGTTCTGAAATTGCTTTGATGAATTGGAAGAATGCTGATTTTTGTGCAGTCAATCATTATCAAGGTCTAAACCAACAAGGTTCATCTGTTGCAGAAAACACAAGGGAAAAAAGAAGAGCAATGGATGTTGATCGACAAGTTGTAAGTGCAAAACAACAAGCTGCTAACTCAGGCCAGCAAGCTATAAGAGGTCAAAATCAACCCACTTCATCACAAACTATCCCGGTAATGCACTTGAAGGTGCATATTATATAGAGAGAGCAACAAAGAGCAAGTAATGCAGTTGCATCTACTGGTCTACAAAAGGTAAACCTTATATCTTTCAATGTAGTAGAGCATTTAAAGAAGGCTATTGTTATCCTATCCATTATGGATGCACTTCATATCTCAGGACAAAAAGAATTATTACATAATGCTTTGTCTAAATTTTCATCCTTAGATGCTTCAAATGAAAAAAAGAATAGAATGGTTCTTGCCAATAGTTCAAAAGTGAAGGGTGAACAACCAAATAGAGAAGTAGAACATTCACCATTGACTGTCAAACCTAAGCCAATAGATGAATTCTATGTTGAGCCATACAATGCCAACTCTACAAGTAGCAATCCATTAATCACTTATGAGTTAGAGAGTCCACCCATAGCTTGTAATCCTCGTATATCCAATGAAGAGGAGAACTTGGATGATTGGGCTATTGAAAATCAAGACTTTTATCTTTCTAGCCATATTGAGGAGGTTGAGTTAGGATTTTATGTAGTCCATGAGCCTAATGTGCAAATCCCTAAACTAGTCAAGGACCAAAGACAACCCGAGCAACATGAGAACCAGCTTTGGAAGTTGTACTTCAATGTTTCAAGGTGTAGAATGGGGGCAGGTGGAGGAGCAATGTTGGTTTCACCAAAGGGAGACAGATACTATTCAACCTTTAGCTTTGCATTTAGTTGTATAAACAATACAATAGAGTACGAAGCCCTCATACATGGTCTAGAGTGGGCCCAGAAAAGAGGTACTAAATGTCTGCAAGTCCATGGTGATTCTGAATTAATTGTGAACCAGGTTAGAAATTTAAATGCTATAAAAAATGATACTCTCAAAAAATATAAGTATAGGGTGTGGGATCTAATTGAATATTTTTCTGCATTTAACTTACTCTTTATTCCTAGAGTTCAGAATAAGCATGTAGACATGCTTGCTACCTTACAAGCCCAATTTTATATTCCTAAAGAGGTACATAACATAGAAAGGAAACAATATGTGAAAGTTTTGGTTAGACCTTCAATCCCTGACAATAATTTGAGTTGGCAAGTTTTTGACAATAATGAACAAATTGTAAACTTCTTGATAGCTGAAGTATAATTTGTAGAAGAGAGCCAACCAAAATGGCAGAAATAGTATGGTGACCAAGTTGTACAGCTATAATCAAACAAGCTACCGAAAGGGTTGGTGACATTGGAGTCAGTTTTCAACTCTGATGATCAAGAAAGGAAAGAGAAGGGTGGCATGATTGTCAAACAAGAACATTATGAAGCAATCGAGATATTCAAAGGTAAATTTCTCAAGTTAGGAAAGGTGTACACTGAAAAGGAACATCAAGCTTTTGTTGCCTTATGTCAAGAATTTAATGATATATTTGCTTGGGAATACAAGGATTTAAAGGGTTTTGACCTTGAATTAGCCCAAAATACCATAGAGTTGGGGCCTAATGCAAAGCCCATGAGACAAAAGAAGAGACCATTAAATCCTAAGCTAGAACATTTGATGAAGGCTGAGCTAAGTAAGCTGATTGAAAGTAATATAATTTTCCCCATTAAACATACTTCCTAGGTCTCATAGTTCTGGTTAGGAAGAAGAATGGGGATATTAGACATTGTGTTGACTTTAGGGACTTGAATAAGGCATCCTTTAAAGATCATTATCCACTCCCCTCAAAGGAACAAATTTTGTAAGTTGTGTCCAATTCTGACAGATTCTCTCTGCTTGATGGGTATTCAGGATATAATCAGATCATGGTAAAAGAAGAAGATCAATATAAGGCAACATTTACAACTAAATGGGGAACTATGGATTGAAGGAAGATTACTTTCGACTTATCCAATGCAAGAGAAATGTTCCAAAGAGTGGTGGACATGTCCTTTCATGGCCCTATGAATATGATTGTGCTTGTCTATTTAGATGACATTACAGTGTTTTCAGAGAATGTTGATGAACACCTTGAACATTTGAGATAGATCTTTTAGAGATGTAGGGAGGATGGAGTCTCTCTCAATCCTAAAAATTGTATATTTTATGTCCATGAAGCTAAGATTCTAGGCCATATTTTTTCTAAGCATGGAATTTCTATTGATCTAGAGTGAATTTCAGCCATCCTAGAATTTCCATTGTCGACTCATAAGAAAGGGTTATAGAGTTTCCTTGGGAGAATTAATTTTGTAAGAAGGTTCATACCTAACATTGTAGCTTTATTGTAGCCCCTCACAACAATGCTAAAAAAGAATGTGCCTTTCCAATGGACCAAAGATGGTAAAAGTAGTTTTGAGCAAATAAGAGAAGCTCTTATTACGGCCTCGACTCTTATTAACCCAAATTATAGCAAAGATTTTATCTTGTACGCTTTTGGGAGAGTTAACACTATTTTTGCCATGTTATGTCAGCAAAATGATGAAGGTCTAGAGTAGCTCATAGCTTTTTTCAAGCAGATACTGCATGATTATGAAGTTAAATACTCCTTTGTAGAGAAACATGTATTTGCAGTAGTCAGGAGTCTTAAGAAGTTTAGGCACATGTTGTAAAATAACAAAATTCACTTGTTGGTTGCTCATCCAACTGTAAGGAAATTTTTGCTTAACAAATACATGAACGATAAGAGGAATGTATGGATAACAAAGGTAATGGAATTTGATGTTGACATCAAGGTCACTAAGTTGGTTAGGGGGAAAGGATTGTGTGAAGAATTGGCTAAAAGTGTAGAAAACAACATAAAGGAAGAAACAAACATTGCAATGGTGATAAGTAACAAAGAGAAAGCTACAATTCCAACTCCAAGCACAAATTGGGTGCAACAAATTATCAACTACTTGCAGACTGGTGAGTGTATCAAAGGCCCTAACAAAGCCAAGAGAAGATATTTTAGGTTACAAGATATTCCTTATACTATTGTGGATGGTGTTCTATTTAGCTGATATTTTCAAGGTGTATTCTTGAGATGCATTGAACCTAACCAAATAGATAAGTTGTTAGAAGAATTCCATAGTGGTTTTTTAGGAGGTCACTTTGCAATAAGGACCACAACCCTTAAAATCATGAAATTTGGTTATTATTGACTAGAAATTTTCAAAGATGTTTTTTCTTTGGTAAGGAAATCCAAGAAATGTGCACTATTTGCAGGTAAACAAAGGTTTGCAGCTTTTCCTTTATATCCTATCCAAGTGGAACAACCTTTCGCTAGGTGGGGGATTTATTTGATTGGGCCAATTAACCCACCTTCGAGTGTTGACCACAAGTGGATTTTAACAACCAAAGACTATATCACTAAATGGATAGAGGTTGCTACTCTAAAAGAGGCAAATGAGGCTTCCATTTTAAATTTTTATCAAGACTTATTGTCAAGGTTTGGTGTTCCAGATTCTATGATATTTGATAATGCTTTAGCATTCATTAGTTTAAATATTTATGACTGGTCTATGCAGAACAATATCTTTTTGAGCACCTCATCTAACTATTACCCTCAGGGTAATGGGCAAGTAGAATCAACCAATAAAAATATGATTAGAATCATCAAAAATACTATTGAAGATAACAAAAAATTTTGGCATGAGAAGCTAAAATTAGCCCTTTGGGAGTATAGGATAAATCCAAAGAAGGCCACTGGTTGTTCTCCATATGTTCTTACATATGGAAAAGAGGCAAAATTACCCATATCTGTTGAGCTACCTACTTTGAGCTTTATCAAGGAGCTCGAACTATTGGAAGAAGGGCCCATGGAGGTGAGACTTGCATAGTTGATGGAACTGGAAGAGACTAGAAGAGAAGCATAAATGAAACTTCAAGTTCAACAAGCTCAAATGAAGAGATCCTTTGATAAAAGAGAAAAATTCAGAGAGTTTGTTGTTGCAGAATTTCTCCTCAAATGGGATGAGCAAAAGAGTAAGCTAGGGAGGCATACTAAATTTGATGCAATTTGGGAAGGCCCATTTCTCATAACAAAATACAAGGAGTGGAACTCATTCTAGCTCTCAAGGCTAACTGGAGAAGTATTGCCAATCCTAGTTAATGGGATTCATTTGAAACATTTCTTTTGAAGCTTGAGGTACCACCTCTGTATTATAGTAGATTAGTTGCTGCTAATAAGTGCTTTTGAAGTATATTTTCTTTTAGTTTTCTTTCAATAAGTGTTGTTACACATGTTCTCTGGCCACTAGGGCCTGTTGGTTGTTGTTTTGGTTTTTTTTTCCTTTCTGCTACTATTTGGAGGAATTTTCAATTCTAATTCATGAGTTTTCTAAGTTTGGAGAGGGAAAAAGTGAATCCATGCCTAGTGGATTTGCATAAGGCAACTGGTTTGATGCTTAGGAGCCAAACATCTAGCAGAGGTCTCCAAAAGTGTTATTAAATTTTCACTACAACTCAATTTGATGGAGTTGATTTGTTCAAAGATTCATTTTAAGGTGGAAATTTTAAATTTCCTTTACAGATGTCTAACCATTGCAAGTATTTGAGTTATTGATTGAATTTTAG
Organism: Sequoia sempervirens; assembly: GCA_007258455.2. NCBI lineage: Eukaryota > Viridiplantae > Streptophyta > Pinopsida > Cupressales > Cupressaceae > Sequoia > Sequoia sempervirens. Next base: position 158,607,896 of record VDFB02026320.1, read on the forward strand.
ATGCAATGTGTTTAGTTGCTTGTTATCAATTGCAACATTAAGTATTGCATGGAATGTAAAAATAAATTCTTTCATTCTGATATTCAATTACAGTGTTCAAACATTGTTTTACATAAAGGAGAAAACTACATAATTGAACAAGTATTTCACAAATGTTGTAATTGTATTCATTGGATAGTAAGAACCAAGTGTCCCACACAAGCCGTGGGAGTAGCTGTGACAATGTATCAAAAGGAACATTCTAAACTATTGAAGATGAAAGAAAAGAAGACACATAATAAAGAAGATAATCATCATTTCCTATTAAGTCTTGAATTGATTCTAGAATGGTGCACCATCCTTCTTCTCAAGCTCCTAATAGACCTACAAGAGATATCAAAATTTGTTAGAGCTTTGACTATGAACATTCCTATATGAATTATCAACAATAATGGATAATTCTACTAATGATACATTGAAACAACTAAGCAAGAACAAGAAATGTGATAGAAGCCAAGGAGGAAACATCATAATAATATATTGTTTTGACGTAACATTGTTTGTTTCCATGTACAGGTATAGGAAAAGTTATGTTGTTGATCCAGTTGGAATATCATAAAGCATGTGGTGTAAAATGGGCTCCCATAGGGGTTGAGACCTGACATGCTACCCCTCAAACATTCAAAGAGTGATTGATACAAAAACAGATACAAAATGCTCAAGGAAAGACATCCATCAGATGAGTACATCATAAAATGCCAAAAAGACTCAAACAGTTTACCATTCAAGATAGTCAACTCTTGAAGTGCAATGAATTGAAAATAATGAGTGATCAACTATTCAAGTGCATGATATCATAACATGTGGTACTGAAGAGGCATATGTAATGCCTTGTTTATAAATCATCAATTACAACTGAAGAAAATGAAAATCTCTAGAACATCATAATCGAGTGCTTCTATTTCAAAATATTCCATGCAATGATAATTCCACATCATCATGTTGTTGTTTAGAAGATAAAAATACATGAAGAGTACAAAAGAGAGGTTGGCTCCATCAATGAAAAAGTAACAAGTGGCTGAAAGTGAGCTATTGAAGGTAGAGAATGGATGGAAATTGGCATGGTGAAAGAAATGCAATATGTCCTATGGAGGTAATTTGCATTTTTTGAGCTTGTTTCAATATTTTCATGTCACCTTTTTTAGGGGAAAATCTGATTGCACGATCCAATGTTTGCATGGAAAACAAGTGAAGCATAAGACTGTGAAAAGAAGTGAAATGTGTTTGTTCTAAAGAATTGAAATTCCTTGAAGCCATGATAAATGTCTATCAAATTAAAAAAATTTGTATTCTAAAACAATGATCAATGCAAGGTTCTCAAAGCAAATGGGTTAGTGATGTCAAGTTTACCATGTCCTAAGGTGCATCTATAGGGATAAAAAAATAAGATTGCATAATGAAGTGGATCTCCATTATAAAATTAAGCTATGATAGTGGAATGGATAGGAGATGAAGCCATTGTGTTTCTCAAAAAACATGTATTCAAGTTATTGAAAGACAAATCATAAAGAATTGAAATTCCTTGAAGCCATGATAAATGTCTATCAAATTAAAAAAAATTGTATTCTAAAACAATGATCAATGCAAGGCTCTCAAAGCAAATGGGATAGTGATGTCATGTTTACCATGTCCTAAGGTGCATCTATACGGATAAAGAAATAAGATTGCATAATGAAGTGGATCTCCATTATAAAATTAAGCTATGATAGCGGAATGGATAGGAGATGAAGCCATTGTGTTTCTCAAAAAGCATGTATTCAAGTTATTGAAAGACAAATCATAAAGACACGTTTCCAAAAATTCAAGTATAGTAGTGCTATTTCGGGTTTAGAGAAAACCCCATTGTTTTGTTTCTCATGATGACATTTCTAGAATGTGAAAATGGAATAAAGTCTACAATTCAATGAAGCTACAACAAAACAAGTATACAAATAAAAACATTTCATTCCATCAAGAAATGTGCTTATGCTACAAGCAATGCCATATTAGTAGGCTTAATGTCATGTAAAACATGCAAACATATGGTGTTTATTTGGATTTTGAACAAACCCATTGAATCCTTACAAATGTTGTTTTAGAATGCACAAATGAAATGAGCCACTTCAAGTTCATAGTAATGGTGAAAATCCAAATGCATGCATGTGGCCTAGAGAGGCCAAAAAGTTTTGTCTTCATAAGCCATAGTACTCACTCAAGGGTTTCAAGTTCAAATGCAAATGCAAAGAAGGGTTTCAAGGGTTCAAACCCTTTCTATGTCTTTCAAAGCTATGGAAAAAAGCTACAGGCCACGGCCTAAAAAGTGAAAATCAATAATGGGAAAGAGGGTTTCATTTTTCTTTTATATGTTCATATGCTTGACAAGGGTCGAGCCCTTTTTTTCAAAAATAGATGGAGGAATAAAGTAGCAGGCCCGCAACTATAAGGGTTTGGGAAATCCACAAAATGAAAGCTCATACTCAAGAAATTGTGCCATTCAACAATAGTGACTATGTTTTCATAGAAGGATCGAGCCCTCTATATATTTTTTTCCCAACAGTGAAAGAAATAAACAATGGTCGCAACCCATGCAATGGTTGGACCAAAACCCCACATGTTTTCACATTTTCTAAAGAGGGAGGCTTGATGGAGTCATATTTTAAGACAATGGCATTGAAAATGAACCTTAACTTTGACACAATCTATGGAAGAACTTGTTGAAAACCTATGTCCAAATCTTCAAGGATGGCTCGAAATGATCTCCACAGCTGGCCATAAAAATGGAAAAGAATAAATGCCAAAAAAAAATAGGGAAAAGGGCATAAAAAAAAATGATAGCCTCAACCTCAACGACCTATTTTTTTTCCATAAAAAAGATAACAAATGAAGAATGAAAACATAGTCGAGCTTACCAACAGTAAGGAGGGTTGAATGCATCAAGTTACGAAGGAGGAGAAGCTTAGTGCTAGCCAATAAAATGAAACCCTAAGTCCTTCCATGGTGGCACAATAGAGTTGAGGTTTTCTCCAAAGGCCAATAGTGCTAATGATTGACAAAAGCATGTGTTTGGAGACTTTTTGTGTTTAGGGTTTTTACCCTATAAGCAGCCCCATGTGTCTTTCATCACATTTCTTTGTGTTCTTCAAATGATTTTCCTTTGCATAAGCCGATAAGACTATGACTCTTTTTTTTTTTTTCTTAGCATAATATTCTCATGGCACCTTCTAGGGTAGTCCTCTTTCCTGCTTTAGAAAATTTTATGCCAAGCTACTTTTAGAAACAAAGCAATGATCTTAGGTCATTAAACATTTTTTTTTCTCTATTTTTTCCAAAGTAGACAAATGGCAATACTTTTATATTTTTTATATAAAAATAAATCACATAAAGGAACATTAAATGTAATATGTTGATTTAAAAAAAAAAAGAGTGCAAAAAATCAATATAACTGAAGATCAAAGAGGCAAATCAAAATATTTGAAGGAAAAACTAGAAAAAATCAGAAAGGATTGCAAAATTGTAAAACACTAATTAAGCAATGTTTCTATAAATTTCTTGATTAGCTATTGTTTAAATGTAGTTTGGTAATGCACTTCAGTTCACACTGAGACTTTCTATTCTTGGATTTAGAATTGGGTGAATTCAAAGAAGAGATGCCAAATGGAAGTTTCTATCTTCAGTTCTCAATAGTTAGAACCTATTTTTTAGGGCTTTATTGGATCAACTTTGGGTGATAGAAAGTTTTCATCTTTTTGAGGCCATTTGGAGTTGTTTTGAAGACTAATTTTTCAAGCTTTTTGAGGGAGCTCAAAAATGCAGGAGTTGCATTTTGCAGAGGTGGCAATCTAATTTTTCTATTTTTGGCACTACAGGTCACATTTTGGCTATAAATCTAAGAAAATTTTATTTTCTCAGGGTTTAGAATTATTTAGTTTCTTTCTCTCTTAGCCATTTTTGAGAGCTTTATAAACTCATCTAATATCAGATTATGATGTCTTCTTCCTTCACTTGCAATAAAGCAGAAAATTTATCCTTTTGATTTTCTTGCCATGGGCTCATAGTAATGGTGTGACTTTGTTGTGATTCAGTTAGTCAAATCCTTCTTAGTCCCATTGTTGTGGGTTAATGTCAAGGTTTGGAATAGGTTTAGGTTGCACAATGTATTCTATTTTCAAGGGTCTTTATGAAAAATACTGATGAATTGAAAGCATTATTGCGAATTGTGAGAGTTAATTGCTATCAAAGAAGTTTTGTGAGTTAAATTTCATTAATATCTCAAAATTTAGATGATAATATAAGTGTAGGTGTTAATGATTTTCATTCTTTTCTCCTACTCCCTTTTCTTCTAAAGGTGTTGAGATTAGGTGATTAGTTAGAAGGGAACCAACCCACTCTAGAGATTCACTCTCCCTGATTGGCTTACCCACAAGCTAGAGAGTGTTTCCATGTTGCGATGGGATAGACAAGTGAGACTTGCCTAGAGGTTGCAATATTGATCACCAAAACCTACCTATACCACTCCTTAAGTCACAACAACAATGAAACAAGTTAGTAATGTGGCTCATTACTTAGGTATTCCTACTAGCATCCCTAGTTCCTATGTGGCATTGCATTTTATATCTTCTACCACATTACCACCTATAAGCATTCCATTCACTTGTCCTACTAATACATATGCTCCATCACCACTTTCACTTCTATCCCATACCACTTGTAATGATCCTCTCATAACACAACTTTTCCAAACTATTTCATCCATGCAAAATAAAATTTCCACCATAAACCAAAATCAAGATGGCCCACCCACATTATGTGAAAAGCAACCCATTGTTCTTGGAGATATTGTGAACACTGATGCCACAAGGTGTAGAAGTGCCTAGATTAAAGAAATATGGATTGAAGGGAGATCATTCTAACCATGTTAATGCCTACACCACCTTATACAATATCTTTTTCCTTGATAATAAACTATTGGAAAAACTCTTTCCTAGGTCCTTAAAAGATACTACCTTGGAATGGTTTTCTTCTTTACCAAACAATTCAATTTGTTCATTCAATGAACTTGTTGATATATTTGTAAACCATTTCCAAGTGCACATGACTCCCAAGAAGACCTTGGCTTATTTGATGAGATGCAAGCAAAATGAGGAAGATAAGACTGTTGGCAAGAGATACTACAATGATTCTTTGGTGTTTCCATTGATGGAAACCCTAGTTAGTAATTGGATCCACGTGACACCAATTGCTTATATAGGCAGTCAAATTGAGGATAGTCATGAAGAATAGAGCATCCAATAGTTTGATGTTCAACGATTCACGTGTAGATTTCCATTTGTTATCTTGAGTTATGGATCTCACGAAAGGTGCATTAGTATATTTCTTGTGTTACCCAAAAATCTTAGTGCCTCGTACCAAATCATGTGTAAGTTTGGAGATATGGCTAATAATTTTATGTTTATCATTATTTTTGGGCCAACTCAGTTGTTAAAATGTGGTGAGGATATTCAAGGAATGTTTATTTGAATATTTTTTTGTTTGATCATTTTGTTTTGGGTCCAAGCTAAGTTATGGAAAATCGTTGTGGATGTGCATTAGATAATTTTTACGTTTTGAGCTGACAGTTGCTAATATTTTTAAGTTTTATTAAAGCTGACTTGTTGCAATTAAATTGTTAGTCACATATATATATGTATGATCCATTATATCATTTTGGTATGTATGTGTGGTGTGTCAATGTGCATTGAAAATATTAGAAGAGTGTTAGAGAAATTTTATGCATAGTTTCACTTGTGCGTAAAGATTGTGTAATGTGAGTCAGAGTAGAGCAGAGTAGAAGTGCAATATCAGTCACAGGGACAAAAGATCATCAACTGAGCCTAACTGAAACTATAATCAAGCATTTGTAGATGTTATTCTTTTAGTTCATTCTCTTGGATCTAATCCAAATCTCTATAAGGTAGTGTGCCATCCTATTTTGAGTAGTGAGCTCTAGGAAGTGAGCCTGAATGCAAGCTCATTCCCATTTTGTAAACTTATTTTTTAGTATACTTAGATTATATTGTGGATTGGCCATCCACCATGGTTTTCTTCCCTAATAGGATTTCCACATAAAAATCCTTGTGTTATGGTGTTGTGGTTATTTGCTTTATGTTTCTTCATATTTCTTTTGGTTGAATGTTTAAAGTGGGTTAATGATCAAAATAACAAAGTTAATTTTTGCAGAACACTGATTCACCTCCCCTCTCAGTGTTTCTTGTTTCCAAAAATTGGTATCAGAGCCTATTACTTGGAAGAATTCTAACAGCTTGGGGAGATCTTGGAAAGTGTTTGCAATGGATACAAGCAGTCGTCAACAAAAACTTATGGTGGCCATGGATGATCTTGACCAGTCAAAGTTTGAGAAAAGGGAACTACAAGAAAGTCTTGAGAATGTAGAAAAGTTCATCTAGTCATTAAAAGAAAAAATCAATGAATCAAAGGAGAAAAGAAAAGAATTATGTGATCAACTATAGTAGAAGAACATAAGCATGGAATATGAACAAATCAATCATGACTTGAAGGAGAAAACAAAAGAGTGTAAAATTTTTCCAAAGAAAATGTTGCCCTAAAGCGTGAAATGGAATCCATCATGATGAAAAGTGACCAAGGAAATTAAAGATAGAAAGAAGAATGAAGAAAATATTGCTCAATCCTTGAAAGAAAATTCTGAACAATGCAGCCGATTAGACAATGAATTGGAAGAATCTAAAAAAAATTAGGAAATGCTTGAAAAACAACTTGATGATCTCATAGATGAACTTACTACTACAAATGAGTACAAGGAGAAATTCAAAGCCAGTTCAACCAAACTTGATGAACTAATTAAAGGTCATAGGACTGATGGTGATAGGTGAGGTCTTGGATATGAAGAAGGAGAAAGTTTGGATTTGGAAAAAATAAATCTAGACAAGCGGGATTTAGGCAAGGAAATCAGGTGAATGGAGCTAGAAGGAATCTGGTAAGACAACCAAATGCTTAAAGATTTAATGGCTACTATTTTTCTTGCAACAAATTCGGTCATATGGCTTCTCATTGTAGGAGCTGGATGAAAACACGTGGACCATCATTCTCATGTTAGTGCTTTAATTGGTATGAGTATGTTCATAAGTCCAATAAATGTAGAGTTGTGATGAATAAATTTCATAGACATACCAGATGCTATGCATGCAATAGACTTGGGCATATTGCTAACCAATGCAGATCAAGGAAAAATTAGTGGAATAGTTGGTCTAGAAAGAGAATGTTGTGTGTTAGATCTACAACAATTTTTCCCAAATTGCTAGCTTTTGTTGGAACAAAAGAGGTCCAGTAAGCCAGAATACACAATAGGATGCCAAAGGAAAAGGGAAAGTTACTGCAAATGTGATCAAGAGGCAAATGTAGAAGAAATGGGTGAAAAAGAATTCCTTTGTTGAAGGAAATATGCCAGCACCAGAATCTACTTCTGGTAATTCCTTCAGAAATTAGTTTTAGGCCTTTGGCCTAGGGGGAGTTGTCAAACGAAAAATCCTTTAACCCCCTATAGGCAATTGATACTAGAATGTGGACCATTCTAGTAGGTGGATCAATTCTTTTTAGATGTTGTTTAACCCAATTGGAGGTAGTATTATAGAGTTTTGGAAATCCACAAAAGAATTCTCTGTCTCGGTGCATGAAAATAGAGTAACTGGATGAACTAGGGTAAAGGAATTTATTGCAAAAAGAAGGGTTAGGTGTGTGGATGATAAAAGAACATTTATATTCCTTATTTATCACTTTTCATTTTGGCGAAAAGTAGTTTGAAGAGCCCTGGAGTGAACTTTGTTGATTTGTGAAGAGACTCAAAGTGTGAAGAAGATTCTATGATAAAAATTTGATTTGATGGAGAGGTATTTATCAAAAAATTTGTGAACTTGTGATTTTGCAATCATGGCCACTCGACTGGTAGTAGAGGTTAAGGACAAACCCCATCCTAAATTCAAATGGCATCCTTATAAGTTTGTTGAGACTGATCCCTTAGGAGCATTTTCATTTGTACCATATAAAGTTTTACACACAAAAGATATTAGGGCTTATATGCATGCCAATATTGAAGAATTAGGAAGTTCTCAAGTAATGAATCTATATTCCCATCATATAATTAGAGAGCATTTTACTATAAAGTTGGAATTTCAAAACCTAGAAAAGGAGTTCATGTAATTTGCAAAATTTTCCATATTTGAGGAAAATTAATGTGTTAGATATATATTGATCCATGTTCATGCCGAGTTCATGTGGCTAAATATACCCTTCAAGATCACAAAAGAGGCTATATGTGCAGTCACGGTTCTAAATTCCACTAGTAGATTCCTAGTTTTGAAATCCATGAAGAATGAGAAGGTTACTGAGGAAATAGGTTTGCAATGGAATCAAAGGGAAATGACAATAGAAGACATTGCTAAAGTGGATGTAAAATTTGCATCAATGGTCATTGGCTAGAAGATATACCATTCTAGCTAGGATAATTTTGTATCTGGTATGACCGTCTATGCAGCTTATGAGATGGTGAAGCAGAATATAGAATATAACTTGTGTGAACTACTCAGAAGTTAGTTGATGGAAAATTTGAGCAAGAACAAGAAAGATAAGAAGAATACTTTCAAATATGGTAATCAGCTATTGTGTTTATTCTTCTATTTCACGGATGAAGTTCTGGGTGTTGGAAAAGTACATTTGAAAAATGATGAACATGTAGCTGTTTAGATAAGGAACATGTTTTTGGAATTGGTGATTGTCAGGTTAGAAATACTACCCTTTGGGGGTACTTCAAAAATTTCCAGAATATAATGCATGCCAAGGAAAGAATTCCCACTTCAATTATGGAATTGTACAAAGATACTATCTATTTCATGGTGGATATTAACTAGTGTTACATGGAAGGTGTTGATCCCAAAAAAATATGGATCATGCCTATGGGATACGAAGTCTAGGAGAACATTCTAAAAATGTATGTAGAATACTTGTTGAATTCAACTTTGGATGAGGGAGAAGAGAGGTTTGGAAATTATGCAGAGAAATGTATGTAGGTTCATGTGGAATTGAAGAAAAACTAATGATAGTCAGGAAAGTAAGAAAAGAGGTAAAAGTTTTTACAGAAAATATGGGAATACCTATAGAGAAATTGAAAGAAGTGAGAAGGAAGAGAGAAGAGACCGAAGCAGAGAAAGGAAAAACAAAGTTTGCTAGTCCAGGAGCATCTTCTTCCTGCACTAGATAGGAGTTCCCCTACATCCAAGCCAACTCAAGACAATCCTTCCGGTAAAATGAAGAACAATAAAAGCACAAGAACATACAAACCTATTTTAGAAGATGAGGAAACAAAATCAGAAGAAGTTCTAAGAGAAGTGAAAGCTACCCAAACTCAGGCTATCGAGTTAAACAAGAGCAAATATTTCAGTCAAGAAGGAAAAAGTTGATAAACCTGGTATGTCAGTTGAGGAAGTTGAGAATTCAACTATCAAGGATGGTAATCTTAAGCCCCTCTATGAATTGTATGAAACTTTTGATAAATTAGGTCAAATAATTCTTGAAGAATCCACAATAAAGCATATGAACATTTTCAATAAAGTTCTTGTTGATATTATGTCTAGGTTACCAAAGAGTCTGTATGATATTTTGGAGTTGAGAAGATTAAGTGCTAGAATAGAAGAAGAGAATCTAAGGAAGAGAATTCTTGTAGATTTATGTCCGAAAATGTCAATTGAGGAGATGAATTCACTCCTTGAAAAAACTAAAAAGGAATTTAAGAGCAAGACAAGGGTGAATAAACTCATGATTGGTGAAAATTATGTTGTCATTGGTGAAACCAAGGAGATTCTAGAAGAGTTTATGTTAAAAAATAAGATTAATGTTGAGGAAATGAATACTGAAAATGTTTTAGAAAATGAGGAAGTAAATGCAGATATTGAGGATTTTTAGATTCCTCCTAATATAGAAAATATAGAGAAACCTATGGAAATTGAAGTTCCTAAGGTGGTATTAGCTAAGGAGAAGGAGGTGCAAAATGAAGAGGTTGAAGTGCCTAAAGGAAATCCATAAATAGTCTCTGAAGAGGCCAAGGCTAAAGAAGAAAAAGTTCAAGTTAAGGAGATTAGAATAGAGGAAAGAGACACTACCAAGGCAATGAAGAGATATCTGATGGAGCACCAGGAAGATTTTGATCCTGAATTGGATGAAAACTCAATCAATCTATCCACTTTGTCCCGAATTCAGATGATGAAGGTCAAATCAATTGCTCAAGCTAAGACTAGTGAGAAGATTTTGAAGTCTCACATAGAGGATAGCAAATTGAAAAGCCTTGCATCTGGAGTTCTATAGAAATTAATGCCTACTCATGTCATGGATCCATCTGGCTCCTCTTCTAGTGAGCTAAAGAAGCCCATAAATGTTGTAAGTACTCAATTCGAGTCTCTTGAGAAATCTGTTGAGGATAAAGTGCAAAAAGAGTTTAATGGTAAAAGACTTAGTTGGTTGAAGGAAGTAATTGCAAAGGATAAGAATCTATTAGCCACCTACATGAAGAACATTCAAGGTTCTATATTTGAAGTTGGAAAGGCCTATAAGGCATGTTTGGTTTTGTCCAAGTTTACTGAAGGTAATGAGAAAAAGGTGAAGGATCTTGAAAATCAATTGGCTATCATTTCTAATACTTTTGATCCATTATCTAGTGATGTTGCTCAGGAAGAAGGTCAAGTAACATCTCTACTTAAGAAAATAATATGCTTGAAGAGTGAAAATGATAGGATTGTTGGGAGATTAAGTGAACTCAGAGGACTAACTAGTCTAAAGATTGAGATAATGGTGAGTGCTTTGAAGGAAACAAAAGTTGGTATGGTAATTAGTGACCTAGAGAATCTTGATTCTACAGAAGCTCAATCTTACCTAATGTATTGTCACATAACAGTTTTGGAGAATCTCAAAAAGGTTTGTGATGACAATTTAAGAGTGTTGAAGCAAGATTTTGCATATATTTTCAAACTTTTGTAAGTTACAAGTTCATTCCCGTATAGTTTTGGAATTTTGTTTCATTTCCCTAGTTTTTTCCATTGATGTCAAAGGGGGAGAAGTGTACAGTGAAAAATGTATAGTCATCATAGGGGGAGTTACTCTTCTAAGCCGAGACTGAAGTTTCTTTTTGAAGTTTTGAAGAGTAGTGCAATTCATGTTGGTTTTGACCTGACACTTAAGTCATTTTTCACTAAGTATTGCCATCAATGCTAAAGGGGGAGATTGTTGGCAAGAGATACTACAATTATTCTTTGGTGTTGTCATTGATGGAAACCCTAGTCGGTAATTGGATCCACATGACACCATTTGCTTATAGCGATAGTCAAATTGAGGACACTTAAGAAGAATAGAGCATCCATCATTTTGGTGTTCAATGATTCACGTGCAGATTTCCAATTGTTATCTTGAGTTGTGGATCTCACAAAAGGTGTGTTAGCTCTCAAAAACACAGGCTAAATGCCTCAAGAGGTTGCCAATATCTTGATATGCCTTAGGGTAATAGACAAGGTCAAGAGAACTCAACCTTCTACTCTTTAGGTGTTGCTAAACCTTGGGCAGGTGTACCTTTCTGAATGAAGAAGACTTGACTTATGATTATCTTTCTTGCACAATGATTTGTCCACCATGGCAGATGGAAGTGAACAAATGAAATCAATTTGATAACAGTAACAATATTCTGATCTAAATCCTAAAATGCTGAATTAACAGATATAAAAAAATTGAATGAGTTCAAAATGATGAAGTGTAGAGACCAGTGCTTTATTGGGTATGTAGAGTCAAATGAGATCAAGATAAGCAACACTTTTTGGAGAAATTACAAATTATATAGCATACATTTTGTTTACAACTTGTATAAACATGCAAAATTGTAACTACTAAGCTCTACTTCAATAATCCAAATGAAACTCTTTGGTTAATGTGATCAACTAAAAGGATTTAGTCTTTACTTGAAAGAACCAATTGATTAATCACACAGATACAACAAATGTACATTGATAAACTGAACATAGACTTGTTATGTCAATTTAAACAACCAGAAAGCATCAAGCTTGGAGACAACTTAGCAATATTTTATTTACTTCAACAGAAAATTGAGACCAGAAAAATGCAACAACATCACTTGATTTTCATAAATACCTCCATTCTGAAATCATGCAACAATAGTCTCTGATCTGATTTTATTTCTACTGTATCTACTTGCAATGTATCGAATTCTAATAACTGATGGTGTCCTCTCTTACAATTACGAAAATGCCAATATATATACCAGCATGAGAAAATAAATCCTATTGAAAAAATCATGTCAGCTCCCCACAGAATTCAGGCTCAAATCAAGTCGGCCAGCAACGGTCTTCAAGCATTTTACATGTCGGCCACAAGATTTGTATTTATATTATTTACCAGTGAGACAGTCACCAGGACAAGACGGTAGCTATGTCGAAGGTAATTCACTCGTTAATAGCAATCTTCCCACATTCATTGTGCTCGCATTCGCTGTGACATGTCTGGGTCAAGGAGATATCTTGTAGATTACATTCTATTTCACCGAGAGCCCCGTGGTTAAACCTGTAGCCATAACCCCCTGCCATTAGTGAGATGTCATACAACAATATTTTGTTATACTGAAAGTCTCCCACCACATCAAATCACTGTGACTCTTGTTTCTTCTTGCCAACAAGTCCATCCACCCCATATATTCCGCTGAAGCTTATCACTCTCAGGAGGACCTCTTGTAGATTACATTGTTCTACCAAAAGACCCCCGAGATAACTTTTGATCCCCAAGAGAAAACAACACCTACACCGAAAGCCACATAAAAAATCCACATGTAAGGTCGGTGAGACTGAAGGTCACTCACCAAGACCTTACAATGAAAGTAAATTCTTTGACTGAGCCGTTTGGAAAAATCTATTTGTGCTTCGTCAATGAGACAAACTCACTTTGTCATGACACCTCATCAAAGGCACTCAACTCCTGCCAATATGATGTATTCTGCTCCCTCGGTCGGTGAAACATGATGATTTCAGTGAGAGATTCCACTGAGGGCTAAACTTACGCAAATATGACTTTCAATGCATAGTTGGGGAGATAAACAATACTCGGTAGGACACCACCCTGATAGCCACAACATACGCCGATAGAAGTCTCGACATGCTGATCACCAAGACAAAAGATAATCACCAAGACGTAATTCTGATACCACCAAGTCTGACCGAAGAGAATCCATTGTGCACCTATCAGAAAGACCCCAAAAGCTCGCTATGACCATATGTCGATGCCGCAACTCCTGCCAAAATGTACATCACCCTCTATTGCCTAGACCATGGAAAAGTCCTGTCGAACAGTGCCCATAAGCGAAATCCAAGCACCATGACAAATAATAAGTCTTTCCGATAGGCAACACAAACTTATGTTAGCAAAAATGTACAATGGGTCGGGGAGACAAAAGTATTCTCACACTGATATGAACCAAAATGTAAAATATGCATGACTTAATGGGTTCCATGGGGCAATATGGAAAAATATGAGTGGAATATGCACTCGGTATGACCAAATCAGAAAATTATGAGTGAAAACATATGTAGAAACATCATATTTTTACAGTCCCAACAAGGTACATCCATGTATTTATTGTGTTACCTAGAAATCTTAGTGCCTCATATCAATTCATGTGTAAGTTTGGAAATCCGGTTGATACTTTTCTATTTATTAGTATTTTGGGGCTGACTCAGTTGATAAAATGTGGTGCAAATATTCAAGGAATGTTTATTTGAATATTTTTGTGTTTGATCATTTTGTTTTGGGTCCAAGCTAAGTTGTGGATGACCGTTTTGGATGTGCATTGTATAATTCTTAAGTTTTGAGCTGAAAGTTGCTAATATTTTTAAGTTTTATTAAAACTAACTTGTTGCAATTAAATTGTTAGTTGTGGATATATATGTATGATCCATTATATCATTTTTGTATGTATGTGTGGTGTGTTGATGTGTATTTTGAATATCAAAAGAGTGTTAGAGAAATTTTAAGCATAGTTTCACTTGCGCATAAAGATTGTGTAATGCGAGTCAAAGTAAAGTAGAGCAAAAGTGCGGTATCAGTCAAAAAGATAAAAGATCATCAACTGAGTCTAACTAGAACTATAATCAATCATTTTTAGATGATATTCTTTTAGTTCATTCTCTTGGATCTAATCCAAATCTCTATAAGGAAGTGTTCCATCCCATTTTGAGCAGTGAGCTTTAGGCCATGAGCATGAATGCAAGTGCCTTCCCATTTTGTAAACTTATTTTTTAGTATACTCAGATTATATTGTGGATTGGGCATCCACTGTGGTTTTTTTCCCTAATGGGTTTCCACTTAAAAATCCTTGTGTTATGGTGTTGTGGTTGTTTTCTTTCTATTTCTGCACATTTCTTTTGGTTGAATGTTTAAAGTGGGTTAATGATCAAAATAACAAAGTTATTTTTTGGAAAACACTAATCACCCCCCTCTTAGTTTTGCTTGTTTCCAATGAAGATAACTAATTTTATCACATGCTCTCAATTGCTTTATTCCCAAATCGATGTCAAGATTCCCAACCCACACCTTCAAAAGATGTTCATAGAAAACTTGCAAACTAAAATTTAGGACAAGCTCATTGTTGGTGTTCCAAATCAAACAATCCAATGAGTCCTATAGACTAGCCACTTTCTAATGCTCAGACTCAAGTGGATTTGGCCAACTGACAAGATTCATTCAAAGACTAAATCTCCTAAACTTTTGGCTCTGTAGGACCAAGGTGGGTCAACCTTCACAATGCCTAAACACTTTAATGCAATTATGCATAAACATTGCTTTTTATAGTAGATAATTCCCAATGAAAATATACCAAGGAACACATTTACAACCTCAAATATGGTTGTGTTATTGATATATTAACATTCACTCAGTAATTGGGAGGTAGAACTCAACACCAAAATCAAACCAAACAATAGGAAATAAATTGATTTTGAATTTATAAATGTTTCTGAAATGCGCTTAGCTGAATGAAAAATCAATGCCTAATTTTAGGCCATAGATTCAAATATAGAATTATAAAGATAACCTCATCAATAAACAAACTTCAACTAGTGGATTTAAAACTACTAATAATTTGCACCAACAGATCCACTCTAGTTATCATTCAATTTTTTTTACAGATCCACCTTGCACACCTAAAATCACAATTATCTACTCAAAGTAATCTAACTATTTCTTTGAAATAGAACCATGAGCAAATAACACAATCTTAGGGAAATTGAGAGGACAAACTCAAACATCTTTGATATATTGAATTTATATGATTAAATTTGTAGAAATCTAGAGACAATTTGATGACATTCATATTCTATTTGCATAAACTGATTGGAATTTACTCATGAAATCTACTATTACAATTTGCATTATCAATCCATGACTCAAACTCAATATTTCTCTATCTACCTAGTCCATACAAATAATCAGAACCCTCTTTACAATGAGAAAAGAATGAGAATAAGAAGAAATAGAAGAAGCCCTCAAATCACTATGCAAAATACACTTGGTAGCTTTCTTCTTTGTCGATCAACAACAAAAATTGAAAATCCTCTCTTCTCTCTTCCTTTGCAACAAACTTCAGCAAATTCACCTCCTTTGTGAGAAATTTGGGCCATTTTTACCATACGGTTGAAAAATAGATCCTATGTAAAAGCCCTCTATTTCTACCCTTATCACTTTATAATTTTACCACTGCTCTATTTATGTGAAATAATTCATTCAAAATATTTCACCTTTACCTGAAGCTTGTGCACCTAGTATTTTAAATATTTCATTTAAAATACGAGCCCATTAATATTTACTTCTTCTTTAACCTCCTTCACATATAAAATATTTACCAATGCTTTTATTTGGCACTTTATGCCCAGACTTTATCTTTAATCATGGAAAAAAATTCAATTTTTCCTCAGGCATCACCACTTGTGCCTTGTAGAAAAATCCATGGGCCCACACATTCTTTTCCCAGCAAGCACCCATCACACATTACTGAAGAAATTGGAGAAGACAACTCGCGATGCCAAGCATGCAATTGAAGTTGAAATTTATCCCGTACATTTATTTTGCTACTTTATTTAAAATATTTTCCCCTCGGGTAAAGCATTCCAAACTTTTACTTTGTAGAGAATTTAAAAAAAATCTTCCAGCACCATTCCCCATACTTGTCTTTTTTTCACGAGCCCACTACATTATTTTCCCAACAAGATTTTACCTAACATCGATCACCTCCTATGCATCGCTTGTTGGGTGGAAGAAATAAGAGGTAAACCAGCAATGGGTGATGAACATCGCTCATCTCCGGTTGAATGGGAAAATGGGAGGAGAGCCTAGCGATAGTGTAAGGGTCAACGACGGAAAAAATACACCATCTCTCATCGCCAGTTATTGATTGGAATGGAGAGGCCATCATGTGACGGGTGATGAGAGTGTTGTTGAGCCTTGGAAACATACAAAGCCAATGAAACATTAATGAAACCTATCAAATCAAAGGATTGGATCGTTGCTTTCTTCCTCCAATTTTATCGAGAAATGGTGATGGGCGATGAGTTTTTCTATACACAATGAAAGCCATGAAAGCCACCTCTAGACCAATCAGAAGCAAGAATTAAACTTGCTTGTCCCCCAAAAAATTTGAAATGTGTTTTATATTTTCCCCTTTATATTTGCACAATATTTAAAATATTCATAATATTTAAAATATTAGCATTTAAAACTTTAGAAAAATTTGTGACTTCTAATTACGCCTGCGGGCCAAATCGAGAATTTTACTATGAGTAAATTGGGGCATCTAGAATCATGAAATCTTGCATGTGATGATAATCAATTATTTAGAGAAAACCCATTTCTTCCAATTTTTTCCATCCCTAAAAATTTGGGTACCTCCTTTGTAAACTGGCCCTTAGGACATGTTTAATAGACCCAAAAAAAATTAAAATAATGCATCAAATGACCTCCATTCTTGATGAAAATGGATCTGTAGAGTTTTTAGACCAAAAAAGGAAATGGGTTGTCATTAGATTTGAAAAATTTAACACTTTCTGAAACACCATTTTTGGCCATGTCGTGATAAAAATAATAATTAAAAAACCCATCAAAACTTATCTTGGAGGTGCGAAGTTGAACAGGAATGTAGACATTTGACCTAGGAATATATTGCAACAAACTTCTTGGAAAAAGGGATCACTATGTGAAAGATATTAATTGACAAAGTCGCTTACTCAGACATTTCTGCAACTTTTCCATGCTTAAAACCAATCAGGGCTCTCAAAGTCACCACTTTGAAAATATATCAAAACAACTTCTGGGGAGCTTCCAATGGAAACATAAGCTCACTTAGGTACCTAAATTATGTGCACAATAGGGCTTTCCTTCAATCATCAATTTTCACGAGATATTAGGGGTCAAAGTTGACCACCTTGAAACACTGTCATAAATGCAAATGTATAATTGATCAAACTACATTTTCTTTTGATCATAGGAGTACATGAATGTATGGAGAATGGATAGCAACAACCATTTTTTCTTGAAAATCAACTAGTTTTGAATTATGACTCTCCAAAGTAGGTCACTTGAGCAAATTTTTTAGGAGTGTTTTTGAGTGTGCAAAGGAAAACGTTTGAAATGGGCACTTCAAATTTGCAAAATTTGAGAGTACCATCACTCACTATGATAAAATTCCCATCCTTCATGCACTTTTGCACTGCCCTTTTTGATTATCAAATTTTGGTTAGTAGTTGAGATACAAGGTCCACTTCTCGCTGAATTGAGAAATCCAAACCAGCCAACCAAACCAATTCCCAACCTTTAAAAAAAAAATAAAGGGCTCTTGTAATTCAACCTCCTCAAAAAACACCTTAAAACATCAACAACCAAGTAGCTATTGTCAAAACCTTGGTAGCCTTTAGGTATGGAGATCCAAAAAGATAATTCACACCTTTACCTGACACCCTTCATAACACAATGTCCCAACTTTTACAATAGTAAATGATTACCTTGCCTCCCATGAAAAAACTTGACCCTCATAAGCCTTTACCCCCAAGCTTTAAATAAAATTCTTATTTCCACTCTCATCAAAAAAATGGACATGACATAGAACATTACAAGTTTCTTAAACATCTTGTTCAAGACCTCATTGATTCTAGTCATTTTTCCATTGGAGATGTTAGTGATCAAGGCAATAAGTTTGTAGCCCCTCTGAACCAAAACTTGCAAATATTAACTAATCCATTGCCCAAGAATAATATTTAATTTGTCAAATCCAGTGAAATTACAAAGAATGATGTGTTGAATGTTGATACAAATGATGAAAATAATGATCCTATTCCAAATGATATCAATGTTAATCCAATGGATGAAATGGTAGGAATGATAGACGACATCCCTCATAAGGGATGACCTAAGAGTCCTCTTGATATTGCTTTCTCATCTAAGGATATAATTAAACATGCACCCGATGGTCCTCTCTACATAGGTGGTCATATCTATGACAAGCCCACTAATGGCATATTAATAGATCCTGCCTATGGAGAGAATGTGATCACCAAGGAGTTCTTACTCTTGCATGAAATTTATCAAGATGACTATGATAAATCGAAAGTATGGATCAAGATGCACAATTTCTTTTCATTCCCTACAATAGGATCGATCACCCTACCATTACAAATAGGACCAAAAACATTAGTTGTCACATTATCCATCATCCTGTAGTCAGATTAGTTTCATTTGAGGTTAGGCCATCCATGGATTTTCTCAATTAAATTTGTCCCTTTGGTTGTGCATAGATTCTTAAACTTTCCATTTAACAATGAAATATTCATCATTCACCATTGTGGCTTTAACCCCTTATCTTCCAAAGGAAACTTTTCCTTAGAAGCCTTTTGGCCCGAGCCCCATGGAATCTATCAAGCAACAAGAAGACTTCTTTTTCGTATTTTACCAAAAAATTCAAAGCAAAGCAAATAGCTGAACTATCCCTCTAAAACATGTCCCCCTCTACTTTTGAACCTCCCATCCTTGATGAGACCATTCTTGAACCTAAACAAGAACCAAACAACCAAGACCAACCAAAGACAAAAACTTCACCTACATCATTCAAAAGACCAAGAGACAATGAAAGAAACCTTGTTGCACCTCCTAGAATTAAACAAGTTTACAAAGCAAAAGAGAAAGTGGATGAACAACCTCCTGTGGTTCCTTCTATTCCTCACCTTAGGGAAGAAAAGCAACCTATGCTTGATCAACCCACTTCTACACAAATGCAACTTGAAAACAAAACCAAAACAAACATAGGTTTTAGAGAGCATAGGTGTAGATGCCATGCTCTTGCTCACAGGTTACATGAAGAGTTAAACAACAAAAAGAAAAATTTGAACTTGATTGTAGCAATGCATGATGACCCTCCTCCCCAACCAAAACAAAGTGAACCAATACAAGAATCACAACAAGAGGTGAACTCTTCGATGGACATTATCATTTGTCCTCCTATTGTGATTAATTTGGATGATGATAATGAGACTACTAAAATTGACGAAGAGGTGCATAATGAATTGAACACATTATTTTCCTCTTTTGTGAGCTTAAATGAGAAATCTCCTATATAGAGTGATAAACTTGGTACTTCTCCTAGTTTGGAACTTTCCCTTGTCCCTTTGGCTAGTTGTCTTCCTTCAGTATACAATGAACATGATTGGGAGGTCAATGACTTTCTTGAATGTTGACTCGCATTTTTCCTTACTAGGCTTTTGCATTTTCTTTTTTTATTCTCTTTTTCTTTTGTGTAATTACATTTGCATAATGTGATCCCCTATGATGTTTTGTGTGATGTTCTCTCTCTTTGTGACATTCCTCTATTTGTACCTTCATTCTTCTCTATGTCATGCATCACTTTTACCTTTTCATCTTTATCTTTTTATTATGTTTTCCTTTTGGGGATGATGCAAAGAATTGAGACATTCATGTCTCCTTCATGTTAACCCAAAAGGATTTCTTTTCCTTTTCATTTTAATCTTTATCTTTTTCTTGTTTTTTCCTTTTGGGGATGATGCAAGGCATCAAGACATTCTTGTCTCCTTCATGTTGACCCAAAAAGAATTCTTTTTTACCTCACTTTTTCTTCTTCATTTGTCTTTTTTTTTCCTTTTGGTGATGACACAAGGTGTCAAGGAACCCTCTATCTCTTCCATATTGACCCAAAAGGTTTTTCTTTTCTTTTTTTTTTCTCTCTTTGTGTCATTCTTCTACTTCTATGTGTATTTGAGGGATGATGACAATTCCAATCTCTTTATAAAAATCATTGTAGCAAAGAACATACTAACCCCAAATCCATAGATCCCTTATGTGTTTGGTGTTTTCATTTTGGGGGCAACCCCTCTCTTTCCTTTTTCTCTTACATGGCACAACTTTACTTGGAAACATATGACTTGGCATAGGGATTTCCAAGTTGGCTCTCATGTCTTTCTTGTTTGCATTTTTCATTAGCTACTTTAAAGTAATTGCTCATAATATGGTTTTCAAAAATTCCTTTAAAGTGGGGGCATACATTGGCTTTATTCTTTTTCATTTTTCCTTTTCTTGGTTCTTAGTGCAACCTTCTTACTTCATACAATGCATTTGTCACTTTGTGGATGATGTTGAGTGTAATTTCCTTCATGAGTGTGATATATCTTATCATATTACATTCCTCTTAGTGGCTTGATGTGATACACTACATCCTCTAAGTTGTAAATCTTCTATTCTTTGATTGGTCCTCTCTTGGAGATATTAGGCACAATTTTCACGAAGTTAAATACTTCACATGAACTAAGAAAGACTCCTTTGAACATTCTTTGCATGTTTCATTTTTCATTTTTTATATGGCCACCTTGCATAACACAACTTGCATGCCTGTGGAGCCATCATGTTTGTTCATGAGCTCCAAGCATAAGAATTTTTGAACCTTGTCTCATGAAGATCGAAAGATCATTTTGTTTTTGTGGCACCTTATTAAAGTTATCAAGAGGTATAAATTTTGTATGGTTGAGCAAGAAGTGCATTCCAAGGCATGAATTTCCCCATAGCCACCTACATGTGTGTGAGTACATACCAACAATGAGTGTATGTTTCTCACATTTTAGGCTTTCGCACATGGTAGACAACCATGAGTTCCATTGCCTCAGACTGAGTATGCATTTTCTAGATAAATAGCCTAGATCTCATCCACATTGTGCTAGAAAAATGGTAAAAGCTTGATTGGATGATTCTTTCTTCCATTTTCCTTTAACCTTTTTCATCTTTTGAATTGTATGCTTGTGCCTTGTGGTTGTTCTTGATGTCATTTTCATGTGTGTTCCTTTGTGCTTATGTTGGTTTTTCATGGGATTCTAATCCTAGGGGCTTGATCACCCCTCTTGATTGTTTTCATCCCATCTTGGTAGCATCAGTGCATTTGAACCCCTCTTGATGCATGTTGATCTACTTTAGTGTGAGTTTGAAGTAGTTTCATCCTCTCACTAATGTGGGGGCTAAATGTGGTCACTGAAAAAGTAACCCTTCAACTTTTTCTAACTCATTTGGTCCCTCCTTGTGATTTTGGCTTAATAAATTGTTTTCATTTAATGTTGTAATGTGGATAACACATTCACATTAGGTCTTGGGCCCTCGTGAGCTAAAAGCATTCAAATGGTACCTTACTTAAGTTTTGTAAAGTGTTGTAACATACTTTCACACTTTTCTAGCATCTCGTTAATAAAATGACATTTTTTCATCATTTACCAAGACTTATTTCAAAGTGTTGTAAAGTGTTGTAACACACTTTCACACTTTCCTAGGTGTTTCATTAACAATTGGGCTTTCTTATGCTTTAATTGGCCCCATTTTGCTTCCACAAGCCTTATTTATGTGTATTTTTTAGAATAATCTCAAAAAATATCATTTAAAATATCAAAATCCTAAAACCCACCTTATATTCCTAAGGTGGGATTCATTCGCCATTATGGGAAAATGAGTCCCCTTAGGTGGGACCCATTTTCCTAGGGTGGCGAATGAGTCCCCTTCAACTCAAAATTCAAATTTAAATTAAAATCTTGGTGTGTTTTCATTCTCCAAGATCCAAGGTTGGCCTATAGTGATGTAATTTTAAGAATTATTGCATAATTGAGTATAAATACAAGCTTCTTTCTCTCATTTTCATACCTAGCAAGTTTGATCAAGCATATAGTTCACAAGAGAATTTGAGCATTCATAAGAGCATTCAAGAAATTTCAAGGGTAGATTATCAAGTAATCAAGAGCATTATTCAAGTGTCTTCCATCATGTCAAAGATTGTTTCCATCATGTTGTTCTAGAGCTAACATTTGTGATGTAGGGTTGTGTGATTCAAGCAAGCATTGCATTCAAGATCTATCAATATCAAGCTAGATTTCAAGACCTCATCCATTGGAGCCATTACTTACATGTTTGCAGTACCTTATTGCTCTAGGGTTTGGTGAATTACAACATCATTACTTGTTCATTCATCATTCTCTATTCTATTTCATTTCATTTTAAGGGTTTAATTACCAACAAGGGGTTTGACCAAGGAAAACCCCTATTCACTAACTCCACAACAATTTTCCCTCTGTTTGCATGTGATTTGTAGGTCTAGGTTACATATTTTTCAAATAGAAAGATTGGAAAGGTTTTCATCAAGTTGTCAAAGAAATTCAAATTTTTCAAAGTTGCAAACAAGCCTTGGAGAAGGACTATAGGCTAAATTTGGCAGTTTCAAACCTGGATTTGTATTAGGAATAGTGGAGTAGACTTAGAGCTATAGAATGGAGTTCCAAATTTCTATAAATGAAAAAGTGGAATGATTCACCACTAGTGGTGAATGAGTCCCACTGCCTATGCACAAACAATATTTTTGTAGATTTGAGTACCCTTTTGGCTGAAACTTGTTCTAGCACATTTTTTCCCATAACTGGACTGATTCACCTAGCTTGGCATATGAGTACCAGTCAACATGAACAATAGGTTTCTAAGGATTCCAGAGCTCCATTCCATCTCTAGCAAGTTTGCTGGTGTAAATTTCTTGTTTCATTATTTTTTGCTACATTCTACTTGCATTTTTAGGTCTTTTTGCATATCACATTGTGTTTTCAAATATTTTGTATTTTCCAAGTTTACACTTGATGGTGAACCCCTTTCTTTTCTCAATAATCTCCAAGGATTCATTATAGTCATATCTCTCATATCCTTCATTGGGTTGATATCTCTAAGTTTTCCTTGAATGTGAATATTCTAAAATTGGATCCCTTTCCTTGTACCCATTTTGTGTGGACAAGGAAGTGAAGCATGCATTTCTAGTGTCCACATAAACAAGGTTTCAAATCATTATTTTCATCTAGAAAATAAATTCAAGGTCTAAGCATTCATTATGTCAACTTGAGCACTCAAGAATCTTTCACAATAGCATTCAAAAGCAAGTATCAAGAAAGAAGTCTTGGAGTAGCATTATAGTGTTTTTATAGGTCTTCAAGCCTACTTTAATTCAAGATCTAGCATTTTCAAGGATTAATGATGGATTCCTATGGTGAATCATGATGGATTCTAGGTTGGGGAGATACAACTAACCATCAAGCCAAGTCTAATGACTTATTTCCTAAGTTATTCCATCATCCATTTTCATTCTACTTTGTACCTAAATGAAGGTACATGTGTTATTATGGCTTATTAGGGTGATTAAAGATCTCCCAAAGTGATTCATCATCTCTATATTCCATTCATGCATCTTATTCTAACACATTAGAATAGGATATTATTGCATTTTAGATCTCCTAATATTAGATGCACTTAATATTAGGAATTGCATTCATATTTACTTCCAAGATCCATCATTTATATCAAGTTTTAACTACCAAACTAGGGGTTTGACTAAAGCAAACCCCTAATAAGCAAGTCAATACAATATTCTATTTTGTAGGGTTTTTAATAGGTTCAGATCTAGAAATGAAGTCAAGAAGAAAGAGCAGAGATAGAAGAATAGATTTAGACCTTGATTTTTCAAAAATTTAGAATGGGACTAGTACACCACTTGTGGCATATGAGTCCTAGTATAACAGATTTTTCAAGTTTTAGAGGATTCAGACTTGTCATTGCCAAATTATAGTTTCTTCCCAAAAACCCTAATTTGGGACAAAATCACCTAGTCTAGCATATGAATCCTAGTAAGCATTAAAAGAAACATTTCTAAGATTTCAAACATTCATTCAAGCCTCTTCCATTTCTAGGTTCACCTATGTAATTCCTCGGTTTATTGTTCTAATTTGAATTCATTTCTATGTCATTTACTTTAATTCTTGCATATAATTTACATTTCTTGTATTTCCAAGCCCTAGCTTTGTGGAAAACCCCATTTATACCCTTAATCACACCCTAGGACACTTTATTGCACATCTCTTTCCCTTATTTCATACTTGGATTGAGATCTCTAAGGTTTCCTTGAGTGAAACATAAGGAAAATAAGTGGAAAGGTCCTAAACCCTAGTTCTATCTTCCAAAAATATAAGAACCCTCCACTTCATTTTTTCTAGGTTTCATTTTGCTAAACATAACCTTTCTACAACCTTTTTTTATTTGGAGTGCATCATAGTCCTAGATCTAGCTTACATAACTTTGCATTAGGTTTTGCATTTGTTAATTTGCATCTAGGGTTTCTAAATCTTGTATTAGTGAAAGTGAACATAGGTTTCATTTTCACCTCTTTTGTCATTGAATTTCATTTGAAATCTATAATTGAATTCAGTCTAGACATCATTCAAACAATAAACATAATATTCACTTAAAAAAATTCTGAAATTTGTGCAAAAAACTCTAATCCAGGACTCATATGCCTATTTGGGTGATTTAGTCCTGGGACAAGAGGTTTTTCCTATTTATGGAAATTCTATGTTGATTGCTTATCAACATTTGGACCCTTGAAAAACCCCAAATAGGAATCATACACCTCTTTGGGTGATTTAATCCCATGTTGAACCTAAAACTGCATTTTACATCATTGAAAACCCTATTTTTGTGTTTTAGTTTGCTATTGTTAGATTTCCTTTTTAGTTTATTGAGTTTGTATTTCATGCATTTCATTAGATCTAGCGTAATTTAGATTCATTTCAATTGTGGATAAAATTACATTGTTGTACTTTTCATTCCTAGCATTATTTCATAGTTTAATTAGATTAGATTATATTTGGAATTCTCTAGAAAAGAAAACCAAAAACGCCTATAAACTAATGAACCACTTGGAGAGAGCATAGTTATTTGGATATGCCAAATCTCTTTTTCTTAGTTAACCTAACCCTCAAGCCTTTTAACAGTGATGAATTTGACATGTTAGATGAAGCCCTTGATGATTTCATCTCGCAAGGTTCATCCACTAAGGCTTGTTACAACAAATTGAAGCAAAGAGAAGTTAATGCCATTCAACCTCAACTCATCTTTTACCCACCTTCACACAAACCTCAAACTCAAAACAAAACCATTTTCACCCTTGAACCACCTAAGAATAATGTTTCACAACAATCAACTTATAATACCATTTCTCATACATATAACACTAGAAACAATCCACAACCAAAATAACCAAATCCAACATCCTTATCTTTGCCTAACCATGTCTTGCCCAGTGCTCCTCATTTTCCTTCACATAGTGGGAAGGAGTATTATCTTGTTGAAAAACTTAAGAATACTCCTACAAAAATATTTCTATGGAATCTAATTCAAAATTAACCTAATTATTATACTATGCTTCAAACCACCTTGCAAAAAGTGGTGGTTCCTTCTAGTACAAATTTAAATGATGTGGTAGCTCTAATTCAAGGAATGAACACAATTAATGTAGACATTAATTTTCATCAACATGAGCTACCTCCTTTGGAAATGAGAAAGAAAAGTGATTCCTTCATGATAATAGCTATCTATAATAGGTTAGGAATACAAAGAACCCTTGTTGACAATGGCTCCACCCTTAATGTGTGTAGTGTGACCCTTTTGGATATACTTGGAATGGATAAATCAAGAATTCAACTAGATTCCTTATTGATTTGAGGATTTGATAATGTAGGAAAGCAACTACTTGGTGTACTTAATTTTCCTATTATATTTGGAAAGGCTACCTTACAAACTCCTATTCATGTCATGCTCGATAATCATTCATACAATCTTCTTTTGGGAAGACCTTGGATTCATGGGAATGCATTTAGTGACTTCAACTCTTCATGAATTATGTATATAAAAATAAAGTGTACCAATTTGAAATAGATCTCAAGCTTGAGAGTTGCTTACAACTCAAAAATGGAATGACAAGTCCTCTAAACACATTAATTCCAACATCAAACATATAACCTATGAAAGAAGAGAAACAAGAGAAGAAAAATTTGACGAAGCTATTAGAAGATGATTGGTTTTACTTAGACTTCACACCTTTTTTTGTGGGAACAAAATCACAACAAGAGAAGCCAAAAAAAAAAAGCAACCAATGGTAATGTCAATGCAAAATTCAGAAGAAAACTCACAAGTATCTATCTCATCTACCCTTTAAGATGACACATGCTATACAATAAAATTTGATGACATAGACTATCCAAAACTACCAAACCAAAAAGAAATGGAGAAAATTTATGGAAGAGGTTATGAGCTTATGAAACAAATTGGTTATAGTGGAAAAGGATGTGGAAAGAAAGAACAAGACATTCATGTTACTATAGAGCCTGATATGCAAGAAACAAAAAGTGGTTTGGGATATTTCCCTTCTAAGATAACGCAAGAAATGAAAATATCTTCCTTGAACATCAACACCATCATGTGTAACCCTATAAAAACTCTCACCTTGAAGCATCTTGAATTGATTGATACAACTTGTGAAGCATCATTGGAATAATTTGAATATGATGAAGCATTGAAAGAAATTATATGAGTTTATGACAAACCATTTACTCCTCCTAAAAAGAAATGGATTACATGTGCTATGATTAGTTCTAAGCAAGAGTACAAATAAAAGGAATGTAATGAGATTGGTAAAGACAATGAAGAATACAATCCCAAATTCTTGAAACAAATCACACTTCCTTTGGGGGACACAATTGACATACCAATGGATATTAATAGCACACAGAAAGTGATTAAGATATGAAAGTGCCTTGATGAAGATGAACAAGAAGACCATGCAACTTTACTTTATTACTTTCCCAAAAAAAATTCTTGGACTTATTTGGATATTCCAAAAATTGATGTGAAGATAGTGATGCACAACATAGTCCTTGTTGAAAACTCTAAACCGGTTAGACAAAAGATACAAAAAATGAATCCTAAGATAGCCTTCTTAGTTAAGCTTGAGATTGAGAAACTCCTTGAAGTTGGTTTTATCCAACCTACTAATTATTATCCTTGGATCTCGAACATTGTTGTAGTTGTGAAACCTAAAAATCATATTAGGATGTGCACGTATTTTCATGATTTAAATAAAGCATCTTTAAAAGATGATTTTCCCCTTCCTAATATTGAAATGATGATGTAGGAGCATCCAATGGTGCAGGGAAATCTTGCATCACCTAATTAATTTTTTTCCTTATTTTCTTTAGTTTTTTTAGTCCCATGATGGCACTTAAGGGGTGTAAGACAATCAAAAGTAAAAAAAGGTGAAAAATGGTCACTTACTATTTTTAGTAAGTTGGCCTAAACAGGCTTGTATGGACCTAAAATTTTACCCCAAGGAAAGTAACTAAAAAAATAATTTGGTCTGAAACAATCATCTCAATACCATGCATGGTTTATGGGATATTAATTTTTTTTTCCCATGAAATTTCTCTCATGCAGCTCTTCAAATTCAAATATGAAAGCCTTAGAGGCCCCAAAATAGCTTGAAAAGTTGACAAACCGATCTCCAATGGGTTCAAAGTTGTAGATCTCTTCAAGAGCTTTCCAACAATATGTTATAATAGAAAATCGAACACCTAGATCAAAATTAATGGCCCCGTGAAGCTACCCAACTAAAAAGTGAATTTCATTAAAAAGTTCTTCCTAGGAAATAAATCAAATTACAAGACTTTTGGTGCCAAAACAAAGGGGAAAATTACACTTTATAGAACATTCTAGGGTGGTTATTGGGTAAAATAAAAAGGGTTAAGTGGGCATTGTAGGAGGTGGCTCTATTAGTGTAGATTGTGGCTCTTAATAATATACTTCATTTTTACATTTGATTTTGTTGTAATGAATCAAGCCCATGAGGCTGTAGCATTGTAAGTTTTTGAATTTGTAATTTCATTCTCTGAAAAATAATGAAAGTGAGTTATTTTCTATCTCACATCTTCTATGTTGGTATCTATTGTTGTGATTTGTGTGGGTTCTTGGTAGTGTGGCCCTCATCAATGGTATCAAAGCAATGTTTTCCTGAGTTTGTAAATATATCACCGAACGTAAGGTAGTTTTCACCAAGCCTTGTGGTTGTGGGTTTCTGAGAAAAGTGATCAAAATGCCTCTACAAAGAAACTATGGTAGTGGAAGAAATGTTATTGTACCAAAAGAGGGTTTTAGAGCCCTACATAGACAAGTTCAAGCACTATAAGAGGAGATGTGTCAAGGGTTTGAGCCATGAAGAGGAGATGAAATTGAAGATGAAGCTCAAAATGAGGAACAGTTCAAAGAAGAACAAGATGCAGTAGATCTAGAGCAAGTCAGATTATTTAAGGCCATCTCTAAGATTGGGAAAATCCAAAAGATCAATGTTTTTACATTTTTTGGAAATCTTAGCCCATAATATTTGATTTATTGGATCAATGATATGGAGGAGTACTTGAGTATGAGAAGGTGGAAGATCCTGAGAGGTTCAAATTTGCAAAGAGCAAGCTAATAGGGTCATGCGAGTATTTGGTGGAAAGAGGTACAACTACGAAGAAATCAAAGAGGAAAAGAGAAAATAACAAGATGGGATTGTATGATGGATAAATTAAAAAGATATTTCATTCCTATGGATTACGAGCTATATTTGTTGAAGAAGATGCAAGGGTTGAAACAAATGGGAATATCTGTCAAGGAGTATATAGAAGGATTCTACTATGCCCTAGTTAGAACATGCCATTCTAAGGCCAACAAGGAAAAGGTCACCCATTATATAAATCGCTTGAAGCCAAGTATTCAAGAAGAGTTGGTTCTGGTAAGAATTTCTACCATTGAAGATGCATATCAATTTACTTTGAAGGTAGAAGAAAATTTGAATAGAAGATTTGAAAGAAAGCAAAGAGGTGGGGGTCATGGTGGAAAGACTAGTGGATGGTCATATGGAGTTC
This sequence comes from Sequoia sempervirens, assembly GCA_007258455.2. NCBI lineage: Eukaryota > Viridiplantae > Streptophyta > Pinopsida > Cupressales > Cupressaceae > Sequoia > Sequoia sempervirens. Next base: position 158,637,313 of record VDFB02026320.1, read on the forward strand.
AAAATTAAGATGAAAAGAAGGGTGAAGGATCCACTAGCAGCTAGAATCAGAAAGGAGATAAAGCCTTTCATGGAACCTATTTCTAGTGTGGAGAAGAAGGAAATAGAGCCTATGAGTGTCCTCGACATCAAGGAAGGAAAAATAGAATACCTGAGGGTAATGCATGCTTGGAACATGTAGATGAAGATGTTGATTCATCACATTCTAAGAATGTAGAAAGAGGAGATGATCTTGTTACTAGAAGATACTTGTTGAATGAGGAAAAGGAACCAACTCAAAGGAGGTATTTCTTTCACACCAAATGTAAGTGTGAAGGTAAAGTTTGCAATCTTACTGTTGTTGGAGGTAGTATTGATAACCTTGTTTCAAAATATATGGTTAGTAAGTTGTGGTTGGAGAGAAGAAGGAATCTAAATCCATATCGGATTGCTTGGTTGTAGAAGGACCATTTAGCTTTGGTAAAAGAGCAATGTCTAGTAAAGTTCAAGATTGGAAATTACCATGATGAGGTGTTCTGTGATATTATGCATATGGATGCTTGTCATATGTTGTTAGGTAGATAGTGGTAGTTTTATCAATGAAGATTACATGATGTACATGCCAACACCTATTGTTTGACAAAGGATGGAGTTCATCATAAGCTAAAGCCCTTGAAAGAGATAGAAGAAAAGGTATGCAATAATGCAAGAATTTGTTTGGTAGATGGAAGAAAATTCCTAGAAGGTATAAGGCATGAGCATATGTATTTTGCATTGATCCCTAGAGTTGAGAAAGAAGATACTAATGAGGTACCCATAGAGGTTTCAATTATGTTGAATGAGTTTCAAGATATTATTTCTAATAACGTACCTAAAGGTTTTCCTCCATAAAGAAAGATTAGTTATTAGATGGACCTAATTCTTGGAGCCAGTTTACCAAATAAGGAAGTTCATTGTATGACTACAATAGAGAGTGAAGAGTTGAACAAACAAGTGTAAGAGTTGTTGTGGAAAGGATTGATTCGAGAGATTTTGATTCCATGTACAGTACCTATAGTACTAGCACCAAAGAAGGATGGAGAATGGAGGATGTGTACAGAATCTCGAGCTATCAACAAGATTACTATCAAATCTAGATTCCCCTTGCCAAGAATTGATGACATTATGGATTGTTTTAGTGGAGCTGAGTACTTCACAAAGATAGATTTGAAGAGTGGATATCACCAGATCTAAATTAGAGAAGGATATGAATGGAAGATATCCTTCAAAACCAAGGAATGCTTGTACGAGTGGTAAGTCATGCCTTTTGGGCTAGCCAATGCACTAAGTACATTTATGTGACTTATGAATGAGGTATTGAAATAATTTTTAGGAAATTTTTTTATTGTTTATTTGGATAATATTTTTATTTTTAGTAAGAAATTGGAGGAGCACTTGATGCATATCCGAAGATTTTTTGAGAAGCTAAGGGAGGAGAAGTTGATTAATTTGAAGAAATGTAGTTTTGTGAAGAGGGAGTTGGTGTACCAAGGTTTTTTTGTCTTAGTAGAGGGTCTTAAAATGGATCCAAAGAAGGTGATGGATATCATTGAATTCCCTACCCTAGGAGTGTTATAGAGGTAAGATCATTTCATGGTCTAGCAAGTTTTGACAAAATGTTTATTAAGAATTTTAGTAGTATTTGTGCGCCTCTAACTGAAGCAATGAGAGGGGATAGAAATCATTTTAAATGGACTATAGGAGCATCAAAGAGTTTATATATGTTTAAGAAATTCATATAGAAACCTCTTTTGGAACTTCTAGATTTCAATAAGGTCTTTCAGGTAGATTGTGATGCTAGTGGCACTACCATAGGAGTTGTTTTTAGTCAAAAGGTAAGCCTGTTGCCTATTTTAGTGAGAATTTGAATGATGCTAAGAAGAAATATTTTGTCTATGATCAAGATTTTTATGCTATAGTTTAGGATTTGAATAAATGGAGACATTATTTTCTGCTAAAATAATTTGTTTTATATATTGATCACTAGGCTTTCTAGTGTTTTGTAAGCAAGAACAAGCACAATACTATGGATATGAAAGACTATATTTGTTGACTCCCCACTTGGACAAGTCTAGCTATGCTTATTTTTAGTGAATGGTTAGATGCTTGACCCCACTGGCTCCCCTCCACGACACTCACTTATATAGGTCAGCCAAGCATCAACACCCATGAAACTCCCATGGCATACTTTCTATTTCTACTAAAAATTGTAAAAGTGTGGGGCGACTTCAAAATGACTATTCTTGCACCAACAAATAGATAAGAATTTTGGCCTTTCCACAACAAGGGTTTTAATTCAGACTTTTTTTTGTAGGAGTTGATCCATTGAGGTGAGAGACCATTACTTCCCTTCTCATCTGAACCAACTACATGGTACTGGCCTTTGTTCCAATACCCACTTTTATATCCCAACTAGAAATACACTTGGCTTTAGTGTGTTACCGGTTGAGTCGTTCCCTTGGGTGAGTACTTTTTCCCCAAGGTAGACCCTCTAAGATAAACAATACCAAGAAAACATATCTGTAACTCAATTGATCTTTGTTGAGAAATAAAGAGAGAATACATGCGATAGGTTCCTCTCACACTCACAAGATGTGTTCAATTTTAATCCCAAAATAAAGTGTGGAGGCAATATTTTATGCAACTTAATGTCACCAAAAAGACTTGATTCTCAAGATCGCCTTGAAGCGCGAGAGAAGTGCATATTCCATTTTAGATGAGATTACCTTGCAAAAAATATTGCAAAGCACAAAGGAAACATGTTCATTTTAAATCCACAAAGCAAAAGTGAATTGTTTTTAGTGCACCAAAAAGAAGTGTGAGATTTGATTGTTCAATTGTTAACCTTAAACAAAATATAGTAAAGTTTCCTAAGGTTCTTTTTAATCCTTTTTTTTTTCTTTTTAGAGCCCAAATTGAAATCCATTGAGTCCTAAAAGCTTGAAGAGATTAAATCCTTAAACTTGGAATTATAATTACTTCCAAGAGCGTCTGAAGACACTTGATACAATAGAGAAATGATGTCATAAGAAGCTTTTCTTTTTTTTCCTCCTCCTCTTTTTTATTTTATAACCTACAAAAGTGCTCAAAATTTATATGAGATCAAGAAACAAGAGGATATAAGGGTTAGATTAATCATTAAGCATAAAAACCATAAAATTTAGAGCAAGTTATAATGTGATTTCACTTTAGATGTAAAATTGTAAATTTTAACTCCATAAAAGTTAACATACACCTACACCATTAGATAGCTTACGCAATTCTACCCCATTTCAAAAAAGGACCTCTGCGACCAAGATAACACCATTTTAAAACTAACTATAAAAGTGCTAAAACAAATATCTATGCACTAAAACAATGCTTAGATGAGCCAAAAGAATGCTCAGATGCACCAAAAGAATGCTCAGATGTGCTGAAAGAATGCTTAGATGTGCTGAAAGATGTTATGTATGTGCTATAACAGAGCACAAATGCGCCAAAAGATACTGCGGATGTGCTGTAACAGAGCAAAAATGTGCCGGGAGATACCACAGATGCGCTATAATGGGTATTAACAAACAAAACTGTCAAAAAACACTTAAATTAAAAAAGAACGTGTTAGATTTGTAATTTCTGCCCTCCTTGCACAAAAATATGAACCCTAGATACTAGCACTTGCAAAACACAACAAATACACACATTAGAAGATTGAAATGCAAGTTACAATCTAAGTTCCCCATGAAATCCATTCACAAAAGCTTAAATTAGGAAATGTGATGAAGAACACAATAAGAATGCATTAAAAAGAGATTGAATGCTAATTAAACAAGCAAACTCTTGATCTCATGGGGGAATTGGTCCCTATCTGATGTGAAAATTGGCCCTTTCCTAACACCTATGATGCAAGATTGATGTGTGATGAAGAGTGATCCACTTTATTGAAGATTCAAACATGCTCCATGATGAAAATCTGCATAACCTACCTATAAAACTTGATAAAATAGATGAGAATTGCTATGCTTGAGTATGGATTTGAGTATAGTAAGTTTTCTAAACTTGTAGATGCTAAAATGAGGAATGAAGCCTCTTATTTATAGAATGACAAGGTGGAGAAATTCCCAAAATGAAGCAATGTGGGACTAACATTCAACCAATGGCAATGTACCACTTGTCAAGATATGAATGGATGAAGGATGTGCACATTTTGATGAATGTGCCCATAAATGCATAAATTTGAAATTTGAAAAGGGTGAAATGACAAGGTGGAGGGAGAGTCAAATGGAGTAATGGCCACTTGCTCAATGCAAAAGGACATGCAAGATGAAATAAATGCCTTGTTAGAAAGACAAAGTCCACTTGGATTTGAATTCAAATTTGAAGGAATATTCTCTATTATACCACGTTGAGAGAAAATGGGGATTTAATAAATGAATTAAATCTATTTTCATGTGCAAGTGGCAAAAGATAGAGGATGGGACATGAATTAGGATTAAATTAATCAAAGGTTAATTAATTTAATGAAGGATTAGATGATGTGACAAATTTGACTTAGATTTATAGGTTGATTTAAATCAAATATAAGAAGAATATGATAAAAGGATTAATTAAATAAGTATTTTTTATTTATTTAATTAAAGGAGTTGAAGTTAGATTAAATCAAATAAGGTTTTAATTTATTTAATTTAATGAGATAGACTTTAGGGATTTAATAAAATAAAATTGATTATTTAATTAAATAGGGATAATTAGATCAAACTAATTGATTTAATTAACAAGAAAGAATGACTTAATTAGATAAATGATTTATTTAATTAAGAGAGGAAAATTGACGAATTTAATCAAATAAGGGTATTCAATTAAATGGTTAGATCAAGGGATTATTCAGGATGAAATGGTGTTAGCAATCAGGATCAAATGTGCAATGTCCATCAATACATTTTCCATGTCTACATTTGGTAAGGATAAGTTCAACAAGAGCAGTTAGAGATTTTCCAAGAATGACCAAACCAGACAACACTATCAACAAAGGATGTCAAGAAGGAAAGCAAACCAGAGAAACATTCCAAAGAAAAGAAGAATCATCTACTAGTTTTTTGGACCTTGTACACACCAACCTATGTGGTCCTACCAAAACAAGAAGCTTAGAAGGTGAGAGATATTTCATACTTTTAATAGATAATTATTCTACATTAACCTGGGTTGCATTTTTAAGAGAAAAATTAGAGGCTTTAGAAAAATTCAAGATTTTCAAGGCAAGAGTTGAGAATGAAGTTGATAGGAAAATCAAGTGTTTAAGATATGATGGAGGAGAAGAGTTTACTTTTGATGAATTCAACAAACTCTGTGAAAAACATGGCATTAAAATACAACTATGTGCTCCTAGAACACCATAGTAGAATGGTGTAGTGGAAAGAATGCACCAAACAGTTCAAGAAGTAGCTAGAACAATGATCAATGAAGCAAGTTTACCATAGGTCTACTAGAGAGAAGCAATACACATAGTAGTTTACACTCTTAACAAAGTACTATTATGGAGGAGGTATGGAAAGACATCATATGAGCTATGGCATGAAAGAGCTCCCATAGTAAAGTACTTAAAAAACTTTGGAAGCAAATGCTACATCTGGAGAGATGAGGACAATCTTGGAAAGTTTGAGAATAGAGATAATGAAGAAATATTTTTGGGTTACTCTACAAGAAGAAAAGTGTATCGGTGTTACAACAAGAGATTGAATAAGATAGTTGAAAGTGCGAATGTGAAAGTAGATGAAGATGTTCAAAGAAATACTAATAGGCATATTGAATATGAATTAGATGACTTAGATGACAAAGAAGAAAATGATAAGAAAGAAGAAGAAGAGACAAAGGAGGATCCAACAACTACAACTAAAACCCCAAAGTATGTACAGAGGAATCACTCAGAAAACAAGATTATTGGAGATAAGAATAAGGGAATCATCACGAGAAGAAAGGAAACTCAAGAGCAAGTATTATTGTGTCTACTCTCAAAAAATGAGCCAAAGACTATGGAAGAAGCATGCAATGATCAAAATTGGGTGAAGGAAATGAAAGAAGAGCATGATCAAATAGATAAAAATCAAATTTGGGAACTTGTGCCCAAACCAAAAGACAAAAATGTAATTGGAATAAAGTTGATATTCCAAAAAAAAATTGACGAAAATGGAAAGGTAATGAGAAACAAGGCAAGATTGGTTTGCAAAGGTTACACTCAAATCAAAGGCATTGATTTTGAAGAGACATATGCCCTTGTTGCCCAGATGGAAGAAATCTAGATATTCTTATCTTTTGTATCTTTTAAGGATTTCAAAGTCTATCAAATGGATGTAAAATCCGCATTCTTGAATGGAGAACTGTAGGAAGAAGTCTACATTGAGCAACCAGGGGGATTTAAGTCTAGAAGTAACCCAAATGTTGTTTGCAGATTGAAGAAAGCTTTATAAGGACTGATGTAGGCACCTAGAGCCTGGTATGATAGATTAGACAAGTACTTTATTGGACAAGGATTTCAGAAGGGATCTGCTAATAGTAATTTATACTACAGAATTCACTCTGATCAAATGTTGATGTTGTGGTTTATGTTAATGACATAATTTTTAGAGGAAAAGATGATATGTGCAAAATTTTTACAGATGAAATGCAGAAGAAATTTGAAATGTCCATGATTGGTGAGTTAAATTTCATCCTTGTACTACAAGTAAATCAAAAGTACAAAGGAATTTTCATCTCTTAGTCCAAGTATACCAAAGAATTATTGAAGAAGTTTGGGTTGGAGAACTCCAAACTAGTTTGTACACTTATTTTTACCGGATGCAAGTTGACAAAAGAAGATGATTCATGTAAAGATGATGCAAGTATGCACAAGTCAATGATTGCAGGATTATTATATTTGACTACTACTAGACCAAACATTATGTATGCTATTTTTTTCGCAGCTAGATTTCAACAAGAACCAAAGGAATCATATGTTGTTGCAGTAAAAAGGATCTTTAGATATTTCAAGGGTACATAAGATATGGAGTTATGGTATTCAAACGACTCATATTTTACTTTGACAGCTTATACTGATGTTGATTGGGCTAGATGTGTTGACAAAAGGCAGAGCACAAGTGGTGGAGCTTATTTCCTTGGATCCTAGTTGGTTGCTTGGTCAAGCAAAAAACAAGATTATGTATCTTTATCTACTACTAAAATTGAATACATTGCAACATCCTCATGTTGTACTCAGGTACTATGGATGAAACAAATGTTGAAGGACGTTGGCATATCAATTGATGAATCGATCTCAATTATCTGTGATAATACTAGTGGAAAAAACATTTCCAAGAATCTGGTACAACACTTCAGAACAAAACATATATCCATTAGATATCATTTCTTGAGAGAGAAGGCATTGGACAATGAGGTCATACTTGAATATGTACCTACTAAAGAGCATATTGCAAATATTTTCACAAAATCATTGAGAAAAGATTCTTTTGAGTATCTCTCACAAAAGTTAGGGGTTTTGCCTCCTCCTAGTCCACAATAATTTGGACTAGGGAGTGCATTGGTCCAGTATATTATATGCTCACTTTTATCTGGATCAATGCTAGGTCGCTCCCTCATAGAGGGAGAAGAGTAATTTTTTCATGGGGAGTTCTTTCCCTTTGTCGTTGATGTCCAAGGGTGAGAAAAAAATAAGGTTCTTGATGTTGTTGATGTTGACATTGAGTTTTTTGGCTTGTTGTTGATGGATTTTTCCATCAATGACAAAGGGGGAGATTATTGGAATGTGTTGTTGTTGATTGTTGTCCTTAATGGTTGTCATTTATGTCAACATATCTTAGTTGATTGATTCTAATAATTTGGTGATCTAGATTGGTGTGCTCTAGATGTTGTGTTTTGATGATCTATATTTGGTCTTCCTTGTCCTGGTCCCATTCATTTTGCAACATAATGAGATACACTTTTATGGGTTCATACCAATCTGGAAATTGGTTAATGTGCTCCATAACATTGTTTGGATTGTAATGTGTATATCCTATTCTTTGGTCTTGAATATCATGGTTAATATGTAGCATGTTGATTTGAGTGAGAAGGTTTTGATTGGTCCACATTTCATTCCTTTTCACTATGGGAATGTTTTGTGGTGACCTAATTCAAATTATGTTTGGCCAACTTAGGAGATTATGAAGACATTGTGTTTGGCTAACTTAGAAGTTTATGGAAGCATGGAATGGTATATGTAAAAGCTGATTCTATTCAATGAAAGCAAGTGTGATGAATGTGAATTTGAAAATTTATAAATTGTGAAGTACGTGAAAGTATATGACCAGAGGTGGTAGACAGTGAGATTCTATTTGGTGTCATTGTTGGTGACAGTCATTTCAGCGATGGATTTCCTTTCATCATTCTTCTGGTAGTGAGCCATTTTCTATTGGTAGTGAGCCTTTCTCGTTTTGGTAGTGAGCCTTTTTATCTTTGGCTATAATAGTTAGGAAGTGAGCCCACCGGTAGTGAGCCTTACCTATAGTGAGCAATTTGGTAGTGAGCCCTTGTAAAAATAACCTTAAGTAGTGTCACCTTAAGATGTGTCACCTTAAGCGGTGTCACCTTAAGATGTGTCACCTTAAGCGGTGTCACCTTAACCGGTGTCACCTTAACCAGTGTCACCTTAACCAGTGTTTTATAATTAAGAATTAGCATTCTCCATGGTTTTTCCATTCTTGGGTTTCCATGTAAATTCTAGTGTTCATTGTGCATGGTGTTGTTGTGTGATTTCATGTTCATATCTATTAGATTAAATTATATGATTTATTTAAGTTTTCTCCAAATTAATTAAATTCAAGAATTTTTTTTTATAATAATTGATTCACCCCCCTCTCAGTTATTCGGACTGTTCAACAAGTTTTGTTTAATCCAGTGAATAGAGTGTATGTATCATAATCCACTAATTTGGTTAAGAATTGATCATGTTATAAGATTGGATTATAAGGTTATAGTATGCTTTTCAAGACTACTAAATGCATCTATGATCAAGTTTTTAGTGATTTTGGTTGAACAAGCTAAAAGTTACAAGTAACAGAAGTTCAACATAAAGTTTTGGCTTTTTACAATGTAAATGGGTATGAGTAATTTGTTCCACATTCCTTTGGTGTTTGAATTTAGACTATAGAATTTTGAGAGGTGGTTTATAGATGTTAGTACTCTATATATTCCTGATGGAGAATGATTAGGTGATCATATGGATCGTTGGTGTGTGATTAGTTGGCTTATTTTGTGGTTACGTATAATTACTAGCCAATCTAATGCTTGATATATGTTATTGAGATTAAATATACATTGTGGATGTTAAGGGTATCTATTTTAGATCCATGTCAACTATAATTAAGTGTTGCATGGTTGGTTTGAGCGTGAAGAAGTTTTTTGTTCAAGTATGAAGCCGACAAGGTGATTTTGAATTAAAATAGGGCTACATCTAATTAAGCCAACCTAATTGATGTTTGCAAATGTAACTGTGTATATATGGACATTTTTTGATTTTTAGAAGGACATGAAATTATATGAAATATAATACGATGTGTGAAAGATATGATATTGTGCAAACTTGCAAATTTGTATGGGTTTGATCGAATAAGTGCAAAGTTGTTGAGCGACTGCTAAGCAGAGCAATATTTTGTATTTAGAGCTTCAAAGAAATTGAATTCATCACAAATAAGGTGCACTTTGTATCATTTCACATTTTGGCTATGTAGCCATTCCTATTTTGTATCTATTTCTAGCTATGATCCTTATAAGGACAATGTGTCCTGGCAGTGAGTCCCCATAACACCTTATAATCTGTTATAATATATTGTGAGCTAATCCTCATCATGGTTTTTCCATGTAAAGATATTGGTGTTCATGTGTTATGTGGTCTTGTGATCTCTTTCATGTTTTCATTCATTTCTAAAATTAGATATACTTTGTTAATTAGATGGTTTGTGATTAATTGGATATATAGAATACTGCTTCACCCCCCTCTCAGTATTTTGGGTGTTCAACATATTAATCTTATAATTTTTATTAAAATTAATAATCATTAACATTATGTTTAAAATATCATATTATTATATAATGCATGAGAAAAATAAATTATCATATCATACACATTAACAAATATGACACTATTAATCATAGAAATATTAGTGTTCTACTACTAATGGGGTGGTCTATTACATTTACCAATCTCATAATATCAACTTAAAAGTATGTAGTGGACTTAATGGGGATGTTAGTGTCTACTAGTAAGGCCCCTAAAATAGTAATGTCATTATTAATGGTATCCTATTGTGGTTAAATGACATTCCAACTTGTCAAGTGGGGTTTGTTAGAATACTCTGCCTTAGAGTGCCTCCAAAACCATTTTGGTTAGGACTTGATCCTAAATACACTTCCCTAACCACATTGCATAACTATTGACCATAGGATTGGATTGCTCAACAATCCTTTTTCACCTTTCCCTCACATGCCATTGACATACATCTCCTGTATATATTGACTTTCATTATGGAGAATTTTGTGATGACATGTGTGTGCATGTGGTATTTTAAATAATGTAGCAACAAAAGAGAAGAAAAAAAAGTATTAGGGTTTAAATTAGATTTTTTATTTCTAAGTTTTGGGGCATCACATAAATGTAAGACATTTTTTTCTTAACACATTTATATCATGCAATATACTTTCTATCGTAATTGAAACACAAACTTTTTTCCCTTTTACCTTTATTTTTTGAGGCATCAATCTCATAGGTTGAAGAAATAATGATGTAAGGATTATCCAATCTCCATTGCATAGGAATTGTCCCTTTTCTTAGCCAAGAAATTTTTTCTACTTGTCTTTCCATAATCATTGATTGTAACACAAAATCAGATGGAATATACACACTCCACACTTAATGTGGTCCTTTAAACCCCCTATAAATAATTTCTTCAAATTTCTTTTTGTAACATTCCATACTCATGAAGCCAAACTTTAGAATTATTGAGTATAGTCCTTGACTATACTTATTTTCTTTAATTTAGCAAGCTGGTTGAATTAGTTGATCATAAGATTGTCCCCATAATTTGTAGTGAGCCCCCTTGGAAAATAGACCATGAGACAACACATCATTTCATTTTCCTCTCTTCACATAGCCAACATTACCAAATGATCTAGGTTAATTCCAACTATAAAGATTCCATTAAAAAATTCTATTGGCATGGAAAATGATGGAAGATCAAAGAGCCACTCCATTTAGTCGAACCAATAGATTAGATTATTACCATAAAACTTTCACATATCCGTATTTGGTGTGAAGTGTGTAGCCACTTAATTATTTGGGTGAAAATCTATCTTTGAATTTGGATCAATCCCAAAAGCATTGTGTTTTGTTAGAAGACATGTATTCTTTCTAAATCTTATGATATTAATCCATCCACTTAGAGTCCATAGAATTCTTGAGAAAATCAATTCATTTTTTAATGCTCAGATCTCTTGACTCTTAGTGAACCTTTTCATCTCCTCCCTCGATGATAAAATATTATCCTTAAGAGATTTAGAATATATGGAACCCTTCTCCCCATCTATTAGATAATCTTCTTAAGGGATTTACTAGATGTGGCAAGCTTCCTTCCCTTGCCTCTTGTTTAAGCCTTTGCCATAGTGTGGTAAAATAATTTTATAATAAATTACATCAAATAACTTCAAGTAATCTAGAATTTTTATTGTAACTTACCATGGTCCAAATCTCACCTAACAAGAAAAAATATCCAAGAAATTGGTTTTAAGTAGAAAAACTAGTTTTGTTATAAGTTCTTCAATTCTACTATAAATTACTAAATATTATAGGTATATAAGTTTTAATATGTAATTGATCAACTCTATAAAAAAAATAAAAATCATTGTTTTGGAGCCATAGAAGCAAATTTGGTGGAAACCATAATTTTATAATAATTCCTTCAAATTTTCTTCCTATGACCTCAAATCTAGACAATAGTTGGTATAGGATATCCTTAATTAACCCACCAAATTTTTTTATTTTTTATTTTCCAAATTGAGAAAGATATGTGTTTTAGAATTCAATCTCTTGAATTGGGAAAACTACTTTGTTTCTTTTCTTTTGAATTCCAAGGCCATACTTTGATACCACTTGTAATGAAATTATAAAATATTTTAATGCGCATATATTACAACCAAGTATTTGTCGACATAGCAACAATCCTTATTTAGATGAGCACCTTCTTTTATAAATGACACACTTTTATTAGATGGTCATGATATTTTATATAAAACAAAAAAATTGATTATCACTTATTAATGGATATATTTATGTCTTTATTCATGACATTCAAAATTTCTCATTGTTCATGTAAGGGTCCATCTTGACAAATATTTGATCATTTGTTGATTTACATGCAGAATAATTATTAACAATATGGACAATGAGATTTTCCAACTTAGAACTTATCTCTAGTAGGGTTTGTGTCTTCTCTACTATTTTTTTTTCTCTTTATGAAAAACATCTTTGATGCTAAAGCCTTTAACCACAATTACAGTACCAACATAAAGACACCAGATTATAAATATGTTGCATGGTTAAATTCAATAACCACAAGTACTATACCAACAATAAGACACCAAATTATAAATATGTTGCATGGTTAAATCTTACAACCACAAGTTCTATACCGACAATAAGACGATGCCCAACTAGTGATCCCTCTCTCCTCTATTAACTTTAAAACTGAAATCAGATCTGAGAGTACATCTAGATTCAAAATAAAAAGTAACAATTGATGTTGGGTAGGTATGCAATGGTTGAAATAAAACCTCATAGATGCGGTTGAAATATACATAAGACAATTAAATACTAGGTTTAATCAATTGTAGGTATCAAAGAAATAAAACAAATGGAAAATGGACAATATCCAACTATGCACTGTGTACCAAGGTACCAGGTTGCATATAGAAAATTGCCAACAATATAACATATAATAATGATATTTTAATATGACATTCATTTGTTTGTTGAAGAATTCATCTTGACAGATGTTTGATCATTTGCTGATTTATAAATAGAATAATTATTAACAATATAAATATGTTGTGTAACTAACTCTTATAATTACAAATACTATATCAACAATATAACACGACGAAACCATTAAGATAGGGCCGAACCATTAAGACAATGGCCCAACCATTGACCCCTCTCTCCTATATTAACTTTAAAACTGAAATCAGGTCCGAGGGTACATCTGGGTTCAAACCAAAACAAAAATAATTGATGCTGAGGTCAGGTATGCAGTGATCAAAATAAAATCTCAATAGTTTCTGAGGTCAGGATTGCATTGAGATTGAGTGGCAAAACATAGAAGAAAAAGGCATTCGATCAACTTCTTGAATGCGGTTGAAATAAACTTAAGACAATTGAAAACTAGGTAGATATCAAGTAAATAAAACAAACGGAAAATGGACAATATCGAACTATACATTGTGTACCAGGTACCAAGTTGTGTACAGGAGTTCACCGACGATATAGCAGAAGACAATTGTGTACAAGGTTAGGAGCTCCATGTTCTTATAGTATAAATTATTCTTCTTCCTCTTTTGTACGTTCGATACTATTAAAATGAGGTTGCAGAGCTCACATGCGAAGATGCTAAGTGATGGAATGCCTTGGTACAATTAAAATGAAATGCACTCCCTGCAGAAGAGAGACAAAAGAAAAAAAATCTCAATGCAACCACAAAAATCTCACTATCTTTCATTTTTTCTCAATCCAACCACAAAAATCTCAGTATTTTTCATTCGTTCATTAGATATCCAGCAATCACAGTTTGACAGACTCTACCCACAATGTTTCACCATGGGAGTGATTCTATTCAAGGCTTTGAAGACAAGGAATATAAACAAAGAATCAAATGTAATATAAGAAACCTTACTTCATTTACCATTCCTCTCCCATCGAACGGAAATAGAGTGCACTCTTAAACTTTAACTACTCCAAAAATATTCACTATCGTTCATTGATTAGATATCCTGCAATCCCAGTTACAGATTTTACCCACCATTTTGATTATTGTATGATTATAATTTTTTTGTAAGGCTTTATTTTGATGATTATATGGTTAGTTTTTTTAGAGATACACTCAACTACTTTTTAACACCAAATCAAATGAAAGAGAAGATTATAAGCAAACCAGAAAAAATTATAAGGATAGGACGATTTGAGTGACAAAGCTGAGTGAACAGATTTTTTATAGCATCCAATCACATGAAAGGGGAGATTATAAGAAAATCAGGAAAAAATATAAGTACGGTCAAGTCTATGATGATTCTTTAGCCTTAGATCGATTTGAGGGACAAAGTTGGGTGAACAGCTGTTAATTGCCAACTTTAATGGTTGATTTTGTTTTCTGGAAAGTGGCACTATTTGGAATATTCTATGTTAACTTATATTTATATAACTAAAATATTACCTCTAGCATTAATTTATTATATATTGTTTCATTTAAGTTAAAAATAATTGTTTTTAGTATCGTAATGATTAAATTAGAATACTCATGTCAATTTATGTTTATTTTTTTATCTCATATTTAATGAAACAATACAATATAATTATATATTGATAAGTGACATACTGTTATGTTAAAATTGTCTCATTTCCTAATTCTTATCCATTTCCATTTATTCTCACTGTAGACACCTAAAAATGACCTAGGCCTGCAAGCTTCATTTTTACAACTTTCGTCATAGCATAATTATGACATTTAATTATGTCAGTTCACATTCAACTATTAATTAAATAATTCATTATTTAATTAGTTCATATCTTTTTTATTCTTCATGATTATTAAATAAATAAATTTTATTTATTTATTAAATACATCATTAATTGTCTAAGTTTTCCTCTAATTAAATAAATTTCTAAATTTGTTTAATTACCTTTCTTTATTTATTTCTTCTTGATTATTAAATAAATAAATCTTATTTATTTATTTAATGTCACTAACTGTCATAATTAAATGAATTGATTAATTTATTTAATTAATTAATCTTATCTTCTAAATTAAATAATTATCTTTAATTATTTAATTGTCAAAATTAATATTCATCTCATTTTAAATAAATGAAATTATTTAAAATGTCGTCACAATCTTAACTGACACTTCATTTTGAGTAAATAATCTAAAAAAGATTATTTATTGTCTCACAAAATCCATATTTTGAGTTGATTTAATTCAAATTGGTAGCTTTCTTCCAAAAATCAAATAAAGCAAGCAGGTTCTTGATTTTATCAAATTTGCTTTTCAGTCCATCTTTTATGAATCTCACAAAGCAGACTATCTATATCTTTTCAATTTTGAAAATCTTTATTTTCAAAATTAATTATCTCATCTTTTATCCACCACTAATTTGATTTTCTTCTATAAGATCTTGACCACTCACTTAAGGATTTTTCCCTAACCCTGATTAGGGATTATCAAGTAAAATCTCGTCCTTTGATTTTAGGTTTCTGTCAAGAGTCGATCTCGTCCGTCCACTCAAAATTGTGTTTTCTATAAAAGACAATTTTGTTCATAATTTCAGGACCACTTCATTTTAATATAGGCATTATAGTCATTTAGCATTCATAGTTATTATTGTCATTTATCATATTGTCATAGGCATAGAAATTTAAGATTCAAATCCTTCAAAGCTTGTTTAGGACAATGGCATAGTCAAATTGCTCACACACTCGATCTGAGGGCAACACAAATCAACAAGTTAGAAGGTGTAATGGAGATCAACCATGGAGGTTGAAGACACTGGGTGAGATTGTTCTATTTTCTGGGTTTTCATTTATTTTCCTTTGCACTTCATTACTTCTTTGGGTTTATTATTGAGCTTTCAATTCATTGAATCTAATCCTTAGAAATTTACCCGTTGATACATTTGGTGAACCCGATGTGAACACGACTCTGTTATTTTCTATTATTTCTGTACGGTTTTCGTGTCTTTTCTATCATTTTTGTAGGTACAGGTACGGAGTGACGTGGTCTTTTTTTAAAAAAATCGTGACGCATTGAATGCGTTGCGACACATTAGACGACCCAAATGCCGCAATTGCTCTGTCAAGCCGCAATCGTAGTCTGGAAAGCCGCAGTTGAAATACCGAGCCGCATTTGACAAACCAAACGACACATTCGCTCTGTCGTGACGCATTCGCCTGGTAATGTTTTCTTCTCATTTGCATTCATATTTTTGAGGTTTTTCTGTTCTTTCTATTTTTTTTAGCACTCTGGTTTTATTCTCTGCATTTTGCCCAGTAGGGGCTTTCGTGTTACTAATCATGTTTTGCAGTGTGTGGCGGTTACATTTCGTGGGTCCAAGACTGGTGGATAAAACTGCTAACTTGTGGTTTTGCAGCTACGCTTGTCAAAGACTCATTTCTCAAACATGTTTGTGATTTCTAGTGTAAAAAACACTTCATTTGGTGCTTTTAAAATGGATGCATGTTTGATTTTGTTTGATTGTGCTTGAAGGTGGTAGGTGATTATGCTCTCACCTTGTGAAAACTAGGTGATCAGAAAACTAGACCCATCTTATTTTGTGTCACCCTCACGATTTGGTAATCGAAGTATCCTCTCCCCTTGCGCACTTGTGTGATCCTGGGTGTAAGAGAAATGGTTACTAACTCTAGAGCTTGGGCCTATTCTGGTGGAAAAGAGTACTCACCCCAGGACGACTCAGATCGGTAGCACCTTGACACCAAGGGACTTCCAGCCGGTATATAAAAGTGGGTTCTTGGGGAAAGCCCAAGAATCACGAGTGTGGTTCTGACGAGATGGATCTGAGAGGGGACTCTCACCGCATGGATCATGCCCCATGAGCGGAATGCCCATATTAAACACCTCTTGTCTTAGTATCCAACCGTTCTATTGGCCGTTGCTTGATATAGTGCAGGGTACAGTATCATGTCTGAAGACACTCACTACCAATCCCCTTGAGTAGAGATAGCAATTCTTGGGATGTCATTACCTAAAGAATCTAAATTTGGTGTGCTCGAATGATGTTAATGAGCCGTGGAGGGGAGCCAATTCCATCAAAATTCTAAGCTATCCACTCTCGAGAAGGAAAGGTGTTTATCACCAATCCAGGGTATATCAATGGGCTATATCAAGTATACAAACCCTTGGCCTATTGGCCTTTTAGGATTGTACTTGTCTTATGTGCGATTTCTTACATTCAAAACATTGTGTTTGTCAAGTGCTTTCTAGTTTCATCACAGTTCTAAAAAAAACATTCAACACCAAACAGATCAAACTTGCCATCAAAATGAAAAGAAAAACAATTTTAAACAAAACTGTGTCGCATCTGTTGAACCGCAATTGATTTTTTGCACCGCAATTGCTTTGTTAAACTGCATTTGACATTTAAAACACCACATTTGTTTGCGTCGCGACACATCTGAACACTACAGATCCGCATTTGCAAAATTGAGTCGCATTTGACAGTCCAAAAGCCGCAATCGCAAAAACAAACCGCATTTGACAAACTGTGACGCATTCGCAGCTTCAAACGACGCATTCACCTATAACGAATCAAACCCTAAAATAGATCCAAATCTGAGTCCACACTTTGTCAATATTTTGTCAAACACAGTTTCCAAAGGAATCTTGTCAGAAACAAATTCTAAAATTTCTCAAAAATTTGTCCATTAGTTTGCATTCTTTACCATAGGTTTCACCATTCATTATTTTTTTTAGGTGCATACATTTGACATTAGTTTGTCCCTAGGCTTCAAATCATTGCATACTTTGGATTAGATAAATCTCAACACCAATTCACAAATGTCATTATTTTCGAAACTAGGTTATCTTGGACTTCATCATCATTATCCTTTTTCAGTCATTGTCCCTTTTTGTGAGATTTTTTCCAACTCAAAAGTCTAGTTAGGAAAACTCACTAGTCATATTGGCCTTATCGTCTTGTTATTTTCAGCAAAGTCCTTTAGTAACCGAAATCGAAAACAAAAAGTCAGTTTAGAAGTGCTTAGATATCCTGGTCTTAAATTGCATTATAGGTTTTGACATTGCATATTTTATTCCCAAAAATCCAAAAAATATTACACATTTTAGTCGTCATTTTGAACTTAGACTTCACATAGTGTCATCCTTGCATTTAGTTGTCATCTCCATTTTGAGCAATATCATTTTATGGTGGAAACTAGACTCCAAAAACAAAAGAGACAAATGGAAAACTTTCGACAAGACCCCACATCCACTGTCAACAATCCCACATACGATCCAAACTGGACTTTTGACGATCCATTTGCCAACACAAAGGACCAACCTCTCACAACAACACTCCCCTCATCAAACAGTCCATTTGAACCATTCTTACGTAAGGATGAATATGGTCAAATACTTGAGGAAAACTTAGAGGTAGCGGCACAAGACCCAGAGGCCTCTCAATTCGTTGAAACAATGGTCCTTTATGACAGAGACAGATACTTGGCTATACTCTTGAGTCAAGGAGCCAAATTACCTAAAGGATTCGACATCGACACATTGAGATCAACATCTCCAGACCCTAATGTCAACAACATACACAATATATCAAATAGTGGTCAACCCCCAAACACTACGAACAATACTTTCTTTGACACTACAACGACAGTGCATGCTACTCCCAATGTCCCAAACACCTCCAACTCAATAAACGCAACATCCATTGGAGGATCACAATCATCCACAATGCCCACAACATCCATGACACTATCACAATCGGTTGGAACCACCTTGGCTCCTCAACAATGTGGGCGAGTTACTTCAATCCTCTCTTTACCACTATGGTAAATGCCATGGGGGCATCATCAAGTCACACTAATTCCCCCTTGACAACCACATCCAATACCATGAGTACACCTTCGACACATCCACTCATCGGTATATCACACAACCCTTTAGGAGAGGAAAACGACATGTATTCATTCAAGGACAACAACAAAATGTGAACACGTCAACACTATCAAATACCATCAAACCCCAAGGGCACAATACGAACATTCCCCTTGCACAAAATCAACAATTTGGACAAGTTAGTCAACAAACACAACCCATGACATCATTCACAAATCAAAATGTTCATGGTCACCATATTCCCCAAATATCAACACAAATGGCTGGGGGACATATTCCAACCTACTCATCCCACATTCATACTCACCAACATACACCCAACCCTAACTTTCAGTACCAACAACACACCAATCCACACACATCATACATGTCACAACAATCCATATCGCCACAATTCACCAATATTCATGCACAACAAACAGGGACCTATGGTGTACCAGGCAACCCAACACACGGGACCACAAATGATCCTATTATGGATGCCTTACAAACAAGATTGATGGGTTTAGAGAAAACTATCCAAAACATATACGTATCAGGCAAGAAATAAAAATATCATATGATCTAAACGTATACCCATTCGACATGAGCTTATACATGCCTCCATTTCCTCCGGGATATGTGTCACCCAACTTCACAAAATATAGAGGCAAGACAAACCCCATTGAACATGTTCACGAGTTTGCAACTAATTGTATGGACATCGCTTATGAACAAACATACTTGATGAGACTTTTCTCTAAAAGTCTGGCGGGTCCTGCCCTTAAATGGTTTTCCAATCAAAAGGATATCCAAACATGGGATGAGCTTAAACAAAAATTCATAAAAAATTACACGTACAACATTGACATGGATACCTCTATCACTAGCTTGTGCAATCTCATGCAAGAGGATGCTGGTGAGACTTTCATCCCATTCTTTCAAAAGTGGAGAAGTCTAGCTAGTCGATGTCATATTGATATACCCGAAAGGGAGAAGGTTGACATGTTCGTGTAAACACTCCTTGGGCCCCTAAAATATGCATTACAAGTACATTGTTGCACAAACTTCATAGACTTAGTTGAAAAAGGGGTCCAGATTGAGAAAACCCTTATCACAAAGGGAGAACTAAGGTACGGTCCCAAAAACACAAATGTCAATCCACCCGCCGACAAAAACAAATATTGGGTTAAAAATAAACACGTTATAAATGACGGCGTTGTAGATGCCAAGGCTACAAACATTGTGGGTCCTGTACTGGCCCTAAAAGGGGTTCAACAACAAAACAAACCGACAACGACATTGACACCTCCTCCCAATGTCCCTTCAAACAACCAAAGTGGTCAAAAAAATTAGGGACAATACCGTCAAATGAGACAATTTCCTAAAGGTCACACATACACTTCTTTGGGTGAACCCATTGAGGAAGTCCTCAAGAAATGCATCCAGACTGGCGTCATCACACTTCAGGAACCAAAACCATATGACCCAGGACAATTGAAAACAGCATGGTGGG
Source organism: Sequoia sempervirens (assembly GCA_007258455.2). Classification (NCBI taxonomy): domain Eukaryota; kingdom Viridiplantae; phylum Streptophyta; class Pinopsida; order Cupressales; family Cupressaceae; genus Sequoia; species Sequoia sempervirens. Next base: position 158,657,730 of record VDFB02026320.1, read on the forward strand.
ACGATAATGCATTTTGCGATTATCATCGTACAAAAGGACATAAAACCTCTAACTGTCGAGAATTGAAAAATATAGTACAAGATCTTATCGAAAGTCGTATCACTGAAGTAGGTGGATCTCAATTTGACTCCAATTCAGATCATACTATCCATAAGAACCCACTGCAGGACCATGGTTCTCATAATGCTTCCACCTCAGGTCTACAGACAAACAATAATCAAGCTAACTTCGCCCAAGCCAAGTACGATTATTCTAGTGGACCAATTATAAATAATGTATGAATTGATGACGAATACATCAACACCATTACGATCAAGAGAGCACCTCAGTGTAATGCTACTACTTGAAGTGGCAAGGTCACCATAGTTGGTCCGTCTCCTGCTAGGCAACCTAAAATTACCATACCTGGCCCATCTGCTAAACAAACAAAACCCACCCCGACCACAAAGCAGGGACAACCCAAAAGTTAGTTCAACCTTATTGACCAGCTAGAAAAGGCTCCCACGCAAATCTCTATACTTGAGCTACCTCGTATCTCTCCCGCACACAAGGATATACTAGATAAAACCCTACAAGAGTCGTCGGTCCCCAAGGACATTGATGTCAATTAGTTTGAGACCATGGTGGGATACCTCACTATGCCTCACCATGTCACCTTCTTGGATCAAGACTATTCATCACCTAAAACCAACCACAATGATGCCTTGCATATAGAAACATTTGTCCACAAACACAAAGTCAGATGGGTGTTAGTAGATGGCGGACCAGGATTGAACATATGCTCCCTCAAATTGGTTAAGGCTCTAGGATTCTCCGATGCATGCGTAGACCCAACAAAGAGTATAGTGATCAAAGCATATGATGACGAAGAATTCCCTTCACATGGCGTTATCTCGCTCCCTATCAAAGTGGGACCAATCATTGTAGACACAACCTGCCAGGTCTTGGATTTGGAATTACCATACATCTTGCTCGGTCGTCCATGGATCCATGCCTTAAAAGCCGTTCCATCCACATATCACCAATGCCTAAAGTTTCCATTTGACAGCACAAAAATAACCATATATGGAGACCCCGACCCTTTCCAATATTGTACAAACTTAAGAGGTATCTCTAAAAATTGAGTGCTTATTAACCGAGAAGCACCTGGCTCCCCATCATCCAAATACATCGACCCATCCACACTCATGCCATCTTCCACATCCACTCCATCCACGTCTTTCGCCATACCACCACCTTCTACAAACCCTAAGGCTGAATCCACTGCCAAGATCCAGGACCTTGGCTGCGGAGAATTCAAACTACACACAACATACAACATAACAACAATACCCAAGTTGCCAAAGGTCTACGGTAGGCCATGTTTCAAAATGGAACCCCAAATTATTTTTAAGGTTCAACCAAAAACAATTTTCATCAAATGGGGGGACATGAGTAATGAAGACTTTGCTGACATCACATTATGGATCTATAAGGATACTATCACACTAACCCCATTACCAGTTCAAAATAATGGCAAAGGTTATGAAATAATGAAGGCTAAGGGCTATGATGGTACTAGTGGCCTGGGTAGAAATAAAACAGGACGAAGGGAGCCCATTGAACCTTTCAAAATACCAAAGTATCTTGGATTAGGGTTTGGATTGCCCGACTATGATGATCGACGTATCTCTAGACTTTCAATTGATCAAGTACATGCTTCGGACAGTGTCGAGACTACTAGGGAAACCCTCACTGAATCTAACTCCCAAGAGTGGGAATTTGGCTCAGAACGATCCCTAAGTGATTGTTGTCTAGATGATTTGTTTGTCAAAGAAGGGGAACTGACCTTTAACAAAAAATTTGGCAAACATTTAAAATTGATCAGGCACCCGATAGTCAAACTCCCATTACCACCTCCCATGATTTACAAACCCCACTATCTGATTCCTATCAGTCCAACCCATTCGAACTACCTAATGACATTGATAATCATGACTCTAGGTCCTTCACCCCTTATTTTGACAATGAATATGAGACAAGCAAAGGGGAATATTGGATAGAAGCCGATGTGGAGTTGGATGATGATAACCTCATCTACAATATCACTGAATCCATCTGCATGCTTTTTGCATCCTCCCCGCAGTTCACCAACACTGATGATGGCATTTCCCTAGTTTATCCTCAACTAGTCGATTGGGACCAACAAGGCCCGCCAGTCCTGGATATGTTTCAGAATGATGAGGCAATTGCAGAATTTATGGGATTACATGAAGACATACCTAATGGTGACCACAAGGTGGGATTCGCTATTGATCTGGATTGTACGACATACTTCAGTGAGAATGCTCTGTCCTCCAGTCACAAAAGTAAAAATAAAAATAAAATAAAAAATGAAACGTCTCTAGGTGAAAACTGAAAGGCACCTTTTGACGATAAAATAGTAAAAAAAAAAGATGTATCTATGGGTGAAAACCTCTCTGAGGCACCCAAAGATGGAGGACTAGACTTTCTTCCAATGCAACAAGAGAAGTCAGCTATGCTAGTAGAAGATAACATATCAACAGAAGGGGACCCCAAAATGGTTCTCTTTGCTGCATCATTGACTGAAGAAGAGAGACCAGAATTTCATAAATTCTTTGTTGAACGTAAAATAAACTTCGCATGGTCCTAGGCAGACATGGTAGGATTAGACCCAGAACTAGTCCTGCACCATCTGCCACTATTGCCTAATGTCAAACCAGTCAAGCAGAAGTTACGCAAAATGCACCCTCAAGTCGCTCTATTGGTCAAGGCAGAGTTGAAGAAACTTCTAGACGCTGGATTCATTCAGTCGATTGACTATGCAGAATGGATATCTAACTTGGTGCCGGTAACAAAACCAAATGGGTTGATCCGCGTCTGCACAGATTTTAGAGATCTAAATAAGGCATGCCCAAAGGATGACTTTCCTTTACCCAACATTGACATCATAGTTGACCTTACAGTAGGATATGAGATGCTATCCCTCATGGATGGTTTCTCCGGTTATAATCAGATTCACATTTCCCCAGAAGACTAGCACAAAATGGCATTTACTTGCCCATGGGGAACATACTGTTGGAATGTCATGCCCTTCGGTCTCAAAAATGCAAGTGCCACATATCAAAGGGCTATGACTACAATCTTCCATGAAATGATGCATAAAATAATGGAAGATTATGTAGATGACCTATTGGCTAAATCAGCAACCAAGAAAGATCACCTCAGGGTTTTAGACATAATTTTCAAACGACTGCAAGAATACAAACTCTGACTAAATCCTAAGAAATGTGTCTTCGGTGTAACATCAGGTAAACTCTTGGGCTACATAGTTTCTCTAAGAGGCATTGAGGTTGATCCAACAAAAGTCAAAGCCATCATAGACATGCCCCCTCTTAAAGGAATCAGTGAACTCAGAACTCTACAAGGTAGGGTACAATCTATTTGGCGCTTCATAGCCCAATTGGCTGACAAGTGCCACCCATTCCAATACCTATTGCGCAAGGCTATCCCCTTTGTGTGGACAGACAAATGCCAAGAAGCCTTTCAGCAAATCAAAGACTACCTACTATCAACGCCAGTTCTCATGCCTCCCATTCGTGGAAAGCCATTGATCCTATACATCTCGACAACTAGTTCAACATTGGGGGCATTATTAGCACAAAACGACCAAGAAGAAAAATAAAGAGCTATATACTATATTAGTCAGACGTTGGTCGGGTATGAGCTGAACTACACACCAATTGAACGAGCTTGCCTAGTTGTGGTCTTTGCAGCACAAAAACTAAGGAATTACATGCTAAGCCATCAGACGCAGCTGGTAGCAAAGATCGACCCCCTAAAATATTTGTTGAGCAGGGTAGCATTAACAGGACATCTGGAAAAATGGGTCATGATTCTAAGTGAATATGATATTCAGTGTGTGGAAAGAAAGGCAATAAAAGGATAGGTCATTGCAGACCAACTAGAAGACACACCTTTGCAAAGTGATCACCCGCTAGTGGCAGATTTTCTAGATGAGTCGATATTCCATACAAAACCTAAGGCACCTTGGCGACTCTATTTTGACAGATCACACACAAATCATGGTTCAGGGGAAAGAATCTTGTTTATCACCCCTCAAGGAGACTCCATTCTTAAGTCTTTTCGCATTGCATTTCCATGCATGAACAATGTGGTAGAATATGAGGCATTGGTTACAGGTCTAAGAATGGCAATAAAATGGAAAATTAGCACACTACATGTCTATGGGGATTCTTAGCTTGTCATGAACTAGGTTAATGATGACTATGACACAAAAGATGAGAAGTTGATACCCTATAAGCAAATGGTTGACAGTTTCCAAACGTACTTTCATATGGTAACTTTTGAACAAGTTCCAAGAACACAGAACAAAGCAACGGATGCAATGGCTACAATAGGCTCTCTCCTTGACATCCAAAGCAATCTACCATAGTTGGAGTATCTCATAGAACAATTGTTGGTTCCTGCTTATGACATTCCAGAATCAGAAATGGTCTGCGAAATTGTTGGGTCCAACTCTCCCTGGTATCAAGACATTCACGACTACCTTAAGTCCCAAACCCTTCCACCCAACCTATCCAATAACCAGAGGAAGTCCTTCATCTGAAAAGCTGTGAGATATGCCATCGCCAGTGACATCCTTTACCGCCGTAGCTTTGAAAATACCCTCCTTAGATGTCTCGACACTAACGAAGCGGGTACAACCTTACGCGAAGTACATGACGGTATATGCAGATCTCATTCGAGTGGTCCTACTCTAGCTAAGAAGATAATGAGACTTGGGTACTATTGGCCGACCATTGAAAAGGATGCATTAGAATATGTCAAGACTTGTCACAAATGTCAAATTCATAGTGATTTGATCCACGCTTCCGCACAGGAACTTCAGCCGATCACCTCTCCTTAGCCCTTCGCTCAATGGGGACTCGACCTCGTGGGTAAGATCCATCCAACCTCGTCCAATGGCCATAAATTCATTATCACCACCACTGAGTATCTTACGAAGTGGATTGAAGCCATCCCATTGACATATATTACCGACAAACAAATATCCAAGTTCATCCTTAACTACATTATTTTCCAGTATGGTCTTCCGCATTCCATCATCACTAACAACGGACATCCATTTAAAAACCAAGATGTTCATGAGCTATGTGAGCGATTCCATATCCAACACCATTTTTCATCTCCATATTACCCACAAGGAAATGGTCAAGCTGAGGCATCGAATAAAACCATTGTTAAAATCCTCAAAAAGATGGTCAATGATGCTAGCCGTGATTGGCACATACAACTCAATCCTGCTTTGTGGGCTTACCGCACTAGTATTCATACGCCTATAGGAGCCACTCCATTTTCCCTGGTCTATGGTGCTGAGGCAATCTTGCCCATTGAGGTTGAAACTCCTTCGTTATGAGTCTCCCTGAAGGGTTTGACAGATGAAGAGGAGTATAGACAATCGCGCCTGCATGAGCTAGAAATGCTGGAAGAAAGAAGACAAAATTCCTTGAACCACCTACAAGCGTATCAGAACTGTCTCTGTCGTAGTTATAATAAGAGGGTCATGGTCAAGAAATTTGACATTGGTGACTTAGTCCTAATGCAGAACCCTAAAAACCAAGCTGATAGAGAAAAGCCAGGAAAGTTTGAACTAAAATAGTTAGGTCCTTATGTCATTATCTCCTCTTTTGGTTTTGGAGCCTATCAACTAGCAACTCTAGATGGAGAACAATTGATAGAGCCCATCAATAGCCTACATCTCTGGAAGTTCTACGCATAGCATTAGGAGATCGAGTTGAAAATCGTAAAGTACAAAAAATGGAAAAAGATAAAAAAATTGTTTCCTTGATGAAAACCTGGCAAACAGGCATCTCGGCAACAACAAAAAAAAAGAAAAAAGAAAAATGACAAAATAGTAAAAAGAAAAATTTCGTCCAATAGTGAAAACCTGGCAAACAGGCACTTTGGATAGGTACCATGGTGAAAACCTGGAAAACAGGCGCCATGCGTAATTGATCATTGCTCTGCCATCTACTTTCACTTTGTCTGCCTTCGCTTATGATGGAGGACGTCTCACACCATTATCACACCAGCTGACATGACATTATACCCTTCCTTTCATGGTTGATAAACGATTGACATCAAGTCTTGATGACTGTCCATCTGGTAAACCAGCAGTATCCTATCCATATTCCTTAAAATTGGCTAGGTTTTGGACCTGACTGGGGGAAAAATTTGTATCATATAACTACAGTGGATGTCACATACGGCTTCAGAAAACATTGGCAAAAAGACCTAAAAAAAGACAAAAACATTGGCAAAAAGACTTGAAAAAAAAACAAAAACATTGGCAAAAAGACCTAAAAAGAGACAAAAACATTGGCAAAAAGTCCTAAAAAAAAGACAAAAACATTGAAAAAAGTTTTGAAGAAAAGAAAAAAACATCATAAAAGTCCTGAAGAAGAAAAGACAAAAACATCATAAAATGTCCTAAAGAAAGACCTAAAAATTAAAAAAATGTCCTGAAGAAAACCACAAAGAAAACATCAGACTGCTCAAAGAAGGCAAACACAGGGTCATCTCTTGTCAAAGTCAGTCATCTCAATCAATCTTTATCATTTGTATGAACTACATTGTCTCTGCGCATTTTCTATGTAGGCAAGACTCAGTTTCGAGTCCCCGAGACATTAGGTCAGTCCTTTTAGGTTTGTCAAAATGAAATCATGGCACAATCTTTGGTCATCAATACAAAGTCATTGGTCATGTCGAACTACGAGGTCTCTGAGTGTATGACGTAGGCAAGGCCATCTGTTGATGAGCCCCCGAGGCCACACTAGGTTAGTCCATTAGGGTTCATGACATCACACTAGCACACACTTCAAAAATTCTTCAAGACAACACAAATCTTTCCCAAATGAACAAAAATCATAAAGAAAATTATGGCAATCCTTATCGCAACATGAAAATCTCATCGGCACATATCATCATGACAAAAGCAACATCTGGTCAGCACGAGTCAAACTCTGTCAAAACAAGTCAAATCCTCGTAACCTGTCAAACTGACAAGCCCTAGTTATTCTTCAGATGTGTCCTTCTGAATGATAACCTCTGTCATTTATGCCTTAGGATGTGTCTTTCCTAGGCATCGTCATTGTCATTCGACATTGTGAGTGATCCTTTTGACATCTAAAGATCACTCTTCGCAGCATCAGTATTCTTCAGATGTGTCCTTCTGAAGAACCAACTCTGTCATCTATGCCTTAGGATGTGTCCTTCCTAGGCATCTTCATCATTTTGAGGGACCCCTTCCAACTATTAGGGATCAAAATCCTCTCGACATCGGCATTATCCAAGATGTGTCCTTCCTGAATTCACCAATTCTCGACATTTTTCCTCTAAACATTATCAAAACTTTAAACATTTCAGCATCTCGACATTATCAAACATGGCATCTTGACATCAGAACAATGGATATCTAGACGCACTTGGCAAACATTTGACACTTATCTTTTGGCTTTTTATCATGATATTAGTTTTTCAGCGAGATCCCACTACTAGGATTTAGAGAAGCAACAACGTATCATGACGATTGACACACATGACTACTAGTTTTTCAGCAAGGTCCTAATTCTGGGATTTAGAAAAACAACGGCGTATCATGATAAGGGCTCTATTTTGTTATATTTTTGGAAATCATGTCGCTAGTTTCTCAAGGATGTCCTAGAAACATGATTTAGAGAAGCAACGATGCTTCATGATTTGTACGTCTTTTTCTACTTGTGGTTGATTATGACAAAAAGATTGGGGCAATCACGCTCTGAGTATGAGTCATGATCATCCTTGTCTATGATTGCTGGTCTTATGTAATGGTACGACCTTGCACACCTTGATCTATGTCATATCATGGTGTTTGTGGGCCATTACAATAGTCTGCCCAATGATGATTAAGAGCAATAATATAAAAGTCCTACAGTAAACCTTTGAAGGATTTGGTCTAGGAACTAACATGCATCTCCATCAGTTTGGTCCTCTTCTCTCATCGGTTTGGTTGTCTTCTATCATCGGTCTGGTCCTCCTCTTTCGTTCATCTCTTGATGATATCCTATGACATTCAAAAACATAAGTGCATACATGATCATATAAACATTGCATTAGGTCCATACATACATCATCCATAGCATTTACATAATCACAAAAAGTGCATTAACATAATCATCAACATTGCACCCATTTCATAAATACATTAGGCATATTTTTATCATCATCATCTCATATAAGTAAGCACTACATTATCATGGCATCATAATCATAAGTACACATCATAGGACATACATGGCATCATAAATTAAGTATCATACATAGGACATCACATCATATGCATAAATCAAAGAACATCACATAATACACATGTAGGCTGCATCAAAACTACATCATCATATAAATACCATCTCAAAAATGTACAATGTCACAGGATAGAGTCAACAGATATCCCAAAAATGGAGCTCGCAAGCTCAATAGTATACATAATGTGTCATAAAAACAAGCATGCCCCTAGGGTAGACTCTCATCATCCCCTTGTGGTGAAGAGTGTGGAGGAGGAAGTTGTCACTGGTACTGAAATCATAGGTGAACCTATAGCAACCTCTGTCTGTGCTACCGGTGGAACTGAGAATGAAGGTGTCATCTCCACGGTAACAAACATCTATGATGTCACTGCTACCTGAGTCTGAGAAGTAGATGGATCAACAACTGGTGGCTATCCTTGTACTGACCTCTGTAATGAACCAGTCGACCCATGACTATGGCTCGAATGGTGACTTGGGGTGTGCCGGCGTGAGTGATGTGACCTATGCCTTGATGTGTGCCTTATCGAGGTAGACCCTTCGACGCTGGTATGACTCCTGCTGCCACTGGCACTACCTGATCTATGGCCACTGCCTGTCCTCATTTATGACCGTGACAAGGTAGGATCTCGTCTCTCAGGTGGCACTTCCTACTCATACATGTCCTGTACTGCCCCAATCTCATGCTCACCCTGGCCAACTCGCGAGCCATATCCCCTACAGGCCCTTCACATAACTCTGCAAACTGTGTGCACCACTGAGCCGAGTCCTGCTGGCAGATCACTACCTAATCTCACTCTACCCGGGCTACCTCCAGCTCTGACTACAATGATCTGACCTGGGCCATGCTCTCATCTAGTCTCCACTGTAGGTTAGCCACCCTCTGATCTGTCATGGCATCCTGGGGCAATCCTGAGGAGGACGGTATCTCCTCCTCTCCCTCCACCATCTGCCATCTGAGGAGTTTCTCGGCCTCATCCATAGCATCGTCCTCATCATCATCATCATCATCGCCCACATCCTCTGCCATGGCCACATCCTCTGCCACAACCACATCCTCCTCCTACCTCTCCACCTCCACCTCCACATCCTCATCCTGCCTCCCCACCTCCACCTCCACGTCCTCATCCTCTCTCCCCACCTCCACCTCGTCCTCCTATCTCTCCTCACCCTCTCCCTCCTGTTGGGGCTGCTCCTCTCTCTCCCCCTCCTTGCCAACCTCAGGGATAGCATCTAGTGCTACCCTCACCACGCGTGGGCGCACCCTTCAGACCTGTCTTTGCCCATCCTGCCATCACCTCCAGTCGTCTCCGCCATCATCCCCACCCTTGCCTCCATCTCCACCATCATCCCCACCCCTGCCTCCATCTCCACCGCGACCTCCATCCATGCCTCTGTCTCTCCCCCTGCCTCCGTCTCTGCCCCTGCCACCTCTCCTAGCCCTTGGCACACGAGGTATAACTGATCGTCTGTCCACTGGTGCTGGCCCATCTAGATCTGTCAATGGCACTGGCTTGTATGTCTACCACTATAAGTCATAATCAGCTGTCATCTCGGGATCAGTTGCTCCTCCCCTCCATCCCCATGCCTGGGCTCCTAGCCCGTTAATCTGCTGCTCTGCAAAGGCCACTAGAATGGCTAGTCCCCAAACATACTCTCTAGAAGACTGGGCATATTCGGTTGTCCCTGCAGGTACACCCTGTTGCTCTCCGAACTGCCTCAAAACATGCTGTGGTAAATACATCTCAATAATCAGTGATGTTTGCACTGTCTTGCCAATCAAATATATGTATTGCTTGCATAGACTCAAGTGGTCTACCTCATCATCCCACTGTGCGCAGTCTCTGTACGGTCTCCAGATGAAAGACACCATCCTGTCAATCCTATGTCGCCACCAGCCTGTCTCGCCCATCCGAGTCTGCTGTAAAGCACCTGCATAGTAATAAGCATAGGGAATACTATCGGCCAACTGTGGTCTATCAATCGGTGGACGAAATATAGATATGTGCTCCCAGGCCCATGTCATCATCAAAATAGTCCCACATGAGATACTCTCTCCTCTCCTATAGGAAATATCATGCAGATGATGGTAGAGTGTCCCCAGTAAGCAAGGACCCCAAGCAAACACTGTCCTATCACACCTCATGCCAACCAGGACGTCTCCTGAACCAATAGAAAATCCATGTCCCTGATGGTCGGGAATCAAGATCCCCCTAATCAGAGTCGCAAGGAATGCATCAAAGCAACCATAGTGCTCTGCCATGAACTCCCATCTAATCTCATAACCCTAGATGCCCAATCCTACACCCTAATCTCGGTAGTACACTCTAAAGGTCTACTCGCCATGACGAGGGTCGTAGACGATCCGCTCCCTTTAGATCGGCACTCGCAGAATCCGGTACGCGTCCTCCAGAGTAATGGTAGCCTCACTTGTCGGCAGGTGGAACGAACAAGTCTTCGAATGCCAATGCTCACACAACGTAGTCAGTAATCCCTTGTTCACCTGAATGGCAAGCATGTAAGCAACATAGAATAATCCCAGCCGCATCAATCGTCACCGCTCTCATGGGCTTAACTGGTTGGAAAACTAAAATGTGGTCAGTCTGCTCTCTCGTGTGTAGATAGGGGCACACTGCCTCTACAAAAAGACAAAAAATATATCAGTACTTTCTAGACAACTGTCAGCATCATCAAAAGCATTAAGGGTTTCACAAGTATCACAATTGGTCTCAATAAAAGGGAAAAACCAAATGCGTCGTGTTATAGCAGTTGCGTCGGAAAGATTCGAATGCGCCTCTAAAATCCTCAAATGCATCACAACATGATAGTTGCGTCGCTTGGTTGCCCAAATGTGTTGCATTATGGAAATTGTGTCACGAATTCTGGCTATTGCGACACAAAATGCGAATGTGTCGCTCAAAGGTGCAATTGCGGCACAAAGTGACAATTGCGGCATTCTAACTCTCATATGTGACTCGATTAGGTGAATGCGTCGCAATGCCTCACCCACCCTATTATTGACTAGTCATTTATGTCGCGACGCATTATATGTGTCGAACGTGTAGATGATTGTGACTTACGTGAACGCAGTTGCGTCATGGCGCAGTTGTTGTTTGCCCTAGAAACCTACAATTGACATGCAAAACGAGAAAATTACAAAGTGGGACAGGGGTACATACCGCTGGGTCTGAGCCCTCTAGCTGCCTGAATGCCCGTGCGATCTCCCCATGATGCTCTGTCACTGGAATCACCATCGTCGCTGCGCTCCTTTTCACTCTGAACTCTCAAAATTCGCAAGGTAAATAGTGAAAATGAATTGACTTTTACCCCTTTATCAACCTATTTATAAGGTCAAAATGACATTTCTAAATTTGGTTATTACTGGAGACTCATTTGACCAGATTTGACCGCTTCGTAGGCTATCTTAAACATGTTTGAATCCAAAACTGACTGCGCCGTTGTTTTTCTGGTCATTAAATTCACTTATCGGGACCCTTTCCAAATTTTTCTGCCGCCAACTCAAAATTTGAAAAATTTCCCAAGGGGGCATTGATACCCTTTACATTCACTTGGGCATGGCTTTGACTTATTTTCTTTGTCACAACACGACAAGCGACATTATGACAAAGAGGGGCAAATGTAGACATCTAAAAATGACCTAGGCATGCAAGCTTCATTTTTACAACTTTCGTCCTAGCATAATTATGGCATTTAATTATGTCCGTTCACATTCAACTATTAATTAAATAATTCATAATTATTTAATTAATTCATATCTCTTTTATTCTTCGTGATTATTAAATAAATAAATTTTATTTATTTATTAAATACATCATTAATTGTCTAAGTTTTCCTCTAATTAAATAAATTTCTAAATTTGTTTAATTACCTTTCTTCATTTATTTCTTCCTGGTTATTAAATAAATAAATCTTATTTATTTATTTAATGTCACTAACTGTCATAATTAAATGAATTGATTAATTTATTTAATTAATTAATCTTATCTTCTAAATTAAATAATTATCTTTAATTATTTAATTGTCAAAATTAATATTCATCTCATTTTAAATAAATGAAATTATTTAAAATGTCATCACAATCTTAACTGACACTTCATTTTAAATTAAAAAAGATTATTTATTGTCTCACAAAATCCATATTTTGAGTTGATTTAATTCAAATTGGTAGCTTTCTTCCAAAAATCAAATAAAGCAAGCAGGTTCTTGATTTTATCAAATTTGCTTTTCAGTCCATCTTTTATGAATCTCACAAAGCAAGCTATCTTTATCTTTTCAATTTTGAAAATCTTTATTTTCAAAATTAATTATCTCCTCTTTTATCCACCACTGATTTGATTTTCTTCTATAAGATCTTGACCACTCACTTAAGGATTTTTCCGTAACCCTGATTAGGGATTATCAAGTGAAATATCGTCCTCTGATTTTAGGTTTCTGTCAAGAGTCGATCTCGTCCATCCACTCAAAATTGTGTTTTCTATAAAAGATAAGTTTGTTCATAATTTCAGGACTTCATTTTAATGTAGGCATTATAGTCATTTAGCATTCATAGTTATTATTGTCATTTATCATATTGTTATAGGCATAGAAATTTAAGATTCAAATCCTTCAAAGCTTGTTTAGGACAATGGCATAGTCAAATTGCTCACACACTTGATCTGAGGGAAACATAAATCAACAAGTTAGAAGGTGTAATGGAGATCAGCCATGGAGGTTGAAGACACTAGGTGAGATTGTTCTATTTTTTGGGTTTTCATTTATTTTCCTTTGCACTTCATTACTTCTTTGGGTTTATTATTGAGCTTTGAATTAATTGAATTTAATCCTTAGAAATTTACCCATTGATACACTCACTAACCCTTATTTCCACACGTTTGGCTGAATCTTATCCTTATTTAGAACTATTATTTTTATATTAGTATTATTATCAAAACATATTTCTAATTGATTGTCCATAAAGGCTCATGCATTAAAGGTCAATTTACTCCACTTGAGGTAGAACATGACCCACTAGGATTCAACAACAAGATTTTGGATTAGTATAGATTCAAAGAAGCTTAGCACATCAAAGGCATCAATTTTTATATTGTGATGAATTGATTTAACACATTTTTCAATGTCATCATTAATTTTAGAGCTAAAGCCTTCTATCTCTTGCATTTAATTTCACAAACATAGTTTCAATTCATTATCATTCCCAACTCATAACTCAATAAAGTTTAGCTTTTTCTTGATTGTTTCCATCTTTTTAATCAACGTACATTTAAATGCTATGAGACTTTTTTCCCGCACATTTTTGGAAAATTTGACATTCCTAAACACCCTTTATTTTTTCCTTAGAATTTGTCCCTCTTTACCATAAGGGTCTTCATATGTGTATTGTCTAATGCTTTATAATTTTTAAAATATTTCTAGGGATATGTTCCTCTTTGATGGTCTTTTTCTATGAACTTGTTTCTCCAAGCTTCCCTACCCTTTCACTCACATTTATTGTTTATTTTTTATATTTTAAAAATATTGAATTCAAATTACTACCATCTAACACACTCAAGTATTGATTATCATCATCATCTCTATTAGTGGAAGAGGGAGTGGAAATATAAGATATAAGTGTTGAATGAACAAGAAAACTGAGAGGGGGGATGAATTAGTTGTAGCAAGTTAAACCTTCAAAAGCCTTCAACTGTAATCAGATCCACATGCATTCATTAAACCCTTATTCTGTTAATGTGATTAAACTTGGAATGCAGATAACAAAAACTAAAATAGAAATACCATACACAAGAGAACACTAGATTTATGTGGAAAATCCAATGAGGGAAGAACCACGATGAGGATTAGCTCATAATATAAATAATCACAAAACCAGTACAAGGGCTCACTGTCAGAATATGACACATTGTCCAAAAAGGCTCACAAATAGGGCTCACTACCACAAAAATAAATACAAGAAGATAAAAGAAGAATGTTACACATAGAAAAATTTCTCAATGCAACAAGGAATCCACCACAATGCTCCAACAATCTCGCATATTTGCTTGAATGATTTCAAATTCCTTCAACTAACTTCCTTTAGGAACCCTAGCACTTGAAATTTGCACTTCTTTGCTCAAATTTGCATCACTCACCTTGATCTCACATCTATCATGCTTTTCACTTCTTCTATACGTTCAACTCACAACAACACCACACTTATTTATATCAACCTCAACCTTAAAAACCTTCTCCAATGTTAGCAACTAGTCAATATACATACAAATTCAAAATAGTTCAACACCTAAACATTCTCATGGTGCATAGGAATGAAGGCGACCTACATAAATCCTTAATTAGGACCCAAATAGATTCCAACACACCTCTACATGCTTTTACACTCCTCGCATATTTTGCTAACACAAGGTCGGCCAATACCCGTGCTAACCACCATAATCATTAAGTACATGCTTCGTTAAATCAATTCAAAACTTCTAAACAACAGAATCACTTGAAAACGATCTAGAATAATCCACTAACTACATGAGATTCATCAAATACTTCATCCAAGCTTGCATCATACAAATAATTTAACTCAGAACAACTAGTAAACCTTATTCATATATTGACAAATGAAACTAACTTTGTATTGCACCAATTCAAGTAATCGCTTGAATACAAAAAGATGCGAACATTATAAGAAAATTCCCAAATCCACACATCCTAAAGCCAAACAACAAAGAAACACATAGCAAATAAATTTCTCCCAGGCCATAGAAAACACTAAAAAATTGGTTCACACACTGGTGAAAATATCTCACTCTGTACAATGATCTAGAAACCCAAATTCTAATTATAGCAACCTCTAACAACCATGAACAACATATTAGATCTACACAGACATAGGATCAATACAGAAGAAATGTGAAGCACAATACTGGAGCACACTATGAACACTTGCACAACACAATTTACTCTATTTATCATTTTTTCTCAAAAGCACTTGGAAAACAAGTAGTAGAGACATCATCTCAGCTCATTAATTCATTCCAACACATCTTCAGATATTGCAACAAAAATATAGCTCCATGTACTCACAACAATTCTTCAATATCTCAACTATACATGCACAACTTGCGTCAACCTGTTTTCCTCTTTTTCACAATTTTCTCAATATCCTCGACATCTTCATCATGTAACAAATTTCTTAACACATAGTTGACATCAATGACAACAACAATTAGTATACTTCCTGTTGACATCAATGACAACAACTTCATATTTACAACAATAAGTGTATTCTCTTCAAGTTTGTAGTTTATATCATGGTGTAAAGGGGTGAGAGGAGGATTAAAATTAGGGTGGTGAATTATAGATTAGTGTAGCTAAATATATAATTAAATTAAATTATACACATGCATACCTTCATTATGCTTCCATATATTACATTGCAAAACATCATATATTCATTATAAATTTTTACATTATACAGAACATAATTTATCAACATATTAGTCTCCTTCATATAGTGATCTTCACATAATTCTCTTAGGTCTACTAAAATATTTCATTATGTTTCCTATTTCATTCTTTTATCTTTTTTTATCTATCCATCTTTCTCTATCTTACTTCCTCTCTTTTCCCATTCACTCTCAAGTATTTTACACATGTAGTATATATATGCATATGATTATATTTAAGGATGTGTAATCTTTTATGCTTCTTCATTTATATGTCCTTCTATAGATGTCACAAGTTAGCTAAAAGTGTTGCATTATCATGTCCTTGCCTTATGGTGACTTTATCCCATTATATCCTATTTTCAATGTCTCTATGCTACCAAATTTTGGCACCCTTGTGGCTTTTCACCATTAGCCTCCATCATCCTACCCTTTTAGAATTTCAACTTAATGAGAGTTGCATGAATTTTTATTGCTAACATCACACCCTAGCTAAATTCATTTCTTGTCTTTAAGACATGTTAGCTCTATCTTGGTAGTCTACTTGTTAGAAATTATATTTAAATATATCATAGTTTAAAAAAAATCTTCTTCTTAAGGTAGAATATTCTTATCAACACCTCTCAAATATATATATATATATAGTCTCATTAGAGAGTGACCTATAATAAAAAATAGAATCTCCATTGATCTTGACTATTGTACATTCTTTATTGGTCATAGATTTTGGTATTTTAATGGAGCCTAGCAACTATTTAGCATTAACTAAGGGACCTATTAAGTGTACTAGTCATAGATTGACTACTTCTCTTAACTATTTGACCTGGGGCCTCAATATTTCTCTTTGTTGTTGCACCTATTGCTATTGGTTGTGGTAATTCCTTATATCCTAAAGCTATCATGTATATATTTTATTGCATCATAGAATGCATAAGCACATATTACCTAATTATTTTATTTTATCAAGCCAAATTTCTAGTACCTTTATAGTTACATGGCCATCCTAGGAAAAGAATGATATAACCAATTAACATTATTATTATTGACATGGTGTTCACCTCCATTTCTAATTTAGTTTGTGAGGTGGTGTACTTATTCCTTAGTTCTTCCAGTTGTCCTTTTTCCTAATCTACTAGATTTTTTTGTCTAATATTTTCTCCTTTTAGGTCTTGGCTTTTGAATCTACTAGAATCCCACATATTACTTTATGCAACTATTGATCAAAGGGTAAAGAATTATTCTTACTTATTTTTAGTAGATTTATATCTATCACACTTAGCAACTTCTACAAGGAATTAGTTATGTCCACATATTGTTTTAATAAACTCTCCTTGGCATTGTTGTGTAATATATGTCCTACCTAAAACTATTGGATAGGGAAGATGCATGTAGCATTTAATAGTGAACCAAAAGTAGAAAGTGTAAATAAAGTTTGTGATAGGGCCACTACAAGTTTCTTAGAAACTCTTTAATTATCTTTTTGACACAAGTGATGGTATTAGTCTTGTTGGTGAGTGTTCTATCATGATTATTTTTCCTTTATCTTTTTTTAGTTCTTCTTCTCTCCTTAGTGTCATTCTCATTATTTTTGTCTAAACTCTTCTCTATTTCCTCTTCTTCTTTTTGTGTAGTGCCATAATAAAAATCCTTAACTAATTCTTCCAGACATTTCTTCCATACCATAATCTAGTTTTTTTTATTACTTTTATAAATTTCATGTTCTATTTTTTCTTTTTCCTCCACAAATTTCATCAAGAGGGTATCTATCAACTAAATTTATCTTAAATCCACATTCTATATTTGGGCTAATTTGGATTTTCTAGCCAAATATATTTGACATTACTTGTTTTAATGATTTTTTATGTATTCTACTTATGTTGCTTCTTCTCTTTTCCTCTTTATTATTGTAACTAATTCCTCAAGGAGTCCCTTAATTATATTAATCATTGAGTGAAGACATCCTACAATATATACTCTAGCAAAGATTCATTAATTTCTAATTTGTTTGGGTTAGAAACCAATTGGTACATTTGTGTTGTATACAATGCCATTCCTTGTTTGAATAATGATTTATATAATAGTTCAGAATCATTGAGATCATATTCCTTATGTGAGGTTTTTTACTTTTTCATGGAAGACACTCCTTTTTTCCTACCATTTTCCTCTTTTTACTTCTTGTTGCAATCAAGGGAACTTGTATAGAATTTTCTTCCTTTTCTTTCGTAAACTATTTGAATTCTATTTTTACCTTACCTTTGATTGTGATTATCCTACATATCATTTTCCCATTTATATTCTCATTTATAGGAGGGCCTCCATTTATTCTCTAATTGGAAAAAATCCCCCCTTCTCCTAATTCACTCTTTTGTAATGGTATGGTTGCTATTTTTCTCCTTGTGGTCAATTAAAGGGATCTTTTCTCAAGCTCCTCCTCTCCTAGTCTCTCATGAGTTTTTGAATCTTTTATTTAAAACTCCAATTCCATCAATTTTTTTTATTTCATATTTCACACTTCTATGTCACTCATTTCTCTTATTTCTAGAGAATCAAATACTTTTATTACTCTTGGTAGTTTTGGATCCTTTAGGAAAACCCATTTATAATGCAATGTATCCTTACCTTTCCCTATTTTTTCTTGATCCTTCTTCATTTTCTTCTTCACATATTCATCACATGTTCCAAAACTTTTTTCTTTTGGATATTTAGGTAGTGCCAATAATTAATTTTTGTTCTCCTTTGATAATTCATCACTCACTTCAAATGGTACTCTTGATGCACATGTTGTAATTGGATCTACTATATATATATAAGTAAAATTAGTATATACCACTAAATTGTGATGCCCTATTATTTTTGCACTATTCTTGAAGATATGTAGTCTTTATTTTAAATTTGTACTTGAAATATTTTTAAAACCCCTAGTAGACTTCCTAGAATGACGTGAATTGTTTGAAATTTTTATGTGTTTATTTATTTGAGATGCTATTGTGCTCTAATTTTTCCATATACATCCCCCATATTAAGTAAAAATCGGGGTAAATAATAAGAGATCTCCATACTTGAATTGATAATTCATTAATTTTATCTACTCCAAGTTCTCTAATAGCCACTCACATAACATATTTTCTAGATCAAACTCATTATTAATAATAATTTTGTAGGTGGTTATAATGAAAATAGTATCATTTGAGTTATCTATATTTGTGTAATAAATTTTGTGCACTATTCCCAAATTTTCACATGCTACATGAAATGGTTTGCAATGTTTTCAACCATCAATTCTCTCCCATTATATTTTATGCCAATCAACTCCATCACCAAATTGGTTTTCATCTTCTCCTTCATTAGTAATTTTCCCTTGTTACATAACCAAATTACCACCTTATTTTATTTTTTGGTTATTTGGTAGAGTTATTCTAGGTACATAAAACCTACATGTATCTTACAGTTTAGTATTAGCCTCATACATGCTAGTTCTTCATAAAATATAGGAAAATATATGCAGTTGTTTAATTTTATTTCCTCCACTCTAATATATTATGGTACATATTGTGCTTCAACTATAGCTCTATAAACATTAAGTAGGAGTCCTTTCACATCTTTAAACTACCATGACATGTTCTAATAAAGTAGGATGGCTAAATTTTATCATATAATTTATATATTACATGTTGGACATTAAAAATATTCCCATTCATGTATGCTTCCATCACCTTTAATGGGAAATTTTGTGTTTGGGTCACATGATATGCTCCATTAATGGAAGTTAGAGAAATCATTCTCTTAGTTGAGGTTTATTATTTTCATCATCAACATTACAGTTTCTTACTCACCTCCACAATCATTCAACACCTTCTTCACCATATTACTCCACTCAACTACCTCTATTAATAATCTATTTCTTAGCACAACCTCAAACCTTAGCTTCCAATTCTTTAACTTTCTCTACATTATCTTCCATATGTAAATCATATTTTCACATAGTGTATTATTTTTAACTCCAACTCATTATTCCCTTTTTATTTTTATATTATCTTAGCTTAGCTTTACTATTTATGTTCTTAGTATGATAGAATTTGAACTTGGAAATTTTCTTGTAATTCATGCGTTTGTTGTGTGAGTCTATAGGTTGGATTTAAATGGAAGAAATTATAGAAGTATGAATCTAATTAGAAAGACCAAGTTCTTTCAAAAAGAAACATGAAATAGAAAATAGTTATTATATTTCATCAAATTTAATGAATACAAAATAATAAATGAATTATAAAATAATAAGGTGCCCTTGCAATATAGAAAAGTATGAAACATAATATTAAACCATTGAAAAAACTAAGATTGTGACAAGTATAATAATCCTATGACATAAAAAAAAGGTAAATAACCTAATCTTTAGTAACTAGGTGTGAATAGTTCCACTATTTAGGTTTAATATACCACATCCAGACCAACAACCTCCTTACATGAAAGTTAGGATAAATGATAAAACATGTAAAGATGCAAGGATGAACCTTGGCTAAAAGTTCATTTTAGATACTTATTTACAAATAAATATCTCACAAAAATAGTAGAGGAAAAATTGGAGGAAAAAACCTCTCTCCAAAAGAGATAGAAAAATGGAAATGTGAATGAAGGAGAACTCAATATGATGCACACAAAAATATACTTCCATCTCCAATATGATATATTTACTCCCATAGGAGAGAAAACATGAGAAAGACTAATAATCCTCCAAAAGATATTCTAAAAAATATAGGGTTATGAATTTGAACATGAAGAGCACCATTGAAGCATAAAGATACAAATAATTTCAAAAAAATAACTATTATAGTGTTGAAAATATAAAAGCTCTTCAAAAATTAGGATGAAGATTAGAAGAAAAAAGACACAATTCAACATGAATAACCCAAATGACACTAACCAAATAATGGAAAAATAATCTAGCAATAAAAAAATATAGATTCTAAAAGTATCAATAATACACATCAAATAAGGATGGAATTTTACATCTATAAATAAAAATGAAAGAGTGTCTATATGATATGTGTTCTACTTCACTGAAATGTATGGGTAATTGTTAGCAGAGTAACATAGTAGTGCCAAATCCTACTGCAGGCTACCACATATGATCTGTAGAACTTTAGGTTGATATGTGAGATCAAGCTAGAGGTGTTTCATAAGGGTCATGTCTTTCTAAGAGATAATGCATAAATATATGTATGTAATAGATGTAAGAATGGTAAAAATAGGGAATGAGAATATATGCAGAGAAGAGACTAAGACCAACCTTTGTATTTGATATAATATAATATATGTGGAGATATAAGGATTGATATATATGTGTGTTATAAGTGGATTAATGTTTCTTTTTTATGTTAAGTAAATCAAGAATGTAGGATAGTATAGTTTTCCTTTTGTAATTACTTTTTTCTCTCATTGTATCCTTTGGGGTATAAACTGACTACGTAAGGGATATTGGGTTCAAATTTATTGATTTTGTTTGCCTCTTTCTCTTGCTAACATGTGTTTTGTTGTGAGGACCCTAGAGAGATCAATGAAGAAAAATAAAAAGTAAAGGGAGAAGTAGTAAAGAAAGAAAATAAAGAAATTGATAGTGATAAGTGACAAAAAACTATCTCAAGTCTACATCGAAAACACTTAGGTTCTACCCTTGTAAGAGGGGTAGGAACTTAAGGGTTGACAAATGGGAAAGGGGAAGGAATCTGAAAATATCACTAAAATGATGTAACTATTCATAAATTTTAGAATAACCATAGTATATATAAGTATTAATGGAAACCTACATAAGCAATACCCATGAAAAAAGGAGATAACAAAATGGCAAGATAGAATATTGAAAGAATTAGATTAAAAATGGAGATGAGAAATAAAGAAAGGAGATTGAAACAAACCCAAGATTGACAAAAAGGGTATTTCAAAAGGATGGAAGAGGTAGAAAAGGAAGAAAGGGAAAAATTCAAGAAATCATTGGTAGAAAACATGTGAGAAGATATGTACACTACTGAGGGTGTTAGTTCACCATTATGGGTGCAAATGAGGAAATGAGGAATGAGATACTGCGGATAGGAAATTTGAATATGGAATAAATAAATAAAATTATAAATAAACTAGAGGGAGAAATTAATGAGGATGGAATAACTAGAAGGAATTGGGAACACAAATTTAGGAAGATTATGACACGGTCTTTGATCATAAATAAAATGCCCACTACTTATTTGGATTGGAAAAATATTAAGACAAGAATAAATGATAATTAGTTACTACTAGTTAACCTTATAGAGAATATTCAACCCTTAACAATTGATGTGGAGTATTTGGATGAACTAGTGAATAAAAGTGTTTTGAAAGTATGAGGAGAAGGAGAAAATGTAGTGGAAAATAAATTAGATCCTATGTGTTTGACATCAAATAATGAAGCGAAACCATTGGTTAATCACATGTCATTTACTAATGAAAGAACATCTCTAAGGATAAAAAGATATATTGAATAGACACAACCGATAGACTAGAAGTGACCCTTAATTCCATTAAAGTGAAGAATATTTTTTGTGAAAGAAGTAGAAAACTCATTAAATAATCAAGAGAAATTAGAAAGAGAGATTAGGAGAAATAGTAAAGTAACAAAAGGGACAACTTACTTTAACATTAATTTGGGAGATATAGATAGTGATTGTGGAGAACAAGAAGAGATGAATAACCCTAGGAACTACCCATTTTTGGGAAAGACACTAATGAGGATGCAAATCATATATTTTTTTTGGAATCAATTTGAAAAAGTTAGAACATAACCCAAGACAATACTAAACTTTTTTATTTCCTTGGTACCCTACAGAGTGATTCTCTTAAATGGTATCATAAAGAATGGGATATAGTAAAGAAATAATTTTTGAAAAATGTGAATCCCTAGAACTACCTACTAAAGGGGTAAGTAAGATAAGGGTGCTAATACAAAAAAAAGGATGAAACTATTTAGAGTTTTGACAAAATATTCAAAGAAGTAACAAGGAGGTTAGAGGAACCTTTAACCAAAAAGTATAAAATATAGTGGCTTATGTTCAGAGTTACATTAGAGATTAGAGTGGCCTTAGATGGGAAAAAATTCAATACATATCTATAGTTGCTGAATTTGGCATGCTACATATGTAGAAAAATAGTCATGGAGAAAATCTGAGAGAGAAAAGGAAAATAAAGAATTAGAAAGACTAAGGCTGGAAGTGGAACAATTGATACTAAGACATGAAATTATGGTAAATAAAGTTATTGATCCATAAATACCCAACATATATTGCACATATTGTGCTAGAGGGGAATGTGTAAAATGAATTCTTGAAGGAAATAGGAGAAAATAAGGGAAATACATTTCTTGGGTAGAGATGAAAATAATACCTTAAATAGATAAATTTATTCTATTGTGGAATTTAGAGAAAATGGTATGAGCATGCAACAGAGGGTTTCCGATATAAGATGTTTAGATTAAGCGAGGAACAAGACCAGGGGAATTGGAATGATGAAAGAGAAATGGCTTGTGTGGAAGGATTGGAAAAAAGGCCACATATATGCAAGACCATGGATACAAGGTACCAAAGTGGCAAAACAAAAAAAATATAAAGTCCATACAAAAAAACAAAATTAAAAGGGTAATATGATGATAGAGGCCAATATAGAGGAGATAGATGCCAAGGTAGAGGTCAAAGGATAAGGAGAAATGCCACATACGTGTATGTCATCTAACCTAACTTTTTGTGTATATATAGAAATATAATTTTTATTTTTTTGGTGAAACAAGGACATCAATTCCTAGGGAAAGGGTATTTTTTGAATTTTTTTATAAATGGTTTACTATTTTTCCACCTTTGTAAAATGAAGAGCTTGGTGTTCAAAGAAAAATATATGTTCGGTAAAATTTGAAAATTAAATACATGATAAAATGAAAACATATCAAAACTATACTTGTTGGAAAGCTCATTTCAATAGTTATAATCTTGCAAAATATAGTTTCTAAATGATGTTATTTAATCCCTCAAAAGGTAAAGAAAAAGTGTTTTTTTTCCAACATTTTGATAGATATGAAGGAGACTCCATTGTGGGTATGATTTAATACTAGATGAGTTATATCCAAGGGGGTTTGATCTAAGGGGGTCTTATCTATCCCTCTTCAACTAAAAACCTTTACATGGAACCTCTCAAGTCTTAAATAATTAGTTTTTTCCTAAAAAAATAATTTCAGGCAAAAATCGACATGTCCCAAAAGTAAGACACACTATTGTGGAAGCACCCAAAAAGTACTACAATCTCCTATAGAAATTAAAACAGTTTTGCAAATACTAGAATAAACACAAACTTCAGCCACAATGGGAAAAAGCGATAGGAAAAAATGAAAAGAAGTCAAAAGCTAGACCTATCATGATTACTATCAATATTAATCATAAGAAAATAAAAAAATATGATGGTGGACTTAGGAGATGACATAAACATGATCCCTAAAAGGGTATGGTAACACTTCTAGGGAAACCTAAGTGTGAATATACACTCTATAATGTTATCTTGGTTTATAGTTACAATATGAAAACTTTAGGGACCTAGAGGCATGTAGAACTAAGTATCATGGGGGTAAATCAAACAATAAACTTTGAGGTAGTTTTAATCAAAGAATCTTTTGATTCATTCAATTCATTTCTCGAATGAAAAGGTCTTTGATCTTAGCTTTGATCTCCAATATAGTGCAAGAGATGGGTAGTGATCAAGGATCAATGTATGAGGATGAAGGAAATATGGTGTTGGTAGGGCAGTGTTATGAAAGGCCATGACTACTTGGTAAGAAATTGTAATATTGGAATGGATTTCGATTAACATGGATAGTCACTTAAATTTCATTGTGACGAAACTTTATGCATTGATGGAATATGGATGGAAAATCTATCATGGCATGGATCCATGGGTGACCAAGAAATATGATGTATGGGAGATCAAGGTCTAAGATTTGGCAAGTAGTTTCAAATATAGTTTATCCAACTTAGATGTGTAGCTTTATAGATCTTTTGGATTCATGCTCAACTTTGTCATATTCTTTGATGGTAATCTTTATTTTGGGAACAAAAACATCATCAAACTATCCTAATATTTTTATTAGACTTAAGTTGCAAATATTAAGTCCTAATCCATTATCCTAATAGTTTCATTAGACTCAAGTTGCAAAGCTTAAGTCCTAATCCACCATCTACTAGGACTCTTTTTATTGTGGTTTTACGGATGTGGGCAACAATTATAGTGGATTGTTATAAGATGGATCGATGGAAGGAATATATTTTGTAGAAAATGTGAAGGATTGTGGGCATGATAAGTGTCCTATCATGCCTATAAAATGAGCAAGATTAATATCAATAGGAGCATAAGATTCATGAAGGTATTTCTCAAGGTCCTTATGCATGGGGGATATTTTAAGTAGCTTAAGGGTAGATATCTATTCTAGAATTTTGTTCAAGTGGTCAAGGATACTATATTGATGTGTAGGATGGGAGGAGGATATACATCCTTGGATGGTAACTCAACCACATTGGGTAGTGATGACATAATTAGACACTTAGATAGTTATAATAGCTACTTAGGAAGGACTTTGTTCAATGCGGAAAATCATGGAATTAGATGAGATATTGTTGTTGTATGTATAAGGAATTGTGTTGTATGATGCAAAATATTTACCATCAATATGCTAAGGAAAATGTTGCTTGTACATATCCAAGCTTTCATCAAGGGATGTTTGGCCTTTGATAAATATCTCCCCTTGATTGATAAGATCTTCGATGGAGATTTTGAGTTTCACGTATGAGGAGGTTTTATGACCGTGGACCCTATGGCAGTCTAAATTTTATTTTCATTGTACAAAGATGGCTTAGGCACATCAGGATCAAGGGGCTTGATGGGTGGTAATTTTGGATCATATTAGCTTTGACAAGCTTTTAGAGAACATATTTGATTGGTTCACCCAGGGAAGTGTATTCACATCGAGTATGTATTTTTGGTTGACCCTTAGGGATGACCACAATATAATGGGGAGCTAGATTTTTTTGAGACAATGATGGTGGGGGTATTCAGATATTTTGAACATGTTTTGAATCAATCACACCATCATTGACAATGTTTTTGTAATTCTAGAAAATGAGATTTGTCACTAGATTGATGATGTTGTCTTTGAATTTTTTATATATCTTTATGAGTCATTTGGCTATAAGGTATTTTTCAATATAATCTACAATTTCCTCAAAGGAGTGAGCACATTACATTCAAAGATGGAAGTAAAATTCAATGTTTAAGTTCATGACAAAGATACTGATGAGTTATTTTCCAGGTATGGGCCATACAAAGTGACTAGCAAGATGTATCCATCTTTGGAAGAATTAGGCAAAGGTTTCACCATTATTTTTTTTAGTGTTGCAAACGTCCATCATGGTGATATCATTCTCTATGCTATAGGAGAAATGAGCGAAAAATTTATTTGCTAGCTTAGAAAAGGTTTTAATTCACATGGGAAAGACGAGTGAACCAATCAAGGGCTTGGCCACCTAAGCTTCTAGGGAATAGCCTCAAGAGGTAAGAATCAAAATAAGAGACCTCTTGGCATGTAATGTAGAATTATTTTAGATGCTCCTTGTAGTGTAGAAAAATGTATCGCTTTACATTTTCACTTTTTTGGGCTCTCCTTGTTAAAATTTATCTTTTGTATGCCTTAATTGGCCCTGTTTTACATTAAAACAAGCCTTACTTAATGCATTTTTTTGAGGATAATCTCAAAATTTTATAAATGAAAAATCATAATTCAATGTTTTTGGTTATGTGTTCTAGATCTAGGGATCTAGGACTCATACACCACCTTGGGTGTATGGGTCCCACCTAGGTCCTGGGACTTGATTTCAAATCTTCCATTAAACAAAACATTTCTTGAGATTTGTGTCCCAGGTTTAAGCCATTAGGACTCATATGCCCAACCTAGTGTATGAGTCCTACTTTAATCTAGACCTATTTTAAATCAAATTCTTGGCAATACTTTATGATCCTAGATTTGAGGTCAACTTGCAGTGTTGTAATTTCAATAAATTTGGCATAAACAAGTATAAATAGAAGTTTATTTCACATAATTTCTCCAAGCAAGATCTAAGATTCCAAGTATTCAAGCATTATAGGGTATGTGCAGGGTCATGATGGGCCAAAAAGTGGCGATATGATGGGTATGTGTAGGGTATGTGGCTAATGACTTCTTTTTTACCCAAATTTGATGAAACGAAAAGGGTTTTTAAAGGAGATTCTCATATTTCCACCAATATAAATTATGCTTTACTTTGAATTTAATTAATAATTATTATTCATTTTCTATTTGAATTACGACTAAATTCTTGATTGATAGGCTAATTGAAAAAAATCTATAGTTTTCAAACGGTATCACATTTTTTGAATCTGAACCGTGTGTCACATTCTATGCTTCACATACTATAGGATTAAAAAAATATGAATTTCTTGAAGTTTTTACCAAGTTAAGGTGGTCAGACATATGAGCTTTTATATTTTTTAAAAGTTGTAATAGAAAATTCATAATTAATTATTTACTTGAAAAAAAATTATAAAAAAATAAGCACCACATTCGGACATGAGTCCTCTACTTATATCTAAAATATTATAATTTTTTTTTATCATTTTATTGTGGTTAGGGTGGTCAGACAGACACCTACTTCTTATTTTTTCCCTAAAATTTAAGTACTACTACATTGAAATTTCAAATTTTGACCAAATAGATTTAAAAAAAAAACCTAGTAGTTTAGAAACTACATTCAATTTTCTACAGATTCTATTCTTACATATTTTTAAAATAATATAGATAACTTATTCATTTTTTTACGACAAGTTGCCTAACTCTAATTTTTCTGAATTTTTTGCCACTTAAGGGCTTGTTTTTTCCATGATGATCCTGCACATACCCTATAGCAAATTTGAGACCAAGAGAATTCAAGAGAAAATCATTAAGCATTTGGAGGAGCATTCAATATTCAAGCATCATGTCAAAGTATTCATGCATCATGTGTTTTTTTGAGGTAACATTTGTGATGTAGGTTTTCATAATTCAAGCAAGCATTCACAGACATTATCTCATATCAAGATCAAGAGTCAAGATCCACATCCATTGGATCCATTTCACACAATTTTTCAACCTTCATTCCAAGGGTTTGGTGAGTTGCAACATTGCATTTTTTTATTAATCATTCCTCCATGCTATTTCATTTCATTTCAAGGTTTAATTACCAAAAAAGGGTTTGACCAAGGAAAACCCCTATTCCCAAACAAAACAAAATTTTTCTCTTTTGATGTGTGTTTGTAGATATAGGTGAATTGGAGCTTGAAGATCCTTTGAATAAAAAGTTGTCAAAGTTGTCAAAGTTGTTTAGAAGTTGTCATCTTCACGAAAACTCACCTACAGGCCAAAATTCAAACTTTCAGACTTGAAGATCAAACAAGACAAAAGCTATAGGAGATCACTAGAGGCTACAAAAATCTCATCCAAACCCTAGTAATGGGACTAAATCACCGCTTTGGGTGTATGAGTCTTGGTAATACCCCTTTTTTCCATTTTTTTTGTAGATCCTGATCTGTCACTAGAAGATTCCAGATTCTACCCAAATTCCTATAGCAAGACTAAATTCTCCAAACTGGTGTATGAGTCCTAGTACACTTCACAAAGAATAATTTCATAGTTTTTGACCCTTCTTTGATTCCATCACCTTCCTAGGTACCCTTCTGTTTCATTCTCTTTTGTCAATCTAGTTTAATGTTTCCAAGTTTCTAGGGTTTTGTGCATAGGTATTTGCATTTCTTCGTTGAAACTTCTTTCAATGGTAAACCTTTGTATAATTACACAAGGAAACCACCTAGTCTTTCCCTCAATTGAGTCACTTGGTTGAGGGATATTAGTTTCCTAATGAACTAAAGTGTGAAATAGGCCCCAAAGTCCCATCTCCTAAAAGGTGGAATCCTATTTCTGTTGGTTCATTTTGGTGAACTCGACATTGGGACCCTTAAATTTCTGATTTGGAGAACATTGTAAGTCCTAGATCTAGATTTCATTAACTTTGCATTAGATTTTCATTAGTTGATTTGTATTTAGGGATTCTAAAACTTGCATTAGTGAAAAGTGCATATAGGTTGCATTTTTGTATCTTGCATCATTCAATTTCATTGGAAAATTGTACTTGAACATAGTCATTTTAGCATACAACCTAGAAACCTTAACATCAACTTAGAATTTGCTAAATTTGGTTTAGAAACCCTAATCTAGGACTCATTCGCTCACCAAGATGATTTATTTCTGGTACAGGTCTTTTTCCTAGATTTCTAGGAATTATATGTTGTTTGTTTTTCACTATTTGAATATTCCAAAAACCCTAATTGGGACTCATTCGCCCATCTAGGTGATTTAGCCCCAAATTAGGTTTGAACATGTATTTTACAACATTAAATGCTTCATTTCTGTGCTTTTTTGTGTTGTTCTCATTTCCTACCTCATATCATTCTTGTCTTGCACATAGTGGGGGAAAGAATTTGATAACCTTGTTCTAGTTCAAAACTTGTTATTGTCCTTTTAGCTAGTTGTCCACCTTCTATATATGATGAACAGTATTTGGATGTAGACAACCTACTAATAGGTTGAATCACATGTTCCTTACTAGTCTTGTATTTATTTTCTTTTTCATGTTATGTGTATGATTTCATGTGTTTAATGTGATCTCTCATACTATTTTATTTGATGTATCTCTCTCTTTGTGACATTCCTCTATTAGTATCTACATTCTTCTATATGTTGTAAACCTTTATCTTTTCTTTGTATTTTGTTTTCCTTTTGGGGATGACACAAGGAATTGAGACATTTAGGTCTCTTCCATGTTGACCCAAAATATTTTCTTTGTTTTCTCTCTCTTTGTATCATTCTTCCTATTCCTTGAGTATCTAGGGAATGATGACATTTTTGAGCTCTCTAAAAACATTGTAGCAAAGATATAATGACCCCAAATCCATGGATCCCTTATATGTGATTTTGGGATTTCATTTTTGGGGTAACCCATTTTCATGACGTAGCTTCATTTGGAAACATATGGCTTGTCATAGGGATTTCCAAGTAAGATCTCATGTCCTCTTTATTGTTAGCTTTTATCATTTTCTACTTTAAAGTAATTTCTCATGGCATCATTTTTAGAAATTCCTTCAAAGTGGGGGCATACATTAGCATTATTCTTTTGCATTTTACAAATCATGTTTAATTGTGTGGTCTTCTTACTTCATGCAATGCATTTTTATCTTGGTGATGACATTGGGCATGATGTCCTTAAAGAGTGTGATCTCTTGTAGCATATTATGTTCCTCTTAGTGGAAATGTCAAGCAGAGCACATTCCCTAAGTTGTGAATCTTATATTCTTTGATTGGTCCTCTCTTGGAGGCATTAGGCATGATGTTCCGTAGGTTGAGACCTTATATGAACTAAGAAAAACCCCTTTGAATTTACCTTACACTATTTTTCATTTACAATAACTGTTATATGGCCACCTTGCATAACACACTTTGCTTGCCTATGGAGCCATTCTATTTGTTCATGGGTGTTAGCATACAAAGTTTTTCTTGCCTCATGGATCCAGTCATTCATGTTGTTTGGCACCTTATCAAAGTTATCAAGAGTTATAGCTTTATTATGGTTAGTATGTATAGGAGCTGACCATAGGCATTATTTTTGCATAGCCACATGATTTTCTATCTGAGCACATACTGATTTCTTGTGTATGTGTCTCACTAGGTGCTCACCTAGTGGATACAAAATTCTACTAGCCTGTGTGAGCATGCATTTTTTTTGCATAGTGGAAATTGTGTTATGATTGTAAAAAAGTTTTCTAGACAAACAACTAAGGATTGATCCACATCGTGTTGGAAAAACAATCGAGGCTTGATCCACCCTTTTTTTATTTTCTTTCTTCTTTATTTCTTTCACAATTTATGCTTGTACCTTGTTATTTCTTCATACATCATTCACATGTGCGTGTTATTTTGTGCCTATGTCAAGGTTTTCCATAGGATCTTTATCTCGGGGGCTTGATTATCCCTCTTGATCATCGTCATCTTATCTCATAGCATTGGTACACTTGGACCCCTCTTGATGAGAATTTTTCTACTTTAGTGTGAGTTTGACGCAAGGTCATCCTCTCACTAAAGTGGGGGCTAAATATAATATAGAAAAATGTATCCCTTTACATTTTCACACTTGTTTGGGCTCTCCCTAGGAAAATTTGGCTTCTTTATGTCTTAATTGGCCTTTTTTTGTATCCACAAGCCTTATTTAATACATTTTTCTAAGGATAATCCTGACATTTCATAAATAGAAAATCATAATTCAATTTTTTTGGTTATGTGTTCCAAATCTATGGATCTAGGACTCATACGCCACCTTGGGCATATGGGGCCCACCTACGTCTCAGGACTTGATTTTAAAAGTTACATTGAAAAAAAAATTTCTTGATATTTGTGTCTTAGGTTTAAGCCACTGGGACTCATACACCCAACCTGGCATATGATTCCTGCTTTAACCTGGAACTATTTTAAATAAAATTCTTAGAAATTTTTTATTATCCTAGATCTGATGTTAGCTTGTAGTGTTGTAATTTTGGGAAATTCAACATAAATAAGTATAAATACAAGGTTATTTCACATAATTTCTCTAAACAAGATCTAAGCTTCCAAGTATTCAAGCATTATAGAAAATTTGAGACCAACAACATTCAAGAGAAAATCATCAAGCATTTGGAGCAGCATTCAAGATTCAAGCATCATGTCAAAGTCTTCATGCATTATGCGTGTTTCTAAGCTAGCATTTATGATGTAGATTTTCATGATTCAAGCAAGCATTCAAAGACATTATCTCATATCAAGATCAAGAGTCAAGATCTACATCCATTGGAGCCATTTCACACAAGTTTTCAACCTTCAATCCAAGGGTTTGGTGAGTTACAACATTTAATTTTTTCATTCATCATTCCTCCATGCTATTTCATTTCATTTCAAGGATTAATTACCAAAACAGGGTTTCATTGGAAGGAAAACCACTATTCCCTAACAAAACAACATTTTTTTCTCTATATGTGTGTTTAAAAATGTAGGTGAATTGGAGCTTGAAGATCCTTTGAAGAAAAAGTTGCAAAAATTGTCAAAGTTGTCAAGAAGTTGTCATCTTCACGGAAACTCGCCTATAGGCCAGAATTCAAACTTTCAGACAAAAATATCATTCAAACCCTAGTAATGGGACTAAATTTCCCCTCTGGGCATATGAGTCTTGGTATACCCCTTTTTCCTTTTTTTTTGTAGATCCTAATTTGTCACCAAAAGATTCCAGATTCTACCCAAATTCCTATAGTAGGACTAAATTTCCTAGCCTGGCATATGAGTCCCATTACACTTCATAAGGTAGAAATTTGAAGTTGTTGATCTTGCTTTGATTCCATCACCTTTCCATGTACACACTTTTGTTCTCTTTTGTTAATTTGATTTAATGTTTTCAAGTTTCTAGGGTTTTTTGCACAAGTATTTGCATTTCTCCTTTGAAAATTATTTTAATGGTGAACCCCCATATAATCACACAAGGAAATCAACTAGTCCTTCCCTCAATTTAGTCACTTGGTTGAGGGATCTTGTTTTCCTAATGAACTAAAGTGTGAGATAGGTCCCAAAGTTCCATCTCCTAAAAGGTAGAATCCTCTTTCCTTTGGCTCACTCCCTAGGGTCTTCCTTTCCTTTGTATTTTTCAAATTTAGGTATTTCAAAGTTTTGGGGAAAGGGGATCATTGTGATGGAATTGTTGAAAGGATAAGAACATAATTATTGGAAGGTGTAAAATTTATTGTGATGTCCTAGTTGAATTCTATTAAGGATTTTCTACACATCTTTGGGAAACTTACTTGTGAGATTAAGGGGTGGTGATTGATAGTTGGATATGGGAGATTTTGAAGATGATATATGTTGGTATTGATAAGAGGGATGTTGGAAATATGTGCCTCAATCTTGTTGACCTAAACCTCCTATAACAGTAAATCAGTGAGACACCTGAGATATCCTACCGATGAGTTGTTTAGTCTTGAAGGCTTGAAGTGTTCAAATCGGTGTGACATGTGTTCGGTCTTGCCGAAGAGAAATATTAGAGTGACTTGAACTATTGGAATGAATTCTCTATTTCATATCAATAGTGTTAGTCTGGTTGATAGGTCTAATCGGTGTACATCTTGCCGATGATCAGATGGTCGAGCTGATACGATACTTCAAAATGCATCTTATCGACAATAGATCTTTGGTTGATGTGATTTGTTCGGTGTGAGTTTGGCCAATGGGTGTGTTTAGTGTGACTCCTGTCGATGAAATGTTCTGAATTGCAGTGAGTGAAATTTCATTGGGGTGACTTTTGATCTCGGTGCGACTTTGGCCGATAGTGGTTCTCTTGATGAAGGAGCTACTCCTGATGCATATCATTGTGTCTCCTGTTGATGGTTTTGCTAGTCATGAATGTCGGTATGACTCTAGCTGATGGTATTTGGTCAGAGTGACATCAAGGCTTTATAAGAGTCTTAGCGACAAAGCTTGTCTTGTCGATGAGATGTTGGTCGTCAGTGTGACTTAGGACTTCGGTGAAACTTTCTCCAATGCTTGTTCTCTTGCCGATGGTCTGTTCTAGTTGGTCATCAGTGTGACTTGGGACTTCGGTGAAACCTTCTCTGATGCTTGTTCTCTTGTTGATGGTCTGTTCTAGTTGGTCATTGGTGTGACTTGGGACTTCAGTGAAACCTTCTCTGATTCTTGTTCTCTTGCTGATAAGGTTGTTCCAGTAACAGTTGGTGCTCTCGTTGATTGTCAGGATGAGTATGGCTGATGGTCTGTATCGAGGTGACTCAGGCCGACAAGATGGTTCAAGAGGTGGTTGAACTTAATGACATCAGTGCATTCGATGCGACAATATGAACTCCTGCCGATGGATGTTGTCTTGCCGATAGGCCCGGTCGAGATGTCAGGATGATAGAGACATCAGGGAGACTTTGGAGATCAGCGTGTCTGTGAACGATAGACAAAGTCAGGCCAATGGAAGTAAAGATGGACTTGGTTGAACAAACGATGACTTTGTTGGCCTACTGATGTGTCGATTGTTCATTGGAGGAACACGATGAGTTGGAGTAGACTATTCATTGTCCAAGACAGATTGACGGTTGATCTAACTGTAGAAGATGAACGGAACGGTTCTGAGTTGGGATAAAACTATTTTTACAGGATCGTTGGTTGGTTGGTTGGAGAATGAGAATACTGTTATGAAGGAGGAGAAAACACTCTCTCTATGTGATTTGATTGTTAAAACCTCTCTCTCTATGTGAATTTTCACTATATACTATGTGAGAGTATTGTAACAGTGCAAAGGTTGTAATGGATTGATACATTGATAAGAGAAATGTAAATAAAAAAGGGAGAGGGAATTAGAATAGGGTTGTTGCCTATTTGACTCCGGAATGGAACAAAGTGTAATCTCTATGAAAAGGTTGTGAGCCTGAGATTGTATTGTAACTCTATTTGTTGCTGAATAATACAATGGCTTGGATCATTTGGAGTGTGGGGTTTTTCACCCGAAATGGTTTTCCCCACATAAATTTGTGTTCCAATATTATGTACCATCTTTCATGTTTAATGGTTCTATTTGTTGAATTTGTTTATGCAAGTTGTTGAAACTGAATTTTACATGTGCTTCTCTCAGAAGGATTAATGTGGGAAATGAACTGTGTCTAATTCCACTTTGTGACATAGTTGTACGTGTTTTTGAGGAAATCTAATTGAAATTAAAGTTTCCGAAGGCACTACTATTCTTGGAGGTTTCTCTGAGATGACAAATTTTTCCCAACAAGTGGTATGAGAGCCTTCTTTTGGTTGATGGTTCTATGAATTTCTCCTATGAAGATTTCTTAGTTTTCCAAGCTTGAGGAAATCTAGAGTAATTGGCTGATGTATTTATCCTTTGGTCAGTGGAAGTCTTGTAATATTCAGAGACAACACGTAGTTTTAAGGATGGTGAAGATGGAGTTGGTTATCTTGGCAGCAGTATAACCTTAATGTATGAGGTAGATTTCTTTGCTTCTTGGTTGAGTTGCAACAAAGCTTTCAGATTGGGTGTCTGTGTGAGAGGCTCTGTGGTGATATGGAGAAGCTTGGGTTGTGTCTCAGTCATGGAAGAGAGTGCTTATGCTAGGTGTTATTTCCTGGTGTTGGAAAGCATTGTATTCTGTTAACCTTGAATACATGAAGGCTATGGAGTTAATCATTAGATGGTTTGAAAGCTTCTGAAATAGCCCATCTCTTTCTCGGATGCATGTGCATATTGATGGTTTTGGAATTGGCTTGAAGGGGGCTCAAATTTCTTGAATTGTTGTTTCCTTTTTTAAGGATGTATTGTACTTGCATTTTTTATGTGGTTTTTTAGGTTTTACACATCAAGCAAGACTTGTGATTATGTGGAGTTGTTAAATTTTTTTCTAGACCCTGGCTTTTGGGGCATTGTTGGATGAGATGGTTGCAATTCTACATGCGTGCTCCATCATGGTATGTGGAGGTGAGATGCTTTCTCTGTATGAGAGTGTTATTATGTGATTTATCACTCATCATTCTTGTGGTTTTGCCTGTGGGTTCCTTGACTATGGTGCTAGTTGTGGACATGTTTGGAAAATCGGATTTGGCATGATTTTGTGTTTAAGTCAGGGTGTCTACATGTTTGTTCTCTTGTGAGACCTCATATTGTGTAAGACACTGATGTGGTAGTGATTTTTCATGTTTCATTAATTGGATCTACGGGTTGTGCAAAATTGTGGGTTGTCTTTACTCATATGTTTGCAGTGTGACAACCTAGAAGTGGGCTATCTATATCCACGCGATTTGATTTATTGTTTATGAAGACTTGTAAGTTGGCCTTGTTTGTGGTCACGTGTGCATTGGTGTGGCTGTTTTGAGGTAAGAGGATGGATGATAAGTGAATTCTTGGATAGTCAATTATGGAGTCATGTAGCATAGTGAATCTCCTTACTTTTGAGATCTCGGTTTAATTATTAGTACTATTATATGTTTGTGTGCCTGGAAGATCTTCTTTTCAGTTTTGGAGATGGTTGGTCATGATGCTTGGAAAGCTCGGATGTCATGTTTCAGTGGGAGCTTTAGCAGTGACTATGGGTTCATCACTTGGTGGTGAATGATCTTCTTTAGTGTTGTTGATGTTACTAGGAGGGACTCTTAGATCCTGTTGCTGCAGAAGGGTTCTTTTGCATTTTCTTGGGCACTATTTGAGGATTTGCAACATCTTGGAACCATGGAGGACATTTGGAGTCTTTGGCTGAGGTGGTGTCGGTGCTTGACAGGTGATGTTGGTTTTGAATTTGTTTTCTTTATGTCATGGTATACTCTTGTTTAGGCACTAGAGTTTTGACATTGTGCATTGAACTTGACAACATGGTATGTTCACTTGGAGCATGGTATCTCCTAAGGGGGACACGAAGATCATGGTGTCATGATAAGTTCTTGTTTCAGATGTTTGGAGCTTTGAAAGTGGTCTAGAGTTTCTCTGTGTTTTGAGTACATTAGTCATATGTTTGCAAAATTCATGTTAGTGCAGTAATGTAGTTTGGAGTTTAGCATGGGATGATCATTTGCAGGTACTCATGGATACATGGAGAATAAGGAGAGGCTGTAATTCTCTTGAGATGAGAAAGGTGTTGATTTCAACAGAAAGTTGAAGTAGCCTACACCTTGGTTGAACG
The DNA here is from genome assembly GCA_007258455.2 of Sequoia sempervirens. Classification (NCBI taxonomy): domain Eukaryota; kingdom Viridiplantae; phylum Streptophyta; class Pinopsida; order Cupressales; family Cupressaceae; genus Sequoia; species Sequoia sempervirens. Next base: position 158,694,412 of record VDFB02026320.1, read on the forward strand.
TGAGTTCAATAGAGACTAATGAGGAGATTGTTCTTGGATGAGTCATGGTGGCTTGTATATCTTGGAGGAGTATTTTTTCTTTTCCACACTTGGTCTACTCAACAGTGAAAAATAATTTGAGAGGTATTTTTCCCATTGTATTGTTTAGATGTGTTTTATACTTTCTTTCATGATATGGATCTTGAATTTTTGTTTAAATGGTTCTGGAGGATTCATAGTGGAATATGTATAGCATGGTTTATCTCCCTGAGCTTTTTTGTTATATCATTTACTAATGAAGAACTGGTAGGAGATGCTTTATGGGATGATTTCCTAATATGGGAAATGAAATAGTTTGGTCTTCTTTGAGAGGCTTACATCCATGATTTTTTACATGTTACATTTGATATACTTGATCTTGGTGATTGAATGGTTGGATGTTGTTATGGCATCTCTTTGGGATGGTAAGGAGATCATACTTGACACAACTGGTTGTTAGAAGTGTATGTAGGAGGATGTTCAACAGGTATATGTTGTGCATTGTTTCTCTCTTTGGTCTTGATTGTCTTCCTGATGTTTGGTTTCACATTACATTGGTTTGAGGTTTAGTCAGAGCTGGAGTGATCACTAGCTTGTGGTCATGTGTTTTGACTCATATTCTTGGGTGATGACATGGAGGTTCTTAATCTTTTTCCTTTGTTGGGTGTGGAGAACTTGGGAGAGTTCTGAAGACTTGTGGTGAGATTTGTTCTTGCAGGTTATTAATTTGTAGGTTGTGCATATCATTTTGGATGTTCCTTGGTACTACATGGTTACATTTTCTATGTGTTGTGATTAGTAGACTTGTTATTCCTTTGATCTTTCAGATTTGGAATTACCTATGCAGTGGGAGTACCTAGATGTATTTGGTCTTCTTTGACTGGTTTGTGCATGGTGCTTGTATCTACGGTTGATGGGTTGGCTGTGCTGCTGGCATGAGTTTACTAATGAGGATACCTTCAAGGTATGTGAGATTGGATGGATAGCACGAGCTATGGGTGCTATTTTCAATCTCATGGGTTCATTAGTTGGATGGGTGTAGTTAGTTTTCTAGTTGTTTTGGCTGATGTTCTATCTTGTTTCTAGAGAACGTCTTCTCCCAGTTGTGTTCTAGTTAGGGCCTTGGAAGTTGATGTTGTTTGTCCTTCTGTATGGTTTGTAGTTGATGCTCTAGAGTGGTCAGTAAGATCTTCATCAAGTGGAAGATTGTTGGAGATATGTGCCACAATCTTGCTAACTTGAACCTCTTGTAAGAGTAAATTGGTGAGACACCTGAGATATCCTACCGACGAGTTGTTTAGTCCTGAAGGCTTGAAGTGTTCAAATTGGTGTGACATGTGTTATTTCTTGCTGAAGAGAACTATAGGGGTGACTTGAACTATCGACATGAGTTCTTTGTTTCATATTGATAGTGTTAGTCTGGCTGATAGGTCTTATTAGTGTACATCTTGCCGATGAAAAAATGGTAGGGTTGAAATGATACTTTGGAATGCATCTTACCGATAGTAGAACTCTGGCCGATGTGATTTGTTCGGTGTGAGTCTAGCCAATGGGTGTGTTCGGTGTGACTCCTATCGATGAAAGGTTCTGAACTACAGTGAGTGGAATTTCATCGGGGTGACTTTTGATCTCAATGGGACTTTGGCCAATAGTGGTTCTCTTGCTGAAGGAGCTGCTCCTGATGCATATCGTTGTGTCTCCTACCGATGGTTTTGCTAGTCATGAATGTCGGTATGACTTTGGCCGATGGTATCTGGTCAGAGTGACATCAAGGCTCTATAAGAGTCTTAGCGATAGAGCTTGTCTTACTGATGAGGTGTTGGTCATCAACGTGACTTGGGACTTTGGTGAAACTTTCTCTGATGCTTGTTCTCTTGCCAATGGTCTATTCTAGTTGGTCGCCAGTGTGACTTGGGACTTCGGTGAAAACTTCTTCGATGCTTGTTCTCTTTTCAATCGTATGTTCTAGTTGGTTGTACGTGTGACTTGGGACTTCAGTGAAACCTTCTCTGATGCTTGTTCTCTTGCCAATAAGGTTGTTCTAGTAATAGTTGGTTCTCCCATTGATTGTCGGGATGAGTATGGCTGATGGTCTGTAGCGGGGTGACTCAGACTAACAAGATGGTTCAAGAGGTGGTTGAACTTAATGACATCAATGCGCTCAATGTGACATTATGAACTCCTGCCAATGGACGTTGTCTTGCCGATAGGCCTGGTCGAGATGTCAGGATGATAGAGACATCAGGGAGACTTTGGAGATCAGCGTGTCTATGACTGATAGACAAAGTTAGGCCGATGGAAGTAAAGATGGACTTGGTTGAACAAACGATGACTTTGTGGCATGTCGATGTGTCGATTATTCGTTGGAGGAACACGATGAGTTGGAGTAGACTATTCATTGTCCAAGACAGATTGATGGTTGATCTAACTATAGAAGATGAACTGAATGGTTCTGAGTTGGGATAAAACTATTTTTACAGGATCATTGGTTGGTTGGTTGGAGAATGAGAATACTATTCTGAAGGAGGAGAAAACACTCTCTCTATGTGATTCAATTGTTAAAACCTCTCTCTCTATGTGAATCTACATTGTATACTGTGTGAGAGTATTGTAATAGTGAGAAGGTTGTAGTGGATTGAGAGGTTGATCAGAGAATTGTAAATAAAAAAGGGAGAGGGAATTAGAACCGGGTTGTTTGTCATTTGACTCCAAAATGGAGCAAGGTGTAATCTCTGTGAAAAGGCTGTGAGCCTGAGATTGTATTGGAACTCTATTTGTTATTGAATAATACAATGGCTCAGATCGTTTGGAGTGGGGTTTTCCACCCGAAAGGGTTTTCCCCACGTAAATCTATGTGTTCCAATCTTCTGTACCATCTTTCATGTTTAATGGTTCTATTTGTTGAATCTATTTATGCAAGTTGTTGAAACTAAATTTTACATGTGCTTCTCTCAAAAGGATTAATGTGGGAAACAAACTGTGTCTGATTCCACTTTGTGACATAGTTGTACGTGTTTTTGAGGCAATTTAATTGAAATTAAAGTTACTGAAGGCACTACTATTCTTGGAGGTTTCTCGATGACAAATTTTTCCCAACAAGGGGGTAATGGGATTGTAATATTGGATGTGTTGATGGGTAGGTGATATGGGTTTGGATGTTTGGAGATATTGATAGGAGGATGAAATGGGGTTGAAGGTTTAGAGATGATATGATGTGTTAAGTGGGATCAATGTTGATATATGAGGAGAAGGAATGTAAATTTGAGGTTGTGGGATGTGAGATGCAATTTTTTTGGTGTGAGAGGGGATTTTGATATGTATACGGGATGTGGGGTTGATGAATCGATATGCCACGGGTATAGTGGAAGAATATGTTAAATGTGAAGAATCATGATGACTAGAATAAGGTGGATGATATGTAGGATTATGATGAATACAAGGTGGGGATGTAGAAGGAGGTTGTTGGGTGATTTGTGAGATGTCAAAATCATGGGATAATTTGGAACCTTTATTTTCTAGAATAAGGATGTGTTGGTTGGGATTCTTCATGATATATCTATGCATTAATTCCATAGCTTGGGTATCTTGAGAAAAGTCTTCTAATGATATGGGTGAGTCTTGGTCACTAGAAATATTCTCATGTATGATGTATGATGGAGATAGATAAGGGTTTTACATGGGGATTTAATAGACGAACTCGTTAAAGAATGTGTCATAGGAGGATGATGGGAAATATTAAGACGCCATAATTTTATTTTTTCTTGGGAACTTGTGATGGGCATCCAAGAAAGAGAGATACGAATAAGGGGATTGGATCAAGATGATTAATGATGATGGGATATACCTTGGGTTTGATATGATTGGGATGATTGGATAAAAATGATAATGATGATGAATGGAAAGGAGATAATGATAGAATGGAGATACAAGACCAATGGTGTATCAAGTAAATCTAGATCCTTTGATTGATAGTGATGGTTTTTTCTTATAGTAGACTTTTATAATAGCCTAGGAAAGGCTTGGATTTTCTTAGTCAAGCTTGGATAGTCCCTTTAGCAAGGCTTGTATAAAAGAATGGTTTTCTTAGCTAAGCTTGGATAATCACTTAGGAACAACTTGGATAGGAATTTGATAGCTAAGATAGGCTAGCCAAGTTCCCAAATTAGGACCACTAAAATGATAAGGAGCTAACTCAATTTACTTCTTGACATCTAGGAAAGTTCTCAAGCAATACACAAAACTAGCAGATAAAAATAATATGATCTAGATATACTTTTAACAAGAATAATAATTTAATAGGATACGATATGATTTATTGTTGGATGACAAGATTGGTAAAAATTAATAAAGATTTGATTGGATTGTATTGGTAAATGACTAAACATAATGAATTGGAAGGATTTAAGATAGAAGGGTGTTGATAGGAGATGGGTTTGATATGATATGATAGGATAGAGATTGGATGGAAAGAAAAGAAGGATAAATGATGAAAGAAATGATGATAGAATATGATAATGAAAGGATGATAAAGATAGGATGGTTTTTAATTGGTTCAAGGTCTAGGGATGAAGATGATGATGACTAGGTTATGATAATGGATTAAAATGATGAGATGGAGGAAGGGTGAGGGTTTTTGGATGGATATGATGGAAATTATTGATGTCTCAAGTGAAATGATGGCTGAAGATGAGTTTTCCAAGTTTTCTCTAGGGTTACAAAGGTTAAGCTTACAATTTGAGTATCTAAAGTGTTCAAATGATAAAGAAACAACTTTAGGTGATAGAGGTTCCACTTTGTGGAATAGAAGTGCAACTCTATGAAATAAAGGTTCCTTTCTATGGAATAGAGGTGTAGTTTCATAGAAAACTTCATAGAGGCACCTCAAGATTATGCTTAGGAACCAGAGGATGAAAAAGAAGTGTAGTTTGATAGTCTGAGATGATTTTTGATGATTTTTGGAAAGAGACAATAAAAAAAGAAGACACAATGGCTAACTTTACTTTCAAGGTGATAATGATAAGTGGCTTCACTAGTTTTACACATGAAAACATACTAAGCATGATGGAAAAATCCTATATTTAGTCAAGTAGGTGTGTTAACTTAATTTGGACCCACTATCCAAAAGCTAATATCTCAATCTTGGTGTGAGAGACCTCTCTTTCAAGAGTTGCTAGCTAGAGAACCTATGACACAAGGGGCTCACATTTTATCTTTCCTTAGAGATCATAAGATCTTTCCCAAATGGTCTCTACCTCTACTCATGGACATACATAGTGAGTAACTTTGGGAATGATACTATAACCTATGCCATAGTAAGAAGCCATTGAAATGTATTAAAGGATTGTAAAAATAGGTTTCTTAGTGTATTTTTAAATAGTGAGCTCATCTAATAATTCCCAAGATTAGGAGGGTCACTTATTCTCTCATCACCAAATAAGTCTTAGTAGGCTAAGGATCTTGTGGCTTGGCTCAAATGATGATATTTGCAATTTGAGGTAAAAATTTCACTCTCTCCCATTTATATACGCCACCAAAAAATATTGTTTATGCTATGCTTGAGGTGATCAAATCCCCAGTAGGCCTCCCAATGGGAAAGACTATGCTAGGCTTTTTTTATCACCCAAGATCAAATGAAGTGCAAGGGGAGAGCGTAAAAAAACTTGTAAGCCTTGGGATAACACTTTACAACTTAAAATAAATGAATAAATATATGGATTTTGATCTCTAAGATCACAATAAGTGTAAGGAGAGAGCATATATTTACACACCCTTCCAAACACTGGAAACAATATTCATTAACCCACTAAGATACTTTAGATGCCTATATTAGTGAAAAATAAAGCCTTGGAATAATGAATCTAAATCAAACCATTAGTAATCTCAATGATAATGATATTTTATAAGTGTTATATAGTTGCATCACTTATTAGTTGCTAAAAAATGAAGGTCAGATGAGAAAAATGTCTTAAAAATAATAGAAATTGTAAACTAAAAAAAAAGAATAGCTTATCGAAAGGTGCATTCCATTCATATCCTTGTGTTGTGTAGTGTAATGATCGAGTTCATGACATAGCTTAATCACCTCCTATGGATTCATTAACTTTGGCAGTTGTATCAAGCATTAATAGGTCAATCTTTTGGTGCAACGATAACCATATTTACAATAATTGGTATTAGATCCTAGGTCATGGGTTCAAACCCCTTGCTTGTGTTGGGGGATCATTACAAGGTGTGCACCCTTCATCTCCTTGTGATATACAACACAACACTTAGGTTCGTGAAATGGCTTAACTGCCTCCCATGGATTCAATAACTCTGGCAGTTGTATCAAGCATTAATAGGTCAATCTTTTGGTGCAATGAAAAATGTATTTGCAACATAGTCTGACTAGATAAAGGTACCTATTTATGCAATAGAGGTGCTTATTTATTATGCAGATGCACCAATCTATGAAATAGAGGCACAATTTCATAAACAAAGCCTCAAAATGGCATACATGACTAAAAATGTGAAGTTTTCCATTGACCCAATTGGGAGACTTGTAAGATAATACTATGGGAAAATTTAAAGAACATAGATATTTCCAAAATATGTTAGGTTATATGTTCAAAATATCTCAAGATGAAGCAAACCCTAGATCTCCTAGAAAACTTGTAAGAAACCCTAGTTTGAAAAACTCTAAAAACCCTATTTTTGGAAAGAAAAGAATGAAATAACCTATAAAAATAGAGTCTTATAGTAATGAATTCCTACAAAAAAATGTCTCAAATGTTATCCAAATCCTATATATAGCTCAAAATGATGAAATTCAAGACACTGAGGAAAATCATAGTTCTAGGTGTCAAAAGCACAACTTTACAGAATAAAGGTGCCTTTCTGTGAGACAAAGGCACAACTCTATGCTACAAAGGAACATTTATATGAAATAAAGGTGCTAGTTTATAATCTAGTACCAAAAAATACTTTCTATGTATCATAAAAATTTACAAAAATTTCACCAAAAAGGGGTCAAAAGAGACATGGGTCCCACTAGATGTGCCAAAATAAAGAGTGAGGAAAGGATTGAAGGAAAATAAATTGGAAGATAAAGAAGAAAAAAGAACAATACCTTCACCTTCAATCTTTTATTTTCTCCTTAGTGAGTGGAAATGGAGTGCACCCTTATTCCATTTGATTTTCTCTTTGATGTTGATATGTGGATTACTCAATGCTCTAGCACAACCTTGGTGTAATTTGATGATGATAGATCAAAATGACAACATGCAAGTGTGAGAGATTCAAAGTTTCTTCTATGAGACTTGATGAAGGATGAGATCCTCTAGATATAGAGTCTTGAGAGAAAAAATCAATGGCTAAGAATGATCGATGATGGATGGCCAAGATTGAAGGAGAATTAAGGTTTGCATCAAAGATTAAATTGTATGACAAGTGGCACATGTAGGATAGGATATAGGTTTAGGATTGAGATAAGGACAAAAATCCTTAGGGAAATGGATAGGAGTAAGAGATTAAATGAGATGAGTGGATAAAATGAGAATTTAGTTTGATTTTTCACCAGGTGTCTAGGTTCAATGAATCTGGACAAGGAGTTAGTTACACATGTGAAGGAGACACTTGTCACATGAGGAAAAATTTAAATTATGATCCATGTGAACAAAATAAAATCCTAGGATTATATAGACAAAGATAGAGAATAAATGGGATCTAATTAAATAAATTAAATACTTATTTAATTAATGGGATCATATAAAGGAAAATTAATTAAACAAATAGTAAATATTTATTTAACTAAAATACTAGGGTAAAGATGGGAAAGGATGGGAATAATTAAATAAATAATAAATATATATTAAATTAATGGGTTAAGGATAGGATACAATTAGGTGTGGTTGGGTAAGGTCAGATTGTAGGTGTCTACAATATTTACTAGGAATAGAAAAGTTCAAATGAATGAGCTATGAAAATTTATTATTGTGAAATAGATTCACTATTGGGATACTTGTTAATAAATAAATAATGTATCAGAACTCACTAGAACAAATTGTGATGATTGACATCAAGTAAATGAAAAGTCATAGAAAAAAATCAAGGTGCTCAAAAAGGTTGCCATATGTAAGGTTTTTTCTAGCATTTTTTTGACATGGATTAAGACCATAAAAAAATAAGATATGCAATTTACAACACATTCCCAACCAAGGAAATTTTTTATGCATTATTAACAAAAGACCAGAAAAAGTATTCACAATATCATATAGGTTGGTCATAATATTCAGTGAATGTATAATATGAGACATATGGTAAGAAGGAGGGACATGTGAGGCACATGAATAAAAGGTAAAAAAAAAAGTATATGAATAAGAAGATGATATGAAAATTGAAGGTGGGATAGCTAGAGATAGGTATGGAAGTGATAGGTGGAGAATAAGAAAGAAGAAGCACATAATAAATAATAAATATAATGGTAAATGTGGAGGAATTTGTATGGTTGTAAAGGGATCAATGGTGGTGCAAGTTGAGATAGTAGAGGTAAGAACCACAATAGGTGTGATAAAATGAGTGATAAGAATCACATAAGTGGTTATGTTGGGTTAGGATCAAAAGAATATGGGACATGTGAGGATATGTGTCATTAGAAGAAGCCAATAAAACACCAAGGTCATGAAAAATACCCATGTCAAATGGACAACATTTTAATTTCATATAGAGAAGAATAACCAACTCTTGAGGTGATTTAGTTTGATAAAATTCATCAATAAGTATGTATTTGATAAATACAAGGTATTTTTAGCCACATGTTCATCATGATCATGATATTATTATTTATTGAAATCATTATCAATATAAGCATCTAAAAAACCCATTATCATTGAATTGGATAACCTTAGTAGGATTAAGAGGAGCACTCAATCTCAAATAAAGATTAGTGTTATGTAAGTAACACATGGGTTACAAAAAGAAATACTTAATTGAGACATAAAAGGATAAGGCACTATGAATCAATTTGAGATATATATTTTTAAACCAGTGATATATTAGACCTAAAAATAAAATCCTCAAAGTGAACCCAAAGGGTGGGTAGCACATGGGTGAAAGAAAGTTCAAATGATAAAGCTCAAGCCCTAAAAGGAATGATATAACTATAAATCGCCAAAAAAGAGGAATGTGTCCCTAACAAGATCTAAAAATGATAAAATATTAGAGTACAAATATGGAAATCCTAATTGGGAAGAAGGAAAAACCCTAAAGAGAAACTCTTTGGGGTGTATGAATGTTGGTTTTACCAAAAAAAATTGAGTGAATAAAATTATTTGTACTTCTAAATATAAGTTAATTAAAAGGATGAAAGAACTGAGCACAAATTAACCTAAATTTAATTATGAGTTGACAATGATAATAAATTGAAAAGAAATTTATGAAATTAAATGTAAATGATAGAAGAGGTTAACTCTCAAATCAATGATGAAATATATCATTATGGATGTTGAAGACATCTAGAATCAATTCACCATAATATAACAATTGATTCATTCTTTATTCTTATATCTTGCACTCTACACAAGCCTAAAATATTTTGAAGTTCATTCCTAAATTTATTCCCAAAATATTATAGGTTGGTATGAAATTATAAAAGGAATGATCATAGCCAACTATAATTCTTAATTATTTTGATGGTTTTCTTATAATTCCCCTAATTATCATCATAGACAATGTAGAAAGCGTCAATCATTGATAATGTGGAAAGCACTAGACAACATATTTGAGAAGACAAGCAACTGCCACATTCCACTAAACTAATTGAAAATGTTGACGATTTTGTTTCGTTAGAGCTATGGAATAGACTGGACTAAGCATCACAAAGGGAAATGGAAATGAAATTAACTAATAATTATTTTACTCTTATTGGTTAAAATTTAGATTGTTAGAAATAATTCATCTAAATATTTATTTAGGAATATAGAGTTCTTATCACAATGTCAATCATTTTAATATTTAATCTAGGTGGACCACTTCCCTTAGTAATGTTTCTTATCTATATTGAATTGTGTTCATGATGGTGTTAATCATTTCAAGATGTAGTTTGAATAGATAAGTTCATTTTTAGTCCATAGGCTACATATAATGTGAGATTTGAACCTGAAACAAGTCTCACACCTGTAAACCACTGTTGAGTTGCCAAAAAATAAATTTCAATGCCATTTAATAGTAAAATCCTCCAAAATATCATGTGAAAGCCCCCAAAATCTCACTTATCATGTAAAAGCCACATACATATTGATTTGTCAATTAGATGAGAATTTTTTTTTTTCAATTTGATGGAAACCTTCCTTTTTCATTTGTATTGCTTTATGTTTTAAATTTGCATGCAAATATTTCAAAATCAAATAATACCCAATTTTTTTAAAGAAAAAATCTAGATTTGTCAAAGTGGAAAAAATCTGGATTTGACTAAGTTTATTTCATTCCATTATTTAGCACTAATTATTAATTGTTTAATCCAGTCATATGCAACTAGAATTTGCAGTGCATTGCATTCATACACACCCATACACAAAGACATACTCTCTACCATATTAACATACATATAATCTTCTATGAATGTAATCGATAAACCTTCTTTAAATGCAAGTGCTGGTACTTATTTCATTTCAAAATGTAAGAATCCTTTTACCACGATGTTGATGGCTTTAACACTTCATAGGATTGTGCCCTCATGAGAGAGACAACTCAACTCCTGCAGAGAAAGACATATGAGATTGTCTCCAAGTCGGGCTGGCTCTATAAGTTCTACCTACTTCATTCATTATGTCAGAAAACCTGCAAAAGTAGGAGAATTTCAAGAGTTGTATAGGTGGTCTGCACTGAGTAGCAACACAGAATGCAATTAGAGGCATTGCACTGAGATTTTATCACAGGGTATCTCTCTCAATATTTTTTAATAATTTCAGTGGAGATTTAGATAGCCAAAATTAGTACGAGAGTACGCTCTTAACTATTACTCTAAGGGCAACCTTTGGAATTAGTTAAAATGAGCCATGGCATTGTGTGGTTAGTGGTGGTAGCTACTTTCAGTCTTGCAGGCCATCATGGTTGTAATGGACAACAGATCAGTGTTAGTCCTCCTCCTCTTCCTCTCCCCTTTCCTCCTCCTCCTCTGCCCGTTATACTACAATTTACACCACCTCCGTCTGGTGTAATACAATTTACACCGCCTCAGCATTTCCAACAACCACCACGACCTCCTTTTCCCCATGGTTCTGATCCACACAATTGCTATGATTGTGAGAATCTGAAACCACCACATTGTTGTGATCCATACAATTGCTATGATTGTGAGCATTTCAAACCACCACATTGTTGTGATCCATACAACTGCTATGATTGTGAAGACGACTCCAAGTCCGGAATCGATATTGTGCTCGTTGTGGTGGTGGTGGCGGCCATAATTATCGTTCTCCTTGTCGCCCTTTTGCTTTTCCTGAAATTTAGGTTCTTCAGCCGCATTGTTAAACTCCTCAGCGGCATTGGAGGAACCCTCAGCGGAATTTTAGGGGTCCTCGGCAACATTCCTGGGATGCTCGGCAACATTAATGCGGGACTTGGCAACATTAATGCGAACCTCGGCAACGTTAATGCGAAGCTCGGCAACATTTCTGACCGCCTCGAAAATATTTGTCCAGAGTGCAACGTGCATATAACTGTAGTGCCATGTTCTAGTTGTGATGGTTGTGATTCAAGCTGTAATTGTGGTTCTACCTATAGTTCATGTCGTCACTAGCACTTGTCTCTCCAGTGCCACATAGAGATTATATATGTACACCATGTAGTAGTTTGTAGTGTCATAGGGTAGTTATATCTATAGTGTCAGTATTAGTCTATATTGTAGTGTCATAAATAGTTATATTTATAGTTCATAGAGTTGTGAGTATTAATCTACATTGTAGTGTCATATATATTTATTATATTTATTTTTTATGTAGGTTTTAGTATTTGTCTATATTGTAACGGCATATACTGGTTATATTTATGGTTTATGCAGTTTTTAGTTCATGGAGTTGTTAATATTGGTTTATATTGTAGTGTCATATATTGGTTATATTTATGGTTTATGTAGTTTTTAGAATTTGTCTACATTGTAGTGTCATATACTGGCTATATTTATGGTTTATATAATTTTTAGTACTTGTTTAAATATTGTAGTGTCATTTGCTAGTTATATTTATGGTTTATGTGGTTTTAAGTATTTGTCTTTAAAATATTGTAAGAACACAGTTTGTTGTATAATATAATATGTTTTGTGTTGTGAATTTGTATAGTAAGAAGAATTGGGTAGTTATTGATGATTAATTGGTTTTTCAATAGAACAATTTTATAGATTGATTATTTGCTATTGTAAATGAAAATTATATTAAGGATTGAACTATTAATTATTGATGACCAAGTGATTTCTTAGGAGAGAGCCTCTATAGATTGATTCTTTACTATTATAAATGAGAATTGTAATACACTCAAAAGAAATCTAGAATTTTGTGAATGTTACACAATATATTTTTGAATCTATAATGTGCTTGATTGCATTTCATCTAATTCTTGCTATTGATTTGATAGTTGAAGTTACATTTGATGTAGAAGTTAAATTTTATTTGATTACATAGGTAGCACTCTATTATAAGAATTGTATATATCATTAATAGTACAAAATATGAGTTCTTCCTAGTCATTTTTGCACAAAAACATTGCAATAAGACTAGCTAATAGCGCATTGTTAAAATTAATGTCATCGTAAAATATTGTAATTGATGTTTTATAAATTATGGACCAAAAGTTACTATGGGAAGGTTTTACGAACTTCGAGTTGATGAAATATAATATTGATAAGTACCATCTAAATATTTTCAAAGGGAAAGGAATTTCTTCTTGAATTATGGATTGATCCATATTTTGTATTGCCATTATATTGGTTGGTGAAATTTAAGGAATGTTTGAGGATAAAGAATCAGTAGCAATATCATCCACCAAAGTTGAAGGTAGCATAGAAAGTAATGTTGCTCTTATAGATTTCAACAATGAGAGAATATCAAATTGAACAAGAATGGATTGTTGAGAAGGATTCAAATCTTGGTATCACATTATATATAGAATCAAAACTTATCTCATCAACCTCTATCATAGCACACGAGATTTTTCCTTAATACTTATCATCCATTTTGCTACAAATTTCTCTAAAATACTTAGTGGTGGTATGCAAATGTCTTAAAAAATATTAATTTGTTCCACTTTAGTGAAATAATTCTAAGGATGTTGATGAACAAAAGAAGGCCAATGGAAAGAGAGTGGGATAAAAATTTCTTCTATCTCGCATACATGATATTTTCATTAAATAAAAATATCCATTTCTATATTGCTCACTATACAAAAAATCCATTTCTATATTTCTCACCAAATAAAAAAACCCTTTCCTATATTGTATGACGTGCACTAAGAGACATCCATATGCCACCGAGTTTTCAACAAGTCTATCATGACAATAATATTTGAAAGTAAGCAATATCAAAATTTGAGCATCATTTTGACCATCTTGTTTATCATATTAAAATTATAGTATTTTTAAGAAAATATTACTATCAACAAATGACCAAGTTTGATCAATGGGAAAATCATTACTATTTTTTATAAAATCACTACTATCAAAGTATAAAATCATTACTACTTTTTAGAAAATCATTACCATCTCGAAAGAGCTCAGATAAGAAAAGATTGAAAAATAAAACATTCAACCACAAGAAATAAATGACCTCAAAAATTAATAGAATCTACGAGAGATCACTTCATCTTCTGATGCAGGAACATCCGATCTTCACTCATCGAGCTTTTCTTGAAAATAGTTGATTTGACACTGATTATGCATGTTCAAAGATCTAAATTGATTATTTTATTCTGGCCGGGCAATAAGAGAGATTTAAGAATTTTAAATGACACAAGTTGAAGAATATGTGGGAATTTTTCAATACCGTCTACTAAACAAAAAATAAAGGTGTTGAGTGTTGAGTGTGGTGCTCATTGAATTATTTTAGTTGAGTTTAAAATGGAGAAAAAATGCAAATTTAACCCAAAAAAAATGTGTAGCGCCAAAGCTAGAGAAAGTGCAGATTAGAGGAAGATTTTAATGCCATTTCTTGCTGAAGAAATTGATTCCATTTTAGCGCTAGTTTAGGATATTAGATTGGTAGATTTAAGAGGTCTAAATTCTTCAATAGAAGGAAGTGAAGAGGTGTGGGGCTGTGGGGGAAATGTCAGGGCCAATATTTTAATAATAAAAAACATGTGAAATGGAAACGATGGAAGGTGAAAAGATTGGCTACGGAGGAAGAGGATGGGCGTAGAGGTGAGAGGAGTAACGTAGGAAGGAAAAAATCATGAAGGGGTTGTATATGAGATAATATTTCGATTTAAATTGAATAATTAAAAAATGCACAGTTAGAAGATAATAGGTTGTCCAAGAGAATGGAGGAGGTTCTAAGGGGGCGATAGAGGTTGCAGGAAATAAAAAAGAGAAAAAAGAACTAATTCTAGAATCCCATCAAACGAAGAGGAGAAAGGCTGCGACTAGTAGGAAGTTTGTGAATGAAGACCAAAAGCAAAACCATCTAAAGGAATTCTTTAAAAAATGCATTGCAGTAGTTATACAGGCTACATACCATAGGAAGGAAGCATGAAGTATAAAGTTGTGGCTACAAATTAGACAGGTGCAGATGAGAGTTAAGTTATATAAAAAAGTGAAAATTTGAGGTTTAATTGTTTGAATATGACTAATTGGAGGAAGTTGAATCATATTCTTGTTTAACAATTGCAACATGATCACATGGAGAGAATCAAACAACTATGAAAATTTCCTATCTCATGGCCTAAATTTATATCTAGAGTTATGTTTATAGTAGTTACTTCTATCTCAATATTATGAGCAGTTTGACATGAATGTTTATCAAGTAATGAATTTTTTGTTTTCTTTTTAAATGATTGATAGTTGTTTTGAGGCATGACTTATATGATTGACCAATAGGAGCCTATGAAGGGGTACCTTCATACCAACTAATCGATATTCGATAATCATGAAGGGTTATACAAAAACGTGTTAAGGATGGATATTTCATTAGCAATTTCTTATCTTGAATATTAGTTTGTAAGTTACCTATAAACACCCTTTGAATGTCAACATCTTGAAGACTATAGGAGAATTTCAAATAAAAGGATTAGTATCATTTCATAAAGTTTTTATTTTCTCTTTAGGTCCTTGATTACAATGAACTAAATTTGTTAATGTAACTTGAGGACTGATGTTCACTTGAAAGTGTTGGAGGAAATCACTAATGAGTTGTGTAAAGGAGGTAATTGATTGTTTGACAATGAACAAAACCAATCCAAGGCCATATCTTTCAATGATCTAGAAAAGAGTTTCACTATGAGTGAATCTTCAAAAATAAAGTCTCTACACAAGGTAGTAAAAACTAACAAATGGTTATTAGGATATTTTTACCATTGTACTTTCCAAAGCGAGGTATTTCAATGTTTTGTAGTATAGGTGTATTTAAAATAGTGAACATTAATGAACTATGTGTAAGGTATTTTGGATGTTTACTATTGGTTTGATTTTGGTTTAAGTTTGAAATTTGTTGTTGTAATAATCTCATGCTTTAAATAAAAAAGTTGATTTATCACAAAATCATTGGGCCACATGTTGTGAGAGTTTTTCAAGTATGGTGAACTAGTATGGAGGAATGGTGGGATATTATATTTTATGTTTAGGAGGGGTGATGAATATGGAGGTGTTATAGGTGAAGGGACAAAACTATTATAATTTCCACTAGAAATTCCTAAGCTTGAGTTTAAACCATTGTTATATTCCATCATTGATGCTATGATTGGAGGTGTAAAGTTGGGAATAGAAGGCATTATTGTGGGAGAGGAAACTTATTTTCCAAAAGGATTTTGAGCATTAGTCAAAAATTTCGTGAAACTAGCTACCGAAGGAATATTAGAATCTACTATATTAGCTAGGCTACGTAACACTTCTATCCCTTCCTAATCATTTACCAACTTCCCAATGCTATCCAAAAGAGGGATTGCTTCTCCATCCAAAGGTTCAATGCTTAAGAATTGTTGAATTCATTGTAGGTCTTTATCCAATTATTCTAGATTATCATTGGGGACCTTAGAAATAACATATGCCAAGTCCACATAAATGTTAGGTTACAAAAAAGACATGGGTAATGTAGGACTAGGGAGGGAATATAAGATGGATTGGGTAGACATAATACGTTGAGTGAAAGAGTTATAAGAATCAAGCTCAACATTGGCTATGATTGCAACATAGGAAGCCATAAGTCTACAACTACATCTCACGTGGGTATTAGTGAAGTGACACAAGGTCATGAAGCTCATAAATTTTCTACAAGATTCAAAACAATTTAATGCTAATGCCTGATTAAATATAAAAACAAATCAATCTAATTAAAATCAGACAATATAAATGAAAATAGTATAAAAATACCCTAGTTTTTAAAAAAATCCAACAAAAACCTAGTTTTTAACAAAAATTAATAAAATTATCTAATTTTTAATCCAAATACATAAAATACACTATTTTAAAGTGAAAATCCATTGCAAACATTCAATTTTCATCAAAATCCATGCTAAACTCAAAATTTTCATAAAAAATCTACCAAAAAACCTTATTTTGAAAAAAATCAACTAAAATTAAACAAATCTAATTGAAATTTTGATTAGAGCAAATAAAAAATCAAGAATTTTACTTGTTGGAGATGGTTTTCAAATCGGATATCTGATTTGCGCTTTCCACTGTGCGCCCGCCGCGGTTAAGCCGAATGAAAATGTGAAAATGAGTTTTGGTCGCCTGAAATATAATATATATATATGTCAACAAAATCGGATATCCGATCCAAATCGGATATCTGATTCTTAAATCTAGGCTTTTGCTCTACCTCGACTACCGAGCCCCAAAAAGTCAACTCAACATTTTCGCATTTTTGAGTCGTAGAAACACGTATTTTTTTCTCCATTGCCACTTTTTGGCATACCATGATCCTGCACATGCCCTTTGAAATCTATAGATGTTTTTCAATCAGTCTATCAATCAGGACTTTAGTCGTAATTTTAATAGAAAATGAATAATAATTACTTATTAAATTCAAAGTAAAGTATAATTTATATTGGTGGAAAGATGAGAATCTCCTTTAAAAACCCTTTTCATTTCATCAATTTTGGGTTAAAAAAAGTCATCAGCCAAATACCCATCATATTGCCACTTTTTGGCCCATCATGATCCTGCACATACCCTTGCAGAATGTTTTACCTAAAGAGATGATTGAATGTATCAGGGAAGCTATGGCTTCGGAGTCTCAGGATAAGAAAGAGGAAGAAATAATTCTACATTTGAAGGAGTAGTTCGGGCTATCTCTTACCAAGTTGAAAGTGAAGGATTTAACTGAATGTAAATTGGAGCAACTAATTGAGGTTCTGAGGAAAGGAGAAAAGTTAGAAGAAGTGATTACAAGTATAGAATCTCTCATTCAAATTATTAACAAGACATTCGAGAACAACAACTTGATCTTAATTATTGGGATTGCAGTAGAAGCTTGGAATAAATTTCTTCTGAAAATGAAAGATAAGTATAAAGTAATTTTTTGATTGTGCAATAGTTGTAATTTCTTTAATTTTTGAATTTTTGAAAAAGGGAGAGAGTAGTGAAAAATATTTTTTTCATTGACATCAAATGGGGAGAGAGTGCAGTGAAAAATGCCTTGACATTCAAAGGGAGTAGTGTTTTGAAAGAAAGTTGTGTTTTGAAATTTTGAGTTTTGGCAGCATATCTCTTGGTTTTGACACTTAGTCATTTTTCACTAAATGTTGCTATCAATTCCAAAGGGGGATATTATTGGCATATGGCTTCTAGTGTTGTCATTGATGGAAACTAAATGCATTATTCTGGTTTGTAGATAAGAATTTGCTCATACTAGCACACAAAGTAGTAAGCAGAGTATTACAGACAGAAAGATGAAGAACAGGGTATTTGGTCAATATGTCAATATGTATGCCTCATCGGATAATCTTTTTGAGTTGTGGATCCCCAAGATAGATTGTTGAGAATATATGTTATCCTATTGATAATTTTTATGATGTTGTATTAATCAGTGTATGATTTAGGAGATCTAACATGATGATTTTCTATTTATTTGTTCTTGGTGGCCAACTTGTGTTGGAAATATATGCCTCAATCATCACATGATGTAACCTCTTTTGGATCCAAGTCGGTGTGCAATGATTTGGGTCTAGCCGACTAGGAGCTTTGGATCTTATGTTTTGAATAGATCGCTATGACCTTGCAGGAGTCTCGTTGAATGTGTATACATTGGAGTCATCGGGATAACCTATGGCAGCTCGGTGACAAGTCTTATAGAAAGTAATATGTCTCGCTGACAACATTTTTCTATTGAAGCTTTCGGGGAGAGTCTTGGGTGTTCAATAATAAGTCTTACCGATGTGTGAATGTCTTGCCGAATGGTTACACTTAGGAGTCTTCGGTGTGGCATGTGACTTCACTATGAACTCCTGGCAACATGTGTTTCTCTTGCCAATGTTATTGTTTATTCTCGATGTGACTCCTGGTGACTAGTGGTGCTTAGTATGACTTGTGAGTATTCAAAGTAATGTCTCAGCAAGAATAGTAAGTCTTGCTGACCGTTTGGTGCTCAATGTAACATATAAACCTCAGAGTGAAGTCTTAGCGATGAACGTTAGTCTTGCCGACTGCTGATCACTTCGGAGAAAGTCTTAGAGCTTCAGTATGATGTTTCATCGATAGCAATATGTCTTGGTGACATATGAACACTTCAGAGTAATGTTGAACTTCGGTATAATCTCCTGCGAAAGTGATTAGTCTCATCTATTGTTGGATGCTTTAGTGTAACACATGAAGGCTTGGTGGCATGTCTTGGTGAGAGTGGTATGTCTCACCGATAGAAAACTGAAGTCGATGCAACATGTGAAGCTCAATAAAATTTCTTTTTGATAGGAATGAAATGGATATTGATAGTTTTAGTATGACTTATGGAATTTGCTATTTCATCCTGCCAACTGTTGGGACTTATGCCAATATTGAGAGTGAAGACTTTGTGGCTTGGGGAGACACTATTAGTGTCTCATCGATATGCCAACAAAGTTTGAATTCTTTTGACTGATTGATGACCATCTATGTGGCTTGTGTTGGACCAATAGGAGAAGCTGAATGGGAACCACTAGTAGTTGGACTGTTGCGGCCATTACTAAGAGGAAGCTCGACTGACATGGGTGACATGGTTATACTTTGTGATCACAGATTGTGATCGGTTGGTTGAATCGATGGATTGTTGTGTGGTTATATGATCAGTGGATGAATTATATTATGTAAAGACTATAACTTGAAGGTTCCTGTACAAGTTTGATCATGGTGAATGCTGTTGTAAAATGACATCAGAAAGATAAGTCAGAACTCTATATGTAATTTTGTTACTGTAATACAAAGTGACTTCTCTTGGTGTGGTGGTTTTTTCTCCCATAAGGGTTTTCCCACGTAAATCTGGTGTTCATATGTGTTTGTCAAATACTCTATTTCTATGATTGTTTTCAAGTGCATCTTAATTGGACTGTAATTGTAAAATTGAAATGAGTCTCTGCATTCTTCCCTGATGTTTTGAGTTTAGGAGAGTTGTTTCCACACCTTTACTTTCCTTACAAGTGGTATCAGAGCCTGGCCAGTTGTGTTATCCTTGTGGGTACGTTGGGGTTTTTGTGTCAATTCTATTCAGTGGGAGTCTTGTAGACTTTTGTTAATTCTAATTACAAATTGAGATGGCTAGCACATCCAGGAAGATGGAAATAGAGAAATTCAATGGCAACAATTTTGAGTTGTTGAAACTCAAAATGGAAGATCTTCTAGTGGATCGTGATCTATGGCTTGTTGTGTCTGGAACTAAACCTTAGACCATGAAGCAAGAGGATTGGGACCTGGCAGATAGAAAATCAAAAGGGTTAATAAGGATCTATCTTGCAGACTCTATTCTTCTGAATGTGCATGAAGAAAAGACTACAGCCTCTTTGTGGACAAAACTGGTGTCTATTTATCAGGGGAAGTCCTTGGTGAATAAACTGTTCCTGAGGAAGAAGTTGTACTCTTTGAGAATGCAGGAAGGATGGTCTGTAGCTGATCATTTGAATGCATTTAATATGCTAATTGCTCAATTAACATATGTTGGTGTAAAAATTGAAGAGGATCATTGTATGCTTCTATTGTTTTCTTTTCCAGAATCATGGGATCATCTGGTGATGGCTAGTGGGAGTACAACATCAAAATTCAAGATGGAAGATGTTGTTAGTTCTTTGCTATCAAAAGAGATGAGAAGGAAATCTTTTGAGATGGAAAAGGAAGCTCTTGCTGTTAGAGGAAGATCAAAAGAGAAAGGCAAGAAGAAGGACAAGAAATAAAAATCAACATTAGAGGGGAGATCAAAGTCTCCTGGAAAGAAGTCGAAGGTGAAATGTTGGAATTGTGGGCAACCTGGTCATGTCTAAAAGGATTGTAAAGAGGAGAAAAAGAAGAAGTGCTCTTAATGATTCTTCTCAGGGTGATTCAGACGCCTTCATTGCTACCTCGGTTACACAGGCATCAGATGATGTCTAGCTGATTGATTCTAGAGCATCTTTTCACATGACATCTCATAGAGACTGGTTCACGAAGTATGAAGAATACGATGGTGGAAAGGTGTACTTGGCAAGTGATTCAACTTTGGAGATTGTTGGCCGTGGAAGAGTCAGAATCCAATTCCCTAATGGTAGAGTGAAGGGGATCAAGGATGTTATGCACATACCAAGTCTGGCCTGAAATTTACTGTCTGTTAGTAAGTTGAATGATATTGGAGTACAATTCATGTTCTTTGGAAATGGCTGCAAGATGACTAGAGGCTCTATGGTGCTGGCTAGAGGTGCTCGAATTGGTACCATGTACAAGCTGGATGCACAGGATGTTTAATGTAACAGTGTCTCTATAAAGTCACAGAAAGCTACTCATGGAGGTAAAGAGGGAAATATCCCTAATTATGTAAACTCTATGGAAGTAAAACTTCCAGTAGAGAAGACTATGCTCTGGCATTATAGGCTAGGCCACATAGGAGAAAAAGGTTTAAAAACCTTGAAGAATAAAAACATGGTTGAGGGGCTTGAAGATTGTAATATCAAATTTGAATTCTATGAGCATTGTATATATGGAAAGCAACACTGTGTTTCTTTTTACTCCAGTCCTCATAAATCTTCTAGTTTGCTAGATTATATTCATTCTGATGTATTTGGTCCAGTGAATGTTCCTTCTTTGTCTAAATCAAGATACTATGTGTCGTTTATTGATGATTATTCAAGAAGAGTATTTGTATATTTTCTAAAAAGTAAATTAGAAGTGTTCAGTCAGTTTAAGGAATTTAAAAACCTTGTTGAAAATTAGACTAGAAGAAAAATAAAATGCTTAAGGACTGATAATGGTGGTGAATTTTGTTCTGATGAATTTGAAAGATACTGTAAAGACCATGGGATTAAAAGACATAAGACTACACCTTATACTCCACAACAGAATGGAGTTGCAAAAAGATTCAATAGGACAGTGATGGAGAGAGCACAAAGTATGCTCAGTAGTGCTAGCTTGGAGGAGAAGTTTTGAGCTGAGGCTATATCTACTACATGTTACATAATAAATCATTTTTCAAACTCTACTCTTGTTGAGAAAAACACCTTTGGAAGTGTGGTCTGGTAAGAAGCCCTCTCTTAGACATGTTTGAATCTTTGGTTGTGATGCATATGCATATGTGTCAAATGAGAGAAGATCTAAGTTGGAGAACAAGGTTGTCAAATATATTTTTATTGGCTATAGTGCTGGCATAAAAGGATACAAGCTTTGGAATCCTGATACGGAGAAGGTTTTGTACAGTAGAAGTGTAATCTTTCGTGAGCTAAAAGCTTCTACCTTGGATTTGCAGTCAGAGACAAATTTTGAAAACAAAAAGGATGTAGTTCTAATTCCTCTAACAATAGAGAAAGAGGAATTGAAAATAAAAAATGTACCTAAAACTGAGGAGAGCTCAAGTAGTTTAGAAAGTTCGGAAGAAGAAGAACAACCTCAGCCTTAGCCAGTGAGGAGGTCAACTCATGGAAGAAAACAACTTGATAGGTATGGGTTCTCCTTAATAGATTCTACTTGTGCCTATGCTTTGATTTCTAGCACTGATGAGCCTAGGACTGTAAAAGAGGCAATTAAAATGTATGATTGAAACTCTTGGTTGGAAGCCATGAATGAAGAGATGGCATCATTAGAGAAGAATGATACCTGGAGTTTGGTGCCCTTGCCTAAAGGCAGAAAAATTGTGGGCTACAAATGGGTATTTAAGAAGAAGATTGGTCTAGATGGCAGTGTGGAAAAGTACAAGGCAAGATTGGTTGCAAAGGGTTATTCCCAGGTAGAGGGAATTTATTATGGGGAGATTTTTTCTCCTATAGCAAAGCTGAAATCTATCGGATTTATTTTGTCACTTGCAACTCCATATGACTTAGAGGTCGAACAAATGGATGTGAAGACAACATTTCTTCATGGTGATCTTGAAGAAGAAATCTATATGTCCCAGCCTAAGCACTTTGTTGAAAAAGGTAAAGAAAAACTAGTATGCAAGTTAAAGAAATCTCTATATGGGTTAAAGTAGTCTCCTAGAATGTGGTACCATAAATTTGATACGTTTGTATTGTATTTGGGATTTGTGAGATCAAAATGTGATCATTGTTTCTATTATAAAGTTGAAAGTGATCAAGTGCTTATTATTGCTCTCTATGTTGATGATATGCTATTCATAAGCAATAGTAAGCTAATGATTTATGATCTTAAGTCTCAGTTGTCTGCTAAGTTCGAAATGAAAGATCTTGGTGCAACAAGGTATATTCTAGGGATGGAGATAACTAGGGATAGGAAGAATATAAAACTTTGGCTCAGTCAGAGTAAGTATATCAAGACTGTTCTAGAGAGATTTTGCATGAATGATTGCAAGCAGCTAGTTGTTCTAGTCTTACAGGGAACGAAGCTATCTATTGAAGACTGTCCAAAATCTCCTACTGAGATGGAGGACATGACCAGTGTACCCTATGCTAGTGCGGTTGGTAGTCTCATGTATGCAATGGTTTGTACAAGGCCAAACATTTCCCAAGCAGTGGGAATTCTTATTCGGTTTATGGCTAATCCTGGAAGGACACATTGGGATGTTGTAAAGAGAGTTTTCAAATATTTGAAGGGCACTTCAAATCTTTTTTGTGTTGCCATGGGAACTTGGTTGAATCACAGAGGACTCTCAGTATTCGAGGCTATGTGGATTTTGATTGGGCTATGGACATTGACAGTAGAAGATCCACTAGTGGATACATTTTCATGATGAATGGTGGTACAGTGAGCTGGATGAGTAAGCAGCAGGCTGTAGTCACTTTGTCCACTACGGAGGTTGAATACATGGCAGCTACACATGCTTGTAAAGAAGCAGTTTGGTTGAAACATTTGCATTCTAACATTGGTTTTGATGTAGGGAAAATAACTATTTTCTGTGATAGTCAGAGTGCAATTTGTCTAGCAAAGAATCCTACTTTCCATGCCAGAACGAAACATATAGATGTACAGTATCATTTTGTACGGGGTATGGTAGAGGATGGAAAGGTCATTTTGGAAAAAGTTGATACTCTAGAGAATGTTGCAGATGCATTGACGAAGCCAGTGAGCACAAACAAGTTCAGTTGGTGTGCCAGTTAAATAGGCCTTAGTCCCCATGATTTTTCAGTAAGTTTTGTTGTGCTCTAGAGGTGCCTGTGCGATCTTCATCAAGTGGGAGATTGTTGGAAATATATGCCTCAATCATCACAGGTTGTAACCTCTTTTGGAGCCAAGTTGGTGTGACATGCTTTGGGTCTAACTGACTAGCAGCTTTGGATCTTATGTTTTGAAAAGGTCATTATGACCTTGCAGGAGTCTCGTCGAATGCGTATACATTGGAGTCATCAGGATAACCTATGATGGCTCAGTGAGAAGTCTTATCGAAAGTAATATGTCTCACCGATAGTGTTTTTCTGTTGAAGCTTTCGGGGAGAGTCTTGGGCATTCGGTAAGAAGTCTTACCGATGTGTGAATGTCTTGTCGAATGGTTACACTTAGGAGTCTTCGGTGTGGCATGTGACTTTGCTATGAACTCCTGGCAACATGTGTTTCTCTTGCCGATGTTATTGTTTATTCTTAGTGTGACTCCTGGTGACTAGTGGTCCTCGGTAAGACTTGTGAGTATTAAGAGTAATGTCTCAATGAGAATAGTTAGTCTTGCCGACCGTTTGGTGCTCGATGTAACATTTAAACCTCAGAGTGAAGTTTCAGCGATGAACATTAGTCTTGCCGACTGTTGATCACTTTAGAGAAATTATTGGAGCTTCAGTATGATGTTTCATCGATAGCGATATGTCTTGGCGATAGATGAACACTTCGGAGTAACGTTGAACTTCAATATAATCTCCTGGCGAAAGCAATAAGTCTCATCGACTGTTGGATGCTTCAGTGTAACACATGAAGGCTCGGTGGGATGTCTTGTCGATAGAAAACTAAAGATGATGCAACATGTGAAGCTCGATAAAACATCTTGTCGATAGGAATGAAATGGATATCAGTAGTTTCGGTATGACTTATGGCATTCGCTATTTCGTCCTGCCAACTATTGGGACTTATGCCAATATCGATAGTGAAGACTTTGTGGCTTGGGGAGACACTGTTAGTGTCTCGCCGATATGCCAACAAAGTTTGAATTCTTTTGACCGAGTGATTGACCATCTACGTGGCTTGTGTTGGACCAATAGGAGAAGCCGAATGGGAACCACTAGCAGTTGGACTATTGCAGCCATTACTGAGAGGAAGCTCGATAGATAGGGGTGACATGGTTATACTCTGTGATCACAAATTGTGATTGGTTGGTTGAATCAACGAATTGTTGTGTGGTTGTATGATCAATGGATGAATTATATTCTGTAAAGACTATAACTTGAAGGTTCCTGTACAAGTTGTGAATGTTGTTGTAAAATGACATCAGAAAGATAAGTCAGAACTCTGTATGTAATTTTGTTACTATAATACAAAGTGACTTCTCTTGGTGTGGTGGGTTTTTCACCCATAAGGGTTTTCCCACGTAAATCTGGTATTCATATGTGTTTGTCAAATACTTTGTTTCTGTGATTGTTTTCATGTGCATCTTAATTGGACTGTAATTATAAAATTGAAATGAGTCTCTGCATTCTTCCCTAAGTTTTTGACGTTAGGAGAGTTGTTTATGCACCTTTACTTCCCTTATGATGTTGTATTAATCAATGTATGAGTTAGGAGATCCAACATGATGATTTTCTATCTATTTATTCTTGGTGGCTGACTTGGTGAAGGTAGCATGTCGCGAATGTATAAGGAATAATTTTTAAATTATTTCTTGTGTTGGCCATTTTCTTTTGGGTCCTTACTATAGTTTGGTCAACTTTGATGGATGCACATTAAATATGATTTCTAATTTGAGCCGACTATTGGAGAATATTTCATATTTTGCTAGCTGAATTATAGCAATTGAAATCTTGGTAGCAGATATATATGGGTATGTGCAGGATCATGATGGGCCAAAAAGTGGCAATATGATAGGTATGTTGCTGATGACTATTTTTTAACCCAAAATTGATGAAACGAAAAGGGTTTCTAAAGGATATTCTCAGCTTTCCATCAATACAAATTATGCTTTACTTTGAATTTAATAAGTAATTATTATTCATTTTCTATTTAAATTATGACTAAAGTCCTGATTGATAGGGTGATTGAAAACCATCTATAGCTTTCAAATGGTATTGCATTTTTTGAATCCAAAACATGCATCACATTCTATGCTTCACATACTATAGGATAAAAAAAATAAAAATTGAATTTGATCAAGTTTTGACCAAGTTAAGGTGGTTAGACATACAAGCTTTTATATTTTTTAAAAATTTGTAATAAAAAATTCATAATTAATTATTTACTTGGAAATAAATTACAAAAAAATATGCATCACATCGAGGCATGAGTCGTCTATTTATATCTAAAATTTTATAAAAAAATATTATCATTTTATTGTGGTTAGGGTGGTCAAATAGACACCTACTTCTTATTTTTTATCTGAAATTTATGTACCACTGCATTGAAATTTCAAATTTTCACCAAAGAGATTTTATTTTTTAAAACAAACCTAGTAGTTTAGAAACTACATTCAATCAACTATAGATTCTATTCTTACATATTTTTGAAATAATATAGATAACTTATTCAAAATTTTATGTCAAGTTTCCTAAGTTTGATTTTTCTGAATAGTTTGCCACTTAAGGGCCTATTTTTTCCATGATGATCCTACACATACCCATATATAAGATCGTTAATTAATTTTTTAAGAGTGAATAGGTGTGGAAGAGGAGTACAGGGGTGTTGCGAATATCAGAAGAGTGTTTAAGTGATTTATGCATAGTTTCACTCGTGCATTAAGGGTTTTTGTGTTGCAAGTTAGAGTAGGGAAGAGAAAAAGTATTGAATCAATTAGAAGGACAAAAGATCAATTACCGAGCTTTACCAAAAATTATACTAGGAATTTATAGATGTTATTTTCTTAGTTCAATTTTTTTTTAATCCAAACATTTTGTAAGGAAATGAGCCTTCCTTATTTTGTGCAGTGAGCTCTAGGTAGTTTTCCTGAATGCTTGTGCATTCCCTTTTTCTTCATACTTTTAACAAAGTATAAATTGTGGATTAATCTCCACTATGGTTTTTCCCCTAACAAGGTTTCCACATAAAAATATTGGTGTTATGGTGTTCTAATTGTTTCTTTCATGTGCTTGCATCTTTACTTTTGTTTAACTATTGTAGATGGTTTATAATTTGAATTGAAGTTTAAATATTGTTGAACATTAATTATCCCCCCTCTTAGTGTTCCTTAAGTCCAACAGAGGATGGGAATAGAAGTGAGAGGAGAAGTTTAGGAAGACAAAATTCATGAAGGCATTGTGTATGAAATAAGATTTTAGTTTAAATTGAATAATTAAAAAATAAACAATAAGAAAGAAATAGGTTGTGCAAGAGATTGAAGAATGTTGAGAGGGTGTGATAGAGGTTGTAGGAAATTAAAAAAAAAACTTATTCTAGAATCCCATCACATGAAGAGGAGAGAGATTTTCACTAGTAGGAAGTTTGTGAATTAAGAAAAAAACCAAAACAATCTATAAATTTTTTTTTTTAAATGGCTATCAACAATTATAAAGGTTGCATACCATAGAAAGGGAGAGTGAAGTCTAAAGTTGTGGCTTCAATTTACACAAGTGCAAGGGAGAATTAAATTATATAAAACAAGTGAATATTTGGCAATTGGAATAGATGAATTGAAGCAAGAGATTGAAAATGATAATCAATTGGAAACTTCTAGATGTATTGGCCTATATATTGAATAATCAATACAATATAAATTGCAACTAAATTTTGGTGGTATGTCTGATAATACAATGAGTTAAATTGAATTTGTTCCCATTATGCTTGATTAAATTTAGATTGATTTGGGGTTGAACTCGTAGTGCAATGGTTAAGTTGTAAGGGAAACAACTAGGCTATGAAAGGTTTTAATCCCATAGTGGATAGTGGGAATGCCGCAAGGAGAAAGAAGCCACAATGTCAACAAAGGTAGTAGTGACAGTGGATATGGTGACGACAACAATGGTTAAGGTGGCGGTGGCAGTGGTGGCTATGGAGATATCGAGGATGAAGTACCCCATATGTGGCCTCACTAGTTCATAGCTCCATTCAAAAGCATAGGGTGCTACCCCTTAGTAGTGATTTACCAAACAAAAAATAAAATAAATTGATTTAATTTGATAAATTTAATTGTCAAAATAATGTTGACTATGAAATCGTGAAATTTTATAATTATAAGAAAGGAGTAACATTTTATTGCAATCTGGTTGTTGCAAGTTGTGTGTTTTTTGTGAGAGATTTTTTTCATCATCTTCATTCCCCAAATCCAAATCCTCATCTTCTAAATTATAATTATATGCTACAATAGGAACATGATGACTAAAGATCTTGATATGATCTTTCAATTAATAGTTGTGCTTGAAATATTAACAATAGCTATTATACCAAAATCTTTCGATAGTTTTCTCATGGGTATGCTAGTCCACTCTCACAATAAATGATTTGTTGTATTTGGAAAATGATGGAAAATTTGGTGTTATGCTTCAATTTTTAGTGTTTATAATCCTTTCAATGGTTTTATATGGGGATGTTGAATATTTTTCCTACATCTCTCTACATAGTAGTAGGATGTTTGTATATGAAATTCAAAGTAGTAGACACATTTTTCATCATGATGTGTGCAATGGTTTCAAATCTATCTTAGTGGTAACTAAATATTACATGATAGTGATGACTTGTCTT
Organism: Sequoia sempervirens; assembly: GCA_007258455.2. NCBI lineage: Eukaryota > Viridiplantae > Streptophyta > Pinopsida > Cupressales > Cupressaceae > Sequoia > Sequoia sempervirens. Next base: position 158,723,012 of record VDFB02026320.1, read on the forward strand.
GGATAGTCCAATCTTGTTAATAGTGGCATTTATTTTGACATTGGTGACATGAATTTTTTGAGTGGTTAGTGGCTAATCCTATCCTAAAACCTAATATTATGGTCCTAATCCTCTTGTTTATGTGTTGTGTTTTATGAATGCTTGAAATGGTTATGGATTTTATCTTTACACTTGAAAAATGCATTGGATTGAAAGTTTCTAAAGAATTATCAATAAATTTATTTTGAGATAAGATATCCTTGCTCATAATTTTTCAAACAAGTCATGTGCCTTGTCTATGCTGAACTACAATTTGTGTACATTGTCTATGGCAATGGAAAAAGTACCCTTTACTATTCCTTGCTTCTTTGGGCCCTCCTTGTTAAATTGAGCATTAATGTAGCCTTGATTTAGTATTGTAATGTGTTTGACATGTTCACATTAGGTCTTGGGCCCTTGTGAACTAAATAAACTTAATGGTACATTATTCAAAGTGTTGTAAATTGTTGTAATACACTTTTAGACTTTTCTAGGTTTTTCATAAATAATTGACCAGTCTTATTTATGCTTTAATTGACCCTATTTTTCATCCACAAGTGTCATTAAATACATCTTTCTGAGGATAATCCCAACATCTAAAATTAGTATCTAATCATAATTTAGATGTTTTTAGGTCATGTGGCTTAGATTTAGTGATTTGGGGCTCATATGCCACCTTGGGCATATGAGTCCCACTTAGGTTTTCGGTCTTGATCTAAATTTTGTACCTTTCTAAGCATTTTTGAAAAATTTCCCATAATTAATTCCTAATGCGACTCATATGCCACTTCTAGCATATGAGTCCCATGTGGCCCAAAATTAAAATTAATTCAAATTCTTGGCAATATTTTATCCTCCTAGACCTAAGTTTGGCTTGTAGTGTTGTAATTTTGGGAAATTTGGCATAATTAAGTATAAATACAAGTTCTCTCACTCATTTTCACCTAAGCATTAAATTGATCATCCTAGCAATTTGAATGAGCATTCTTATAGAAAGTTTGAGTTCAAAAGAGCATTCAAGAGCATTCAATGGCAGATTATCAAGTGTTTTAGACCATTATTCAAGTATCAAGCTTCATGTCAAAGTCATCATGCATCATATTTTTTTTTTATCTAAAACTTGTGATGTAGGGTTTCATGATTCAAGCTAGCATTCAAGTCAAGATCTATCACATTCAACCAAGAGTCCAGATCTATATCCATTAGATCCATTTCATACATGTTTGCAACACTTTATTGCTAGGGTTTGTTGAGTTGCAACATCATATTTTATTCATTCATAATTGTCCATTCCTATTTCATTTCATTACAAGCTTTGATTACCAAAACGAGGTTTGAACAAGGAAAACCCCTGTCCACTAACAAACCAACATTTTTCCCTCTCTTTAGTGTTTGATTTACAGATCTAGGTTGAAGATATATTAAAGAGAAAGTTTGGAAAAAGTTGTCAAAGTGTTCAAAGTTTTCAAAGTTTTCACCTTGCATTGGAGATCATTGAAAGACTTTTGTAGGTTGCAAATCATGTTTTCAAATCTAGAAATCAATTAGAAAGGAAAATGTTGACATTGAGGATTAGATTCAGACTTTGAAGTTCCAAATAACCCTAGTTGGACTGATACACCAAATTTGGTGTATGAGTCACAGTATAGGTCATTTTCTAGATTTTTGCAAATCTAGAATCTATAGTGCTAGAAACTCTAATCTGGGACTGAATCATCCATACTAGTGTATGAGTCCCAATAGGCTTTAAAATCAATTTTTTTATCATTCCATACTTTCATCAAGTCTTCTTCAGGTTTCTAGGTGCACACATTCCATCTTGCAGTTCTCTATTCTATTTTACATACTTTTCTAGGTCATTTAGTGAAAGATCACATTGCATTGGCTTTAAGCACTAATCATTTCATTTCATTTATCTTTTCAAGCCCTATCTTGGTAGTGAACCCCTCATTATCTTATAATTAGACCCTAGGACAACCATTTTGCAAGATCTCTTTATCCTTTGCATACTTTAGATTTAGATATCTAGGGTTTATTTTCAATCAAATGGTGGTGAAATATGTTTGCTCTATGTCCTAAATCATAAGTATAAAATCCATTTCCCACTATTTCATTTTGGTGAACTTACATTTAGAACATCATAATTCTTATTTGGAATGCATTATAATCCTAGATCTTGATTGCATTAACATTGTAAATGTTCTTTTTGCATTATTTAATTGGCATTCTAGGGTTTCTAAATCATTAAAAAAAAAGCATATAAAAATCACTTAAATTTTTTTGAATTTTTTTGGAAAAAACCCTCACTAGGACTCATACACCCCTCTGCGTGATTTAGTCCTAGTGCAAATTTTGAACTACATTTCTCAAAATTTAAAACTCTATTTATGTGCTCCTATTTGTTATTGATAACTTTCTATTTTATTTTATAGATATTTTTTTATATTCAATTCATTGCACCTAATTTTATTTGGTTCACCTTGTGCATTGCTTAAATTCAAAATTGCATCTAGAACATTTCATTTCAGATTATTTGCATTACCTTGTTAGAATCTACAAATTGCATTGCATTTCATCATGGATATGTGTTTTGGTAAGCTTTGGATGTCCCTAAAGTCCTTAGTGGATGTGTCAAGTTGTGCTTTTGGAAATAACCCTAATGAAATTGAGCTTACTCAAGCTCCTTCAACTCCTAATGCATGTCCTCCTCATGATGTTGACATCATTGGAGAATATGATGAAAACATGAATAAATTCCTAAATGATTTTCTTAACAACCTTGAAGCTAATGCATCATTTTATCCATCAATGAAACAACCAACACCTCCTATAATACCAACACCTGAGATGTTTGGTTACTTACATCTTGAAAGTTCTAAAACAAGAATTGAACCTAAGTTCCCTAGAATAGGTGAACCTAGTTCCCCTAAACAAGAAAACACTCAACTATTCTATGTTAACAAAGTGATAGACACTCCTATTGAGCTTGAAGATACTTATGGAAAATGATTTACAATATTGAGTAAACAAGGATGTGATACAAGAAGTGAACATGAAATTCATCAACTCTTAGAGAAAATACCAATTTAAAATACAAAAGGATTAGGATTTCAAGATCCACCTACTGATATGAATGTCCTCCTTCCTAAATAATAACGTATGATTCATAACAATGATAAGGATGAAAGGATCATCTTACATCCTCCTCCTCAACATTCAACTCAAGAAATTGGTGAATCTAGCAAGGGAAAAAGACCTTACAAACTAAATAAACTACATTTCAATTACCCACCAGCTAATATTGAAAGGAATCTTCAGATACTTTTACATTGAGGACTAATTACATTACCTCCCATCAAAGTAGAACAAAAACCAAATCTTAAGAACAAAAACACATTGCAATGTCGATACCATAGAATTATTGAGCATAGTATTAATGAGTGTTGTTCTTTACAAAAAATATTTAAAAAGATTGATATTATAGAAATAATACCTTAAAGTGGGACACTTCCACTCCTTTGCATGTAATAGTTGTAGAGTATTCCTATTCTGACTATGACATGTGATACACTTTTTGCAAAATATTTCAAAATGCAAGGAGCTCATTCCCATCACCTATCTCAACTCACTCTTGTCTTACACCTAGTGGGGGAAAGAGTTAGATAACCTTATCCTAATAGTACATTTCTCATTGTCCCTTTGGCCAGTTGTTCACCTTTGGTATAAAAGGAACATGATTGGGATGCAAATTGTAACGCCCCGTCGTGCGAACCCCAAAGGACAATTACACAATAATTACAGCATAATTTTTTTTTTAAGATTAACATAACATACATGTAATACACATTAAGTCATAACATGAATTTTATTTAAGTAGCTTCATTAACACATACATCCCTTGGGGTACACGAGGAGTCATTACGCGACTTAGATTCACACAACGGCAATAAAGAATAAAAGCCACAGATATAATCCATAACAAAGTAAACATTAACAAATGTAACAGATACATGATAAATCATTGATAAGAAACCATCTGTGTATGCAAATGCAACATATACATGATTAACTCAACACATTGAATAACAAATGCCATGGCCAATAGCCACACAAGGTTTAACGTTACATTACAGTACAATGTCCAAGAAGTACAATGATACAAAAGTGTTTCCAAACATAAATGGAAACCATACACAAGATAGCATGATACAAATGAATAGAGGAATACAAAGTATCATAACTGGCTCCAAGACAAATACAACTCTGGAGTTGCTGCAACAGCACCAATCCGCACCTCTCGATCCTCGACTGGGGACCCAATGGGGTGCTTAGCACGTTCCACCTGACCATGTGAGTCCGAAGACCCACCCCCCGTGCTAAGGAGCTGACAAGAAAGAGACCTCAACCAAGAACATCCAAACAGGGAACCACAAGACTCAACGTCATACAAAAGTATCATAAAACTCAAGGATTACAATGACATAATCAACAACATCCAAGAGTCAACATAATAACTTAAAGTCATAAATCTCATCACATAAATCAAAGAAATGACCAATAAACAAGTAACCAAAGGATGATCATGAAACACTTCCAAATCAAACTGAATTAATAAACATAATACAATTCCAAATTGCAATTAACAATACAATAACATCATATCACAGTACCAAAAGAGTACAAGGTCATAAGTCAAATATCAATGAGATCATACAAGACCACAAAGTACACCAAATATGTATCAAGGCAATACTTCATAAATCAATATAAGTCCATTCAACCACAATCTAAACCAACTCCCATAACATACTTCCAGAGAAACACAATAAAGTAAACACATGGGCAACTAGGGGAGAGTGTCATCGCATAGTCCTACATGGGCTATCCAGTGCTCTTCCTCCCAACTGGAGGCGCCGGTCCCATCTATGGCTATCCTGTGCCCTTCCTCCCAACTGGAGGCGCTGGTCCATAGGGTGACTCATGCGGAGCCGTAAACCTCTCGTGAAGACGAGGTCACGACCTTGCCAACCATGACCTTCTCAGCCTTCCATTAGTCTGTGGAAGCACTAATGAAGACGAGGCATCCATTTTTTAAATCTTATAATGATATTACTACCCAACCCTCCTAAGTTAATTATTAGGTTTTCACTTGATTACTAACTCACTCGTGGGTTATCCTGTGCCCTTCCCCTTAAACGGGGCGCCGACCCCCACGAGGAGCCACTCTCCCTAGAGACCCAACAACATCAAACCAAAACAACCAAGGGTTGTACCATCATAATTTGAACAAAGAATCACAACATAAAAGTGTGCGAGGCATTACCCATCTCGCTAACAAGTACAAAATCAGAGTCTCACAAAGTTTAGTACAACCCTTTCAAAATAAAGATTCCAATATCTTGCCATGTCAAAAGCACATAAAATGAGGAATATTGACCAACAATATAATCAAGCCTTTGGAAGAATCTCAAAGGGCTTACACTTGGGTTTCCCCATGAAGAATTGACAACAATAAATGCAAGATCTCAAAGAACTATTTTCAATTCAAATATAATGAGTGAATACATTAAAATAAGATCAATAACTCCATCCAGACTACATAACCAACTTCGATACGAAACGAGAATTCAAGAAGATCAACTATCCACAACTCATAAACAAAACACGAGTTCCCAATTACATTGCAACACAAATTAAATGACAAAGGATTCCATAAATCAAAATTAGTCTCCAAAATCCTTCAACGACAAAGGTAAAAGCATGCAACCAGGCATCCAAGGGAGGCCTCAATTTCCTCCTCACAAGATACCCATACATTTGGTAAACAAATGACCTTTGACAAAATTCAACAAACATGACAACAATAAAATTTAATGTTTCACCAAAATAATAAAAGTGGGAAAACTGCATTCAATAGGAAGCATAAACTTATCACAACCAAGCATCGCATTAGTACCCAAAATACTCCACCACAAAATCAATTAATAAGACCCCCACAATTCAAAACAAACCAAGAATTCACCATGTAAGGTTAAACGAATAGCAACACAATTTAACTTAAAGAAGATCCCCAACTCACGTCAACTCAAGAAAAGTCACAATGAAAGGGTATGTCAAATCACGCATAAAAGGACACGAACCCAAAGGAATGAAATCCCTTCTGAAGCCAAGCAATCCCAAGAGACACTCATCAAAATGGAGCACCACATTAACTCTCACACGTACATAGAAATATATACTCAAAGCAGAATCACTAAAGAGCAGTAAGCACTCAAACACCATATATCCATTTATCCATTCGTTCAATAAGAAGTAATTTAAAACAACTAAGGGAGTTATTTGAACATATTTCCTAATTGACCAATATCTCCTGGAATCATTGCTCCTAATTTATGTATGGTTTCTAGAATATACAAATAAGAGAATCATTGTTCTTGGTAATTCTATAAGATGAGATTAGTTGGGTATTAAGACAATGTTTATTTAATTCATAAACTAAAAGAAATATAAAGGGGATTAAAAGATATCACAAAATTAAAAATTAGAACACCAAATAAGAGAACATATAAGAAGAAGTAAATATATACTTCATATTTTAATTTCCATTATATTAAAAGAAATCTCAAGTTAATATTTTCAATCTACCTTTCCATTTAAATTAGATACAATAATCAATAATATTCTAAAAGCACATATATTTCCTCTTAAACTAATAAATGTGAGGATTCTATACTTCATCATCCTTAATACATGATGACTAACCACCCGAGAAGATTTCATATTAACAATTGGTAACTTAATTTATTCAAATAAAAATCCTTTAATGAAATATCACTTCAACCAATATCCAGCCTATTTATTGTAAAACAAATATATATATAACTTCACTTTCTTATTACAAATAAAAGATCATTTATCTAGTTGGGATATAAATCGAATCCTTCACAACATAACCTTAATCTAAATAAAATTAATATTTCAGTTAACCTACTCTAATTCATTCACTTCATTAACTAAATATCTTTCAATGTAATTTCCTTAACTACTAATATTACTAATATTACTAATATTACCTAAAAGCAGGATATTAATTCATTTCATGATAGCAATAAAAGAATATACCCTTCGTATAATATTTACCTTAAACCTATTCTTAAGATTCCATTTCCTAACATTGTACAAGCGTTTATTATTTCTCACTCAACCGAATACTAATATAGAAAAGTTATAGGAGAAGTCAGCCTTTAATAAATACTTAAATCCTATATTATGCCCAATATATAAATGCTATTATAGAATGCAAATTCATTACTATGTTTTAAATTATGACCACATATAGTTACATATAAATATAGAACATAAATATGTTTATTTTCACCAGGACAAGAATTATGCCAGGTGCGACGGCTGAGACAAGTTGCAAACAGAATCAGAGAGTTTATTTAAATCTATACACCCTACCATGATCAAGAGCGCCATTGAGACAGTTTAACAATGAAATCAGAGAGATTATTTAAATTTCTACACCCCTGCAAGTCTAAAAACTATAGCTGTGATGGGTTGCCAAAGGTTTCAGGGAGGCTACTTAATTCTGAACAATGTCTCAACTCTAAATGTCATAACAGTGACAGGTTGCCAAGTATAACAGAAAGTGAATATTGAAATTTGGAAATATCGCCATCTACTTGCATTATTATCAAATCTCACATGTTATCTACAAGACAGAAGGGAAGGAGAAAGGTGAGGTGCAAATACGTGACTTAAGAGAAGGAGAATTAATGTACAACTTTTCTTTTTTAAACATATTTCTGTTTGCTGGCAAGTTTCCAGAGACGCGCTCAAGTTTGAAGTTTGGAAAATAAACTTCACCACGACCAATGGAAAGCTCTCAAAATCTTTGATTGAATGACGCACCCAGGTACGCACCTAACCATTGTAAGCTTTTCTTGTGTTCTAAGCGTATGCAACCACTTAAATTTAGTGAATGGGGCTGTGCACAGTTCACACAACAGTAACCCTTATTGCAATACATATAAAGTTGATCATTACGTGTGCATGGCTACCCTTCATGCTCGTGCCAAAATGAGAGCTAAGGAACAAGGTATGCGCATCCATTGAAGATAATTGATGGAGGAATTTCGTGAGACAAAGCGTAGTGACAAGGAGGATAAAGCGAATCTATTCCTAATCATATCAACATCAATTTTTAGATTAAAACACGGAATGATAGGTTTTCATACCAGAACGTATCTTCACTTATTTGTAGTTGCTAAAAAAAAGAGTAACAGAAACAGCTAGATACTCAAGCAATTAGGGAAAAACACCACTCGGTCTAGGCAACGAAAAAGATTAATAAGATATGTTAAAAGGTTTGAGGGACACATAGACCCAAAGCTTTTATCAGGGTTTGCTACGAAGATTACATGCAAAATACAAATCTGAGACTTCTAGTGTTGTAATTCATTCGCCAACGTACAGTTGCAGGAGATAGCCAATTAGTAAAAATGGATTTACAAATCAACTCCATTACCAAGGGTGTATAATTTAGCAGCAGGGCACACACGTCATAAACGCCAAAAAGGTGACCAATATTAATTCAGCTCAGTCAATAAAGAGGATGGCATCAGACTTCAGAGCATGGCGTAATAAAAGGACGAAAGAAAAACCATACGTTTATCTACCAACATTCATGCAAATCAAGTAATAATTGAATGAAAGACAGATTAAATGTATCTTGGGAAAGAGTTGATAATTTATATAAATTCCCTGCATCCTTAAGACATACGATTTGACAGAGCTCCATGAAAGAATACATACCTGATCTGCACCCAAGCTTAATCAATCTCTCCGAGACTATCCTTTGATGCAGTACCAGAGCAGCCTACATCCCCAATCTCCCCCCATCAAAAGCCAAATATAGCGATTATTTATTTTTCATATTCTACAGTTCTCTTCGACTTCCAAATGCTCTATAGGTGTAGTTTCTTTCCAGCTTTTCTTGTTTTAAAACACTTAAGCTTCCTATCTCCTTATCCATTTAAATTTCTTATTATAATAATTATCTTTTCAAGATTTTTGTTCATAATTATTATTAACTTCAATTTAACACAACAATTTAAATCAATTTATCTAATAATATCACTTTTACTTTTAACGAATTAGTTTAATTTGATTATTTGTTCTAAATCATTTGATTTAATTTAATTGATTATTATTTTAATTTCTAATTTTATTTTAAATAACCTTGCAAATCACTTATGATTTAATTAATTATTTAAACATGAATACTAACATATGATATTTTTCACACAATCAAATAACATAGTAATCAATGAAACACACACAAATACTCATACAAAAGTCCAGAACAACCGACACGGAGGGGCACTATACAAATGACCTGCTTTAGGCTCGCTTGCATGTGGCTAACTAGTCTTTTACACTATTTCTTCTTTGTGTTCTTCTTTTGTGTGGTTGCATGTGTGTTATGTGATCCTGTATGTTTTGTTTGATGTTCTCTCTCTCTCTCTCTCTCTTTGTGACATTCCTCTATTTGTATCTTCATTCTTCTCTGTCATAAATATTTTACCTTTTTCCCTTATCTTTTTCATTTGTCTTGTGTTTTCCTTTTGGGGATGATGCAAGGCATCAAGACATTCATGTCTCTTCCATGTTGACCCAAAATATTTTCCTTTATCTTTCATTTGTTTTGTGTTTTCCTTTTGGGGATGATGCAAGGCATCAAGACATTCATGTCTCTTCCATGTTGACCCAAAATATTTTCCTTTATCTTTCATTTGTTTTGTGTTTTCCTTTTGGGGATGATGCAAGGCATCAAGACATTCATGTCTCTTCCATGTTGACCCAAAATATTTTCCTTTATCTTTCATTTGTCTTGTGTTTTCCTTTTGTGTTATCTAGAGGTATAACTTTGGTATGGTTTGATGGGAAGCCAAAATTAGGCATGAATTTCCATTAGCCACTCACATGTGTGTGTGAGCACATACTAGCCATGTATGCATGTGTCTCACCTCTTTTGGATTACTCACCCAAAAAATAGCCTAGAGTTTCATTGCCTTAGAGTGAGCATTATTTTTTTAGAAAAACAACCTAGATCTGACCCACATCGTGATGGAAAAATGGTCTAGACTTGATCCACCCCTTTTGTTTTTCTTTTCTCCTTGTGTTTAGCAGTATATGCTTGTTCCTTGTTATTTCTCTTCATATCATTTTCATGTGTCCTTCTGTACCTATGTTGGTTTTCTATGGGATCTTGATTCTGGGGGATTCATCACCTCTCTTGATCATTGTCCCCTATCTTTCTGGAACTGGTGCATTCAGATCCCTCTTGATGCAAGTTTGTCTACTTTAGTGTGATTTTAAAGAAATTTCCTCTTCTCACTCAAGTGGGGGATAAAGCAGTGAAAAAAGTAACCCTTTACTTTTCCTTTCTTGTTTGGGCCCTCCTTGTAAAATTGAGCATTAATGTCACCTTGATTTAGTGTTGTAATGTGTTTGACACATTCACATTAGGTCTTGGGCCATTGTGAACTAAAAATAATAATTGTACCTTATTCAAAGTTTTGTAAAATTTTTTAACATACTTTCACACTTTTCCATGGTTGTCATAAATAATTGGGCTTCCTTATGCTTTAATTGGCCCTATTTTTCATCCACAAGCCTTATTTAATGCATCTTTCTGAGGATAAACTTGACATAAATCAAAATCCAATAATAATTCAGATGTTTTCAGGTTTTGTGGCCCAAATTTAGTGAACTGGGACTCATACACCACCTTATGCATATGAGTCCCAGCTAGGTTTTTGGGTCCCAATCTAGATTTTGCACCTTTCTAAGAATTTTTGAAAATTGTCCCATAATTAATACCTAGTGGGACTACTCAAACACCACTTTTGGAAGATGAGTCCCATGAGGCCCAAAATTAAAATTAATTCAAATGCTTGGTGGGATTTTATCCTCCTAGATCTGAAATTGGCTTGTAGTGTTGTAATTTTGGGAAATTTGGCATAATTAAGTATAAATACAAGGTTCTTTCACTCATTTTCACCTAAGCATTCAAGAGACCATTCTAGCAAGTTTAATCAACATTCTTATATAATTTTGAGTTCACAAGAGCATTCAAGTGTTTACAAGAGCATGCAAGAGCATTCAAGGGTAGATTATCAAGTGTTTTAGACCATTATCCAAGCATCAAGCATCATTTCAAAGACATCATGCATCATGTTTGTTTTTGAGCTAACAAATATAATGTAGGGTTTCAAGATTCAAGCTAACTTTCAAGTCAAAATCTATCACATTCAAGAAAGATTCAAGATCTACATCTATTGGAGCCACTTCATACATGTTTGCAACATTTTATTGTTAGGGTTTGGTGAGTTGCAACACCATATTTTGTTCATTCATCATTCTTCATTTCTATTTCATTTCATTGTACAAGGTTTGATTACCAAAATGGGGTTTGACCAAGGAAAAACCCTCACCACTAACAAAACAACATTTTTCCCTCTCTTTAGTGTGTAATTTATAGATCTAGGTTGAAGACATATTGAAGAGAATGTTTGGAGAATTGTTGAAGTGTTCAAAGTTGTTGAAGTTGTCACCTGGCATTCGAGATCATTTTAAGACTTCTACAAGTTACAAATTAGGGTTTCGGATCTAGAAATCAATTAGACAAGACAAAGAAAACATTGAGGAGCAAATTCAAACTTTGAAGTTACAAAAAACTCTAATTGGACTCATATGCCAATTCTGGCATATGAGTCCCAGTATAAGTCATTTCCTAGATTTTTACAGATCCAAAATCTATAGTGCCATAAACCCTAATTTGGGACTAAATCACCCTAACTGGCATATGAGTCCCGACAGGCTTTAAAATCAGTGTTTTCAGCATTTTAGGCTTTCATCCATTCTTCTTCGGGTTTCCAGGTGCACACATTCCATCTTGTAGTTTTTTATTATATTTTTCATACTTTTTAATGCCATTTAGTGAAAGATTGCATTACACTAGGTTTAAGCACTAGGTCTTGCATTTAATTTGTCTTTCCAAGCCCTAGCTTGGTGGTGAGCCCCTCATTATCTTACAATCAGACCCTAGGACAACCCTATTGCAAGATATCTTTCCCATATGCATACTTTAGATTGAGATCTCTAGGGTTTCCCTTCAATGAAATGGTGGTGAAATGTGTTTTCTCTATGTCCTAAACCATATGTAGCAAATCCATTTCCCATTGTTTCAATGTCTAATAGGGAACTTGCAACTACAATGTTTGAAAAAATTCCTCTATCCTATGTGCTTTGATGGATTTTGATACTGCATTCTAAACTTCCCATTTTTGCACAAGCTATAAGTATGCTAACAAAAGTAAATTGGTCTATTTTGAGACCTACTTATTGCATATGTGAAATAATGTCACAATTCATAAGAATAGTTGTATTTGTATGTTGTAATAATAACAAGATGATAAAAAGAATATTCTCTTTTTCTTTCCTATGACATTAGGGACCACCTCTTAAACACATAGAATACTCCAAGTAAACCAATTTTTCTCCTATGTTCTTTCAAATTCCAATCATTAGATCTCTTACCTTGTTGGTACTCACCACTAAATTTCTCCCAATACATAGGCTTTATGATTCTTTATAAATTAATGGAATTTAAGCCTTAAAAAATTAAATTCAATTTCTTTGTAAATATACATGGAATGTTCCATTGGTTTGAATGCCAAGGAAGATTCATGAGTTACAAGATGAAATTTTGAAAAAACTTTAAAAGATTTGTGTGGTAATTAAGGCTAGTTTATTTGAGGTAAATTTATTCTATGCATTACCCTTACAAATATTTTTCTCATTTCATTTATTTCCATGTACTAATAGACTTAGACAATAACACTCTAACAATATGCATTGAAACATCATTGCTATATGTCATATTTTCGCCTACTTATATGTTTTTTCAAGAAAAAAAATATGATTGTGTTTTCAAGAAATTTTATTGATATGAAAATATAGTAACAAGATTACTAGGATTCAGGTGTTAGTAATGATGCATGCATTTTAGGGTCTAAAATTGGTTGGAAGAGTAGCATAAATCATTAAATAAATTCTATATAGTTTAGGTTGGATGGAATTTTAGTGTACTAAGAAGAAAAAAATTTACCAATAATTTACAGGTACAAATGATGACATAATTATTTTAAATATAGAAAAATATAGTATATATGATTGTTTAATAAGTATACAAATTAATAATTATTTTATATTTTTTTATTAATAGTGTTTATATTATCATTTCAATAATAAGTATTACACATATTCACGAAAAAAGGTGGGTTAAAAATGTTAAGTCCTTAAATTCCATTTGGGGCATCAACTTAGAGCAAGTTAGTAAAAAATATAAAATAGGCTACTAGGTGGCTAAAGCATATGTAGAAGGAGGGGGATCTTGGTCATTTTGTTTTCCCCATATATCAACAAGGTCTAAGTAACCATATGAGGGTCCCATCTAATGACACTCTCAAATTTTACAAATTTGAGATGCCTATTTCAAAAATTTTGCCTTTCCACTTTTAGAAGTGCACCTAATGAATTTGCCTGAACAACCTACTTTGAAGGCTTGTAATTTGATGCATGTTGATTTTCAAGAAAAATCCCTTAGCAAACACACTCATGTGTCATATGTGAACGTGCATGTCAATTTTTCAGCTTCCCACAATAAGTTTTATCAGGGTTTCAAAAAGTGAAGTTGGAGGGTTTTGTCACTATTCAACTATTTGCAAATGTTCAATTTTACAAAGTGGCCTCCCATTTGAGCTTTTATTTTGCAACTGGTTGACCGTCATGTCAAAATGAATGTTGTTCTGCATTCTCTATACAAAGATGAACTCACATGCCAATTTTCAAAGCCTCACGCGTTGATTTTCTATTTTTAGCAAATCAAAACCAAATGGAATTTCTTCAATTTTGCATTGAAACCTTTCTAAGAAGCCAATTTTGAGCGTCAATAAATTTTCATGGGTGATGTTTCAAGCCAAGCCCTCTTACACACATGCTTAATGTACCAAAGTGTTCTACTGTGTCTAGTGGTAGCTCACTAGGAGTTGGTTTGATATTTTTGCAACGAGGTGATCTCTCAAGTTTTAATTGGTTCAAAACAGTTGTTTGTTGTAGAAAGTCTGAGAGGGCAACTTTGATAGTTAATAACTTTCACCTCATGGATCCTTTTTCTGAACTGTCTTTTGCATTGCATTCTTTGGAGGTCAGTGTCTACATGCCTAAAAAAAATTATGTCTTCATAAGATCATTTGACCAGCTTTCAAAGGAAATTCCAGAGCTAACTTGGTTAGTTTTGCACTTTTTGCAAACATGTCAGAAGTGAGTTTTAATGAAAACCTAGTTTGAGTTTTCACTCCAAAAGCATTAAGAGGCTATGTCAAATCGATTTGAGCACGAATTTTTTTTTAAAATGATTTTTTTTTTACCTGTGCCCACATGGGGACCTGGCATGCTTTGCATAATTATGCCATTGAAATTGATAAAGTGTCTCAAAGAGATAGAAAATACTTGTTTAGTGTTTTCCCGCAACAAAGGCAGTTTAAGCAAGTAAATTGTGGAAACGCATGTGAGACATGTAACACCTTTGATTGATTGACTCCAAGAATAGTATTGTCATGAAGCACAAATTTGGAGGAAAAAGGATGATGCTTCACTTTCAAGTACATGGGGTTAAGTCATAACACTTTTATTCTTGCTAGATTGTTTGGACAACCTTACTGCTTCAGTAATGGACATAAAGGGATATAATTCTCAATAAAGGGTAACTTTTGAAGGGTTAATGTTGTTCAAAGTTTCGCCTAAACGGATGCATGTGTTTGTAGCCATGGCTCAAAATTGAAGAGGGATTCAGTTAGATATGTATTCAATTATAAATGCAAACAAGCACTCACCAAATGCTTTGTTGTGCGTGGCAACACAAATATTATTTAAAGCTCCACAAAGTGAATTAAATGTAAGGAGTTCTTATGTTCACAATGCACTTGCAAATTTGGATTATCTTGAAAATTTTCCTTCATGATGTAATGAAAAAATAAAATGTGTTTGATGAGAGATCTTTAATAACTTCAGAGAAAATGCAACTAGCATTTGTTAAGCCACGTAAGGAATGAAGATCTACTGTGTATTAACAAATGAACTTTTTCAAAGGCTTTAGAGACTTTCAAGTTTGAGTGGGCATTGATCTGTACAAAGAAGAAGAAAATGAAATCAAATACTTGAGAGTTAATAGTGTATACAAAAAATGGAGTGCCGAAGCAAGCAACATAACAAATATATTTGTTGTCAAGACCTCATGAACTATGGCAGCCAACACCGTGATGGAACACCATTGCTGGCTTTATGTAGAGTGATCTGTTGAAATGCCTTCAAGGGATTTTAAGTAAATCGATATACATGAACTGTATATGTTGAAAAGACTTCAGAGATATATGATGCACACTATTTGAAGATGAAGGAGTCAACATCATAGAGTAGCAAGCAAGATGATAGAAGAGAGTGCATGAAACATTATGGGAGTGCGTAGAAGTCTTAGACCAAAATGACCGGTGGATGGTGAGATGCCAATGCTCAAACAATGGGAACCCTATACAATAGTGAAAGAAATTTAAAAGACCCAAATGGGCAATCATGGTGTGGGCCTTGAAGAAAAAGGGAAATTTTATCAAATAAAGGTGATCTCATGTAATGCCATTCATAGGAGGAATCCAATATGCACAAAAAGTATTTGTTGAAAAGATCACAGCTACGCCAATGTAAAGGTGAATGCCATATGCTATGGTTAATGTAATCAACATGTTTGATGGAAAAAACAAAAAAACAAAACCCCCTCTCAAAATGCAATCTCATGGAATGCCAATGTCACACCCTCACAAGGATGCCACTATAGAGTAAATCCGAATGGTAGTTATAAAGGGAGAATCGCACCATTCAAATCTGTTGGAATGAATTTTGAAAAGACATAGAATCCTTTACACAAATGTATTTAGCATTGGTGCTTGCAGAGGGCATACATAGAAAGACATGCTGAAAAGGCTTGAGAAGCCTGCACTATCACCAAAAGGGAGGGATTTTATGATATTTCAAAGCCTCTGTATAGAAGGTAGAGTATATACATAAAATACTTCTCAAAAAGTATTGAATAAGGTTATGAGAGACAACGCACCACACTGAGGAGCTATTGATAATGCTTTAGAAACTTTAAAGCTAATGATGTGTACATGGCATGATCTACTGGATAGAATCCCCCAAATAATGTGGTCTCCTGAAACACACCAATTGAGGGGTTTTTGCTTAAACCCAAAGACCCACGCATATACAATAGGTGTGGCTGTTAGAAAATTAAAAAAAAGAGCAACTAGTAGCATATGGGCATCCAGCAAAACAAAGAGGAAGCCAAGGTGCGGTTTGGAGCAAAGGCAACACCTCTTGGAATGCATAAATTTTCTAGCAGATGTAAATCTTTGAAGCATGAGCAGCAATGATGTGGCTTAAGGCAAGGGTGTGCATATTCATTGATGTCCAAACAATGTGATCTTGTTGAACGGACTAACATAGAGCATAATGAATACAAAATGCGAATGTGTTGATGGGAATTTAGAAACTTTAAAGCACATTGACAAGCTCGATAGAGCAGAGGTAGTGTATTCACAAGATGCGCACCAAAAAGTTTGTGAAGAGAGTACCATAACTTGTAGGTATCTTCAGGCACACCAGTTATATGATGTTAGGGTTTTAGAACAAACTTCAATGCACTATGAGAATGCTCAATGCTACCATATAGAAGCCGCAAGGTGAGTGATGAAGAGTCTAAATGGATGGGGTGGCCTCATTAAGAGTTAAAGGAGAGACCGATGTAAATGGTATAGGGATACCTTTCTATACCATCATTGTTAGAAGTTGAAGAGCAACACAAATGCAATGGTAAAATAGGAAATTAGGGCACAAAATGCAGGGAGAAAGATCAACGAAGGAATAAAAAGATGCAAATGTAGCTCAATCTCCACCGTCGCCTGCCATATCATGATTAAAAGATGCACACTCATTAATCCTCATGACATAACGGGATTGTGCCATGTGGCACAGTGGGCCTGGGCAAAGCTCGTGCATAAGAAAAATAAAAGTGACCTGATGGTCTTCATTTAAATTTCTTTCATTTTAAATAAAGAGTTTAGTAAGGGGTAAAATGAAATGCCCGATAAAGTATTTTTTATAAGATATATTTAATGGTGCGCCCGATAAAACTCATAAAGTGATATGGGTTTTATTGTTCAAAGGTGATTATTTTAAATTTTCACTTTTGTAAAGTGAGATTAAATACTCACGGGAAAAATTTCGAGAAATATAATGTGCAGCAACAAAAAAACAAAGAGCTGAAATACAGGATTTTCACAGGCAAGGTTGTTTTCTAGCATTTGGGAGAATTTGGAGATTCTCCACATGGGCATTTTTTTTGTTTCTTGGTAACTAACTGCAAAGGAAAATGAAGAGGAAAATTTAGTTACAAAGAGAGAAGAGATGCTTTGAGGATCTTGTTGATCAACAGTGGATTGAGTTTCTAGATGGCATCTATGGATCAAATCGATCTTAGGGCTATTTTTGTTTCTCTTTTACTTTTTTCTTTTCTCATTGTAAGAAGAAGAAGGCTGGGATTCCAATTTCGAAAAGCTTTGCAAGTCAGGTAGAAGTTTTAGGTAGAATTGTATAGCTCAGAGAAATGTAATTGAGTCATTAAATCTAAAAGTGTTTGTTCTGAATTATGCTCTCATGTTTATATTTTAGCTGATAATTGTCTCCATTTCTGAGATGTATTACTCTTTTGGATTTCATAATAAGATTATTTGAGTCTTTTCATGCGCATTTTCTGCATTAGAGTGATATATGTTACTTCCTTCTATTCTGAGAATAATGTAATTGCTTTAATGAAGCACAAGTTGCATTTATTATTGCTTTTTGTTCAAAGGATAGTGTAATTTCTTCAACACATGTGACAAGAGTACTATGTGTAAAGTGGATTTATTAGAAGAGTTATCAGATAAAACTTCAGTGGTCTGGTTGTCATAATGTGATAACATTTGCAAGGATTTTCATAACATGTTCAACACTATAGGATGAATGCTTGTTATATGACTCCATAGCCCATTTTCTAGCACTGGTCAAGTGTTATACTTCTGTTGTTTTCAGCTTGGTCCCAAATCTTCAAAATTAAAAATCATCTTAAATCCCTAGGTGTTGTAGTTATCTCATGCTCCAAATAGTTGATATTACTGATGAACAACCAATTTTATTCAGTATTATCCTATTATGTTGAGCTATTAAATGATATTATCTGTTGTTGTTAATTCTTTTTATGATAATAGTGCAAAGATTGTAAAAGCATTAAGGGGTCACCCTCTTTGGTTTTACAGAGCCCGAAGTGTAGGAGGATTTTTAAAGTCCTCGTCAATTGGTCCAAGTCCTTCGAGCTTCCCTTGATTGGAATTGGAAATTCCATAGGTAGATTAGAAGACAAACCTAGTTGCAGTAAAAAAACAAACCAACAAAATGGCAAGTTCGATGGGGAGAATTTGAGAAAATTCTCACTGAAGAATCCAGAAATAGAGTCATATCATTTCCATATAGTCATATTGTTGTTTTCCATTTTGAATTTAGTTTAAATAATGAATGATTTCATGCCTGGAGAGATAATTGTTGTAGTGAACCTAATTATTTTATGATATGTGATGCGCTGCTGGTGAAAGGAACTCAAAAAGAAAATTACATGTGAAAGAACTTCCTGTTGTTTGAATTTTAGTCTTGTACAAAGAGAGGTGGTGACTTTGTTACAAGAACCTAATGAAGAGGTGAATACAATTCCATATCTACAATCAAAAGACAATTTGTAGCAGCTGCAACATTTCCAGGTATTCTTCATTCTTGGTTTTCAAGAAAATTGTATATGAAAAGCATATTTGAACATCATAGAATAAACCTTGCTTCCCTATTGAGTGATTAGCACTAAGAGAGGGAAAGGAACAATATATTTAGTTTGCATACTTCTGAATTATACTTTGCAGCTTATATATTATGCTGGAAAAGTATGCTAGTTTATAAGTTTTCCTATTAAAATAGATCTTAGGCATATATGCATTTGCATTATGTATTGTAACATTCTAAGATCATGATAAAAGCTAGACATAGGGAAAATGAATGACAACTTTAGAGTTGATATGTGAATTGTGAAAGAGGCATGTTAAAATGCTTCAATATATGCATCCTAGTATGGTCCTAGATGGAACCATGGTTTGTGATCAGTCCCAACTAGATCATTGAAGAAATTTCAGCACTAGAAGGTATAGAACCATAAATTTCAGTGGATTTATTGGTTACCCAAATGACATTCTAGCTATAGTCAGAGATAAGTTACCAAGATTCACTGGTGACAAGGTTGAATCAACAAATAGACATCCCCAAGAGTTCAGTAATGTGATGGAATATTATGAGGTTGATTATGGGGATGTGATCATGAGACTATTTGTTTATTCCTTAAGAGGAGATGCAAGGGAATGGTTCTCAGGTATCTGCCAGCATCCTCCATTCATTCATGGGAAGAGTTCAAGGTAGTGTTCATGGAGCAATTTAGAGAAAGGATTGACCCTATTTTGGTAAGGAACAGGTTCATGAACATGGAGAAAGGAAAAGATGAATTAGTCCCATTTTTTAACCTCATATTTTCAAAGATCATAAGAGAGATTCTTGAAGACATAAGACCAAATGATGTTGAATGTTTGGTTGTGTACTTGGGAGAATTTGATAATAAGATGGGTTTCTTATTAAGAGACAAAGAGCCTACAACCCTGCACCAAGCATATCAAATTGCTATGGATATTGAGAACAATTTAAGATACTCAATGATGAAAGGACATAGGGTTGTAAGTGTTGGTCATCCCAATACATATCATGCATATAGAACACATGGAGTAGATAATAGAAGTGATTTTCAATATGCTAATTCTACTACTCTAATTTCTCCATCATCACAACTTGTAGATCATAATGAGCTTCATGCTAAATGTCATCAAGATTTGAGCAATGTTGATCAATCATCTGTTGTTCAAGGATTGTCTCAAATGAGAAGACTCAAAGGAGAGTCATTACATGATTTATTTTCAAGGTTTTTGATTGCTTTGTTGAAGATTCCCACAAACTTCAAACTTGAGGAATCTATGTGCATTGACTTGTTTTGTTAGATTTATGAGTCTAGGATGAGTACTTTTCCAGAGGAGTTGAAACCCCATAGCTTTGATCAAGTACTTGATTGGATAAGGGTGGTAGAATTAGCTAAATGTGGTTATACACAAAATACAAGTTATTAGAATGTATTAAACAACTATCCTATTGAGGAAAATCAAACAAAAATGAAAACAAGTGAAAAGGATATGGAAAAAAATGAAGTTCCATGTTGTATGGATGGAGATGAATAGTGTAATCAGCTTACAATTAGAACATGTGCAAATCCTTGTAGCAGTGAGGAAAATGATGACACATGGAATGATGATAGAGTAGATATGCAAGAATGTTTCTCTTGTGATATCTTAGGTGATGGAAAAGTAAATGAAAAACATAATGCTATCCCATGTCATGATGTGATTAGTGATTACAATGTATGTGTTGTTGATACACCATTACAAAGCAGAGATTATGATTTTGAAAGTGTAGCCTCGAGAATTTATTCTGAAGATTTTGAACATGGTTCAAGTAATGATAATTTGTCTTGTGATGAAAATCTTGATCAGGCTGATATCTCTGACTACTCCTCTGAATATTGTGATTTCTTTCCTGAGGATGATATGGAAGTATATTCCTCACTTGAAGAATACAATGATATAAATTCTCATGGTGAATACACAAAATGTGATTCAGATCCACTATCAGTAGAGCACGCTCATTGTGAGAGTGATGCAGAATTTGAAGACAAACATGAGTGTGATCAATATTTCAACTCAAGACATAATGTTGAATATGATGAAAATGTTGATAAGTGTGCTTATGCCCCAGCTCTTCATGGTTGTTTGTATGAAGCAAAAATGGAAAGGTTTGTGTTACATGAAGAGAATTATGATGAAATAATGGATTCCTTTTGGAATAATCAAGTGGCACATTGTGACATATATATAGATCCTAAATCAACATCATTATCCATTGATGGTATTGAAGAGCTTGTTGATCCATACAAAAACACTTGATCCATGTGTGGAGCAACCAAGGAGTGAGAATAATAGTGAATTTCATGTTCATGAGTGTGAAGTTGAGTACAATTGCTTCCTATTTGATTATCCCTATCTTCAGAGTGTGAAAAGTGATATGTTTCCATCCTATGTGAAAGGAATTTATGTGAAAGATAACAAAGATTCTAGTCATGTATTGCTAATGAGGAGTTTCCAACTAGCAATGAATCTTTCACTTTTGAGTCAGCACATATATTGACTAAAATTGCACATGAAGATACCAATGCACATAGATGCCTTTCTACCATACCTATTGAATGTGACTTGCTTGAGCATACTCTTGAGGTATTTTACATGGAGTTAGATAATGACAACATTAATGCATCAGAATATGTTCTCAAACCTGAGATGAGTACATTTACTAATTCTTTAGAAGTTAATGTTGCATCTGATCCCTGTATCCATGATGCCAAGGTATGTTATGATATACCTGAACCGAAGTGTCAAAAGATGTACTTATGTTGCAGTAATCAATATAAGGATGCTCCAGAATATGCATCTTTTGTCTTTGACATATGCCAAGATGGTTTGCATGATGAACAAGATATTTTGTTCATTTCTTGTGATGGATTTACCATTGATGTGCAAACTAACGACCAGATTGAACTTGATAGTTCTAGCATTTAGTAGATTGTGAGTGCTATTTTTGTCAGTTGGAAGGAGTTTTCATAAAATCTGGCAATGTGCAAGATACTGAGGAATGTTTTTTTTAGCTTGAGAATGATGTAAATGATGAATATGATAGCTTTTTGCCACATGACAATAACATTTGGAAAGAATGTATGACTTTCAAATGCATAGTGATTATGAACATGTTGATGATGTTGTATATGATGGCCTATTGAGAGGTACCAACATGTTCAATCAGGAAGATGGTTGTGATCAGATTGTGCTTTCATTTGGTCTTGATCCCCATTTTCAAATCTTGCCACTTGATGTAAAATCAAAGAATGAAGAAAGAGGAAATGATGAAACCTATTTGATTTGGTTGCCAATTGATGGCAAAGCTAAATGGAGAGTAATTTTTCACTTGCATGAAGGCAACCTGATACTTAAGTTTGCAAGGGTGTAGTCACCCATGTTGTTATGGTTTGGCAGAGGTAAGCATGAGTTGAGGGAGATCAATTCCTTTTATAGAATTGTGTTTGACAGAGATAAATGTTGACTCCCCTTATTCATTTGGTGGCCTGGTGTCACCAGATGAAGTTGAAAAATGAAAGATGAATAAAGGAGCAGTTTCAAGGACAACTCATGGACTCAATTTTTGGTCTACTCCCTAGAGATTTGGAATCTTGCTATTCCCACAGGGGGCATAAATTCCTAGTCAGAGCCACTGATGGCACTCTCAAATTCTACAAATTTGAGATGCCTATTTCAAAAAAAATTCCTTTGCACTTTCATAAGTGCACCTGATGAATTTTCCTTAACGACCTACTTTGAAGGCTTGTAATTTGATGCCTATTGATTTTCAACCAAAATACCTATGCACACATACTCATGTGTCATATGTGAATGTGCATGTCAATTTTTAGCTTCCCATGATGAGTTTTATCAGGGTTTCAAAAAGTGAAGTTGGAGGGTTTTTTTACTATTTAGCTATTTTCAAACGTTCAGTTTTGCAAAGTGGCCTCCTGTTTGAGCTTGTATTTTGCAACAAGTTGACTGTCATGTCAGAATGAATTTTTTTCTACATTATATATACCAAGATGAACTCATATGCTAGTTTTCAAAGCTTCATGAGTTGATTTTCTATTTTTAGCAAATCAAAACCAAATGGAATTTCTTCAGTTTTGTATTGAAACCTTTCTGAGAAGCCAATTTTAAGTGTCAATAAATTTTGATGGATGATTTTTCAAGCCAAGACCTCTTGCGAATGTTCTTAGTGTACCAAAGTGTTCTACTGTGTCCAGTGGTAGCTCACCAGGAGTTGATTTGATATTTTTGCAACGAGGTGATCTCTCGAGTTTTAATTGGTTTAGAACAGTTGTTTGTTGCAGAAAGTCTAAGAGGGAAACTTTGACAGTTAATAACTTTCACCTCATGAATTCTTTTTCCAAACCATCTTTTGCATTGCATTCTTTGGACTAGTGTCTACATTCCTGCAAGTTTTTATGTCTTCATGAGGCCATTTGACCAACTTTGAAAGGAAATTCTAGAGCTAACTTGGTCAGTTTTGTAATTTTTGCAAACATATCAAAAGTGAGTTTTAATGAAAACCTAGTTTGTGTTTTCACTCAAAAGAATTTAGAGGCTATGTCAAATCAATTTGAGAATGAAAGTTGTTTGAAAACGAAAATTTTTGTAGCCGGGCCCACATGGGGGCCCGACATGCTTTGCATAATTATGCCATTGCAATTGATAAAGTGTCTCAAAGAGATGTAAAATACTTGTTTAGTGTTTTCCCACAACAAAAGAAATTTAAGCAAGTAAATTGTGGAAACACATGTGAGACATGTAACACCTTTGATTGATTGACTCCAAGAATAGTATTGTTAGGAAGCACAAATTTGGAGGAAAAAGGATAATGCTTCAATCTCAAGTGCATGGGGTTAAGTCACAACACTTTTATTCTTGCTAGATTGTTTGGAAAACCTTACTGCTTCAGTAATGGACATAAAGGGATATAATTCTTAGTAAAGGGTAACTTTTGAAGGGTTAATGTTGTTCAAAGTTTTTCCTAAATAGATGCATGTGTTTGCAGCCATGGCTCAAAATTGAAGAGGGATTCGGTTAGATATGTATTCAATTATAAATGCAAACAAGCACTCATCAAATGCTTCCTTGTGCATCACAACAAAAATATGATTTAAAGCTCAACAAAGTGAATCAAATGCAAGGAGTTCTTATGTTCGCAATGCACTTGCAAATTGGTATTATCTTGAAGATTTTCCTTCATGATGATATGAAAACAAAAAAATTGTTTGATGGGAGATCTTTAATAACTTCAAAGAAAATGCAACTAGCATGTGTTAAGCCATGTGGGGAATGAAGATCTATTGTGTATTCACAAATGAAATTTTTCAAAGGCTTTAGAGACTTGCAAGTTTAAGTGGGTATTTGATCTGTACAAAGAAGAAGAAAATGAAATCAAATGCCTGAGAGATAACAATGTATACACAAAATGGAGTGCCAAACCAACCAGCATAACAAATATATTTTTTGTGAAGACCTCATGAACTATGGCAGCCAACATCGTGATGGAATGTCATTGTTGGCTTTATGCAGAGTGATCTATTGAAATGCCTTCATGGACTTCTAAGTAAATCGATATACATGAAATGTATATGTTGAAAGGATTTCAAAGATATATGATGTGCACTATCTCAAGATGGAGTCAACATCATAGAGTAGCAAGCAAGATGACAGAAGAGAGTGCATGAAGCAGTATGGGAATGCGTAGAAGTCTTAGACCAAAATGATCAGTGGATGGTGAGATGCCAATGCTAAAAAATAAGAACCCTATACAATAGTGAAAGAGATTTGAAAGACACAAATGGGAAATCATGGTATGGGCCTTGAAGATAAAGGGAAAATTTATCAAATAAATGTGATCTCATGTAATTCCATGCATAGGAGGAATCCAATATGCACAAAAAGTATTTGTTGAAAAGATCACAGCCACGCCAATGTAAAGGTGAATGCCATCTGCTATGGCTAATGTAATCAATATGTTTGATGGAAAAAGAATAAACAAAACCCCCTCTCAAAATGCAATCTCATGGAATGCCAATGTCATAGCCTCACATGGATGCCACTATAGTGTAAATGACAATGGTAGCTATAAAGGGAGCAATGCACCATTCAAATCTATTGGAATGAATTTTGAAAAGACATAGAAGCCTTTGCCCAAATGCATTTAGCATTGGTGGTTGCAGAGGCCATACACAAAAAGACATGTTGAAAAGGCTTGAGAAGCCTGTACTATCACCAGAAAGGAGGAATTTTATAATATTTCAAAGCCTCAGTATAGAAGGTAGAGTATATACACAAAATACTTGTCAAAAAGTCTTCAATAAGGCTATGAGAGACAACGCACAACACTGAGGAGCTATTGATAATGCTTTAGAAACTTTAAAGCTAGTGATGTGTACATGGCATGATCTATTGGGTAGAATCCCCCAAATAATGTGGTCTCCTGAAACACACCAGTTGAGGGGTTTTTGCTTAAACCCAAAGAACCACATGTATACAGTAGGTGTGGCTATTAGAAAATTAAAAAGAAAAGCAATTAGCAACATATGGGCATCCAACAAAGAAAAGAGGAAGCCAAGAAGTGGCTTGGACCAGAGGAAATGCCTCTTGCAATGGAGAAAATGTCCTACAGATGTAAATCATTTAAGCATGAGCAGCAATGGCACAGCTTAAGGCAAGGGTGCGCATATTCATCGAGGCCCAAACAATGTGATCTCGTTGAACGGACTAACACAGAGCATAATGAATACAAAATTTGAATGTGTTGATGGGAATTTAGAAACTTTAAAGCGCATTGACAAGCTCGATGGAGCAGAGGTAGTGTATTCACAAGATGCACACCAAACAGTTTGTGAAGAGGGTGCCATAACTTGTAGGTTTCTCGAGGCACACCAATTATATGATGTTAGGGTTTCAGAACAAACTTCAATGCACTGTGAGATTGCTCGATGCTACCATATAGCAGCCACATGGTGAGTGATGAAGAGTCTGAATTGATGGGGTGGCCTCAGTAAGAGTTAAATGAGAGATCGATGTAAATGGTACAAGGATACGTTGTTGTACCACCATTGTTAGAAGATGCAGAGCAATGCAAATGCAAAGGGAAAACAAGAAATTAGGGCATAAAATGGAGGGAGAAAGATCTACAGAGGAAAAACAAGATGGAAATGCAACTCGATCTCCACCATCACCTGCAATATCATGATTAAAATATGCACACTCATTACTCCTCGCGACATAACAGGATTGTGCCATGTGGCACAGTGGGCCCGAGCGAAGCTCATGCAGAGGAAAAATAAAAGTGGCCCTATGGTCTTCATTTAAATTTCTTTCATTTTAAATAAAGAGTTTAGTGAGTTGGGTAAAATGAAATGCATGATAAATTATTTTTTATGAGATATATTTAATGGTGGGCCCGATAAAACTCATAAAGTGATATGGTTTTTATTGTTTAAAGGTGATTATTTTAAATTTTCACTTTTTTAAATTGAGATTAAATACTCATGGGAAACATTTCAAATAAAATGTTTGAATTATTGGGGGCATAAGTAAAATAATTTTAATATTGCCCAATGCAAACAATGAGATACTTTTGCTATTAAAATAAAATTACATTTAATGGGGTGAAGTAAACAAATGCAGCAAATGTAAATTTTAAATGGGCCCCAAAGTGAAATGATATGAGTTGGGAATAGAATGAAGTAAAAGATTTAAATATTAAAGTTATAAAACTTTAATATCTGGAGAAATATAATGTGTAGCAACAAAAAAAATAAAGAGCTGAAACAGAGGATTTTCATAGGCAAGGTTGTTTTCCAGTAGTTGGGATAATTTGGAGATTCTCCACATGGACATTTTTCCTGTTGCTTGGTAACTAACAACAAAGGAAAATGAAGAGGAAAATTTAGTTACAGAGAGAGGATAGATGCTTTGAGCAGCTTGTTGATCGACGGTGGATTGAGTTTTCAGATGGCATCTATGGATCAAATGCATCTTAGGGCTATTTGTGTTTCTCTTTTACTCTCTTGTTTTCTCATTATAAGAAGAAGAATAAGGTTTGGATTCCAATTTCTAAAAGCTCTGTAATTCAGGCAAAAGCTCTGGGTAGAATTGTATAGCTTTGAGAAATTTAATTGAGTCATTAAATCTTAAAGTTTCTATTATGAATTGTGCTCTCATGTTTATATTTTAGTTGATAATTGTCTCCATTTCTAAGATGTATTACTCTTTTGGATTCAATAATAAGATTATCTAAGTTTTTTCATGCACATTTTTTGCATTAGAGTGACATATGTTTTCTTCTATTCTGAAAATAATTTAATTGCTTTAATGAAGCACACGTTACATTTATTATTGCCTTTTGTTCAAAGGATAGTGTAATTGCTTCAACACATGTGATAGGAGTACTACATTTCAAGTGGATTTATAAGAATAGTTATCAAATAAAACTTTAGTGTTCTGGTTGTCATAATGTGATAACATTTACAAGGATTTTCATAACATGTTAAACATTGTAGGATGAATGTTTGTTATATGACTCCATAGCCCATTTTCTAGCACTGGTCAAGTGTTATACTTCTATTGTTTTCAACTTGGTCCCAAATCTTCAAAATTAAAAATCATCTTAAATCCCTAGGTATTGTAGTTATCTCATGCTCCAAATAGTTGATATTATTGATGAACAACCAATTCTATTTATTATTATCCTATTATGTTGAGCTATTAACTAATATTATCTGTTGTTGTTAATGTTGTTTATGATAATAGTGAAAAGATTGTAAAAGCATTAAGGGATCACCCTCTTGGTTTTTACAGAGCCCGAAGTGTAGGAGGATTTTTAAAGTCCTCGTCAGTTGGCCCAAGTCCTTTGAGCTTCCCTTGATTGCAATTGGCAATTCCATAGGTAGAATAGAAGACAAACCTGGTTGCAGTAAAAAAATAAACCAACACCATCCATCATTCTTATCAATATTTACTTTTCAAATATATTTAGTAACCACATGATTAGGAGAAATGGAAAGAGTTGGATAAATATTTTTTTTTTTGAGTTTAGCCTATCTAAAGATCCTCCATCAATAGGCAAGAAAGAGGAAAAGAACCTACAACTAGGATGCAACTAGCCCCATTGAGCATGATCCCTAACCATAGGAGGATAAACCTATGAATGAGTCTCCCAATGTTCATGGATAGATAGCTATGACCTTGATGATGAGCATGAGGAGGAGAACCACCAAAAGAGGAGGAGAGAGTCAACTGTACCCTACCTATAGTGTCAAATTTTCACTAACTATTCTCTCAAAAGTGGCACATAGGAATGTATCATCTAAATGAACCTAGGGATTTCAAGTCCACTTACAAGTATCCATCTCAATCATCGTCAAGTTAAGTTAATTTCCTAATAGTGGAAATGAATATAATGTTAAAAATTTATTTATTTTTCTTCAATTAAAGGGTGTTTAGATTATATTTTTAATTCTCCACCTTGTGCTACTGAAACAAAAATACTAGCACATCTAGGTGGGTGAGTTACTTTTAGGATAGGTGTTTTTTCTTGATTCTAAAGCATCTTGTTCCTTCGAGTGGTATTAGACCAATAAGATCTATTAGTATAACTAATACCAAAAAAAATCAAACTTTAGCATGATTATTCTCTCAAACCATAACATTGAGGAATGTCTCATCTAAATCTACAAGTAGATATTATTTCCACCTACAAATAGATATCTCTATTTTGTAAGTAGAATTAATATTCCTATGATGGTGATGAATGTATCAAATGATGAAAATAAAAACTCAACCTCTCAAGAGGGGATAATCTCTAAATCCACTATTAAATCCTCTCCCAAAATACATTCACCAAATAGCAGAGATTTTAGTGCAAAGCAACTATGAAGCATGTCATGGCCAAAAAATAATCACTAGAAAGACCCAACATTTTTTTTTGAATGCATAAATAAGATCCTCAACACTCTAAGTGTTTGAAGTAATAATATATAGGGTAAACTCCTATGATAGTATTAGGGACAATTCAGATCATACCTTCACAGGTTAGCTGGGTTAATAAAGTTATTTCGATTTCCATGAGGGTTTAACATTAATTTCCTTCATAACCATAATGCTTAAGTATAACCCTTTGATCATTTCAATGAGATATCTTAAACCTTTTTAATTGATCCACATTATCATTTGATGCCAAGGGTTATTACTTTGCTAATTAAATTAAGCTAAATTGTTTAAGGATGATATGATCAACTTTTCATCCATTGATGTTCCACACAATTTAATTAGTAATTATACTCAATATTTGATTTAAGATCAATCATTCTCATTTATTGTATAAAGTAATATTTCCACAACATGGTTAATACCAATGATTTTTAAATAAATCTCTTGTTAAAAAAATATATATATAATAAAAATAATCCATAGATGAATTATTGTTTTAATTGAATAACACTATTCCTAAGATCATTAACACACTAAAAGAACCCTTTTATCATAACTATTATTTGAATATTTTCAAATTAACCAAATAATTATTTTAAATTAATTTTCACTCAAAATAAATAAATTGTAAAAAAAAAAGTTTTCTTTCCACTTTAATTGGGACATAAAGTCACTATTAATTCCCTATTAACATTTACAACTCCAAGTTATTACTTATGAAGTTAATCTCCTTAATTATAGTAATATTAATGTTTCTCCATAGATTGGTAGTAATAATGTAAATTGTTTTTATCCAAGAATTAAACTATGTCAGTGATAATATTATTCCTATTAATTCTTTTAATAGATTAAGGCTTAATATTTTCAAGTCAAGACTTAATGTTTTTTGCCAAAATGCTATTGATTTAGATCTCACGAAGGATAGGAGAAGGAGCCCGTAAAATATAGTTAAAAACACTACTTTATACTAATCTAATTAGGAAAATATCTTGAACCCTAAATCTAACATCATGCGCTCTTATAATCCACCTCCTCCTGGCTGCATAAGAGGGCAAAGATGGAGCAGCGGCTGAACAAGGTTCGAGCCATTTCGGTGAATGCCACAACTACGATGGATAAAGCAACAGCCAGAAGCTAGGAAAATTTTTCAGAGAGGTATGCCAGAGGATCTGAGTGATTAACACCTCTGATTCCAATTTTTCTGATTATTAATTATTTATTTATTTTATTTGTTTTTAAACTTCATTACTCGTCTCTTCTTCTGTTATAGACATATTTTTTTTTAAAATCACAGATTTAAATGCTTTTGAACTGCTGCAATTTTATTTTTATTTATTTGTGCATAACCCATTCTGGAGAAGAGGGTTATACCCTCAGTAATCTTTTTATCTTATTAAGGTCTTATTGTGTATATTAATACAATATAGATTTGATTTGACATAATATTTTCCTTTTGTTTTATTTATTCTTACCTATTTCATGTGTTTTATTTTTTTATTTTTTTGTTTTTATTTACTTTCTCAAATCACAGATTGCAGGTATGTACGGAGCTACAATATTGATACCCCAGTATTTATTTGGATATATTTTTATTTTCTTTTAAATCCGCTTGCACAGAACATAATATAGATGCACACCTTTTAATATATATATATATATATATATATATATATATTGCATTTTAAATACTGGAGATTGTTTTTTCTTTTCTTTGAGGCAAAAGAAATTACCTAATAAAATTTAAAACTTAATCATTTCTATGTTTTTTTTTTTTAACCATCATTGAAATTATTATTTCTTTTCCATTTTCTACAGCTGCTGTGCAAAATATAGAGGCTTCCCTTATATTTATTTATTTATTTTTATGTCTATATCAATGTACACATATTTGAATATTTTAATGAAATTTAAAGGCATTGTTTTAATGCTTGAGCAATGGCTGAAGGGAGGCGCTGCCACCTGTATCCACATCTGCCCCCTCTTACTTTAAAACTTGAAACTTAAATAAATTCATTCTAAAAATGAACTTTCATTTTATATATAATTTCTTAAATTAATTTTATTTATTTAAATCTTTTTTTTTTTTTTGTTATTTAAGATTTAAAATAATAATTCTAAAATATAATTTATTGCAGTCAGTTTTAGATATGAAATTAAATGAATATATATTTAATATATTTATATTATACAAATATAAATATTTATAGTTGCATTGATGTAATATATGAAATATATTATATAATAGTGATGTGTAAAATGGTTATACATTTTATATAACACCTATTTTAATTGGAGATACAATGTATATATAAATGAAATGTCCCTTTGTTTTGAAAAAGCATACATTCATCAAATATATGTAAATCATTTTACCTCCTCAAGAAAACATTTTTTTTTTATAATTTTTTTTCTAAACAAGCAAATAAGTAAATAAATGTCTAAGAGATTTGAGATCAACTATGAAGACTTATATTATTCCATATTAAGTTGATGAGCAATGCATTATATACATATATGCATATACTTTTCTTTTATGTAAGACTTAAATAAAAATATTTCTTCCATTGGTTACAAGGAGGAGTCACAAATATTTGTTTGGGCCCATTTTATCCTCCAGTAAGAGATTTCATAATCGTTTCTGCATCTTATAATATTGCAACTTGGATGAACATCTTTATAACTTTAACAAAAGGGGTTAGCATACTCCTTTAAAACTTTAAACCTCATTTACAAACACCCATTTTGTCAACAAAATCTCATTATACTTTTTTTTTCTTAAGAACACAATACAACATTCAAAGATAGATGATTTTCACATTTAAATTTAAAACAAGTTTATAAACATATTTTCCTTTCCCTTTTCATATCCTTCCATTTTACCAACAAGGTTTAGAAGCAATTCTCAGCTCTTTGCACCAAAAACAAATTTACAAGAATACACATACTAATGTATGAAGACTTGCTCTTTCCATATTCTTTTATTCATTCAACAATATACTAGAACTTTTCATTTTACAATACTACTTGGAAATAAAATAAGTACAATGTCAAATAATACAAGCTTTCTCTCCACCCTACCATAAATGGCATCATGAAGCCTCTTAGGGATCTAGCCATTCCCCCGAGCAAGAACAAAATATTACCAAGTGATCTTGGTATGAAAATTGCAAATATCTTATTGAACACAATTTTAAACACACCCATTCTCAAATAACCATTTCCACTCAAGAAATCTTTACTCACTCATCTCATCTACAAGCAATTAGAAGAAGGATAACTTATATTTCTTAGCATCATAGTAGATATGTAGCTCCTCTTTCTCTAAGTTGCTCCCCTTTGAGCCCATTCTTCTTTCTTTCTTTTCCAAAGACTCCAAATCCAGGATTCTCCAAAAGGAGAAGTGGGTAACACCTTTCTCTCTCTTCACCAAGAAGATATATAAGAAATTCAATTTGAATCTCTTTGAATGAGAGAGTGACACTTGTCACTCTCTCATTCAATCTTCAAGCACAATCTCCCACAAGTGCTCACACATGTGTGAGAAAATTTGGGGAGATGGGAAGAGAAGTAGTGTACTCCACTCCATCTCAAAAGTCTCCATCTTCATTAAGAGGGGGATGTAGTACTTGGTCACTTCCTCTCTCATGTCACATCTCATACTTGGTTTTTGAGACCAAGACCTTTCACTTTTCCCCAAATCCGCCACTTTTAAAAAGAGCAATAAATGAGGGTCATATCTTGGATATGGTCCAAGATATGGCTATAATTAAGCCCCCAACCCTTAGGTACCTATCCTAGGACTTTAAAAAACATGTGACCACTTAAAAATATATTTTTTAACCCCTTTTAAAACCATCATAAAGAATTCATCAGAGTTTTAACTCCAATTGAGTGTTTGCAACCCCTAATTTCTTCCTCACCCTCTCAGGACATCTTAATACATAACCTCAACCATTAAACCCTAAAACACAATCACTCCAACATTAAATACTAACACTTCTTTCCTTTTTTATTACAAGGGCTCTTTACTTAGGTCTATATGGTCCTCTCTTTATCCTTGACATAATTTTTATACCTGCACATCAGCTCACACCATTTATATCCAACTAAAAATATATCTTGAATCAGTTAAATACTACAATTAGAAAGAATCATTCATCTCTCCACTTAATTTACTTTTCTCTAATTTATTCATAATTGCTGACTATAACTCAATTAAATATAGAATATGTTTTACTCACCTCTACCACATGCTTGTGGTCTTACCATACTTGATCAATGTTTCATCCATGCATATTGGGTTGTAATCAACCAACCTTTTGTTCCATCATATGCACATCATGAATCTTCTGGTCACGCTCACTACCAGTATCCACCTTAGGAGACATAAAACTGATTAGTATTTTCCAAGTAAGATCTAACTCCAATATCCCTCCTAGCTTCTTATTAAATCAACTAGTTCATTGCAATTTGATTTGTAAATCATAATCATCCACACCATAACACATTAACCCTAGTTAGACTAGATGTTCATTTTTCAATTTACATATCGCTAAATAAATCATCATAATTCTATATAAGATGAAAATTTAAAAAGCTAGAGATTCAAAGTATAATCATTTAACCTAGATAGCAATCCTTACTTATAAAACACAATATATGATACAAGGGTTAATTATTCCCCTTCTTGAAACAATTCAAAATCCAACAATTCTATTTTGTTATATAAACATGTTCTCGTTTTGATGTATTAGAGAGTCCAAATAGGTTTGTTAATATAATACATTAATAATAATACACTTCATTCATCATCTTCAATGTGATTCACTAGTAATCAATAGAATACACATAGTATATTAGGGTTGTATTAGTTGCATACAAGGTGAGGCCTTACAAAGCAATTCCCATTAATTCAAACTTGTACAAATGACTTATAAACATCCATATATCTAATTATATCAGATATGATAGTTAATAGGGCTAATATATAGTAGTAAAAAAAATATATTCAGATTTTAAACAAAAAACTACTAAGAAAACAGAGTTGCAATTTATCTCCATTCACTATGGACTTCAAACAATAAAAATATGCACTTGAAATCTTCAGTATGTGGATGAATCCACCTTAAAACATGAAATTAATCTTCCATTTTCTATCTCCACACTATCTTAGACCTAATAAATCATGGCTTCTACCTTATTTCTTCAAAAATCCATGCCTGGAAAGCACTAGCTTCAACCCGACAACAACAAACCCTAAAAAATGACCAAAATAAAGTATACAAATTAAGTCCTTTGAAACTTTCCTATATCTCCCAAGTTTGTATTCTTGAAAATGAAAAATATTCTTTCAAAAAGTAATTTAAAACAATTAAATTTTGAAAAGGAATCCTTTTGTAACCTCCATCCATGATTGGCCAAGAAAAAGCAACCACTTCCTCACAAATAGGAGCCCTAAAATAGAAAAATCCAAACCACTTGCTCTTGGGCATCCAAATTCCTCATGAAAAAGTTGAGGACCAATAAATTAGTTTTCATAAATTGTAACTCCCCAAATTCCACACCCAAGAAGGTATATTTGAAGATTTTTCCTTGAAAAAGTCATAAAATGTGCCCAAATCACCATAAAACTACAACATAACAACTTCGCCAAATGTCAAATATTTTAGGTCTTATTACAAAAAATTATTCACCTAAAATGTTTAAAGACCAAAATAAATTAAAATTTAAAATTATTATTTTTTGTTTGATGCAAGATTACTAGTCAACCATGGATGCTCCTGCATTAGACACCCAAGTTAGAAAAATTTTGTGAGCTTGGTCTCACAAAATGGAGATGAATGATAGGAACTTCCTTTTAGGTTGTAAAAAAACTTCAAAAAACTCCATTATTAAATTTGGTAACACCAATGAGTTCTTATTTCTCCTCTTCTAACACTTGGCTGGAACAAGTATCCTTCTCCTCCGACAATTCTTCTCTACACTCAACATCTTCAATTTGGGATCATCTCCACCATAAAAAAACCACCTCCATCAAATAAAACTCGCATTCTCTTCCAATATTGTGTTATTCAACCCACCATAGTTCGAACACCTCTACAAAAATTCACCTACACTCAACTTTTCAACACCAAACAAATCTTCTACATACCAAACACCACTAGAAAACTTTGTTTGAAATAACTTATCCAAAATATGAAAATCATCATTTTTATCAAAGTTAACAAAATATGAATAAATTTTATCCTCTACTACAACTCTTTCATCTACAAAAAGCACACTCTCATCTTCATCATTAAAATGGAAAGTATTGTGTATTACCTCTTTATCTACAACCTTTTTCTCACCACTATCTATTACCATATTTTCTTCACCTTCACTCCCAACTGCACTTTCATTTTACAATACTTTCAAGTCCTCCAAAGGATACTCATTTGCTGCTACAACATCATTTTCCTCTTTCATTGCTGCAATTTCCTTTTACTTCTCATCCTCCACTATAATCTCACCATCTTCCTTTACGCTATCTTCAAAGCATACTTCTACAATATTTTCTCCATCATGTTCACTTGCATACACAATTATGAAAAACCTTTTTACTTTCTTATTTTTCCTTTCATCAAACACTTGCCACACACTCAATATTAAAAATTATTAGGTATATTCTACCTCACATTTAGCTATCGATCTATAAACAAATCAAACACGTACCACCATAGGTCATGGTGCAAACTACCTCACATCGATGCTTTTCATTGAACACTTAGGAACTCCTTCTCTAATACCACTAATGAAAATAAAAGCTTAACCTCTCGAGAGGGGATACTCTCTAAATCCACTATCAAATCCTCTCCCAAAAATCATTCAATAAATAACAAATATTTAAATGCAAAACAACAACTATGAAGCAATTTCCATTAATTCAAACTTGCTCAAATGACTTACAAACATCCACACATCTAATTATATTATATATTATAGTCAATAGTACTGATATATAGTAGTTAAAAAAAAAAAAATTAGATTTTAAACATGAAAGTACTAAGCAAAAATAGTTGTGATTTCTCTCCCTTGACTATAGACTTCAAACAACAACAAAAATTCACTTGCAATCTTCAATTTGTGGATGAATCCACCTTCAATCATGAAATTAACCTCCCATTTTCTATATCCACACTCTCTTAGGCCTACAAAATCATTTCTTCTACCTTCTTCCTTAAAAAACCATGCTTGTGAAGCACCAACTTCAATCTAGTAGCAACAACCCCTGAAAATGACCAAAATAAAGCACATAAATTAACTGACTTCAAACCTTTCCTATAATTAAATGTTGAAAAGGAATCTTTTTGTAACCTCCCTCCATGACTGGCCAAGAAAAAGCAGCCACTTCCTCACAAATAAGAGCCCCAGAATAGCAAAACCAAACCACTTACTCTTAGGCATCCAAATTCTTCATGCAAAAGTTGAAGAATAATAAATTAGTTGTCATAAATTGTAACTCCTTAAATCCCATGCTCGAGAAGGCATATTTGAATATTTCACCTTGAAAAAGCCAGAAAATGAGCTCAAATCATGATAAAATTGCAACATAAAAACTTGGCCAAATATTTGTCAAATACTTTAGGCCTTATTACAAACATTTATTTGCCTACAATAATCAAAGACAAAACTAAATAAAAAATTAAAATTAAATGTTTTGGTTGATGGAAGATTGCTAGTCAATTGTGGATGCTCCTACATCAACAAATATTGAAAAATGCTTCAATTTTGTTTAGTTAATGGGTTATAGGTGTGGAATTTTATATTCCACACCTTGTGACACCAAATAAATAACTCCAAAACATCTAAGTGGGGTGGAAATTACTAGTGGATGTGTATTTTTAGTTCCTAACCATCCTTATAGTTCTATTCTAAATTGGACTTGTAAAGTCTCCTAATAGCCTTGAGACCCAAAAGTACCAAACATTGGCATGATTCTTCCCTATAATTTAATGATACCTTAGAATTTATCACCTAAACCTACAATTGGATGCCATGTGGTACAAATATCTATCTTATTTTTTATCAAATAAAATTAATTTTCCCATAGTAGACACAAATGTAACCTTAGAAAATGTTTTAGTTTTGATAATGATGGGGTGTTAGTAGTTATATTGTGTGTTTATTACCTTGTGAGGACCAAAATTATAATGTCAACACATTTGAGTGTGTTTGTTACTAATATTAGAGGTGTCTCTTTGGTGCCCAAGAGTCTTGACTTTTGGGCTACACTGGACTAGTAACATCTCTTAAGAGTCCTAAGACAAAAGAAAATTTTAAACTTTTCTATAATTTTTCACTCAAATTTTTGCACTTAGTACCGTGCCATCTAAACTATAAGTGAATTTTAATTATCCTTGAAAATATTTTTCTTTATTTCAATAAACTAAAATTCATTTTCCTAAAGTTGTGATGAAAGCATTGTTGTTAAATGCTTTTTTTGTTTTTTTTAAAGTTTTCTAAGAGTTATTTTAATCATTATCCACACTATTACACTACATTAGCAATGACAAAACATATGTATGGGGTGGATTACTTCTAGTAAAAGTGTCTTTTCACTACCTAAGAGTCTTAGTCCTTTTAAGAAGCATTGGACCTATGAGGTATCTTAAGATCCCTACCCCAAAAATTATAAAAATTACGCATGACTATTCTCTCAAAAAGTGAAACCTATGAATGTCTCATTTGAACAAATGTGAAATTAGGTCCAACTGAAAGTTAACATTGGAGTATGAGAAACACTGAGAGGGGAGGTGAATCATTGTTTCAATAATCAACTTCAATTCAATGGTTTTTCAAAACACATAATCTCTTTGCAATAATTAAATGTTCAATTTTTAAAATGTAACCAAATGTGATAGCCAATAGCAGATTCTTAAACAACACATGTGGAAACTCGAATGTTGTAAAGTAGATAAAGAAAGTAACAAG
Organism: Sequoia sempervirens; assembly: GCA_007258455.2. Taxonomy (NCBI): domain Eukaryota; kingdom Viridiplantae; phylum Streptophyta; class Pinopsida; order Cupressales; family Cupressaceae; genus Sequoia; species Sequoia sempervirens. The sequence goes on from VDFB02026320.1 coordinate 158,760,973, forward strand.
ACCAAATTGTATGAAACATGATCATCACATGGAACAAAAAAGAATCATAACACAATATTTTTCATGAGTGGAAAAACCTCATAGGGATTAAAAAACACTCGAGAAAATGCCTCACTGGGTTAATAAATTTCCACTAATTATAGAGCCTCACTAGCTACTTTTTGTGCCTAATTGGAAAATACTCACTAGCCACAGAAAAATGCCTCACTAGAAAAGCCTCACTGGCGACTCAAAATTCCTCACTGGAAAAAACACAAATGCCTCACTAGCAAACACAACTACCTGACTGGAAAACACAACTACCTCATGGGAAAAACATAGCCTCACTGGCTTTCATGGTAGTAATTATGTCACTAGAAAAAGAAACATTTCTCATTAAATAGTATTGTAAGAAACAATACAGAGTATCACCTTTGTTTCACTGAATAACACTTCTTGTTTGTCTCATTTATAACTGGAGACACAAGAATTTGAATGTATAAAAAATTACAATCTTCACTTAAAGTGCTCACTCATTTCTCATTACAAATTTTCTCATTAATTATTTACATGATGATAATAACAGTAAATGCAATTCATATACTCTAGCTATGTGATTTCAATATTATGATCAACCAACCAAACTATATTGTCTAAGAAAATTTTATAAAATAAAGATTTCCTCACAATTGAATGAACCACCTTATGGTGATAACTTCCATACAGAAACCTATCATTGAATTCCAAAGCCATTTCAAAGAAAGATGTTAGTGGGAAACTCCATATGATATCTAACAATCTTGAAGAAATTGAAACCACAGTCTTACTGAAACCAATTTTCTGCAGTTGCAATACCACCACCATGAGCATTGTTACTTCACCATCATGAATTCTTCAAACCCTAATCATTGTCTCATGCCCTAGCATTTTTAATGATGAACAACAATATCATATGCTCTCAAGAACTATCTCAACATAATGAGGGAAACATTCTTTCCATATCAATGTTAAGTGAAACATTAAAACATGTCCAATAACTATCCCAACCAAGTGTTTTCTTCAATGACAAATAAAACACTATAATGTGTATGCAATAATATGGCCATGACAAAACATTTATCAACTTTCACAAATAGACCTCATTCAAAACCAAAGCACTTTATTATTTCTTATGCCAATGCAATGAAACCTTCGAGACTGACTTTGCAATGAAAACATTATAATGTTCCCTTTCCACATACTATGCTTTAATAATATAAACACCATCGCTTTTGTCCATTTCAATACTATGAACTTCATTATACCTCATCGTGCTTGTGCAAATAACCAACTCATGGTGTTTTATGAATATTACTATTTCTGACTAAGCAACCTACTATGAACATCATTTTATCATCAAACTCCATCGAGCGGTGCTAGTCATCAACCTTTGACATCAATGAAAAACTATGCCAAAGCCAATAGTTACTATCTCTATTTTTTTAAACTTAATTTTTTTTTGTAGTGGCAATGAAACTAATGTACACAATGTTTTAGTTTTGTTTTGTGAAATGGTGATATGAGTAATATATTATCTTTTAAATTGTATGGCACTAAAATAACAATGACAACATGTTTGGATGAGTGGGTTACTTCTACAAGTGTATTTCTACAACCAAATCATCCCAATCCTTCCAAGATATATTGAACTAAAAATATCTCTTAAGAGATAAAATACCTAAACAGTGAAATTTTTTTGGCACACCCATTCTTTGAAAATATGCCCCCCACAAATGTCTTATTTGAACCTTTAGGTGGGTATATTGTCTAGTTAAAATTGATTATCTATATTTTTCATTTATAATTTGTTTTCCTTGTGGTGGTGATGAATTTATTATTCGATAATAATTCAATTGTATTTAATAAAGGGGTGCTAGGAGTGATATTTGTAAATTGCATACTTCATGTCACTAAGTTATAAATTTCAACACATTTGAGTGGTTGGATTACGATTACTGGAGATTTTATTATTTTTATGCAAGCATCACAATCCTTTTGACCACATTAGATCTCAAAAGTCTACCAAGATCTTAAGACCAAGTACATGTCAAAAAAATTCATGATTATTGTCTCAAATCATGACACCTAAGAATGTCTCGTTTGAACCTACAAGTGGATTTTCGATCCAACCAAAAGTATATATCTATATTTTTATCATGAATTTTTTCAAATAGTAGTGATGAATGCAATATTACAAAATTCTATAATTTTATTATGTGAAAGGGTGGTAAGAGTGTTATTTTGTATCCAATAACTCATGGAACCAAATAGATAAATATTAACATATATAACTAGGTTGTTTTCTTATATTAGAGGCTCCTTTTTCTTATCCATGTGTCTTGGTCTTTATAGGCCACATTGGACTTGCAAATTATCTTAAGATCTCTAAGGTCAAGAATGTGTCAAGCATTAGGATGATCTTCCTCTTAGATTATGGCACCTAAGAATATATTTTTGCACCTATTGGTGGATGTTGTCTCCAAATTAAAATACACATCTTTATTTTTTTCAACACAAATTCATTTTCTTTTGTTGGTGACAAACACAATAATATGAAACGATTCAAATTTTTTAGCAAAATGGTGCTAGAAGTGATATTATATATTCCACTCCTGATGCAGAGCATCATACCAACAACCTTCAACAACACATTTTACTAGGGATCTCAATCCCATCCTCAATATGGAGAAGATCAAAGAAGAAAACAACAACTTACATCAAACTCAAACTCATTTTTTCTGTCTTTACAATCAAAATCATAATTCATTTACCATGATCATTAGCTTCAACCCAACAACCCACATCATAGCACATCAAGCAAACACCAACTTACTCATTCACCAAGGCAACACACTATCAAGGTAACAATCTTATGACATCTCTGCTCTTAATATTATGACAGATACCAAAACAATTCTTACCACTGTCCCACAGTCCACAATCAAATACTAAACTTGTTCCTTATGAAATCTTTGTTCAAGGCACTCAAACCGATAAACCTTAATGAAGGCAACCATACCTCTGTTTCTCAGACTTCAAGACCACTGCACACATCATAACTTGAACCATGTCATACTTACAAGCACTATCAAGGACAATTTCCATTAGTCACATGACTGTCCCAGCATAACTGCATCCAAACACCATAATGTAAAAATCTACCTTCCACATCTGGTACAATCATAGAAACAACTTATCACCACATCAAAAGACAATCTACAACCATTTGTAACCATTCCTTGCACTGACATTAGATTTCTATTATCTTGGAATTCATGGCACTATTTGACAAATAGGTCTTTATAACCTAAATCGAGTAAATCCCCCCAAACCAAATGAAAATACCAAGAATCAAATACACATTTAGAGATCCCTTCTACTGCTCATATCAGCATGACAAAACTACCATTGATTTGTTTGAAAAAAATTCACAAAACTCAGACTGTACGCTGTCCAGGCCTACTAGAATAGGTCTATTTTTCAAAGGAGACCCCCTTTAAGCACCTCCAAATCTCTCAAAACCTTAAAACAGTCATTACTCATGTCACTAAACTCCTTATTTCATCATTTTCAAGAACTAGAAACCACATAAACAAACTGATCCACAAAAACCCTTGTTTATAGGGTGTAAAAGCACAAATTAAGGAGGGTTTCATAACTGAAACACTTACAGACCTCCTAAACCTTTTTCACTACTTCCAATACTTTGAAAAACATCTTATTACACCTTTCACATCATTTCCAAACCTTTGCATGCTCTATTTCTTCATGAATCATGACTGTAGCAGCAATTTGTGTGAGGAAATCTTCAATTTCCCTATGTAGCAACAACTCCTTCAAGGTATTCTTGCTGTTCCCTGCACTCACAACCATCAAATCATAACAAAAAAAACCTATCCCTAACCTACTCCACCAATCTACTTGACCTACATTGGTGGAGTAGTGATGAAAACCTTGTTAGACTCTCAAAACTCAAGATTCAGAAGTTGCAGACCCTCTTTCACTAAAACTGATGTAACTTTCTTAATACTCAACAAAAATGAGTCAAATCACCACCAAAATAAAGTAGACTATGCCCTCTTTCCAACCATGTCAATTGGGATTCCGTACAATTAAGTACCAGGCCGTACCAAGCACGGGAACATTAAAAAATATTGGAAAAAACCAGAAAAATACTAAAACAGGGAACTTTTATTATTTCTAACTCTTCAAGAATACAATATATCTCTTTTGCTCAACCTTTACATGCTTTTTATAACTTTTCCCTCCTTACAACTGACTTACCAACTTCCTCCATCGGTTCAACTACCTTTTAACTCTTAATATGCTTGATTTATGCCTTTTTGTTTACATAATCACATTTTGACAACAATATTGCATTATTTGCATTTTTTTGCATTTTCACCTCCTAGTGACTTCTTTTATGACTTGATTACATTGAAATTAGCCTTTACAAAGCATTCAAACATAATTTTGACTTGAATTATTACAAAATTAACATATTAGCATCTTGAAGGCATTTAGTGACTTAGGTGCTCCTGCACCATACAACCAACCAACAAATCTTTCCAAGTCTCTTGGGAACACATTGCATCATCTTCATTTGTACCTGCAAAAATAAATCTTTTTTGTTCTTTGTCCTCTTCATCTTCATTTGTCTTTGCCTTTTCTTCATCTCTTGTCTTTCCTTTATCCTTGCTTTCTCTTGTCATCTTCTTTCCTTCTTCTCTATCTTCATCTTCGCCTCTTGCGTTTCCTTTCTCAGTCTTCATTATCAGGTTCTCAAACCATTTGTTCTTTCAAAAGGACACAGGACTTTCCTTTTCATCTTTTCACCAACTCTTTGCTTAACCAAGGACACAGGACTGTCCTTGCACACTTGTAACTTTCCTCCAAGGACACAGGGCTATCCTTGCATACTCTTCTCAATCACCTTTCATCTTCATCTTCTACTACTCCCATCAAAGGAGTATCCTTCATCAAGGCTGCAACTCCTCAGTGCTTTCAGACAAGAATCCATCAGGTTCTAACTGCAACACAACTTAGCTTGCCTCAACTAGGTCTCCCTTACTCTCCCCTCTCTTCTTGGACTCAATGCAACTTACATGGATAAGCACACCTGCAAACCAATAATCTCAACCTATCATCAGCAACAACTTAATCACAAAAAAAATTCCTAGAGAATATTTCAAGCTCTGATACCACTTTGATGCAGCATCATACCAACAACCTTCAACAACACATTTTACTAGGGATCTCAATCCCATCCTCAATCTGAGAAGATCAAAGAAGAAAACAACTTACATCAAACTCAAACTCATTTTTTCTATCTTTACAATCAAAATCAGAATTCATTTACCATGATCATTAGCTTCAACTCAACAACCCACATCATAGCACATCAAGCAAACACCAACTTACTCATTCACCAAGGCAACACACTATCAAGGTAACAATCTTATGACATCTCTGCTCTTAATATTATGACAGATACCAAAACAATTCTTACCACTGTCCCACACCACAATCAAATACTAAACTTGTTCCTTATGAAATCTTTGTTCAAGGCACTCAAACCGATAAACCTTAATGAAGGAACCATACCTCTGTTTCTCAGACTTCAAGACCACTGCACACATCATAACTTGAACCATGTCATACTTACAAGCACTATCAAGGACAATTTCCATTAGTCACATGACTGTCCCAGCATAACTGCATCCAAACACCATAATGTAAAAATCTACCTTCCACATCTGGTACAAGCATAGAAACAACTTATCACCACATCAAAAGACAATCTACAACCATTTGTAACCATTCCTTGCACTGACATTAGATTTCTGTTATCTTGGAATTCATGGCACTATTTGACAAATAGGTCTTTATAACCTAAATGAGTAAATCTCCCCAAACCAAATGAAAATACCAAGAATCAAATACACATTTAGAGATCCCTTCTACTGCTCATATCAGCATGACAAAACTACCATTGATTTGTTTGAAAAAAAATTCACAAAACTCAGATGTACACTGTCCAGGCCTACTAGAATAGGTCTATTTTTCAAAGGAGACCCCCTTTAAGCACCTCCAAATCTCTCAAAACCTTAAAAAGTCATTACTCATGTCACTAAACTCCTGATTTCATCATTTTCAAGAACTAGAAACCACAGAAACAAACTGATCCACAAAAACCCTTGTTTATAGGGTGTAAAAGCACAAATTAAGGAGGGTTTCATAACTGAAACACTTACAGACCTCCTAAACATTTTTCACTACTTCCAATACTTTGAAAAACATCTTATTACACCTTTCACATCATTTCCAAACCTTTGCATGCTCTATTTCTTCACGAATCATGACTGTAGCAGCAATCTGTGTGAGGAAATCTTCAATTTCCCTTGTAGCAGCAACTCCTTCAAGGTATTCTTGCTGTTCCCTGCACTCACAACCATCAAATCATAACAAAAAAACCTATCCCTAACCTACTCCACCAATCTACTTGACCTACATTGGTGGAGTAGTGATGAAAACCTTGTTAGACTCTCAAAACTCAAGATTCAGAAGTTGCAGACCCTCTTTCACTAAAACTGATGTAACTTTCTTAATACTCAACAAAAATGAGTCAAATCACCACCAAAATAAAGTAGACTATGCCCTCTTTCCAACCATGTCAATTGGGATTCCGTACAATTAAGTACCAGGCCGTACCAAGCATGGGAACATTAAAAAATATTGGAAAAAACCAAAAAAATACTAAAACAGGGAACTTTTATTATTTCTAACTCTTCAAGAATACAATATATCTCTTTTGCTCAACCTTTACATGCTTTTTATAACTTTTCCCTCCTTACAACTGACTTACCAACTTCCTCCATCGGTTCAACTACCTTTTAACTCTTAATATGCTTGATTTATGCCTTTTTGTTTACATAATCACATTTTGACAACAATATTGCATTATTTGCATTTTTTTGCATTTTCACCTCCTAGTGACTTCTTTTATGACTTGATTACATTGAAATTAGCCTTTACAAAGCATTCAAACATCATTTTGACTTGAATTATTACAAAATTAACATATTAGCATCTTGAAGGCATTTAGTGACTTAGGTGCTCCTGCACCATACAACCAACCAACAAATCTTTCCAAGTCTCTTGGGAACACATTGCATCATCTTCATTTGTACCTGCAAAAATAAATCTTTTTTGTTCTTTGTCCTCTTCATCTTCATTTGTCTTTGCCTTTTCTTCATCTCTTGTCTTTCCTTTATCCTTGCTTTCTCTTGTCATCTTCTTTCCTTCTTCTCTATCTTCATCTTCGCCTCTTGTGTTTCCTTTCTCAGTCTTCATTATCAGGTTCTCAAACCATTTGTTCTTTCAAAAGGACACATGACTTTCCTTTTCATCTTTTCACCAACTCTTTGCTTAACCAAGGACACAGGACTGTCCTTGCACACTTGTAACTTTCCTCTAAGGACACAGGGTTGTCCTTGCATACTCTTCTCAATCACCTTTCATCTTCATCTTCTACTACTCCATCAGAGGAGTATCCTTCATCAAGGCTGCAACTCCTCAGTGCTTTCAGACAAGAAACCATCAGGTTCTAACTGCAACACAACTTAGCTTGCCTCAACTAGGTGTCTCCACTTACTCTCCCTAGTCTCTTGGACTTTCTCAATGCAACTTACATGGATAAGCACCTGCAACCAACCAATAATCTCAACCTATCATCAGCAACAACTTAATCACAAAAAAAATTCCTAGAGAATATTCAAGCTCTGATACCACTTTGATGCAGAGCATCATACCAACAACCTTCAACAACACATTTTGCTAGGGATCTCAATCCCATCCTCAATCTGAAGAAGATCAAAGAAGAAAACAACTTACATCAAACTCAAACTCATTTTTTCTGTCTTTACAATCAAAATCATAATTCATTTACCATGATCATTAGCTTCAACTCAACAACCCACATCATAGCACATCAAGCAAACACCAACTTACTCATTCACCAAGGCAACACACTATCAAGGTAACAATCTTATGACATCTCTGCTCTTAATATTATGACAGATACCAAAACAATTCTTACCACTGTCCCACAGTCCACAATCAAATACTAAACTTGTTCCTTATGAAATCTTTGTTCAAGGAACTCAAACCGATAAACCTTAATGAAGGCAACCATACCTCTGTTTCTCAGACTTCAAGACCACTGCACACATCATAACTTGAACCATGTCATACTTACAAGCACTATCAAGGACAATTTCCATTAGTCACATGACTGTCCCAGCATAACTGCATCCAAACACAATAATGTAAAAATCTACCTTCCACATCTGGTACAAGCATAGAAACAACTTATCACCACATCAAAAGACAATCTACAACCATTTGTATCCATTCCTTGCACTGACATTAGATTTCTATTATCTTGGAATTCATGGCACTATTTGAAAAATAGGTCTTTATAACCTAAATCGAGTAAATCCCCCCAAACCAAATGAAAATACCAAGAATCAAATACACATTTAGAGATCCCTTCTACTGCTCATATCAGCATGACAAAACTACCATTGATTTGTTTGAAAAAAATTCACAAAACTCAGACTGTACGCTGTCCAGGCCTACTAGAATAGGTCTATTTTTCAAAGGAGACCCCCTTTAAGCACCTCCAAATCTCTCAAAACCTTAAAACAGTCATTACTCATGTCACTAAACTCCTTATTTCATCATTTTCAAGAACTAGAAACCACAGAAACAAACTGATCCACAAAAACCCTTGTTTATAGGGTGTAAAAGCACAAATTAAGGAGGGTTTCATAACTGAAACACTTACAGACCTCCTAAACCTTTTTCACTACTTCCAATACTTTGAAAAACATCTTATTACACCTTTCACATCATTTCCAAACCTTTGCATGCTCTATTTCTTCACGAATCATGACTGTAGCAGCAATTTGTGTGAGGAAATCTTCAATTTCCCTATGTATCAACAACTCCTTCAAGGTATTCTTGCTGTTCCCTGCACTCACAACCATCAAATCATAACAAAAAAAACCTATCCCTAACCTACTCCACCAATCTACTTGACCTACATTGGTGGAGTAGTGATGAAAACCTTGTTAGACTCTCAAAACTCAAGATTCAGAAGTTGCAGAGCCTCTTTCACTAAAACTGATGTAACTTTCTTAATACTCAACAAAAATGAGTCAAATCACCACCAAAATAAAGTAGACTATGCCCTCTTTCCAACCATGTCAATTGGGATTCCGTACAATTAATTACCAGGCCGTACCAAGCACCGGAACAGTAAAAAATGCTGGAAAAAACCAGAAAAATACTAAAACATGGAACTTTTATTATTTCTAACTCTTCAAGAATACAATATATCTCTTCTGCTCGACCTTTACATGCTTTTTATAACTTTTTCATCCTTGCAACTGACTTACCAACTTCCTCCATCAGTTCAACTACCTTTTAACTCTTAATATGCTTGATTTATGCCTTTTTGTTTACATAATCACATTTTGACAACAATATTGCATTATTTGCATTTTTTTGCATTTTCACCTCCTAGTGACTTCTTTTATGACTTGATTACATTGAAATTAGCCTTTACAAAGCATTCAAACATCATTTTGACTTGAATTATTACAAAATTAACATATTAGCCTCTTGAAGGCATTTAGTGACTTGGGTGCTCCTGCACCAACTCCCTATGGAACTCAATGAACATTAGAAACACATATAGGTGGGTGAGTAACTACTACTAGATAGGTTTATTTCTATGAAATAATCTTAGACCTTTTGAGCTAGATTCAATTAAAAAAGTGCTAGAGTGATATTTTACATTTTTAGCCTAATATAGCTTCCATTATCACTATCCATGTGCATAAAATATTTATTCAATATCTAGAATTACCAAACATAAATTATTTTACTATCTATAAGAAGTAAACTCATTATTCAAATACATTCTAACCTATTTTATGTATTTTTCATCATGTTTAGAGTTTCACATAAATGTTTTCAAATCCCAAAGTATAGGCATTACAAGATCTTACTTGAATAAATGAGAGAGAGATGAACATTGAATGAAATAAAAAATAATTAAAGATAGATAAAGAGGAAAGAACACACACATAGATGAATCCTTTATATATAGGTTCTAACAAAGAATCATATTTTGATGATTATCAATAATGGAAACAATCTTAAGTATCAAGAGTGAACTGAAGTTATTTAAATAATATGATTACTCCCAAGAATAAGTAAATTAAATCTTCATTATGGAAATCACTATGCCAACTTAAACCAATTAAACCATGAGTACATATTTTATACACACACACACACACACACACACAAATATATATACATACCTACATTTACATACATATATGTATGTTTATGTATACATATGTATATGCATATGTATTTATGTATATGCCTATGTTTATGTATATGTTTATATGTATATGTATATGTATGTAGGGTATGTGCATGATCATCATGGAAAAAACAAGCCCTTAAGCACAGCAAAAAATTTAGAAAAATCAGAGTTAGGCAACTTGACATAGAAATTTGAATAAGTTATGTATATTATTTCAATAATATGTAAGAATAGAATCTATAGAAAATTGAATGTAGTTTCTAAACAACTAGATTTTTTATTTTTTAAAAATTTATTTGGTGAAAATTTGAAATTTCAATGTAGTAATACTTAAATTTAAGGGAAAAAACAAGAAGTAGGTGTCTATTTGACCACCCTCTAACCACAATAAAATGATAATATATTTTTTATAATATTTTAGATATAAGTAGAGGACTCATGTTTGATGTGACACATATTTTTTGTAATTTTTTCCAAGTAAATAATTATTTATGAATTTTTTATTACAACTTTTAAAAAATATAAAAAAACTCGTATGTCTGACCACTTTAACTTGGTCAAAACTTCTTAAAATTTAGTTGTTTTATAAAACTCCTATAGTATGTGAAGAATAGAATGTGACACATGTTTTAGATTCAAAACATGTGATACCATTTGAAAGCTATAGATGTTTTTCATTTAGCCTATCAATTAGGACTTTAGTCGTAATTCAAATAGAAAATGAATAATAATTATTTATTAAATTCAAAGTAAAAAATAATTTGTATTGGTGGAAAGAAAAGAATCTCCTTTAAAAATCCTTTCATTTCATCAATTTTGGGTTAAAAAAAAGTCATCAGCCACATACCCATCATATTGCCACTTTTGGCCCATCATGATCCTGACATACCCTATATGTATATGTATATATATGTATGCATATCTCTATATATATGTATGTGTATATATATACATATATATGTATTTATATATACATATATGTGTATATATATATTGTAGAGTCAAAAATTATATACACTTAAAATTTCACCTACACTTTTGTATCCACTTTATTATCCACTCCCTTAACATTTGTGTAGGACCACTTTAGCTATTGTATCAGCCTTTTTCCTTTTGAAGATGCTTAAGGTCCTTGTCAATAGCTATCTTTGTGCATCAATTTTTCATTAACCATGTGATTTTATCATCTCCCACCATATTTAGCATGATTTTTCTTAATGTGATCAATCTGCACAAAAATCCAATTTTGCATAGGGATTTGAAATCCACATAGATGTCCATGATCTGTGATAGCATCCAACAATAGTTTATTGTTCAAAGGTAATTTTTGAGCATTTTTCCACTTTTCACCTACCCAAGTCAGTTGAAACAACTCAAGATGATTTGTAATGGCTCAATATGCCTTTCTTTCCATCCTCTTTTTACTTTTAGGGGTATCCTTTTTCACACACAAATCTCTCTCAAAATCTCTCTTTGATTAGCTCTCTTTATAGCTCACCACAATAGTCTCAAGATATCAAAATAGTTTTTAGCTCTCTAGGTATGTGCAGGATCATCATGGAAAAAATAGGCCCTTAAGTAGTGAAAAATTTAGAAAAAATAGAGTTAGGAAACTTGACATAAATTTTTGAATAACTTATTTATATTATTTCAAAAATATGTAACAATAGAATCTATAGAAAATTGAATGTAGTTTCTAAACTACTAGTTTTTTTTTTAAATCTATTTATGAAAATTTGAAATTTCAATGTAGTAGTACTTAAATTCGTGGAAAAAAATAAGAAGTAGGCATTTGTCTGACCAACCTAACCACAATAAAATGATTTTATTTTTAAGATTTTAGATATAAGTAGAGGAATCATGTCCTGATGTGATGATATTTTTTTGTAATTTTTTCCAAGTACATAATTAAATATGAATTTTTTATCACAACTTTTAAAAATATAAAAATTCATGTCTAACCACCTTAACTTGGTTAAAACATCATGAAATTCATTTTTTTTAATCTTATAGTATGTGAAGCATAGAATGTGACACATGTTTTAGATTCAAAAAATGTGATAGCGTTTCAAAGCTATAGATATTTTTCAGTTAGTGTATCAATCAAGACTTTAGTCATAATTCAAATAGAAAATGAATAATAATTATTTATTAAATTCAATGTAAAGCATAATTTATATTGGTGGAAAGTTGAGAATCTCCTTTAAAAACCCTTTTTGTTTCATCAATTTTGGGTAAAAAAAGGTCATAAGCCACATACCCTACACATACCCATCATATCGACACTTTTTAGCCCATCATGATCCTACACATACCCCTCTTGTTTCTCACAACTCTTCCACTTTCTCCCTCCATTTGGCTTCCTCAATCCTTGTAGGTAATCTATATTTGTCTTATGTCTTTGAGCATCTTGGGATTTATCACATCCCTTGTCTATGCATTTAAAATCTTGTCTATTTATGTTTTTGGATATTTGTCTATCTTACTGATCTGGAGGTGGAAACACAAAACCAAGGACTTGACTAAGGGAAGCCCCTAAATAGCCTCAAACATTCTTCCTTTTCTAGGCGTGTTCAGGTTTATTGGAGATATCCAAATACATGGAGGTTTTTTGTGTTTATTTATTTTACCCTTATCATTTACTCATACAAACCTTGTTATTTTGTTTATTCATTTATCTCTTATCACATTTCTCACTTCTAGGCTTTATAGGTTAGCTGGAGATTTAATTTGAGTTTTCATGTTCTTTATATGTCTCTTTGTTTGTGGTCCATACAAGATTACAACATCTTGTGCATATATCTTTGCAACTGCATTGTCATTCTTGGTTAAGATTCTTAGATTCAAGAAAAAGAAAAATTTTGTCCTTTATTTCTCCCATTTATACAATTAGAAACTTTTTAATTTGTCTATAATCAGATGTTTTCACCAGTTGGACTAGTTGAAGTTATCTAAGTGTATGTAGTGAAATTGGATCTCAAGGGAACACAATTTTCCTTGTGTAGAGTCACATTTTTTTGTGTTATATTTTGGTGAACTCCACATGAACACTACTTCTACACTTTTTTTGTTCACCACTTTGTATTGAACCCATGCTATCAAAACATGGATATACATTGGTCTTCAACTGTCTTTTCCATATCTCTATTTAAATTTTATTTTTTCTATTTTCCTTCTTTCCATCCCTTTCCAGTTTTGTTAAGAAACTTCGAGAAGTTCTCTTACAAGCGTGTAAAAGTTATTTCTTTTCTCTTGTCTTATTATTCTTTGTTGACCCCCTCCTTAAAATCCTTCTACTTGTAAGTATATTTTGGTGAAAGAGGGTGATATTATTGATAATTTTCTTTAAAAAAAAATTACTCCCTTTTTATTCCAATGCATTTTCTTCTAGAGATGATACATTAGTGAATGAGGAATATCAACCCACATGTAATCCCCCATAGATCAATTTTGAGCATATTTCTTCAAATAATTCCTCTATAAGTGATAATAAATTTGTTAATGTAATTGTTGTCTTTGCTGCCCCTAAAAGTACTAAGAGACCAATAATGAATGTTCCTAGAGAAAATCCATAAGCAAAGGCAAAGAAAGTAATGACAATTAGTGGCGACCCTTCAATAATTCACCCTATACGTATTTTCTTTGACTTTTCTCTATGTCTAACTTCTCTTCACACTTGCTATCATAGATGATTATTCTTCTATATCCTAGAGAATTGTGAACCCTATTTACTATACTAGATAATATGGATTGTCCCCCTTTTGAGCAGTTGTATTCAAGCTATAGTGTAGGATTCTATATTATTTTTAAGCATGGATATAAATTAAATAGTATTGGGAAGACCATAATTTCTTTATGGTAGCAACACAATAGAATCTAGCATGGTTATCCTTGTTTGTATGTTGGGGGAAAGGACAAATTTCTTTTGAGGTGTGTATCCCTCTTGAGGATTTCCTCCCTACTTCTCACTATCAATATTCTCTTACATCTTGGATACTTGTAGCAACAAAACTCATATTGCACACGATATCATCACATCTATTATCTCAAAAAAGGGACCACCACTATTGGTAATACTCTCTTTCTTATAATTTTATCAATATGATCTATTAACAAGTGATCCCACAATACTAGTTTACAATTTTTAGCCAAACTAGACATTGAACTAATTTTTTTTTATCTAAATTTTCACTTTTCGGCACCTATTGCTGCTAAACCATGAGGAATTTGAAGATGATGCAAACTAGTGATTTGTGACATTTTGATTGTAGATTCTAAATATATACTTTTAAAATTTTTTAAATCAGATTGCATTTCTTTGTCCATCTCCTTTGAAAACTAGTTTTTATCAGTAAACACCATTTTTAAGGAGTGATACTTAGCATATACAACATAACTTTTTTTCTATGTAGGATAAAATTATTTTTCTTTTTAAATTTAGATTTTTAACTATGATATATAACAAGTTCATTTGGTTTTGTAGTGTTTTACTGAATATTTTTTCCTTAATCAAGTTTCGAAGTCAAACCAATTATAATTCAGATATAAGTAGACAATATACAACATAATATTTTGTGTATGTATAAAAACTCAATTTTTTTTACTAGAGATCAACGACATGAATACCTAGCCCGAACATATTTTTTAAAGTTTTATTTTGATAATCTAATATTTTTCCACATGTGTAGAATAGAGAGCTAGATTTTCAGTGAAAAACTATGTTTAATTAAACTAAAAAAATACATAATAAAACCAAAACATATAAAATTATATTTGATGGATAGCTCATTTTGAGGAATACCATCATCTAGTTGGGTCTATGAATTCTCTCCCATTTTCATCCTCAAGTTGAGCTTCAAAGGGAATTTTTTTGTAGAGAATTGGTAGAAGAGGGGGAGAAGGGGGAAAACATGGAGTTCTAGTGAACCAAGGTTCGCTAGAACTGGGGAATTCACTAAAACCTCCCCTTCTAGCGAACCCCCTAAAGTGTTTTCCATTTGACAATGAATTTTTCCTTCCTTAATAAAATTGTAAACCAATTTTGTGGGTTTACCCTATCACATTTATTTGATATCATCTAAAATATTTTTAGCTTTATAGGGTTTTCCTCCATAACAAGGTTGGTTTCTAGCACATGTTAATAAAATCTTTCCTCCATATAGAGGTTGGTTCTACCACTTGATCGGGTAGTGGATTTCCTCAATACCAAGGTTGGTTCTACTAGTATATGGCCAACTAGCATAAGAGAACTTGTGAGACTGTGATCTATCTTTTTAATCCTTATCACTTGCATGACTCCTAGAAACATAGTAAACTAGTATCTAAGTCATGTAGTCTCATCGACATTAGTTTCTTCCCTATCTTTTGGATGTATTCCAAGTCCTTGAAGAAATCAATATTCACATTCTTCTCACTATTTAAGAATTATTATATGTGTTGTTTCTTGTTATTTTTGATATGATGCATAGTATTGAGACAACCTCCCGCATCAAGGTCTATTTCACTTTGCTAACTGAATTGTAGATTTTTGGCACCAATGCACTTCTCTAGCTCTTCTAGGGTTTTCCACCTAAAAGGAGAGAGGTAGAGCCAAAAATGCTATGGGTTCATTCAAATTATGTTATGCAATGTTTTTTAAGGTAGAAATGAGATGATTTATGTGCAACTAAATGAAATTTTTAAATGTTTATGAATGTAAAACTAAGATTTAGGCTATGTTGGAAAACACAATGTAATATGTAAATGATGAACTAAGAATGAATAAAATGAAAAACAAAAAGAGAAAGGTTGAATCAGAGTGCACCTGGGAAAGATTTTAGAAATTTGGAATGGTCTAAAGGTTGTTTGAAATTACTAAAAATCAACAATGGGACTCATTCGTCTAGGGTGGCTAATTAGTCTTGCTACTGGTGAAAAACTATCAAGAGCAAGTTTTTTACTGTCGGGATTTAGAATCTGACAAAACCTATATTTTTAGTCTTAAGGTGGGGAATCATTCACCACCAGTGGTGAATTAGTCCTCTCCCAAAATTCTTAGAAAACAAGAGACAACTCTACAACACCAGATCTAGAAATGTCTCCTTATCAAGTTCCTGAAGTCAATTCTATGGGAAATAGACATAATACCTTCTCCAAGCTTGAAATATATGGTTGATTTGACTAGAAGCACCTAGTTGACTTGTTTCAACCAATCTTCAATCACCTAAACAATTGTTAAATCTACATACATAGGTCTGTAAACACACATGCAAGTGGGGAAAAATGGTCGATGGTTAGCAAATAAGGGTTTGTGTTGGACAACCCCCACTTTGGTAATCAAACCCTTAATAAAATAATGAAATTCAAGAGAATGATAAACAAACAACATGAAAATGTTATCAACTTACCAAACCCTTGTTGATGAAAATCTGAAGTTATATCAATGGATGCTCCAAAATTCTTGAATAGTGCTTGATTTGATGTTGTAAGATGCTTGAATGCTTGAATGTGATGTGAGATTGAATGATTGAATGAATGGAGGGTTGTAATTGATGTAAAAAAACTTAATTATACATTCTTGTGCGTTAGTAACCTATTAATACCTCATCATAGGTTGACATCAAGTGATTTTGAGTAAAAACCTAAAAGGAAATTTAAAATATTTTGAATTGGGAGCCAATGGGGACTCATTCACCACCCATGGCGAATGGGTCCCACATAGGACTTGAAAATGGGTTTTAGGAATTAAGTCACATTTAATATTATTTGTCAGGTTTATATTAAGCACTCAATTAAACCTTATAAGGGCATAAAAGGGTCAAATAAAGAATAAGAAAGGTGTAAATAGTGAAGGTATGCCTAGAGAAGGATGAAATCTTATTACAAGACCTTACAACACTTCAAAATAGGACGTTTTTAGTGATGAAAAGGAAATTTTTATATGAGTTGTAATAAATATAGTCTAGAAGAGTGTATAAATGTCTTACAACACTTCACAATACCTTCATAAGATGTCAATATTTAAATTTTAGTACATAAATATGCATCTTCAAGCCACATTAAAATATAAAATTAGAGAAAAATAGACCAAACATCATGAAACAAGACCTAAAAAGGCCATGGAAATGAAAAGGGGCTATTTTTCTATGACACATTTAGCCCCCACTTTAGTGAGAGGATGAACTTGCTTCAAACTCACACTAAAGTATCCATGATCATCGAGAGGAGGGTTCAAATGCACTTATGTTAGCAAGATGGAATGACAATGATCAAGCCCCCAAGATGAAGATACAATGGAAAACTAAGCATAAGAATAAAGGAACACACAACTATTGAAATGATAGAATCAAATGAAGCTTCTATCATCTATCCAACTAGTTATGGAAT
Organism: Sequoia sempervirens; assembly: GCA_007258455.2. Classification (NCBI taxonomy): domain Eukaryota; kingdom Viridiplantae; phylum Streptophyta; class Pinopsida; order Cupressales; family Cupressaceae; genus Sequoia; species Sequoia sempervirens. The sequence continues at coordinate 158,778,761 of VDFB02026320.1, forward strand.
AGATCTCGACTAAAAGAGAATGTATACTCACTTTGGGGTGACATAGCTCATAGTGGTCTATCAGGTGAGAAGGCCCAAGTATACTCACTTTGGGGCCATGAAACTTCTGGTTGTCCATGGGGTGAGAAATCCTAAAAGGGGAGATACATACACTAGTTGGTATGAACTCACAAACACAAAGGTGGCTATGGGAAAAGTTGTGCCACTAAGTGGGCTTCCTGCTCAACAATATCAAATTTATACCTCTTGATAACTTTAATAAGGTAACACGAAGGAAAATTTCAATCTGTGCTTCATGAGACAAGCAAAGCTTCATATGCTTAGAACTCATGAACCAAAAGGAAGGGTACCACAAGAATGCAAGTTGCATTATGCAAGGTGGCAAAGATGTAAAATGTAAAAATGCAAAAATGTAAAATGCAAAAGATGTTCAAAAGAGTCTTGTTAAGTTCATGTAAGGTTAGTCACTTAGGTAACATTGTGTCTAATGTCTCCAAGAGAGGACCAATCAAAGAATATTATATTCAAAACTTAGGGGATGTAGTGTGTCACATTAGGCCACCAAAAGGAATGTAATATGCTAAGATAGATCACACCTATGAAGGACATCACACCCAATGTCATCCACAAAGTGATGAACGCATCATATGAACGACAAGGCTACACTAAGAACCAAGAATGCAAATGAATTATGGTAATATATTCCCCCCACTTTAAAGGAATTGCTACACATCATTCTGTGAGAAATTACTTTAAATTAGTGAAGGAAAAAAAATGCAAAAAGATAAAAAACAAGACATTAGAGCCAACTTGGAAAGCCCTATGCCAAGTCATATGTTTCTAAGTAAGGTTGTGTCATGTGAATGAAAAGGAAAACAAAAGAAAGGGAGTTTCCCCACAAAAAGGAACACACCAAAAACATAAGGGATCTATGGATTTAGGGTCAGTATGTTCATTGTTTCAATGTTTTTTAAGGAGCTCAAAACTGTCATCATTCTCCAAAGCACATAGAACTGGAAGAATGACACAAAATAAAAATAAAGTTTGTTCTAGGTCAATATGGAAGAGACATTGTAGTCTCAACGTCTTGCATCATCCCAGAAGGAAAACACAAGTGAAATGAAAATGAAGAGGTGAAAGAAAGGGAAAAAATATTTTGGGTCAACATGAAGGAGACATTTTGGTCTCAATGCCTTGCGTCATCCCCAAAAGGAAATCACAAGAAAAGACAAAGTTAAAAGGAAAAGGGACAGATTGGAACATGGAAGAGACATAGGGCATCTCAACAATTTTCATCATCCCCAAAAGGAAAACAAAAAGGAAAAAGTGAAAAAGATAAGGCACAACATAGAGAAGAAGAGAGGTACAAATAGAAGAAGTGTACGATGAGAGAGAAAACATTGGACACATGATACACACATACAAGAAAATCGAAAGTCAAAGTGAGAGGAAAATAAATACTAGGAGACTAGTAAGGTGAATGGAAGTAAACCATCTAAGAAGTCATTTGCCTCCCAATCATGTTTAGTATATTGTGAGGGTGGTTGACTATCCAAAGGAAAAATTGCAAGCACAAAACTAGGAGTTGTACTAGGTTCTTCACTTTATGGAGAGGATTTATCATTTAAGCTCATGGTAGATGAAAATAAAGAGTATAAATCATTGTGTACTTCTTCATCTATTTTGGCTATCTCCACATCATTATCATCATCATCAAGATTGATGACACTAGGAGGACAAAGGATAATTTCCAAGGAAGGGTGTATTAAAAGTTGTGGTTGTTCAATTGGTTCATTTTGTTGGGAATGTTGGATTGGACTATATGGTGGTGGGTTACGAGAAGTAGGATGGTCATCTATTACTTTTTTCAAAGGTAGAGGTTGATTTTCTTTATTTTTGTCTATGCAAGATTGACAGGCAAGGAGACCATGACGACGTATACATTCCCTAGCACCATGATTTCTTTAAAAAAAAAATTTAAGTTGTTGAGGTGTAAGAGTGGATTAAATTATCATAGGTTCTTCTAATTTTGAAGGGGGAAGAATAGAAGAAACTGAAGAGGAAGGGTCAATCACTTTCTCTTTAACTTTATACACTTGTTTTATATGAGGAGATATGATAGGATTGGTTTCATTTTCCCTTGGTCATTTAAATGATGACAAGGAAGTGTCTAAGGGTGGTTTTTCATGAGGTTTTATGGTTTGTTCAATGTCAGACTCGGGTTGAAGCATGGTTTCATCTATGATAGGAGGAGAAAATGTTGATGGGGACATGTTACGAAGAGACAATTTAGCTATATGTTTTCATTTTTGAACATTTGATAGGTTATGAAAAAGAAGTTTTTATGGGGGGTAATGGGTTCCAAAGGTGTGGGAAAAAAGGCTTCTAAGGAAAAATTACCTTTAGATGATAATGGATGAAAGCCACTATGGTGTATGGAAAATATTTCATTGTCATGTGGAAACTTCAAACATTTGTGAACCACTGATGGGACCACTTTCATTGAGTGAAGCCAAGGGTGGCCTAGCCACAAACGAAATTGATCCAATTGTGGAATAATTCAGAATGTTAGCTCCAAAGTTTTGGGTCCTATCTGTAAGGGGAGTATGATCAATTTGATTGTAGGGCATGCAAAAACAATATGTGTTTTAATCAATGTAGTTGGTTTATTATAGTCATCTTGATAGAGATAATGTAAGACTAGAAATTATTTTGTGATCACATTCTCACCACAGGCAAGATTTATTAATATCCCATTGGTGGGTTTATCATTAATTCTATTAGCTATGTAAAGAGTACAATAAGGAAGTTTTGAAGTATATCTTTAGAAGAAAAAGTAATATCAATACTTTTGTTGGTTGGGCCCTTATGAGGGATAATGTCTATTTCACCCAAAAGTTCATCCATAGGATTAACTTGGGTAACAGTTGGAGTTATATCATGTTGCTCATTATTTTTATCAATGATCATGACTTGAGGGATTGAAGGTTCACTAGCCTTAACAAATGAAATATTGTGTTTAGGAATGGGACTGGTAAAGATTTGTAAATTCTGGTTAGGGGGTGCAATGAACTTATTACCTTGATCATTAATACCCACAATTGACAAATGACCCAAATCAATGAGGTCTTGAACTAAGTGTTTGAGACACTTACAATGTTCGGTGTCATGGCCATTTTGGAAATGAAAATGGAAATAAGCATTAGGTTTCAAGGTGGTTGGTAAAGGTTTGGTCATATCAAGTGGTTTGATGGTTGGAAAAGTGATCATTTTTTGTTGAAACAATTGGTTCATTATATTATGAAGGGTATTAGGTAAGGGAGTAAATTGTCTCTTTAGGTCCCCATAGGTATAAGGCACCTTTGATTTAACAACTTCCAATTGACTTGGAATAGGTGGATTTTGTTATAGTTGAGGAGGTTGATTGAACTATAAAAAGAATTTATTTGGTCTGTGAAAGTTTTGATTGTTGTGTTTAGGCTTTTCAGCTCGGTTAGAAGTGGATTTTGAATCACGACTTGAAATTGAGTTAAAGGTTTGTGTGTAAGTTTTCAATAAACATCTTCTATAGATGTGAATCAGGAATTTTGACATCTACTTGAGCATATAATGACTGATAACATGAAATGAAATCAATGATTTTCTCATCGACATTTTGTCTACAATGCATTAGGTCAGCCATTGTCCTTTTAGGTGTCATATGAAGTTGGAAGTAACTTACAAAGGCATCTACAAGCTCATTAAATGATTGTATGGAATGATTGGGTAAGTTGGAAAATGACTCTAATGCAGTGTCTTTCAAGGTCCTATGAAAATTTTTGGCTTAGATTTTATCATCAGGGAAAAAAATCATTGCATAAAGTTGTATAAGTATTGACATGATTAATAGGGTCTCCTTTACCTCTGTATTTCTCAAACCAAGGAATTTCTATCCCTTGTGGCATCTATGTGTGTAAGATTTCTAAAGATAAGGGGCTACTACGAACATGGTATGTGGGTGGAGTGGTTTGACCTTGGCTAATGGTGGAAATTTGTTGCATGGATGAAATGGTATTAAGGAGTTGTGTAATTGTGGATTAGGGTAGGTGGTCTAAGCTAGAAGAGAAAAGGGTTATGCAGTGTATGTAATGTGAAGAGAAGTGAGTGGAACACTAAGAGGCACTAACTCATTTGACTGCAAAATTTGATGAGTTTTTTTGACGAAATATGTATAATTTGATGTATCGTTGAGTGCTTGTAAAATTTGATGTGTAATTTTCAAATTTTTAAAAGTTTATCCCTGACGTTCGTCAAAATTTTGACGAACCTGGGTTTCGTCAAAATTTTGACGAACCTGGGAACCTGGGTTTTGTCAAAATTTTGACTATCAGTTTCGTCAAAATTTTGACAAACATGAAAAATAAGAAAAAAATCAAATTGTGGCTGACATAAAGAAGAGTGAGTTCGCTGATTTATTGCGACAGTCTTTTTCTCTACTTGAGAAAGTTTGTGGAGAACTAAGGACAATTTTCCTAGGAAAAATAAAATAAAATTCAAGAAGATATCGCTAAGTTGAGGGTAGTCATTATCTTTTTGTAGAATTTAGATGTGAAGTCAGATTTGTAGTTTCAGGTTTGAAAATCATATTTTAAAGCAACATCTCATCATATTTCATTTTTAGAGGTTTAGGGTTTTGAGAATTTCATGTCCAAATTTTGTTGTGTTGAATCACCATAAGATCACAACCAAGGAACAAATTCTTGTGACTGTAATTATGTGATCCATAACTCTATTGGTCATGTGGCATAGTTGTGCTATAACAAATATAGGATGCATTCGTGTGTGACCCAAGTTTAATGTGGCTATGTTGTGATAGAAATGGATGCACTCATATAATGTAGTTAATTCAAGTTGTATAATGTAGGTGTCAATAATCAATGGGTGCATTCAGGTTGTCTTGAGTTTAATAGGTTATGATGTAATTATAGCATGATCCAAGAGTGATTACCTCTTGCTACAATAAAAAGCCTATAACTCTAGTTGATATGCAAAGTGGTTGTGTTATATCAATTATGTAGTGCATTCAAGCACAACCCATGTTTAATGGGCTATTCTAGAGAGTGATCAAAATTTTCTAAACCTTATGAATTTTACTTAAAAGTGTATAGCTTAAACTACAAACCAAGTTTGTTACATACTTGAATGCAATCTTGGGTTATCGCAAACTATAATAATATGATTTGCTAATAACCATTATGGAAATTATTAAATCAAGATCCATGCTATATAGGATACATTTCTCTAATTAGGTTTACATACCTTAATGATCAAACACAAGCTTCCCACACACTCTAGGATACAATCCAAGATTATACCACAACTTTGTCAAGACAACTAATTTTATGACCTAAGATTTAAGGTTGTTTTTTAATTCCATCAGAAGTATTGGTAAGATCATGATTAGGGTACAAACCCTAGGCCTTCGTAGAAACATAAATAATAACTCTAGCAGATTAGTGAGGTTGCAATACCAAAAATAATGAGACATTGTAGCTAATAACAAAATCTTGCAATCTAAAGATTATAGCCAATAAAAAATAGACTATGTAGCTTAGTGACACTTGTAAATGCAATCTATGGTAAGAATAATGACAGTCACTTGAGATGTGACAGTCAAAAGAGGTTGAGTAGTGACAAGATAATAAAGCTCAAACCTTGCATAGTAAAGTGGAGATTTTAACAATGAGTTTCTTTACCCCCTTGCTGACCTTAAGGGTTTTTCAAATGATTTTGGTAGTGTTAGACAAGGAAAATGCAATCAAGGAATGACTATCCAAATGAAGTAACAGTGGTAATCATAGGCTCAATGTTTCTTCTTAGCCATTAGTGTATAATGGAGGTAGTGGATTGCATGTTTGAGCAGTGTTTTGAGACTTATCAAAGATGAGAGAATACTGAATAATACCTTGTGGACTGTGAAGTAGTGTCAATAAGGTTGAAGGATCTTAAGATCTACAATACCATAAAACAATGAGTCCCCTATAGTAGGTAGGCAGTTTATAGGGCATAGTTTGATTTTATAGAAGGATGCTCATGAAAGGAATCTTCAAGTGATAGTGAGTGAGTTGTTTGAGATTGCAGTTGGGGGTACAATACCCAGTCTTAAAGGAAGTTAGAAAAGTAATAAATGTGCAAGAAAATAAAATCGTACACAACAAACAATTCACAATGTTATTTTGCATAATGCCTTGAGTTTGAAGACAAAAATCTCATTATATCTTGATGAAAGTGATGACCTTAATGGTCAATCACTAGAAACCATGATTTTAAAACATGATATTGTGTTTATGGAGGCAACATTTTAAGCAAGGCAGTGAGTGGTGGTTTGGAACAATGGCAGGTATGAAGGACTTGCTTTATATGCATACTATGCAGTCTAACTTAAGACAATATTCTTAGAAGAGATTGAAGGTGGATTATGGAACTCAAGGGTTTCCATGAAAAGGATTAAAGAAAAGACTAAGATCTATTTAAAAGTTACAATAATGAAGATATTAAAGATGTCACATCCAAAACCCTAGTAGCTAGAGTAATGAATACAGTGCCAAAGAGGATAGTGTACTAGGGAAGATTTAGGAAATCTCCACATTAGCTAGTTATTGAGAAATACATTATTTATTTATTTTTTTAATTAAAAAAAATCATTTTAAACCCTATATAGGGTACATTGATACTTCAAAAGCCTCTAAAGGAATTTGAGATTATGCAAATATATGTCAATTAAATACCTAGATTACAAATAGTAGCAGGAACAATGTAAGAATTGTTGAGCAGAGCAGGAATGAGATAAGCAACAATGAATCCTATGCCTCCTTTCATGCACATCTCCTCACCATTCTCTATCATTCTTTACTGAAACACTTATCCATTTTGGAGTTCTATGCTTGAATTTTTTTTTTTACGAAGGTTTTAGAGTATGTTTATTAAAATGAAAACTCCATTCTGGTGGGCAATGCCTAAAAATAAGATTTTGACAAAAATTTTAGGGTATGTTTATTAAAGTTTTATAGTATTTTTGTGGGCTATATTCTTGATTCCTTAAATGATTTATTCAAATGTATTGTGACTAAATAAATGACTAACTATGTAGTCATTTTTATTTGTGTGATTAAATAATTTTTAATCAATGAACAAACTAGTAATTTATTTACTCATTTATAGCTGAGTTGCAAAAAATGAGCAAAATTTAGTCATTTTTAGTTGTTGTGACTAAAAGTTTTAGTCACCTAGTCATTTATTTGTCAAATTTTACTAGTGTGTGCTTCCTTGTGTAATTAGGGCTCTCTCAATGTTGAAGGCCCTAGGGATAATCTCATCATAAGAAGTGACACATTGCATCTTTAACTAAAGGATAAATCCATATTGACATTAGCAATGATGATTCCAACTTTTTTCTCCTTAGGAATGGGTCACTTGCTCTTACTAGCTTGCTACCTCCATCGTTGTAGGAAGTTTGTGATCAAGTTCAATATTATGATTTTAGGAGTCTAACGGTTGGAAATCATAGTAAAATAAGAATTTAATAAGTTTTGGAATTAATATTTTAAAGTGTTTTTTGGGGTCATTAACTTCAGACTATCTTCTCTTTTGTAGGGGTGGTTGCATGCCAATTTTTTTTGGTGTAAAATATCAGAATGATTAGATTTTGTTACCTGTCTATGAATAAAAATTATTGGATTGTGAGTTTGATATTTTTTGAAGATCTAAATAGTCAAGCTTGGTAAAGAAAAATCATGTCAGATAATATTAGTCCAGAACAAAATGAAGAGACACTTGATAGATTGTAGGATATATTGAAAAGAAAGGGTGATGGGAAATGTTATTGTCCTTGCAATAATTGCAAGGGCTTAACGACAAGACAACTTTTAATCACAACAACTAAGAAACATTGTAGGAAGCATGGTCATGTTGAAGGGGGGCATGATTATCATCAATTGGTAAGTTGTTCATTATATGTGTTTATATTGATTGAATTTGTAAATTTTTATACCATTTTAACATTATATATATATATAATCACTTGATCATGATCATGGTTTATTTGTGTCTATCATTATTATAAAGGTGGGGTGCCCTAGGGCATATGATATAGATTATCACAGCTTGAAGAATGTGGTTTTACAAGTGGACGAACATGGAGCTATGAATATCGAAGATGAAATTAATGATCTTATGGAAGAAGATGATCATGCACCAAAAAAAACAGTTGAAGATGATGGTACAAATACATTGATCTATGACACATTTAGTGGTAGAGATGATCATGATGATCGAGATGACTTTGATGATGATCATGATTTACCTATATTTGAGAAGGCATATGAGACCCTTTATGAAGACTCCCAAAAAACTCTTCTCTCTGTTGTATTGTTGTTGTTGAACTTGAAGGTTATGAATGGTTTATCAAATATAGAAATCTCACAGATATTAAGGTATGTCATATATGTCATATTTTTTCATCTATTTTAATTGTTGTTAGTTCATCACTAGTAAATAAAGGATAAAATATGTACCATTAATATTCTTTATATTAACAAATTAATTTTTGTTGTAGATTGATTAGTGAATTTTTGTTACTACCATCAAATATTTTACCTCACTCATATCGAGATTTATCTGGCATTATGAAAGATATTGGAATGGAGTATCAAGCAATAGATGCATGTCCCAATGATCATATTATATATCATAAACAATAGGAATTTGCAATATAATGCCTGAAATGTCATATCAGTAGATATCGAATAGATCAACTAAAAAAAAAGGTGCCTTGCAAGGTTCTTCATTATATTCTCATTATTCCATGTATGCAATGATTATTTAGGTGCAAAAGCTTAGCACAATTTATGGATTACCATGCATGGAATAGAAGTGGAGATGAAATTCTTCGAATTCTTACAGATGGTTCTACATTTAGGGACATGGAGGAAAAATGGCCATGCTTTAAAGAAGAATCTTGTAATCTTAGGCTTTCATTGGAAGCGGATGGTGTCAATCCATTTGGAGATTTAATATCTATTTACTCAGTGTGGCCTACTTTTGTTATCAACAATAAAATTCCTTCATGGATGTCAATAAAGAGGGAGCACATAATGTTGTCAATGATTGTTCTAGGCATTTTTTTACATCAATTTTCTTTAACGTAGTAGCATCTCATTTATCTTATTTTTTGCACAATGACATTTTTTTTCATTCAATAGTCATGCACATTAATTTATATATATTACAGTAAAATGGTTATAATAATTATGTAATGTTTATGTTCATTCAACTAGGTAAGTACCAAGTTAAAGATATGAATGTATATATCGAGCCTCTTATTGACGAGTTACTAAAGTTATGGAATGGCGTCACTATGTATGATGTATCTAGACCAATAGGACAAAGATAATTTCAATTCCATGCAATGCTTGTATGGACAATTCATGATGCCCTAGGGATAACACAATTTTGTGGTATGTTATAACATTTGACTACACTTTAACAATATTTAATTTAATGAAGTAGATATCGTGCATGTTTTTAAAATAATCTATTCATTATATATAATTATAAAAATTGACATATTTAATCCAATTATATATGATCTTGCAGGTCTTCAAACAGAGGGAAAATTTGCATGTCCAATTTATCGTCCAAAGATGAAATCTCGTTGTTCAACAAGTTTAGGAAAATAGGTGTTTGATGAGTATAGGCCCTTCCTCCATAGAAATCATAAGTATTGAACTACTAAAAAACATCTTTCCAATGGGAAAGAAGAGACTACATCAAAACCATGAAGAATAACACCTTGCCTATGGAAGTTGGAATATAATAGAATTAATCGTCAAGGTTATACATTGGATCGAATTGTTTATCTATCATATATGATATGTTTTGAATTTATATTTTTATATTATGTTGTGTTCACTCATGCTGTAATTGAAAATGATTGTCGTTAATTTTTTAACTTATATGCTTCATGAATGTCGTCAAGGCATTAATGGTCGGCTTCCACAGGGACTAAAAAGTTATCCTAGACAATTTAGTAGGTTTCCCTACTATGAGTAGCTACAAATTGTGCATTTTTTTTATACAATGTATATCGGAAAGAATATAACAAAAATGTTATGAAAAATATTTGATGGAAGGCATGATAAAGAAAAAATTGTAAAAATTTATAGTGACATTACAAAAGTCAATCATGCAATGAAAACTGTCATTAAATTAAATAGAGATGGAAACCAAATTAATATAAGTGCCCTTCCTTGGTTATTAACAGAGCAACATAGCAATGCTATAAAAGAAGTCATACGAAAAATTCAATTTCCCACATGATTTGCGATGAACATAAACAATATAATAACAAAGAAAGGTGAATTTGGGTTAGGGATGAAAATGCATGATTGGAATACCTTCACTAAGGTAATTATTATGGTATATTATATAAACTTGTATAATGCATGTACTTTTCAGTGTATTATGTTTACTACTTTTGGAAAAAGAATGAAAAGATGATTTAATAATTGTTGCAGTACATTCTACCTCTGTCTCTCCCAAACAACTTTTCCAACAATGTCAAGCAATTTATATATGATCTTGGAAAATACATGAGGTAAGTAGCAATATTTTTTCAATTTTTTGTATACATCTTATAATTGCCATTTGTTTTGCTTCTTAGATATTATACTATATATTTTTGTTAAATCTCGTTAATATGTTTGTACCTTGAATCACTTATAGATGGCTATCATCTAAACAAATCCATAAAGAAGATATAAATTATTGGAAGAGAAAAATTCCTCGACTAATATGTGAAATACAAAAGTGTCTACCTTTGACATTTTTCAATGCACAAGAACATTACCTCATACACCAAGTTGAGGAGATTGAATTGTGTGGACCTGTACATACAAGGTCAATGTGGATGGTTGAGAGGCACTTGAAATTTTTGAAGACTTTGGTTAGACAAAGAGCACATCCTAAGGGTTCTATGGTGGAGGGATATATGGTATACCAGACCATGGTGTACATTAGTGAATATCTTCATAAGTTTGCAACAAAGATCCATCTAGATCACATTTGGGATCCCAACTCCATTAATAAATTTGAAGGGGAGTACCTAATGGGGAAAGGTAGATTGACAAAAGTGAGAGGTAATTATAAGATGGTCATGGAGATTAATTGGAATACATTTTACATATGCTTGTTATGTATATTGTACTTATTTAATTTTTAATCTTCAATATACATCAATTATAAATTAAAGTCATATACTGTGATATTTAACTAATTATACATCATTTGTGAATTTCAATTTTTTTTATACAGTTGGTCAAGAGTGGGATGCACTAAATTTGTACATCACAAACAATCTTGATTGGATGATGGTACAGATTGAACAATGTCAACAATCTAGTCACGCATTAACATGGGAAGGTGTGGCTTCATTGGTTAAAGAAGCTCATCATAATGGAGATTTCAATGTTACACAAAGGGAAATTGATTTAGCATATGGTTTAAGAGATAAATAGGTATGTATAAATATATTAATCACCCATATTATTTAATTATTTTCAATTATATTGATGTATATATATGTTGAGATTGTTTTCTTTGCATACATTCGACCAAGAATAAATATGTTTATCAACTAATGATATTCTTATAATTTTTACATGTTTGACATATTGCAGGTGAAACACCACAAGGCTATGTGGTGCAATGGTTGTAAATTTTGAATTAAAATGTTGGATGACATGAAGAAAACTTGTGATTCTAGTATAATTGTAGTCTTTCAGGTGACTAATGTTTCATCTAGAAGTGACATACATCTATATCAATGGGTTAAATTTTGGATTAAGGTTAGCAATGATTAGAGAAATAATATAAAACCCAAAGAAGTTATGAAGCACAAAGAAAGAAAATAATAATGAAACGATTATACTAGATATTCGTGAAGCTTCCATGAATCACCTCAATAATGCCTCCTAGGTTGCAACGTATGATTGATGCCCTTAGATCGATTGTGAGCATTACGAATATGGCATTGTCCTATGCAATTTTTGAAGGATTTAAATAAAATTATGCCTATGCCTATGCTAATGATAAGTGACTATAATGCCTATAATAATGAAGTGGTCTGTAAATTGTGAGAAAATTTGACATTTTATATAAAACACAATTTTGAGCGGACGAACGAGATTAAAAGCTGACAAAGCCTAAAATCAGAGGTCAAGATTTCATGTGACAATCCCTAATTAGGGTTAGGGAAAAATTATTAAATGAGTGGTCAAGATGTCATTTGATAAAATCAAATCGGTAGTCAAGAATAAATGTGACAAGAAGATAAAAGATAAATATTTTTGAAAATCAAGAAGATAAAGACTGCTTGATTTGTAAGATTCAAAAAATCAATAAGATAAGACTGGACAGAAAAACAGATTTAGAAAATCAAGAATTTGCTCAATTACTTGATTTTTGGAAGAGGATTACCTTTTTGAATTAAATTAATTCAAAATAAGGATTTTGTGTGACAATAAATAATTTTTTTCAGATTATTTACCAAAATAAATTGACAGATAATGAGAAGAGATTATTTTAAATAATTAATTTACTTAAAATGAGAGAGATGTTAAATTTGGCAATTAAATAATTAAAGATAATTATTTAATTTAGAAGATAAGATTAATAATTAAATAAATTAATAAATTCATTTAATTATGAGGATTAGTGATATATTAAATAAATAAGTGAAATTCATTTATTTAATAATAAGGAAGAATTATGAATAAATATAATTAAAAAAATTTAGAAATTTATTTAATTAGAGGAAGACTTAGACAATTAATGACGTATTTAATAAATAAATAAAATGTATTTATTTAATAAACATGAAGAATAAAAGGACGTGAATTAATTAAATAATTATGAATTATTTAATCAATAGTCGATTGTGAACCAAGGACATAATTAAATGTCATAATTATGCTAGGACGAAAGTGGTAAAAATGGAGCTTGCAGGCCTAGGTCATTTTTAAGTGTACATTTTGCACCTCTTTGTCATAATGTGGCATGTCGCATTGTGATAAAGAAAATAAGTCAAAAATATGCCCCAATGCAAAATAAGATGAGGAAGAATGACAAGGAGGGTTACACTATGCCCCCTCAAGAGGACAGACAAGTTCCAAGAACATGGGTGTGTTCTCAAAATTAATGAGAAGACTAGAATATGAAGAGACAAATAAATGTTAGTGAAAAAGATATGGATGATGATATGGATGCAATGCCTATATGAGATGGGTGAGAGAAGATGACAAGACAAAAGGAGATGCATGCTAGTTCCTAGACCAAATGCTTCAAAACCTTACCGTAGGACTTTAATATTTATTGCTATTAATCATCATTGGGCAGATTATTGTGATGGCCAACAAACACCATGATATGACATAGATCAAGGTGTGCAAGGTCGTACCATTACATAAGACAAGCAATCATAGACAAGGATGATCACGACTCATACTAAGAGCACAATTGCCCCAATCTTTTTGTCATAACCAACCACAAGTAGAAAAAGCCAAAAGGAAAAATCATGAAATGTCGCTTGCTTCTCTAAATCCTATTTCTAGGACATCCTTGAGAAACTAGCAACATGATTTCCAGAAAAACAAAAATAAAGCCATTATCGTGATACGTCGTTGTTTTTCTAAATCCTAAAATCAAGATCTCACCAAGAAACTAGTAACATGGATTTCAAGAGACAAGACAAACGTCATGATACTTCGTTGCTTCTCTAAATCTTGTTGTTGGGATCTCATTGAAAACTAGTAACATGATAAAAAAATTTAAATACAAGATAAGACAATCATGATATGTCGTTGCTTTTCTAAATCCTGTTGTTAGGATCTCGCTGAAAAACTAGTAACATGATGAAAGCCAAAAGACAAGATAAGATAATCATGATACGTCATTGCTTTTCTAAATCCTGTTGTGAGGATCTCGCTGAAAAACTAGTAACACGATGAAAGCCAAAATACAAGATAAGACAATCATGATACGTCATTGTTTTTCTAAATCCTATTATCAGGACATTGTTGAGAAACTAGTAACATGCATGTTAAGAGACAAGACAAATGCCATGATATGTCACTACTTCTCTAAATCTTGTAGTTGCAATCTTGCTAAAAAACTAGTAACATGATAAAAATACAAAGACAAGATAAGACAATCATGATACGTCACTGCTTTTCTAAATCCTATTGTCAGGATCTCACTGCAAAACTAGTAACATGATAAAAATCCAAATGACAAGTGCTAAGTGCTTTCCCAATGTGTCTGGATACCCAAGATGTCAGGTTTGATGATGTTAAGATGTTAGGGTATTTTTTGATGATGCCAAGATGACGAATGCCGAAGATTGCAAAATTTAGGAAGGACACATCCTGAATAATGTTGATGTCGAGAGGATTGATCCCTAAATGTCAAAAGGAATCCCTCAAAAATGTTAGATGACAAGGACAATTCCTAAGAAGGACACATCCTAAGGCATGAATAAGAGAGATTGTTCTTTAGAAGGACACATTTGAAGAAGACTGATGTCAAGAGGAGTTATCCTTAAATTTCAAAAGGATTCCTCAAAAAAAAAGTTGGATGATGATGCCTAGGAAGGACACATCCTAAGGCATAAATGATAGAGGCTATTGTTCATAAGGACTCATCTGAAAGAATAACCAAGAGTTGACAGTTTGATTGGTTGTAACAATTTTGACTTGTTTTGACCGAGTTTGACCAAAGTTTGACTTGTGTTGACTATATGTCAATATCTTTGACATGTTGATGTGATTTTCATGTTTGAATAAGTGATTGTTTCACTTTGTTTTAGGAGTTTTCCCATCTGGAAAATGATTTGTCTTGACTTGAAGATTTTTGATGTGTGTGCAAGTGTAGTGTTATGAACCCTAATGGGCTGACCTAGTGTGGCCTCAGGGGCTCATCGATAGATGGCCTTGCCTACATCATGCACTCAGAGACCTCATAGTTTGACACGACCAATGACTTTGTCTTGATGACCAAAGATTAAATCATAATTTTATTTTTGACAAACCTAACAGGACCGACCTAATGTCTTAGGGACTTGAAAATGAGTCTTGCCTATGTAGCAAATGCATAGAGACAACGTAGTTTGGACAAATGACAAAGACTGATTGATTCACATGATGGAATTGACAATAAATGACTCTAATTTTAAATTTTCTAGACATTTTGACTTTGTTTGGGTTTCTTCAGGATGCTTTTCGATTTTTAGGTCTTTTTTTTTTAGGACATTTTACAATGTTTTTATCTTTTTTCAAGACTTTTTGCAATGTTTTTGTCTTTCTTCAGGATGTTTTCCAATGCTTTTGTCTTTTCTCAAGACATTTTATGATTTTTTTGTCTTTTTGAATGGCTTAAGAGGATCATGACAAATGCATGTGACTGATGCCTACACATGAGAATCCAAGGAAAAACATGATTGTGCCCCTAGTCAAGTTGAATACCAATTGATGGGTGATGACAACGTTGTTTGATGTGGGAAGGACACATATCAAAACAATGTGAGGATGACGATAATATGATGAAATGATTAAGGTCTAAAGCCATGCCAGGAACAAAGTTAGGTAATGTTTTGGATAATGTGCCTATATGTATTAGACTTGTTGCATTTGGAATGACTCGGTTAGGACTAGATGGGATGGTGCAGTATAATTAGATCATTTGACAAGGGAAAGCCAAAATAGGTGATAGACATGAAAGGATGAGAGGTGGCCTTGGTAAAGGATGAGAGACATGAGACTAAGGGAATTGTCATATGATTTTCAAAGACTATGTCACATAAGGATAATGAAGTATGTCAGCAATGACATGAAATTTCACGAATAATGTATGACCAAAGGATAGGCATGTCAAAAGTTTTCCCAAAGCATGATTTATGTGTGCCAGTTTTATGTCAAGACCAAGGTAGGTGGGAAAAATGTGTGTAAATGATAGGGCTTAGATGGACATAAATGTCATGAGGAAGGCATGGGAAATGAGACGACTTTCCCACAAGTGTAAAAGTCCACATAGATGATTTATTTTACACATGACGCATGTTTTCCAGGTTTTCATTATGGTACTTATCCAGGGTGCTTGTTTGCTAGGTTTTCACCATTGGATGCAATTTTTCTCTTTACTATTTTCTTGAATTTTTGAATTTTTTTTGTTGTCACCAAAATGCTTGTTTGCTAGGTTTTCATTAGGGTGACAATGTTTTACATTTTTTTTTTTTTTTTTGATATTTTAGGATGCTTTAGATGACCATTGACTATTTTGAATCCACTAATGGTGCTGATGCATAGACTAGTGCCATGATATGCCAATAATGTCCTTTATGAAGTAATTGTCTTATTACGATCATAGCACTTGCATACAACTAATCGATGTCATTGTGATCCTTTCTGATATTGGAGTTGGCCTTATCAGAATACGCACATCGTGATAGAGTGCCATGAGAGTCCTTATGGTAAAGAGTTGTTGCCAAGATGTGACAGATGTGTCATGTGGGATTTTTGGACTTTAGATGAGATGTAGGATTATGAGGAATGATGGTAGATGTGGAAAGGTTGTTTGGATGTTTGGACAAATCACTTTTTATTTTCCAAACTTGGGATGGTGGATGATAGATTTTGGAGGGATAGCATTTGGAACCAACACCTTTAGATGCCTTGCTTGATGACCATTTTGAAGGAGGTGGACACATGTTATATGTGGGAGTCCTCTTGTATTGTGGATCCACATTGTGATTGACTTTTTCCTTTAACATATTTTCTTTGCTTGATCCACTTGTCTCTGGGATCCATTTTAATTTCATTTGTCCACTTTTCTTTTTGTTTGATTCAATTTCCTTTGACATTTGATTTTGATCTTTTTATTTGTATGAATTTTGTCTTTGTTGGTTCCAAAGGGAAGGTTTAAGATGTTGAGAATGATGGTTTATGGTGTGGGTGGAAGAGGTGATGGAAAAAACCTTATGACAAGGATTTCTCATGGACTCTATTTTGACATTTGTATCTGACAAGGTTGCCCCTAGTATCGAGGAGGTTCCACTGACATTGTTTGATTTTCTAACTGAAGAACAACCAAGACCTTGATGTATGTAATTTTCTTGAAGTTGTATTGGTTCTTGAATACATTTCTTGTGTATGCCTAGTCCTTTGCTTTGCTAATGCATTATTTGAAAAATTCTATTTGCGATGGGGTATTTGTTGTTTTGAAAGAAATATGCTAACCCATCATGATGTATGTGGAAATTGTTACTTGGAATATTTTCATCTGTGAGGAAGCCTGCTTTGACAAAGATAGATGACCCTAGATGATAAAGTGTCTTAGCTTCATTGTCATGTTGGGCATATTTCTGACTAATATCTTTGGTTTGATCTTGTGACATGTTAGGTTCAAATGATTCTATTGGTGCTTTCAAGTCGATGTTGAATCCATCATTATGGTCATTGTCATAGAGTCCAGTAAATTTTTCTATAGCTTGATCATTTTCAAATATGTCCATAATAGAAGACTCTTGCTCTTGAGAAATATCATCTATGTGTGTCATGGAGGAAAGTGTCTCATCTTGGAAAGTGTCGATAGTTGGAGCCTGAGTAGGGTCATCAAATGTTTGATCATAAATGGTGTAAAGGTCAAGGAGTGGATTGTTTTGGATTTCTTGGTCAATGGTAGGGTCTTGGTCAAAGATGGGGTTGTCATGGATTTGGACTTCTTTCTCAATGGTAGGGTCTTGGTCAAAGATGGGTTTGTCATGGATTTGGACTTCTTGGTCAATGGTAGGGTCTTGGTCAAAGATGGGGTTGTCATGGATTTGGACTTCTTGGTCAATGGTAGGTGTATTTTTGATGTCATGATTGTCCTGAAGGAATTCTTGAATGGACTTTAAGATAGGGTCATGGGATAGACTACCTTGTTCTTGACAAGAGGGTGAAATTATAAGGTCATGCTTTGGGCTTTCGTTTTGACATGTATCCTCAAGTTTAGATGATGGGATGTGGCTTTGAGTAATGATAGAATTTTCATGACTAAATGTGGCTTGTGAGGGGGTGACTTGAAAAGGATTAATGAATGAAGGACTAGGATAGGACATGGGGAATTGGACTAGACTAGTATGTAAAGGACTAGGATATGACATGGAGACTTAGACTGGATTAGTATGTGAAGGAATAGACTATGACATGGGGACTTGAACTGGATTAGTATGTGAAGGACTAGGATATGACATAGAGACTTGGACTAGATTGGTGTAAGGTTGACTAAACTAGGATGTGGATACTTGGATGGGATCGATATGGTATGATGTGGGGACTGTCCATGGGTTGGTAGATGGTTGATGGGGCATGTAGACATGAATGGGATTGATAGGTGAAGGACTAGCATATGACGTGGAGACTTGAAATGGACTAGTGGACGGTTGGTTTCCCTTGTCAAGGTTAGGATAAGGGTAAAAAGTGGATGTTTTTTGGAGACTAATGTAATGGATGGTGTTAAGTGACTTTTGGTAGTGAGTGTAGATGGATGGAGGACTAGGAATCATGGATTGTTGGTACGAAGGACATTGATTGTTGGTTTGGAGGAATTGTCTCCTAAAGTCTAAGGCTTGTTGGTATTGACCTCTACAGAGTAATTGGTATTCAACTTTAGTAGCGAGCCTATCAATATTTTGTTGAAGTGAAGACAAGGTGGTGGATGTCATGATGTTGTTAAATGCAGAGTGATAGTGGCGTTTGTCTAAGGGAAATGACTAATGCAGGATGATGATGTTGTCAAAGCCAAAGTGTCAAATGTGGAATAAGATGATAACGTTGACAAAGGACTAAAATGATTAATGAAAAGTCTAGGTTCAAAATGAGGACTAAGATGAACAATGCAGAGTCTAAGTTCAAAATGAGGACTAAGATGAAAAATGCAAAGTCTAAGTTCTGAGGACTAAAATGGACAATATTTGGAGAAAGGTTTTCCTAACCACTCTAAGCTTGAATTATGTCTCAAGTTTGGTTACCCAAGGACTTGCTAAGGGTACTAAGTGACAAGGTCAAAATGACAAGTAAGCTTGCCTAACTAGATTGTTGAGTTGGAGGTTCTCACAAAAGGACAATGACCGAAAAAGAGGAGTAATGACTATGTCCCAAGACAACCTAGTTTTGAAATAATGGTTTTGAAAAGTTTGGTGAGTTATCCTAATCCAATGGACATTTTGAGAAATTTCAATTCTAGTTTCTGATAGAATCCTTTTAGAAAAAAAATGTTTGACAATAGACTGAGATTGTTTTTTGATGTTTTGTTGAAAAGTCTGAGTTGTCTAAGGTCGATTGTTTGTGTCCAGATTTGTGAATGTTGTGTATATTGTTTGAAAATATAGAAAACACATGACAAGCATGATGTTTTAGTGTAAGAAAACACACGTAAGACAACCACGATCCTAATAGGCCAATAGGCCAAAGGTTTGTATAATTGATATATCCCATCGATATACCCTGGATTGGTGCTAAACACCTTTCCTTCTTGAGAGCAGATAGGTATGAAGTTTCATGGCATTGGCTCCCCTCCATGGCTCATTAACGTCATTCGAGCACACCAACTTTGAATTCTTGGGTAGTGACTTCCCAAGAACTTCTATCTCTACTAAAGGGGATCAATAGTGAGTGTCTTCGGGCATGATACTATACCAAGCAATGACTAAAAGATGGATGGCCTGTAAAATAATAGGTGTTTAGTAATGACATTCCATTCGTAGGGAATTATCCATGTGGTGAGAGTCCCCTTTCAGATCAATCTCATTGGAACCATACACATGATTCTTGGGATTTCCCCAAGAATCCACTTTTATATAACAGATGGAAGTCCCTTAGTTTCAGGGTGCTACTGATCTGAGTCATCTTGGGGTGAGTACCTTTTCCCACCAGAACAAGCCCAAGTTCTAGAGTTAGTAATAGTTTCTCTTACGCCCAAGATCACCTGAAAGCACAAGGGGAGAGGATACTTCGATTACTAAATTGTGAGGGTATATAACAGAAAAAATAGGTCTGATTTTCTGATCACCGAGTTTTCACAATGTGAGAGCATAATCACCTACCATTTGTTCAAACACAATCAAACACTTTCAAACAAAATTCATTTTAGAGCACCAAAGGAAAATGCAAACAAGTAGTTTGAGAGATAAATCTTTGACAAATGCAGCTGCAAAACCACATGTCAGTAGTTTGAATATATGCCTTTGACCCACAAAAAGCTTCAATGCCACATGCTGCTAACAAAGATTAGTAACCAAAAATCTCTAATCTAAAATATGTAATCTATTAAAATCCTAAACTAAATTAAAAATTAAAAATCTAAACTAAATTTAAAAGTTTTAAAAAAAATCTAAATTAAAAATCTAATCTAAAATCTAATAAAATCTAATTTAAAAAATCTAATCTAAAATCTAATCTAAAATCTAAAATCTAATAAAAATCTAATCTAAAATCTAAGTAAAAGCTAATTTAAAAATCTAAAATAAATAAATAAATAATCTAATTTATAAATCTAAAAAAAATCTAATTTAAAAATCTAGAAAAAAAAAACTGAAAGCTAACTGAAAAATCTAAAAATCTAATTTAAAACTAATTTAAAATCTTAAAAAATCTAATTAAAAAGCTAATTAAAAAATCTAATTTAAAAGCTTTAAAAATTAAAATTAAAAAGCTAAAAAGCTAATTTAAAAGCTACTTAAAAATAAATAAATAAAAATAAAAATTCTAAATTAACTAAAAAATCTAAGATCTAAAAAGCTAAATTTAAAATAACTTAGAAAAATTAAAAAATCTTAAATCTAAATTTACATCTAACTCTAAATTAATCTAAATTAATAAAACTAAGGTTAATGAGAACTAAATTAATCTAAATTAACAAAATTAAAGTTAAGGTGAAGGTTTGGAAGCCGAGGGGAGACACGAAGTTTCCAGCAAAGTGTTCTTTATGCAAAAACGAAAAAAAGAGACCAAAAACCATATAGAAATCTGCAAAAAAATGTCGGGTCCACCAATGTATCAATAGGTTAAATTTTGGATTAAGGTTTGCAATGATTAGAGCAACAATATAAAACCCAAAGAAGTTATGAAGCACATAGAAAGCAAATAATAATGAAATGATTATACCAAATATTCGCGAAGCTTCCATGAATCACCTCCATAACACCTCCTAGCTTGCAACGTATGATTTATGCCCTCAGATCGAGTGTGTGAGCATTACGATTATGACATTGTCCTATGCAAGTTTTGAAGGATTTAAATAAAATTATTCCTATGCCTATGCCTATGATAAATGACTATAATGCCTATAATAACGAAGTGGTCTATAAATTGTGAGCAAAATTGGCATTTTATAGAAAATTCAATTTTGAGTGGATGGATGAGATTAAGATTTCATGTGACAATCCCTAATTAGGGTTAGGGAAAAATTATTAAATGAGTGGTCAAGATGTCATTTGATAAAATCAAATCAGCGGTCGAGAATAAATGTGACAAGAAGATAAAACATAAAGATTTTCAAAAATCAAGAAGAAAAAGACTGCTTGATTTGTGAGATTGAAAAAATTAGTAAGATAAGACTAGACAGAAAAGCAGATTTGGAAAATCAAGAATTTGTTCAATTACTTGATTTTTGGAAGAAGATTACCTTTTTGAATTAAATTAATTCAAAATAAGGATTTTGTGTGACAATAAATAATCTTTTTCAGATTATTTACCAAAATGAACCGACAGTCAATGAAAAGAGATCATTTTAAATAATTAATTTACTTGAAATGAGAGAGATGTTAAATTTGGAAATTAAATAATTAAAGATAATTATTTAATTTAGAAGATAAGATTAATAATTAAATAAATTAATAAATTCATTTAATTATGAGGATTAGTGACATATTAAATAAATAAGTGAAATTCATTTATTTAATAATAAGGAAGAATTAATGAATAAAGATAATTAAACAAATTTAGAAATTTATTTAATTAGAGAAAGACTTAGACAATTAATGATGTATTTAATAAATAAATAAAATTTATTTATTTAATAATCATGAATAATAAAAGGACATGAATTAATTAAATAATTATGAATTATTTAATCAATAGTCGAATGTGAACCAGGGACATAATTAAATGTCATAATTATGCTAGGACGAAAGTGGTAAAAATGGAGCTTGCAAGCCTAGGTCATTTTTAAGTGTCTACAACATCTAGAAGTCTTAGAAAATTGATACTATGAGATTTTGGATGATATACTTGAGTGTGACTTTAAGTCCTTCAGATTAATTATGTTTGTCGTCCTATGGTACAAGATACGATTGAATGAAAATGATCCTGAGAGAACTGTTATTGAACATGATAATGGATTTACCATGGTTAATACAAGGTTGATTGAGTGAGTTGGAAATGAGCCCTATGTTCTTCCAAGCCAATGTGAGCAGGTATTTTACTCAAAGGTTTTAGGTAAACCGGATTGGTAATTTGTTGTTAGATATGATCCAAGAGGAAGGATGGTAAAGTATAATGTGGTGGAAGAAGAAGATACTAGAGAACTAGAAGCTGATGTAGATGATGATCAGGATTAGCAGTTAGTTGATGATGTCCCTGACGAAGATGTCAAAGAGGAAGAACTAGATCATGATGATGTAGGAGTTAATGCTCATGAAGATGATATCCATGTGGATGATGACATTATCAAAACTGATATCGATGACAATGATGATGATATGACCAATCATTACAATATCAAATCTAAATCGGATGATATAAACAAAGAGTTGGATGAAGAAGAAAATCAATGACATTGAAATGTATGAGTTATGCGATTATATTATCTATTTGATATTAATTTCTTGATAGAATTATATTTGAATTATGTGGTTACATAATTAATTCATGATATTTTTAATTTTTATGACATCACATAATTAATTTAATGATGTACTTTTTAATGTTTGAAAGGTCAAAAAATTAAAACATTTCAATAGTGATGTTAACAACCTTGAAATTAGTGTGTTTTATGTTTCATGTGACCATAAAAGATTAAAAAGTCAGTTGTAGAGGTCATTTTTCAGTGGTTGACGTGTAAAGGCCACTAAAAGGCATAAAGTGATCATTGTAATGGTTGTTGATGGCCGAGGATTTAAAATACAAGCTATTGACATTCAAAAATTTGTGTTTTTCTTCAAATTTTCTATATTTTTCCTATTATACAGCACTGTATGGTCACACGCAACCATATTTTGATGTGAAATCAATTCCAGGTCATGAAGGTATGTGTTAGCTTTGATTTGAATCTTATTTGATGGCTTAAGGCATTGATTTTAGTTAGAAAGATTCATTTCTTTGCATACAACCTAGTTACCCTATTTTTGAGGGTTTTGTAGTCCAAACATGATATAAAGGGGATATTACACTTTTTTTATCACTGCAGCTTGTGTAAGTGATGCAGGAGCATCCAGTGGTGTAAGGGCAATCTTGCATCACCCAAAAATAGTTAAATTTCAAGTTTCTCAGTTTTTAGATATTTTTTACATTTTTGGATACCCTTTTTGTCATAATGAAATTCCCAATTTACGGTTTTTAATTTCTATTCCTGGGTTGAAAGATATTCTAGTTTTAGTTTCCCATATTTACACCTGAAAATCTTCTGAGTTAGATTTGAGGCACTTAGAGTTCCTGGAATAGCCCCGAAACTTGCTAAAATCGGCATAGCAGACTTTGAGTGCGTTATTGACTTCGAGACCTTTCCAACGGTTCAAACAGTTCGTGAATCAGAGTCCCGGATCAAAAGTTATGGCCCTGGGAAGTTGGTGCACTTTCTAGAAGATACAATTGCAAATGCTCTTTTGAAATTTGAACTTCATGTTGTAATTTTTTAGTGCCAAACCGCCTAAACTCAAATTTGAATGTTGTTTTGCCTCCAAACTAATGAGGAGCTCTATTTATGGGCAAGTTTCTAATTTTTGGGTAACTTTTTGGGGGGACAAGCTCGCATATTGCGAAACGGTTATTTTGTAGCTTTTAGTAACTTGCATGTGTTGTAGAACTTGGGGATTGAGATCCTCTACATGTAAGAAGCTCCATTTTTTGAATAATAAAATTATTCTCTTGTTTGTGGGTTATTTTCTGTGTCTCGGGCTGTGCCCTCATCAAGTGGTATTAAAGCGAGTTTTCTTGAGTGTGTGGAGAAATTGCCGATCGTGAGGCAGTTTGCACTAGGACTGTGGTTGTGGATTGAGGTCAAGAAAGATGCCTCCAAGAGTGATTCCTGGTAGGCGTGGTGGTTCCAGAGGTGGTCAAGGTGGCAGAAATGCTAGTGGAAGAGATGCACTGGCAGCCCTCTAGAGATAGATTGATGCGTTACAAGAGCAGTTGAAAAGAGGGTTAAACCCGAGGGAGGAAAGTGAGGATGAAGGATAGGAAGAAGGTTCAAATGTAAAAGAGGAAGAAGAAGCAATTGATCAAGACCAAATGCGGCTAATAAGGGCCATTTCGAAGATCGGGAAAAGACCCAGAGCAAAAGTCCCCAGTTATTCTGGAAGTCTGAACCCAGAAGAGTTGATCGATTAGATCAACAAGCTAGAAGAATATTTTGAGTATGAGGAAATAGAGGACCCAGATCGGGTTAAGTTTGCAAAAATGAAGCTGAAGGGCCATGCCAGTATTTGGTGGAAAGAGGTCCAGTTGGAAAGAAATCGAAGAGGAAAAGACAAGATCACCAGATGGGATCGCATGGTAGAAAAACTGAAGAAGCAGTTCATACAAGTGGACTACGAGTTAGATCTGTTGAAGAAATTGCAAGGGTTGATCCAAGGAAGTAGATCTGTGAAAGAATATACTAAATATTTTCACAAGATAATCATCAGAATGGGTTACACAAAGGCCAATAAGGAGAAGGTAGCCCGATATCTTAATGGGTTATGACCAAGCATTTAGGAGGAGTTAAGCCTAGTCAGAATGACCACCATTGAGGATGTGTATTAGTTTTCTCTTAAGGTGGAAGAGGAGTTGAACAAAAGATTTGATGGCAAGCAAAAAGGACAAGGAGGTCAAAGCGGAAGGGGCAATGGAAGACCTTCAAGAAGCCGAAATGATGATGAAAAGAAAAGTGAAGATGTGGGTACCAGCCGAAGCCAAAGGAATGACAACTCCTACCGCCCTCATGATCAAAATAGTGGTGATCAAAGAGGTAGAGGACAAGGGAGATATGGACAAGGATCTGGAAGAGGTGGTTTCAGAGGAATGTGTTTCTAGTGTGGTGAAGAAGGGCATCGAGCCTATGAATGTCCACAACACCAAGGAAGGGTAGACAAAAGGCCAGAAGGTCATGGAAGGGTTGCACATGCAGATGAGGAGGCCCAATATGAACATTCAGATGATGCTGAAAGGGGAGAAGCCCTAGTGATTAGGAGAGCCCTGGTGACTGAGGAAAAGGAACCAGAATAAAGGAAGAATATGTTTCATACAAGGTGCAAGTGTGAAGGAAAATGTTGTGATGTCATTATTGATGGTGGGAGCACCGATAATCTGGTGTCAGAAGAGATGGTCACAAAGTTGAAGCTGAAGAGGGAAAGGCACCCGCATCTGTATCGATTGGTTGGTTGCAAAAAGACCACAAAGTTTTGGTCAATGAGCAGTGCCTAGTAAAGTTCAAGATCGGGAGCTACCATGATGAGGTACTCTGTGATATCATCCCCATGGATGCATGTCACATGTTGTTGGGGAGGTCGTGATTCGATAGGCGAGCTATACATGATGGCCATGCAAACACTTATTCCTTGACAAAGGATGGGGTTCATCACAAGTTGAAACCCCAAGGAGACCGAAGAAAAAGGTATGCAGTAGTGCTAGAATTTGTTATGTAGATGGAAAAAAAAATTTAGAAGGTATGAAGCATGAGCGTGTGTGTTATGAATTGATTCCTAGAGTGAGTAAGGAGGATAGTGAGTAGGTTCCAGAAGAAGTTTCTGGGATGTTGGATGAGTTTCAGGATATTGTTTCTGATAATGTACCTAAGGGTTTACCGCCAATAAGGAAGATCGGTCATCAGATTGACCTGATTCCTAGAGCCAGTTTTCCAAATAAGGTAGCTCATAGAATGACTCCAGTAGAAAATGAGGAGCTGAATAGAAAAGTTCAAGAGTTGTTGAGAAAGGGTTTGATACGGGAGAGTTTGAGTCCATGTGCAGTACCTGCAGTACTAGCACCAAAGAAGGATGGAGAGTGGAGGATGTGTACAGAAACCCGAGCCATAAACAAGATAACAATCAAGTGCAGATTTCCCCTACAAAGGATGGATGACTTGATGGACTGTTTGAGTGGAGCTCAGTACTTCACAAAGATTGATCTAAACAGTGGATATCACCAGATTTAGATTCGAGAGGGAGATGAATGGAAGACTACCTTCAAGACCAAAGAGGGCCTGCACGAGTGGTTAGTCATGCCTTTTGGGCTAACCAATGCATCGAGCACATTCATGCGGCTCATGAACGAGGTACTAAAATAATTTCTGGGAAGTTTTGTTATTGAGTATTTAGATGATATTTTGATTTTTAGAAAGACATTGGATGAGCATCTGATGCATATTCAGAGAGCCTTTGAGAAGTTAAGAGGAGAAATTGTTGAGTAATCTGAAGAAGTGCAGTTTTGTGAAGAGGGAGTTAGTGTACTTGGGGTTTGTTGTCTCAGCAGAAGGTCTCAAGATGGACCCAGCGAAGGAGAAGGATATTCCAGAATGGTCTACCCCAAGAACTGCTACCGAGGTGAGATATTTCCATGGTTTGGCTAGTTTTTATAGAAAGTTCATTAGAAACTTCAGTAGTATTTGTGGACCCCTGACTGAAACAATGAGAGGGGATAGAAAAGAATTCAAGTGGAGCACTGGAACGGCAAGAAAATTTGAACTATTGAAGCAGAAGGTGATAGAGCAACTTGTTCTAGCCCTCCCAGATTTCAACAAGGTGTTTCAGGTGGATTTTGATGCTAGTGGTTGTGCCATTGGAGCAGTGTTGAGCCAAGAAGGTAAGCCCATTGCTTATTTCAGTGAAAAGTTAAATGATGCCAAAAGAAAATATTATGTATATGATCAGGAATTTTATGCAATAGTTCAAGCATTAAAGAAATGGAGACATTATTTGTTGCCGAAGGAATTTTTTCTATATATTGATCATCAGGCCTTGCAGTACCTAAATAGTCAGGGAAAATTAAATCAGAGGCATATGAAATGGGTAGAGTTTTGTAGAGTTATACCTTTGTTTTGAAACATAGGAGTGGGATGTCAAATAGGGTTGCAGATGCCTTAAGTAGGAGGCATACATTGATGACAAAGATGCAGGATTGAAGTGGTTGGATTCAATGAACTCAAGACACTGTATGCAAGATCGATTTTGCGCTTGGAAAGCTTGCAAGGAACCTATAGTGGACAGACAAGGTGGCTGGATTTCATAATCCGGATGTCATGTTATTTAAGGGAAGTCAATTGTGTATCCCAAGGAGTTCCATGAGGGAGAACTTGATAAAGGAGAAGTATAGTGGAGGAATGGCAAGACATTTTGGTCGGGATAAGACCATTGCCATTATCAGTGAGCATTATTATTGGCCTCAGTTGTCACAGGATGTGAAGAAGTTTGTACAAAGCTGTAGGGTATGTCAGATGGCTAAAGGAGTGAGTCAGAATATAGGCTTATATTAGCCCTTACTTGTACTAGAGAGGCCATGGGAGGATATAAGTATGCACTTTGTTCTTGGTTTGCCAAGGACACAACGAGGGAATGATTCTGTCTTTGTGGTGGTTGATAGGTTTTTGAAGATGGCACATTTCATTCCATGTCAGAAGACCCATGATGTAGTCCACATTGCTGACTTGTTCTTCAAAGAGGTGGTGAGGCTACATGGTCTACCAAAGAGTATTGTTTCAGATCGTGACACCAAATTTGTGGGGTGCTTTTGGAGGACCTTGTGGAAGAAGCTAAAGACAGAGTTGAAGTTCAGTTCTACACACCATCCACAAATAGATGGGTAGACAGACGTTGTTAACAAGAGTCTGGGTAACCTACTGAGATGTTTGGTAGGAGATAAACCCTAGGGATGGGACTTGATCTTACCCCACGCATAATTTTCTTACAACAATTCTATCAACATAAGCACTGGTAGATCACCGTTCTAGATTGTGTACGGAGGTAGCCCCATAACAGCTCTAGAATTGAGGAACATGGACCAAGAGAAGAAAATAAGTGCTGAAGCTGAAGATTTTGTAGAGCACATCAAGAATATACATGAGAAGGTATGAGAACACATTAATAAGATGAATATGCAATATAAGGCTAAGGCAGATCAGAAAAAGAGGAATAAGGAGTTTCAAATTAGCGATGAAGTAATGGTCCACTTGAGGAAAGAAAGGTTTCTTGTCGAAACCTATAACAATTTGAAAATGAAGAAATTCGGTCTCTGTAAGATTTTGAAGAAGCATGATTCATGGAATGCATATGAGGTAGCATTGCCTGATGGAATCAATATTTCCCCTATGTTCAACATTTCAGATTTGACAGAGTATCATGAAGGTGGAATAGAGGAAGTACCAGTAATAAGGCAGTATAGCATTCCAACACCTACTTCAGAAAGGGAGGAGATTGAAGCAATCTTGAATAGTCATGTGGGAATGAGTACCAGAAATAGGCAGTATGAAGAATATTTGGTGAAATGGAGAGGAAGGCATGTGGAAGATTCATCCTAGCTATCTAAGGCAACGGTTGACCAGTTGGGTTTTCCTCAACCATCTGAGACGTGATGGGGTCACTTCTCAAATTACCCTGGGTGTCTAATGCAGGAGCATCCAATGGTGTAAGGGCAATCTTGTATCACCCAAAAATAGTTAAATTTCAAGTTTCTCAGTTTTTAGATGTTTTTACATTTTTGGATACCCTTTTCGTCATAATGAAATTCCCAATTTATGGTTTTTAATTTCTATTCTTGGGTTGAAAGATATTCTAGTTTTAGTTTCCCAGATTTGCACCTGAAAATCTTCTGAGTTAGATTTGAGGCACTTAGAGTTCCCAAAACAGCCCTGAAACTTGCTAAAATCAGCACAACAAATTTTGAGCGTGTTATTGACTTCGAGACCTTTCCAACGGTTCAAACGGTTCGCAAATCGGAGTCCCGGATCAAAAGTTATGGCCCCGAGAAGTTGGCGCACTTTCTCGAAGATACAATTGCAAATGCTCTTTTGAAATTTGAACTTCATGTTGTAAATTTTCGGTGCCAAACCACCTAAACTCAAATTTGAATGTTTTTTTGGCTCCAAACTAATGAGGAGCTCTATTTATGGGCGGGTTTCTAATTTTTGGGTAACTTTTTGGGGGGACAAGCTCGCATATTGCGAGAGGGTTATTCTGTAGCTTTCAGTAACTTGCATATGTTGTAGAACTTGGGGATTGAGATCCTCTGCATGTAAGAAGCTCCATTTTCTGAATAATAAAATTATTCTCTTGTTTGTGGGTTATTTTCTATGTCTGGGGCTGTTCCCTCATCAGTAAGAGGCCCCATGGATATTGTTGTAATTGTAGGATGCATGAATAGGGTGTAGGATGAGAAATAAATAAGGTATAGTTGTTTTCCTCAAGATTTTTGTGAAGAAAAGCATGTGAAATGAGAGATACTTTTTGGCTCAATGCTTGTTTCCTCCTTCATTTTCTATAAGAAGGATTTCAAGGCTAGACTTGTATGCATTAGCAAGTTACATATTTTTTGGTTGAGTCTAGGTAGAGTTGTAGAGAAAATTATAAAGTTCAATGGTTTTAAGGAAAATTCAATTTAGGTTTTGAGTCATTATGTAGAAGGTTTTGAATTCATAGGGATTTGATGTTTTATGACAGCACTGGAATTTGAATTGAAATGATTAATTCAAAATCATGTCTCACCATTGTACATGCATATCTAAATTTTGAATAAGATAATCAAGGGTTGTCTCATTCATCTCACTATTGTGGTGTGTATGATTTCTATTTTGACTTTAATTCAAGGAATTAATTAAAATGCTTGGATGAGATTGTAGGTGGATATGTTTTGCATAAGGATTTGATATGTATTATTGGGTTAGAATACATGTTGATGAAATTGTAAAGCAATGTTCTCGAGGATCTTATATGTTATGTGTTAAATATGTCATAAAGCATTAGATGTTTATGAATTTGACTCCCTCAATGGATATATGGCACTGATGTAAGTTGTACTAATTTGTATCATTCAGTATTTTGTATTTTGTTTTTCTTTACCTAGCACTTGCTAAAAATTGCAAATAAATAACTATTTTACACTATGGAATGTGTTGTAATTATCTCATGCTCCAAATAGTTGATATTAATGATGAAAAACCAATTCTATTTAGTATTATGATATTATGTTGATCTCTTAAATGAGATTATCTGTTGTTGTTAATGTTGTTTACGATAATGGTGTAGAGGTTGTAAATGCATTAAGGGATCACCCTCCCAGTTCTTGTAGAGCCCAAAGTGTAGGAGGTCTTTAAAATTCTCATCAGTTCTTCTAGTTCCTTCGAGCTTCCCTTGATTGGAATTGGAAATTCCATAGGTAAATTAGAAGACCAACCTAGTTATAGTAAAAACAATCAATAGGTAGAGGGGAGAGAGATAACGAGATTTAGTGAGAGAGAGAGAGGGAGGGAGTGGGAGAGAGATAGTGGGTAGAGGGGAGGGAAATAAGAATGATAGACAGAGATAAAGACTTGAGAGAGGGAGAGGGGTTAGGAGTGTGAGACTTGAGAGAGAGAGAGAGGGAGTGTGAGAGAGATAGAGGGTAGAGGGTTAAGTGTAGAGGGTAGAGGGTTTAAGGGTTTAGATTTTAAGGGTTAATGGTTTAGGGTTTAGGGTTAAAGGTAGAGGGGAGAGAGATAGGGGGGTGAGTGAGAGAGAGAGACTTGAGAGAGGGAGAGGGGCATGAGGGAGAGTCTTGAGAGGGAGAGGGAGGGAGTGGAGAGATAGAGGTAGAGGGTTTAAGGGTTTAGGTTAAAGGTAGAGGGAGAGAGATAGAGGATTGAGTTAGAGAGAACTAAGAGAGGGAGAGGGGGTGGGAGGAGTCTTGAGAGAGAGAGGAGGGAGGGAGAGAGATAAAGGGAGATGATTTAAGGGGTAGAGGGCTAAGGGTAGAGTGGAGAGACTTAGGAGTGAGAGAGAGAGAGAGAGAGAGAGAGAATTACTAGGGGGAAGGGAGAGGGGAAGATAGGAGGAAGGGGGGAGAGAGAGAGACCTAAGAGAGGGAATGGTGCTAGGACAAAAAGACTTTAGAGAGAGGGAGGGAGGGAGTGGGAGATAGATAGAATGAGAAAGGGTTAATTGTAGAGGGTAGAGGCTTTAAGTGTTTAGAGTTTAAGGGTTAAGGGTTTAGGGTTTAAGGGTAGAGGGGAGACACATAGAAGGAGTGAGTGAGAGATAGAGATAGACCTAAGATAGGGAGAGGGTGCAGGAGGGAGAGACTTGAGAGAGAGAGAGATGGTAGAGGGTAGATGGTTTAAGGGTTTAGGGTTTAAGGTTATGGGTAGAGGGGAGAGAGATAGAGGGATGAAGTGAGAGAGAGAGGGAGGGAGTGGGAGATACATAGAGGGTAGAGGGAACAAAGATAGGAGTGAGTGAGAGAGAGAGAGACTTGAGAGGAGAGGCTATAGGAGGGTGAGACTTGATAGACAGGGAGGTAGGGAGTGGGTACTAGGAGAGAGATAGAGGGTAGAGGGTTTAAAGGTTTAGAGTTTAAGGGTTAAGGGTAGAGGGGAGAGAGATAAAGAGAGTGAGTGAGAGAGAGAGACTTGAGAAAAGGAGAGGGGGTACGAGGGAGAGACCTGAGAGAGAGAGAGAGGGTAGAGGATAGAGGGTAGAGGGTTTAATGGTTTAGGATTTAAGGGTTAAGGGATAAGGGTTTAGGGTTATGGGTAGAGGGGAAAGAGATAAAGGGATTGAGTGAGAGAGGGATGGAGTGGGGGAGAGATAGAGAGTATGTATAGAGGGCTAAGGTTAGAGGGTAGAGGGTTTAAGGGTTAAAGGTTTAGAGTTTAGGATTTAGGGTTAAGGGGAGAGAGATAGAGGGAGTGATTGAGTGAGAGAGAGACCTAAGAGAGGGAGAGGGGGTAGGATATTGAAGATACTTGAGAGAGAGAGGAGGGAGTGGGAGGGAGATAAAGGGAGGGAGGGTTAAGGGTAGAGAGTATATGGTTTAAGGGTTTAGGGTTAAGGGTGGAGGAGAGAGAGATAGAGGGAGTGATTGAGTTAGAGAAATAACCAAGAGAGGGAGAAGAGGTAGGAGGGAGAGAGTTGAGATAGAGTGAGTGAGTGAGAGAGAGAGACCTAAGAGAGGGAGTGGTGCTAGGAGGGAGAGACTTGAGAGAGAGAGATAAAGGAAGGTAGGATTAAGGGTAGAGGGTAGAGGGTTTAAGGCTTAAGGGTTTAGTGTTAAGGGGAGAGAGATAGAGGGAGTGAGTGAGTGAGAGAGAGACCTAAGAGAGGGAGAGGGGTAGGATACTGAAGATAGAGAGAGAGAGAGGGAGAGGAGAGATAGAGGGAGGGAGGGTTAAGAGTAGAGGGTAGATGGTTTTTTTTAGGGTTAAGGGTGAAGGAGAGAGAGATAGAGGGAGTGAGTGAGAAGAAGACCACTTGAGATAGGTGAGTGAGTGAGAAAGAGGGAGTGGTGCTAGGAGGGAGAGACTTGAGAGAGAGAGAGATAAATGAAGGGATGGTTAAGGGTAGAGGGTGGGGATTAAGGGGTTAAGGGGTTTAGGGTTAAGGGGAGAGAGATAGAGGGAGTGAGTGAGTGAGAGAGATACCTAAGAGAGGGAGATGGGGTAGGATGGAGAGACTCGAGAGAAAGAGAGAGGGAGGGATTGGAAGAGAGATAGAGGGAGGGGGGTTTATGGTAGAGGGTAGATGATTTAAGGTTTAAGGGTTTAGGGTTTCACGTTAAGGGTAGAGGGAAGAGAGATAAATGGAGTGAGTGAGTGAGAGAGAGACCTAAGAGAGGGAGAGGGGGTAGGAGGGAGAGACTTGAGATAAAGTGACTGAGTAAGTGAGAGAGACAGAGAGACCTGAGAGAGGGAGTGGTGCTAGGAAGGAGAGACTTGATAGAGTGAGAGGGAGGGAGTGGGAGAGAGATAGAGGGAGATAGGGTTAAGGGTTTAGGGTTATGGGTAGAGGGAAGAGACATAGAGGGATTCAATGAGAGAAAAAGGGAGGGAGTGGGAGAGAGATAGAGAGTAGAGGGTTAAGGGTAGAGGGTAGAAGGTAGAGGGTTAAGGGTAGAGGGGAGGGAGATAAGAGTGAGTGAGAGTGAGTGAGAGACCTAAGAGAGGCAGAGTGGGTAGGAGGGTGATACTTGATAGAGAGAGGGAAAGAGGGAGGGAGTGGGAGAGAGATAAGGGGTAGAGGGTTAAATGTAGAGGGTGGAGGGTTTAACAGTTTAGATTTTAAGGGTTAAGGGTTTAGGGTTTAGGGATTAAGGTTTATAGTTTAAGGTTTAAGGGTAGAGGGGAGACACATAGAGGGAGTGAGTAAGAGATAGAGAGAGACCTAAGAGAGGGAGAGGGGGTAGGATGGAGAGACTTAAGAGAGAGAGAGAGGGTAGAGGGTAGAGGGTAGAGGGCTTAAGGGTTAAGGGTTTAGGGTATGGGTAGAGGGGAGAGAGAGGGATTCAGTCAAAGACAAAACCCGAACCTTAGGATTTTCCCAACACCATAAAATACCAATAATGTAAGACAAGACAGTAAAGGAACACAAAGAGCAAAAATTGAAGCTCCATCAGGATATGTTGGAAAATTTATACACTAATCCATCCCCTAGGGTGTTTCGTCGCATCAAAACCAATCCCTTCTTCCTATCCTTTGTTGACAACGAAAATTGATCTAGGAAGTCATCATATAGGTTTCTAGTTAAATAATCAATTTGGCCAGAGTGTTGTTTTGCAGTGCCATCTTGAGTAAACTATGGATTCCTTGCTATCTCAAACCTTAGACAAACTAAAGCTAAAAAAAAATATGAAATTACAAAATAGAACTTTGAAATTTCCCACAATTCTCCCTCTCTTAGATCTCTCTCTCTAAATCACTCCCTCTATGTCTCTCCCCTCTACCATTAAACCCTGAACCCTAAACCCTTAACTCTTAAACTCTAAACCCTTAAACCTTCTACCCTCTACCCTTAACCGTGTCTCCCTCTATTTCTCTCCCACTCCCTCCCTCTCTCTATCAAGTCTCTCCCTCCTAGCACCACTCCCTCTCTCAGGTCTCTCTCTCTCACTCACTCACTCAGTCACTCTATCCCAAGTCTCTCCCTCCTACCCCCTCTCCCTCTCTTAGGTCTCTCTCTCTCTCACTCACTCCCTCTATCTCTCTTCCTTATGGAACTTCAAATTTTGTTCCTTGTTTCCATTTCCTGTCATGCCTTATGTCTCTAGTCTTTCATGGTGTTTGGGAAAATCCTAAGGTTGGGGTTTTAGCTTTGTCTTCATGTAAAATCCTAGTGTGATCTATTTTACTGTTACTTTTGGAGGGCCTCTAAAACATCTTATGCCCCATTGTTTCATCTAAGGTTGGGTCCTTTTGGTCTTAATATTTTATTTCCTCCATAGGATTTTATTTTTCCCTAAGTCTTGGTCGGCCCTGTGTTTCATCATTTTAAAACAACTTATGTCAATTGTTTATCATTTTCCTAGTGATGTCCCCCTCGTTCTTTTAATGAATGTTTTGTTTTGTAGAGGGTAATTTGTGTGACCATTGATCGACTATTCTTTGATCTCAGTTGCTCCCCACCACCCCACAATGACCCCACCACACTACTTTGGCTGATTGCAATATCATGGGTGGGCACCACGTGTCCCATCTGATGAAGCCAAAGGGGATGAGTTTGTGTGACCGTTGATCAATCATCATTTGATATCATGGGCGACCGCCACATGTCTTATTTGGTAAAGCCGAAGGAATAAGGGAAATACCTTGGTAAATTAATTTGGCTTTAATATGTTATGCAGTTGGTTACTAAAGTGTTCATCAGATGCATGTGTTTCAAATCTACAGAGATGTTATAATCATGGCGAGAAATTTGCTAGATGGTTAATGATAAATTCATTGACTATTTTGAAGGAATAGGATCACTAATGATTGGGATCTATGGTTGCCCGCTATTGTGTGATTAGAAGTTGCAAGTTCTTTACTGATTGTGATATCGCGAGAGACCACCATGTTGATTTCCTTGGCAACATATGGTATGGTGGGCCCCTTATTGCCATGTTGGTGATTGTGTCAACTTGTTTTGAAGGCAATCATTCGATGATTTGATCAAACTAATAGATCAATGACTAATATTTAAATCAGCATCAAATACGATTGGAG
Source organism: Sequoia sempervirens (assembly GCA_007258455.2). Lineage (NCBI taxonomy): Eukaryota > Viridiplantae > Streptophyta > Pinopsida > Cupressales > Cupressaceae > Sequoia > Sequoia sempervirens. Next base: position 158,814,245 of record VDFB02026320.1, read on the forward strand.
TCATTCATGTAGCGTGCTAGTAAGCTTTAATGGCAGATGAGACACTTGCTGGCATGATTTGATTGAAATAAAAAAATTATCCTACTTTTATTGTATCACAAAGCATCCAAGTATTTTGTGAAGCAGTCTCCGAAGCAAAAGCGAAGTTGCAATTTTGTACAGTGAAGAATTGGGATTTTTGCAAACATAAAAGCCATGAGTTGATTTCTGCGTTGCCCAATTTTTTTGCACTTGAATTTGAATTTTTTTTTACTGTATGCTTGTTATTGGGCTTGTTGACAAATGTTTTACGACTATAGGCTGATTGAATTGTGGGGAATTGTAGGGTTTTATTCTATAATTTCATTTTTTGGTTAGTCCTAATTATTTGAAGTGTGAAATAGTAAGTAAACCCTAGTTTATCCAAGATGGCACCTCCAAAGCAACACTCTGGACAAATTGTTTATTTGAGTAGGAACCTATATGATGATTTCATGGATCAATTTCCATTGTCAACAAATGATAGGGAAAAGGGGTTGGTTTTGATGCGATGAAAAGTCCAAGGGGAGGAATTGGTATATAATTGTTCAAATATAGCTGATGCTAGGGCTCCTATTATAGGTTTTGAGATGTTTAGATATGGTATGGATAGAGTAATTTTCCTCACCTCTTCTCAAATGGTTGGATGTATGATATGGGGAAGTTGGTTGTACCAAATTTGTTCCCTAATATAGATTTTCTTAGGGTTGTGGCTTCGAGATATGACCCTGTCATGCGGGTAATCAAGGATAATGATGGAAGGGTTCTATTGAGAATTAATAGAGAAGAAGTCCAATAGGTTTTTGATTTGAGTGAGTCGAGTGTATACTTGGTTCCTATCAATCTTGAGGAAATGAAGCAGGAATATGGAAAAGTAAAGTCCCTTTTTAGAGCTAAGTTGCTTCCACCTCATCTAGCTAGGGCAGGGGGTTCAAGATTTCATATTAGCCCTAGTGACCAAGAACCATTCAAAGTAAATTTCTTTGCAAATCATTTCTTGGCCACTTTTTATTCATTGTGCTAGATTTTAGGTTTCAATCCTAGCACGGTGATGCCCATTTCCTACATGTTCATGGGGGTGCAAATACAACACCCCAATTTCTCTATGACATATGAATTTGCCTCCTTCTTAGCTGAAAGGATACATGAAGGGTTGTCAAAGTTGTAGTAGAATGATATAGGAACTCAATTCTTTTGGTATTCTATGTTGATGCATATTTTCTTGTGCAAGAATGTTGACTTCTTTTCTGAGAAGATGGAATTAAGGCAATTTGTTGATGGAGAAATATTTCCTATATAGATATGGACTGCAAACTCATCATGTAATAAAGAAGGCACTAGTTATGTGCAATTTGATAATTGCTTTGCTTCCAGATTGAGGGACAGATTGATGGTGAATGTACCTAGGATCCCTAAGGAATTGCATGATTTCCTCAAACTGAAGGGGAGGAGGATAGAATTAAAAGTCTACCATAACTGGGGTGACATTATTCCATACCCAGTCAACATTTTTTTGAGGGTATATGATTTTCAAGGAACCCCCCATATACTGCCATACAATGTGCTACCAAGAGTGGGATTTACAGAGGTTATGTGGAAAATAGGTTGTATCCATGAGGCTAACCTCACTGGGAGGGGTAAGGGAACCTTTTTCCCAGATTATAAAGTGGTATCTAATTTTGTATTTTCAAAGGGAGGATGGGTACACTTTGGAAAATTATTTTATGATTATCACTTAAGGTGTGGTCCAAAGAGGTAGCATGATCCTGAGGGCTTCTTTTCCCTTTTTAGACAGAGAATAAAGGGTGGAAAGTTTGTGCATGAGTTCAACTTTCTTAAGGACCTGATTAGAAATGAATTTGATCTAAGTAGGAAAGATTTGAACAAGGAGAAATGGATAACTTATGATAAGCTATTAGATATTGTGCACAAAATGGATCCAAAGTATGATCCATTGTTGGAGTTCAGTCCACATCATAAGAAAATTGATTTTCTGATGGAGAACTTCAAAGAAATTATGGGCACCTTGAGGACCAAGAAGATAAACTTAGAATTGAGTTTTGGTGTGCAAGAACAAGATTCCAGGCCAATGGAAACATGACAACATACCAACCTACAGAAAGGTGGCCAATTTAGAGGAGGAAAAAGGATGACAACAATGATGAAGAAGAAGTGGACAGAAAAGGTAAACAAATAATGAAAGTTCCTACACAGCCAGGTCCAAAGCTCAAAACACTTGGGGCAATAAAGATTACTGATCTAGAATCATCACTAGAAGACAGTCCTTCATCACCACCATCTGAACCAAGCCCTAAGAGGAAAAGCACTGATCAGCCACTAGAGGATGTGATGGATGAGATTGTTGTTACTGATCAAGATATACGGATTGGTATGCCTTCCCCTCCTAGGTCAGCTGAATTAGTTTTATTTGATTTGGATATGAAATTAAAATGTGTACAAGATGCAAGAATGGATGCATGTAAGGATTTTCTTGATGATGATACATTTATAAAAACTCTCGTCTTCTTGCAATTGGTATGGAGAATGAAATTTAAGGAATATCAAGATAAATGTAAAAAGAGGAGAGACATGAGAATTGACAGGACACACTAGGAGAATGATGAGGAAGTGAAAGCTGAATTAATGGAAGAATTCAAGAACATTACTCCTGAGGAAGGAGGAAAACTAGTGACTCAATATGGTGTATTGATTCTTCTTGAATGGTACATTGTAGATGTTGTAGCATTTAATGATATTCTAAAGTCCAAGCTTCCTTTGCAAGACTTTGAAAAGGAGGTCAAGGTAGCATTGCAAGAATTTTCCTTCAGTGAAGAGTATGAGACTTTGGAAATTTGGGCATTGGCCCCACAAGGGAGAAAGCTAGATGTTACAGATATTAACCAAAATTTTAGAGGAGGGCTAATAATAAAAAGAGCTTCAGAGACCTTAACCACTGAGGCCACTAATCTAACTGTGAATGTGGCCAAATTGGCCCAAAAGACTGCTAAAAGAGAAGAGGCTAAAAAGAAGAGCCTAATGGAGAAGTATAACCTTTTGATTGAGAAATACAAAAAAATGGAGTAAGAGAATGTTGAGTTGTAAACCGAGGTGGATATGTTAAGGTATAAACAGATTGGGGAGACATCAAGTGCTCCAGGAATTAGTTCATTACCTTCCACATCAAGGACATTGCCTCCTGCTTCTTGAATTGTTTCCACACTAGGGTCTCCTAGTTAGAATCCTTCCCCCACCCCTCGTTTAGAACAAATTTATGAAGAAATAGAGTGCTTTGTCAATCCTATAAAGAAGAAACTCATGCAAAAAATAAAGAATTATAGGCATCAATAAAGGTGAGTGAGGAGGGATATCTTTCAAAGCAAAAGGATATTGTCACTATTGTCTTGAGGCACTTAAATGAAAATTTTGATAATAGATTATCATCTATACATTCTTTATATTCTTTATTATTTGATGCAATAAAGAATATAGATAGCGACGACGAGGTAGTGATACCACTAATTGAAAATTGGATCCCTAGGGCCAGTGATTTGGCTATAATGTATACAACCTCAAGGTTTCATACAAATAATAGGCCCTAATCATTAAAGCCTATTCATGTGTTAGTCAAATCATTGCAAGGTTTTCAAACCTTACCAAATGACTTAAGTAGGAGGATCAACGAATTGGTGAAGAATTTTGATGATTGGTGTAATACATTGTTACCTAATATAATTGATAAGCAAGGGAATATTAGTCACTCTAGTAGTGGCAAGATCAGGAAAATGAGGTCATCAATGACAAAATTAAATTAACTTGTGATGAATCACATTATGATTTTTTGGTTAGCTATATGGATAGAATAATTAGCACCAGCTCATTTTAGGAATCTTTTGAAAGAAATGCAAATCAGTTAGTGGTTAAATATACACCTGATAATGCTAAGGTAAATGAGGTAATTAATTTTGACTGGTTGACTAATGAAAAATATTAGAAATGGGTAACTAAATATTTAACTAAGGAAGAAAAAAATAAGTGGGTTGCTAACAGTTGGAAAATAAGCTATTGTAGTTACAATAGTTTCTAGTTTTGCTTTGGTGGCAGTCTTGGTGCGGGATTCTTATGGATTTTGTTGCTGCATCAAATTTTCTTAGCTAGCATGATGAACATGAATATTCTCCAGGGTGATTTCTGTTGTAACAATTTTTGGAATGTCACCAAGTATTCCAATTAGCTGGTGACATGTGTACTTTCTAGCCTGATGCTTGTTTGCTCTTTCATTTTCTATAAGTAGGATTTTAAGGCTAGAAGTATGGGTTAGCAAGTTAGATAATTTTGGGTCGAGTCTAGGTGAATTTGCAGAGAAAGTTGTGAAGCTCGATGGTTTTAGAAAATGCAATTTAGGTTCAGAGTCATTATGTAATAGGTTTTGAATTCATGGGAATTTAATGTAGTATAACAGTACTAGCATTTGAGTTGAAATGATAAATTCAAACTCATGTCTCTCCAATGTACATGCATATCTAAATTTTGAATAAGATAACTAAGGGTTGTTTCATTCATCTCACTATTGTGGTGTGTATGATCCTTATTTTAGCTTTAATTCAAGGGATTAATTAAAATGCTTAAATGGGATTATAGGAAGATATGTTATGTATAAGGATTTGATAAGTAGTATTGGGTTATAATACATAATGAGGACATTGCAATGCAATGTTATCAGGGATCGTATATGTTATGTGTTAAATCTATCATAAACCCTTGAATACTTATGAATTTGACTCCCATAATGGATATATGGAAATTATCTAAGTTGTATGATTTAGTATTTGTTCATCTTTACCTAGAGCTTGCTAAAAATTGCAAAACAATGACCTATTTTATCTTGGGATTGTGTTGTAGTTATCTCATGGTCCAAATAGCTAATAATGTCAATGAATAACCAATTCTATTCGATATTATCCTATTATGTTGAGCTATTAAATGATATTATCTGTTATTGTTAATGTTGTTTATGATATTGGTGCAGAGGTTGTAAACACATTAAGGGATCACCCTCAAGGGTCTTGCAATGCCTGAAGTGTAGCAGGATTTTTTAAAGTCCTCGTTAGTTGGTCCAGGTCCTTCAAGTTGCTCTTGATTGGGATTGGAAATTCCATAGGTAGATTAGAAGACCAACTTGGTTACATTGTAAACCAAAACCAACACTTCCCTCTACCCTTATCCTAGAACCTTAAACCCTTAACCCTTAAACCATCTACCCTCTACCCTTAACCCCCCTCCCTCTATCTCTCTTCCACTCCCTCCCTCTCTCTCTCTAAAGTGTCTCCATCCTACCCCCTTAACCCTCCCTTCATTTATCTCTCTCTCTCTCTCAAGTCTCTCCCTCCTAGCACCACTCCCTCTCTTAGGTCTCTCTCTCTCAATCACTCACTCACTCAATCTCAAGTCTCTCCCTTGTACCCCTTCTCCCCCTCTTAGGTCTTTCTCTCACTCACTCACTCCCTCTATCTCTCTCCTATCCAACCTTAACCCTAAACACTTAAACCATCTACCCTCTACCCTTAACCCTCCCTCTATCTATCTCTCTCCCACTCCCTCCCCCCTCTCTCTCTAAAGTATCTTCAATATCCTCCCCCCTCTCCCTCTCTTAAGTCTCTCTCTCACTCACTCACTCCCTCTATCTCTCTCCCTTTATTCCTAAACCCTAAACCCTTTAACCCTCTACCCTCTAACATTAACCCTCCCTTCCTTTATCTCTCTCTCTCTCAAGTCTCTCCCTCCTAGCACCACTCCCTCTCTCAGGTCTATCTCTCACTCACTCTATCTCAAGTATCTCCATCCTACCCTTTCTCCCTCTCTTAGGTCTTTCTCTCACTCACTCACTCCCTCTATCTCTCTCCCTTCCACCCTTAACCATAAACCATTAAACCATCTACCCTCTACCCTTAACCTTCCCTCACTCTATCTCTCTCCCACTCCCTGCCTCTCTCTCTCTCTCTCTCAAGTATCTTCAATATCCTACCCCCTCTCCCTCTCTTAGGTCTCTCTCCCCTTAACCCTAAACCCTAAACCTGAAACCATTAACCCTTAAACCCTCTACCCTCTACCCTCTACCCTTAACCCTCTACATACTCTCTATCTCTCCCACTCCCTCCCTCTCTCTATCTCACTAAATCCCCCTATCTCTCTCCCCTCTACCCATAATGCTAAACCCTTAACTCTTAAACCCCAAACCCTTAAACCTTCTACCCTCCACCCTCTACCTTTTCTCTCTCTCAAGTCTCTCCCTCCTACCCCCTCTCCCTCTCTCAGGTCTCTCTCTCTCACTCTCTCTATCTCTCTCCCCTCTACCCTTAACCCTAAACCTTAAACCCTTAACCCTTAAATTGTCTACCCTCTATCTCTCTCCCAGTAATCTCTCCCTCCCTCCCTCTCTATCAAATCTCACCCTCCTATTGCATCTCCTTCTCTCAAGTCTCTCTCTCTCATTCACTCCTATCTTTGACCCCTCTACAGTTAACCTTCTACCCTCTACCCTCTATCTCTCCCACTCCCTCCCTCTCTCTCTCTCTCTGAATCCCTCTATCTCTCTACCCTATACCAATAACCCTAAAGCCTTAACCCTTAAACTCTTTACCCTCTACCCTCTATCTCTCTCTCAAGTCTCTCCTTCCCACCCCCTCTCCCTCTCTTAGGTCTCTCTCTATCTCTCAATTACTCCCTCTATGTTTCTTCTTTCTACCCTTAAACCCTAAACACTTAACCCTAAACCCTAAACCCTTAACCCTTAAACTCTAAACCCTTAAACCCTCTAACATCTACCCCTTATCTCTCTCCCACTCCCTCCCTCTTTCCATCTCTCTCTCAAGTCTCACCCTCCATACCCCCTCTCCCTCTCTCAGGTCTCTCTCTCTCAGTCACTCTTATCTCCCTCCCTCTACCTTAACCCTCTACCTTCTACCATCTACCCTTAACCCTCTACTCTCTATCTCTCTCCCACTCCTCCCTTCTCTCTCACTAAATCCCTCTATCTCTCTCCCCTCTACCCACCAACCCTAAACCCTTAACCCTTAAGCCCTCTACCCTCTACCTCTTTCTCTCAAGTCTCTCCCTCCTACCCCCTCTCCCTCTCTCAGGTCTCTCTCTCTCACTCTCTCTCTGTCTCTCTCCTCACCCTTAACCCTAAACCTTAAACCCTTAACCCTTAAACTCTAAACCCTTAAACCCTCTACCCTCTATCTCTCTCCTAGTACTCCCTCCTTCCCTCTCTCTCTTTGTCACTCCTAAGTCTCTCCACTCTACCCTTATCCCTCTACCCTTAACCCTTAAATCCTTAAATCCTCTACCCTCTATCTCTTTCCCACTCCCTCCCTCTCTCTCTCTCAAGACTCTCCAACCTATCCCCTCTCCCTCTCTCAGGTCTCTCTCACTCACTCACTCCCTCTATATCTCTCTCCTCTAACTTTAACCCTAAGCCCTAAACCATTAACCCTTAAACTCTAAACCCTTAAACCCTCAACCCTATATCTCTCTCCCATTCGCTCCCTCCCTCTCTCTCTCTCAAGTACCACCCTCATACCCCCTCTCCCTCTCTCAATTATCTCTCTCTCACTCACTCTCATCTCCCTCCCCTCTACCCTTAACCCTATACCCTCTATCTCTCTCCCACTCCCTCCCTCTCTCTCTCATTGAATCGCTCTATGTCTCTCCCCTCTATCTGTTGATTGTTTTTAATGTAACCAGGTTGTTCTTCTAATTTACCTATGGAATTTCCAATTCTAATCAAGGGAAGCTTGAAGGACCTAGACCAACTGATGGGGATTTTAAAGACCTCCTACACTTTGGGCTCTACAAGACCCAGGAGGGTGATCCCTTACTGCATTTACAACCTCTACACCATTATCATAAACAACATTAACAACAACATATGATCTCATTTAATAGCTCAACATAATAGCATAATATAGAATAGAATTAACTATTCATTATTAATATCAACTATTTGGAGCATGAGATAACTACAACACATTCCACAACGTAAAATATTCATTGATTTGTAATTTTTAACAAGCGCTAGGTAAAGACAAAAAAAATACTAAACCATACAAATTAGTACAGCTTACATCAGTGCCATTTATCCATTGAGGGAGTCAAATTCATAAACATCTAAGGGTTTATGATAGATTTAACACATAACATATAAGATCTGTGAGAACACTGTTTTACAATTTCATCAACATGTATTCTAACCCAATACTACTTATCAAATCCTTATACAAAACATATCCACCTACAATCCACATTTAAGATGTTTTGAATGCTTTTTCATACCAAAAGCAGAAGAATAGTTGCTTTATTTTGATCAAACCATGGCATTAGATGTCATGGCCACCATTAAAGCTTACTCTCATTCTGCATGAATGACTTTAATTGCATTTTATTCAGATTCAAATATTAGCCATTGATCCTTCACCTTGGTAAAATCATCACACAACTATCTTCAAAGCAAACTAACATAGTCTTCATCATGGTAATAAGGGGAACCAAGGAGATCCACGTGGCGCCTGCCCATGATATCGCAATCAATAAAGACCTTGCAACTTTTGATCATGCGATGGCGGGAAACTATGGATCTCAACCATTGACAATCCTGTTTGTTCAACATAGTTGCTAGCCTTGTTATCAACCATTGAGCACCGTTCTACTAAGATTATAACATCTCCATTGATTTAAAACATGTGCATCTAATCACTGCTTTAGTAACCCATGGCATAATGTATTAAAGACACATCAAAGTATTTATCATTCCTTTAGCTTCACTGGATGAGACACGTGGTGCTCACCCAAGATATCATGATCAACAATGATAGTGTGGTGGGGTCATCATGGGATGGCGAGGAATGGTTGAGATCACATGACGATTGATCTACAATCATGTGAATTTGTCCCTTTGCAAAATAAAAACATTTATTAGGGGAGAGGGCCTAGTAGTCGTGTGGGGTCCAATAGTGACACACTCAATTGTGATGATAATACCCAATCTTACCACATATTTATACTATATATTGTAAATAAATAGTCCAAATGTAAATAAAGAAAAAACCAAATGTTGATAAAAAATGGACCCATACCTGAACACATGAGAACCTCTGAATGTTATATGGAAAAAACATAAATACATTCATGAAGAAGTGAAATAAGTATTTTTTTGTTTCAAATAAAATATCATAACTCTCCACTATAAGTATATCATTTAAAAAATAAAATTCTCAATTAATAAAATAAGACACTCATTTAAACAAGTATTGTTATCATAGTGAAAAAATATTGTTCTTATATGTACAACAATTGGGGTAGCAATGTACAAGCATTGGATAATTTTAAGTTAATAGTTTTTCCTATCACAAATATAAAATGTGAGCACAATAAATAACATGTATTTTCCCATTAAATTTGAAGTATTTTTAAAAAGTTTTAGTGTTCAACTATTGGTCCATTTTTGTTCAATATAAGTTGTATTTTAAATAATTATGTGTTGTTTTTATAACAACAAATAGATTTTTTGTGTTCAACTATTATTCCATATGTGTTGAATATAAAAGGTAGAGATATCAAAGATTTATGGTTATCAATAAGTATTTGGTCCACTTAGGTTGTATATTAATTTTAATTTAAATAAAAATATGATATTCTATAAGCAACAAGTGATATTTTTTTGTTCAACTATTGGGGGTTCCATGATTAAGTTTTGGTCAAACCTTTTAAAAGTCAAATTTTAGACACTTCTCAAAAGATCTGCCGATGTGGCAAGTTGCATGATGAGTCATTCCTCCAAATCTTAGTTATAGATAAATAAGAGACCAGTCTACATTTCACAAAAAAAATGAAGGTTCTACAATATTGCAATCAATTGCTACATGCTGAGAAAGTTACCTTGCATGACTAATGGGCCATCTCCCCTAAATGAATAAGGGGACATCACTAGGCCAATGACAAATAATGACATAAGTTGTTTTAACAAGGGAACATAGGACCACCAAAAGACTTAGGAAAAATAAAGTCAGGTGAAGGAAATAAAATTATAAAACAAAAGGGGGCCCAACCTAGACAAAGAGATGGGGCTTAAGTCATTTTAAAACCTTCCCAAAAAATAACAGCCAAATAGATCCCATCCAAGGTGTAAGATGAACATTATGGTTTTACATGAAGATAAAGGTAAAACCCCAACCTTAGGATTTTTCCAAACACTATAGATGACCAAAGACACAAGGCAAGATAAAATAGAACACAGAGAACAAAACTTTGAAGTTCCATCACTACCCATAACCCTAAACCCTAAACCATTAACCCTTAACCCTTAACCCAAAACCCTTAAACACTCTACCCTCTCTCTCTCTCTCAAGTCTCTCCCTCCTACCCCCTCTCCCTCTCTCAAGTCTCTCTCTCTCTCACTCCTCTATCTCCCCTCTACCCTAAACCCTTAACCCTTAAAATCTAAACCCTTAAACCCTCTACTCTTTACATTTAACCCTCTACCCCTTATCTCTCTCCCACTCCCTCCCTCGTTCCCTCTCTCTCTCAAGTCTCACCCTCCTACCCCCCTCTACCTCTCTCAAGTATCTCTCTATATCCCACTCACTCTTATATCCCTCCCCTCTACCCTTAACCCTCTACCTTCTACCCTCTACTCTCTATCTCTCTCCCACTCCCTTCCTCTCTCTCATTGAATCCCTCTATCTCTCTCCCCTCTACCCATAACCCTTAACCCTAAACCCTTAAACCCCCTACCCTCTACCCTAAACCATGTATCCCTCAATATCTCTCCCACTTCCACCCTCTCTCTCTATCAAGTCTCTCCCTCCTAGCACCACTCCCTCTCTTAGGTCTCTCTCTCTCACTCAGTCACTCTATCTCAAGTCTCTCCCTACTACCCCCTCTCCCTCTCTTAGGTCTCTCTCTCTCTCTCACTCAGTCACTCCATCTCAAGTCTCTCCCTCCTACCCACTCTCCCTCTCTTAGGTCTCTCTCTTACTCAGTCACTCCCTCTATATCTCTTCCCTCTACCCTTAACCCAAAACCCAAAACCCTTAAACCCTTAACTCCCCCTCCCTCTATCTCTCTTCCACTCCATCCCTCTCTCTCTCTCAAGTCTCTCCATTTTACATCTCTCCCTCTCTTAGGTATCTCACTCACTCTCTCTATCTCTCTCCCCTTAACCCTAAACCCTAAACCCTTCAACCCTCTACCCTTAACCCTCCCTTCCTTTATCTCTCTCTCAAGTCTCTCCCTCCTAGCACCACTCCCTCTCTCAGTTCTATCACTCACTCACTCACTCACTCTATCTCAAGTCTCCCTCCTGCCCCTTCTCCCTCTCTTAGGTCTTTCTATCACTCCTCCTCCTCTATCTCCTCTCCCCTCCACCCATGTAAACCATCTACCTCTACCTTAACCCTCCCTCCTCTATCTCTCTCCCTCTCCTCCACTTTCTCTCTCAAGTATCGTAATATCCCTGCCCCCTCTCCCTCTCTTAGGTATCTCTCTCTCACTCCTCCAATCCCTCTATCTCTCCCCCTTATCCTAACCCTAAACCCTAAACCCTTAACCTTAAACCCTCTGTGTATGTGGTGACTTTTTTTACCCAAAATTGATGAAACAAAAGAAGGGTTTTAGAAGGAGATTCTTAGATTTCCACCAATATAGAATTATGCTTTAATTTGAATTTAATAAATAATTATTATTTATTTTTCTATTAAATTTACAACTAAAGTCCCTGTCGATGGAGATGATTGAAACATCTATAACTTCAAACGGTATCACATTTTTTGAATCTGAAACATGCGTCATGTTCTATGCTTCACATACTATATGATTAAAAAAAAAAAAAAGATTTCTTTAAGTTTTGACAAAGTTAAGGTGGTCAAACATATGAGTTTTTAATTTTTTAAAAGGTTGTAATAAAAAAAATCATAATTAATTATTTACTTCGAAACAAACTACAAAAAAATATGCATCTCATTCATACATGAGTCCTCTACTTATATATTAAATATTATAAAAAAACATTATCATTTTATTATGGCTAGGGTGGTCAGACAAACACCTACTTATTTTTTCCTTGAAATAATATAGATAACTTATTCAAATTTTTATGTCAAGTTGCCTAACACTGATTTTTCTGAATTTTTTGCCACTTAAGGGCCTATTTTTTCCATGATGATCTTGCACATACCCTCTACCCTCCACCCTTAACCCTCCCTTCCTTTATATATATCTCTCTCTCAAGTTTTAACCTCCTAGCACCACTCCCTCTCTCAAGTCTCTCTCTCACTCACTCACTCACTCACTCACTCTATCTCAAGTCTCTCTCTCCTACCCCTTTTCCCTCTCTTATGTCTTTCTCTCACTCATTCACTCCCTCTATCTCTCTCCCCTCCACCCTTAACCCTAAACCCTTTAACCATCAACCCTCTACCCTTAACCCTCCCTCCCTCTATCTCTCTCCCACTCCCTCACTTTCTCTCTCTCTCAAGTATCTTCAATATCCCACCCCCTCTCCCTCTCTTAGGTCTCTCTCTCATGCACTCACTCCCTCTATCTCTCTCCCCTAAACACTAAACCCTTAAACATTCTACCCTCTACCCTTAACCCTCCCTTCCTTTATCTCTCTCTCTCTCTATCTCAATTCTCTACCTCCTAGCACCACTCCCTCTCTTAGGTTTCTCTCTCACTCACTCACTCACTCTATCTCAAGTCTCTCCCTCCTACCCCTTCTCCCTCTCTTAGGTCTTTCTCTCACTCACTCACTCCCTCTATCTTTCTCCCCTCCACCCTTAACCATAAACCCTTAAACCCTCTACCCTCTACCCTTAACCCTTGATGCAGAGTGGCAAGGAAGTAAACACACAACGACAAATAGAAAAGACACTCTACACAATGCTTCTCTCAAATACTCTTATGAGGAGTCCTAAACTCCACTATTCCTTCAAGGAATAAACCTCTCACACCTAAGGTTATAAACTCAGACCACCCAAGGAATTTAGAAACACTTGAAACATGTTTACATAGACCAAATCAAGGTTCAAAAACCCATCTTGCACCTAGGGAACAATAATTATTCTTCATTCCAATGACTTACGCCTCTTTCACCTTGAAGGCTTTTAACTTCACTCGGTAGGACAATCAATTTCCAATCCACATGGAGGACTGTTATGACACCATACCACTGAGATTGTGCTCCAAAAATGGACTCCTAAGAATCCTCAAAACCCTCTCTTCTTGACTGTTAAAGCATAATCCACAATGGCCTATTCTATTGCTGCTCTAAGAGAGTTAATCCAAAGACCTACACCTGGGTCTTGACTACCTAGGCTCACCCCTGCACCCCAAAGCCATAATTTAGACTCCTAAAGGTTATTTACACCTGTCAACATCATCCCTAAGTGCCTCTCAAGTAGATTCTTCAAAATCAAGAAAAAACTCACTTTTTTGCTTGTCAACTAGGCTTTCCATATAGAGATGTCAAGCCACAAATCTTACACCACTTCCTCCAATGAGCCTTACATTCTCCAATACCATGAGAACATGATGGTAAACCATTATATCTTCCATCCCACCAAGATTTAGCAATTTTACAATGTGGGAATGGAAGAAATATGCATTTTTCACCCAAAACCATAATTTTAAGGGTTTTTAGACCACCTAGGAGGAAAATTAAGATATTTCCCTTAATACTCAATAAAAACTCACCACTCTAGCACCAAAATAAATCTTATTCAATCCTATTTCCAAAAATTATATGCTTTTAGCATAAAAAAAAACTTACAATTCGTACCAAGTACGTGATCAACAGATTCTACAAGAAAAACATGGGGTTTGAGACCACCCAGTAGTAAAATTGGAATATCTCAATCAATTCTCATGAAATCACACCATTCCAACAGAAAATGAAATTTTATTCAATTATCTATCCAACCATTATAGGCTTAGAGCATGGAACAACACATATCGGCCATACAATGTACGAGATCTGCAATTTCTTTATGAAAAACACAAGAAACCAACAACTTCTTCTTAGAAACTCCTTCCAAACTTGTTCAATAGCCTTGCCTCAACAAAGAGAGGCATGTTTTAAGCCTCCTAACTCCATCCAAATTCCTCCAACTTCCATTTGAATTAGTTGGCTGTTGGAAACATAATTAGACTTCATTTTTACTCTTTAATGCCTAATTAAGGAAATTTAGAAAATTTTCACCAACTTGCCTATGAAGATGCTTCCAAAATATGTGAAAGGCATCCAAAAAAACTCAAATAAGAAAGGTGACTCCCCTAAAGAATCTATTTACATCAAGTAATCCTTATTTCATTAATTTTTCAAAATGCACTAGACTTACAAAGGAGGATGGAGACCTTGTTTGTACAAAATGTTGCTCATCAAGACCAAAACTCCACCAAATCCCTAGGATACCTATTAAAAAGAAATGAAATGGTCCATGAGACCTTATTCCAACATTAGGAAAAGGAAACACAACATAACTAATGATTCTAGGTCCCTTAGACCCATGGGTGCTCCTACGCCATACTCCAGAGCAAGAAAATGATCTCAAGTCCTCTTTGAGATCAGGTCTTCTACAATAGTTCCATGCTAGGTAATGCTAGTTTCAGAAATCCAAGTGGCATCCTCTTCAGGTAGACCTTGCCACTTAACCAAGTACTCCTTATAGACCTTCCTCCTAGTCCTGTTTATCTCCTTGGTGTCTAGGATGCATTCAAGGTTCAAAGGTTGGCTGGGAGGTAGGTCCTTTACCCAATCTTCATCCTCCATTGTTGTTGTACCTAATTCATCACCTGCATTCACATGAGCTTTGAAAGGATATAAATCAGAAACATTAAAGATATGAGAGATTGCCACCCCAGGAGGTAGCTCTATTTCATAAGCATTTTGGCCAAACTTGTGGACCACCTTGCAAGGTCCGATCTTCTTCATCATGACTTTAGTATACTTTCCATTTGGAAGTCTCTCCTTCTTCAAGTGAGCCATCACCAAATCTCCAACCTATAATTGAACATCCCTCTTCTTGAAATCTGCTCTTTCTTTGTACTTCTCAACATTCTTTTGTAGAGTTTCCTTCACTTGTTGATGGATATCCCAAATTGTAACAACAAAGTCCTCTCCTTGAGCACTTCTTCTATCAACTCCTTATAGATATCCTAGTTCATAGACCCCTCTATGGTGCATACCATAGACTACTTCAAAAGGGCTTCTACCAATGCTCGTATTCATGGAGTCATTATATGCAAATTCAGCCTGAGGTAAAATCAGATCCCAAGCTTGTCCATGCTCCTTGGTAAGGAATCTTAAGAGATTTTCCAATGATCTATTCACCATTTCAGTTTTTCCATCCATTTGGGGATGGTATGCAGAGCTAAAGGACATATTTGTGCCAATTTTCTTCCACAAGGTCCTCCAAAAGTGACCTATGAACTTAGAATCCCTATCAGAAACAATACTTAAGGGAAATCCATGTATTCTAACAACCTCCTTAAAGAAGAGACCTGCTATTCTAGATGCATCATTGGTGCATTTACAAGGAAGAAAATGAGCCATCTTACTAAACCTATCAACCACCACAAAAACACTATCAAAACCTCTTTGGGTTCTAGGCAGCCCCAATACAAAATTCATGCTTACACTCTCTGAAGGCCTATTGGGAATGGGGAGTGGCTGATAGATCCCTGCATTTGATGAAGTTCCCTTTCCTCTTTCATAGATTGTGCATCCTTCTACATAGTTTCTCACATCCACTTGCAACCTCGGCTAGTAGTAGAACCTCCTCACTTGTTCTAAGGTCTTATCAAGACCAAAATGGCCTCCAAGACTCCCACTGTGTTTCTCCTTTATAATATTCTCCCTCATTGAGCATTTAGGCACACATAATTGACTTCCTTTGAAGATCAAACCATTCTGAAACAAAAAATCAAAGTATTCACCATGAAAAAGTATTCAAATGTTGATCATAAACATTGCATACCTCCTTAAAAATCTGCATCTTGATGATACATGTCTTTCAATGCATCAACCCCCATGCTTTGGAGTTTGATCTCTTGCACTACAAGTTCCCTTCTATTGAAAGCATCTACCACCTTATTTTATTTTCCCTTCTTATGCTTTATTTTGAATGTGTAGGCTTGTAAAGACTCCACCCACTTCATGGGCCTATAATTGAGTTTATCCTATGCATTGAAGAAACTCAAAGCATGATTATCAGTATAAACAAAAAATTATTTAGGTAACAAGTAGTGCCTCCACTTTTTGAGGGCTTGGACCATAGCATATAATTCCAAATCATAGGAAGAATATTCCTCTTTACTTCATTCAGCCTCTCATTGAAAAATGCAACCGATCTGCCTTCTTGGCTCAAGACAACCCCTATTGCTTGGTTAGTAGCATCACACTCAATGGTAAAAACCTTATGAAAATCAGGGAGTACAATTATAGGTTGTTGTGCTACTCTCTTTTTCAGATATTCAAACCCTTTATCAGCCTCAATGGTCCAAGAAAACTTACCCTTATTACCTCCTTTTATGGTGTCCAAGATGGGTGCACAAATTTGATTGAAGTTCTTAATGAACTTTCTATAAAAGCTTGCAAGTCCATGGAAGCTTCTCACATCTCCCATGGATTTTTGTGTTGGCCAAGTAAGAATAGCATCCACCTTTGAAGGACCCATCTTCAAACTTCCCTTGGAGATGACAAACCCAAGGTATACTAGTTCTTTCTTCATGAACTCACACTTTTCCATGTTGATCAGAAGCTTCTCCTCTTGTAACCTCCTTAGTACCATGTTAAGGTGCTTCAAATGTTCTTCTTTAGACATGATAGACACAAGAATATCATCTAAATAAACCACAACAAACTTTCCAATGAAAGGTTTCAATACCTCATTCATAAGGCGCATAAAGGTGCTAGGGGAATTTGACAACCCAAAGGGCATCACCAGCCATTTATAGAGGTCCTTATTAGTCTTAAAAGTTGTCTTCCATTCATCCCCCTCTCTGATTCTTATCTGATGATAACCGCTTTTCAAATCAATCTTGGAAAAGTAGGATCCCCCTGCTAGGAAATCCATAAGGTCCTCCATCCTTGGCATTGGGAACCTATATCTGATTGTGATCCTATTAATGGATCTTGAATCAGTGTAAAGCCTCCAATTCCCATCCTTCCTTGGTGCTAGGACAGTAGGAACAACACATGGGCTCAAACTCTTTCTCACTAGCCCCTTATCCAACAATTCTTGCACTTTTCTTGCAATCTCCTCATTTTGAGTAGGTGTAATTTTGTATGCAGCCTTATTGGGCAATGTAGCCCCTGGAATCAGATCAATATGGTGGCTTATATCCCTAATGGGAGGTAGGGAACTAGGTAGTTCATTTACAGTTATGTCCTTGTAGCTTTCCAACAACTCTTGCACTTCTCTAGGTGCATCTTTCTCCTTCCTTGTGGGGAGATTTTCTTCCCTCTTTGGTTTCATAATCAAGAAGAATCCTCTTCCTCCACTTTTCTTCAAGGTCTTCATGAAATCCTTCTCACCCACCATCAAAACACTAGGCCCTTCATGCTTTTCCTTGTCTTCTTCTATGAGAGATGTGAGGTTGTAAGTCTTCCCATCCTTCACAATGGAGTATGTGTTGTTCTCCCCATCATGCTTGGTCTTCCTATCAAACTTCCAAGGCCTACCAAGCAGCAAGTGGCACACATCCATAGGGATGATGTCACATAGAACCTTGTCTTTATATGGCTCAATGTTAAATTCCACCCATACTTGCTCATCCTCCAAGACCTGTTGTCCTTTACTAAGCCATGAAACTTTGTATGGGCTAGGGTGAGAAATCCTTTTCAAGTTCAATTTTTCTACCAACTCAATTGAAGCAAGATTATTAGTTGATCCTGAATCCAATACTATCCTACACACTTTACCTTGTACCTTGCAATTTATTTTGAAGAGTGCTTTCCTTTGTGCGGGTTCTTCAAGGATTGGTACCTTGAGTAATGTTCTTCTAATCATCAAGGACTCTCCAACTTCTGTTGTAAGGTTTATTGTAGGTGAAGTCACACTTTCTTCATCCTCATGCACTAGTTGGTTCCTCCTCTCTCCACCATGAGAGCTTGAGCCTTGTTTTTCTGGACATTTGAATGTTGGATGTCTAGGCTGGTTACAATTGTAACATCTCCCTGAAAACTGATTTGAGCCTCTTCCTCCATTAAATTTTCCCCTTCCATTAGGTCTCCTATCCCTGAATCCCCCTCTATTTCTTAGGTCTCCATTTGATTCATTGTGGGTAGATTCTTCTTGATGTTTCTGGGACTGATTGCTACCCCTACCTCTGAAATTATTTCCTCTTCCTGTATTTTTTTGCTCTTGTTTCCTTCTTATCTTCTCTTTAGCCCTATATGTAACTTGTATGCAATCTTCCATGGTCTTGGGAATAACCAAACTGATCTCATCTTGAATATTAAGTCTTAGGCCATTGATATACCTAGCCACTTTTTCCTTCTCACTTTCTTCATGACTACATCTCATACTCAACTTGCAGAATTGCTCAATGTAGGATGAAACATCCATGTCTTTTTGTTTCAGATTCTGCCTCTTTCTATACTCCTGCACTTCATGATCAACAGGAAGGAATCATGCATTCAACCTATGCACCATCCTATCCCATGAGTTAATAATGGATTTACCCATCTTGACCCTTTCTCCTTGGGTGAAATTCCACCATGTCAAGGCAGATCCTTTCAACTTTGTTTTGGAAAACTTTACCTTCTTATTCTCTACCATGTATTTGTATTCAAAATAGTTATTTAGAGCCTCCACCCACTCTAAAACTTCATCCGTGTCCATCTTTCCACTATATATTGGCAAATCAATCTTTACTTCAGAGGATTCTCCTCTAGATGCATGCAAGGCTTTAAGGAGTCTTCTCTCATGAGGGGGTATCTCTTCCCCCTGAGGACTCTCTTCATCTTCTTCACCCTATGGATCTTCTTCAAAGGAACTCTCTTCCTCAACTACCACTGCTCTTCTCCTTTCTCTTGCTTTCAAGGCCTCTATCTTTTCTCTCAAGGCCTTCAATTCTCTTGAAACCACCGGTCCAACTTTTGGAGGCATTATGTCTTCCCTTCAACAACTACCTACAATTAGGCACTAAAACCACTATGATGCAGAGTGATAGGGAAGTAAAACACACAACCACAAATGGAAAAGACACTCTACACAATGCTTCTCTCAAATACTCTTATGAGGAGTCCTAAACTCTACTATTCCTTCAAGGAATAAACCTCTCACACCTAAGGTTATAAACTCAAACCACCCAAGGGATTTATAAACACTTGAAACATGTTTACACAGACCAAATCAAGGTTCAAAAACCCACATTGCACCTAGGTAGCAACAATTATTCTTCATTCCAATGACTTACGCCTCTTTCACCTTGAAGGCTTTTAACTTCACTCGATAGGATAGTCAATTTGCAATCCACATGGAGGACTGTTATGAAACCAAACCACTGAGATTAGGCTCCCAAAATGGACTCCTACAAAGCCTCAAACCCTCTCTTCTTGACTATCAAAGCATAATCCACAATGGCCTATTCTATTGCTGCTCCAAGAGGCCTAATCCAAAGACCTCCACCTGGGTCTTGACTACCTCGGATCACCCCTGTACCCCAAAGCCATAATTTAAACTCCTATAGGTTATTTACACCCATCAACATCATCCCTAAGTTCCTCTTAAGTATATTCTTCAAAATCAAGAAAAAACTCACTTGTTGCTTGTCAACTAGGCTTGCCACATATACATGTCAAGTCACAAATCTTACACCACTTCCTCCAATAAGCCTTCCATTCTCCAAGAAAATGATCACATGATGTTACACCATTATATCTTCCATCCCACTAAGATTTAGCAATTTTACAATGTGGGAATGGAAGAAATATGCATTTTTTACCCAAAACCCTGATTTTAAGGGTTTTCAGACCACCCAGGAGTAAAATTAAGATATCTCCCTTAATACTCAATAAAAAATCACCACTCCAGCACCAAAAGAAATATTATTCAATCCTCTTTCCAACCATTATATTTTTTCAGCATAAAACAAAACTTGTAGATCGTACGAAGTACGTGATAAACAAATTCTAAAGGAAAAACATGGGGTTTGAGACCACCCGGTAGTAAAATGGGGGTATCTCAGTCAAATCTCCATGAAATCACACCATTACAACATAAAAAGAAAGGATATTCAATTATCTATCCAACCATTATAGCATTAGAGCATGGAACAACACATACAGGTCGTACAATGTACGGGATCAGCAATTTCTTTATGAAAAACAAAGAAAAATAACAACTTCTTCTTAGAAAATCCTTCCAAACTTGTTCAACAGTATTTCCTCAACAAAGAGAGGCATATTTGAAGCCTCCTAACTCCCTCCAATGTCCTCCAACTTCCGTTTGAATCAGTTGGCTATTGGAAATATAATTAGACTTCATTTTTACCATTTAATGTCTAATTAAGGCAATTTAGAATTGTAGACACATAAAATTGTCCTAGGCTTGCAACTCTTAGATTATTCAACATTGCCCCTTTCATTCTTAATAATTAAATAATTTTTAATTATTTAATTATTTTCTAAAGTCATAATTCTTCTATTAATTAAATAATTTTAATTATTTAATTAATTCATTTATCTTTATTCCTCCTTGATTAATTAAATAAATTTTATTTATTTAATTACATCACTAATCAATCCTCTTCTTTCTAAAATTAAATAAATTTTTTATTTAATTTTTGTCCACTATCTATAATTAAATAATTATTTTAATTATTTAATTATTCATTAATCTCTTCTCTCATAAATTAAATAAATTTAATTTATTTAATTTAGTCCACTCTTGAATTTTGAATTAAATCATTATTTAATTCAAAATGATTCATTTGTCACATTCCTCTAATTAAATAATATCTTTATTATTTAATTATTCATTGGTCACCTAAATTAAATAATTTTATTATTATAATTTCTCCGAAACCTCTTTATCCGTACAATCTTATCTTCCACATCAAATCTGTCTCTTGACATCTCCATTTAATTTCAACCTTTGATTGAATTATTTTATAATTCAATCTTAGCTATTCATTTCTTCATTGCCCTAATTTTGGCCTAACCCTAGTCCATACTACAACTTTCAATTTTGGCCATTGATTTAGACATCTTATTGACATTCAATCTCAACCGTCAATCCAAATTAGACATTTCCTATAAATAAACTCTCTCATAAGCCATTGGGGGGTTGATTCTTCAAGTGTCCTTATGCTGTCAAAATCATTCTTCAGTCTTTCATCCATTTCTATCTATTGTCATTCATCTATCATCCCCATGTCAATGTTATGCTACTAAATTGAGCAACCAACATTCCTACAACAGTCAATCCTTCAAAATATTGCATTCTCATGCAGGTGGAGAAGAGCCATGGAGGTCAATCAAGTCTAGTTTGAAATTTGGTTTGCATTTCTTTTATTTATTTGCATTTTCATTCTAGTTTGTGCTTCATGGTGCTTGATAGGGTTTAGTTAATTTGTTGTTTTCAACATTTAAATGTGAATTTTTCCCTATTTACATTGGTGAACCTGACTTATTTTAACACATTTTGAGAAATCTTGGAGTTGGATTCTTTTGTTGCAGGTTTTGTTTGCTTTTTGCTCACGGGTTTGACATCGACAATGGATGGCCCTAGTTTCAGATTTGTCACTACTTTTCATGACTGTGTATTTTTTTTTACTGTTTTCAGTTAGACGATGTCGACTTCCCATTCAAAAACCAGATTTTTGAGGTTGGTTTGATATTTTTATAAATTTTTTTTCTGTTTTATTAAAAATTAATTTTGAGAGAAAATTATAATTTTCATAGGTTTTATATTTACAAATATCTCTAAATTTTAATAAGTCTGTTCTGTCTCTTTCAAATTTGGATTTTAATTGTTGTCCACTGGATCTTTTAAAGGTAGGGTTTCACACCATATTACCTATCTCTGCAAGCAGTTTGCAAATCCCCAGTCACCAAAATGTTTTTTGCAGATGTCGAATGACAAAATACGACTTTAATAAAAAAATCAGAATTTTTGGATCTGTTTTGTATTTTTTATAATTTTTTTATGATTTTTAATAAAAAAATTAATACTGGGCGCAAAATAGGGAATTTTTCTGACTTCTTTACATTTTTGGAAAGCTCTCCAAAAACTAATATCAGTCTCTTCTTTGATTTTGTATTTTTCAGATCAATAATGTCTTCAAATAATCGAATCTAATTCGGCTATGTTAAAAATATGTATCTGAAATTGCAATTTTCTAATGAGTTTATTTTTTTTCATGGTTGCATTATGATATTATTTCTTTTGATTTTGTAGGTGATCATAAGGAGTTTTAGTGGCAAAAATATCATTCATACACAACAAATTGGAAAGCGAATAATCAGGTGCACATATTCCATCTTCCATTTCTTTATCTTGTTTGTCACACATTTGGATTTGGGCTCTTAAAAATGAATTTTGTCTTCAATCACATATCAAAATTGGGTCTAAAATTAACCATTGTCTTCCTACACATTTGAGTTGGGGTTAAAAAGAACAAGTGCTTCTATTTTTTGCATACAAACATTTCATTTCTAAGGGAAATTAATCATTGCGAGTGTGAATCAAGTGTGTGTGTCCTCCAAAACACCTCACTTAGTTTGCTTTTGCCATACCCTTTTTAGGAGGCCTGCTTGAGGCACACACCCCTCCAAGGGATGACCTCAATCGAGTGTGAATCTAAAGACACGCTCATTTGGGAGTTGAAATCTTGTCACTCTAAGCTAAGCCCCAAAGAACTTTATACCTTTGGGAAGTGAAGGTGAAGGGTGGGTTACCCCTTTCTCCCGGCTTATTGGCAAGATTTTTCTTTCAAAATTCTTCCTTAGTCAACCTTGTGCAATCTAGCTTGAGACCTAATTGGCCATACCCCACTTGTTTAGTCATAGGGCTTGTTGTTGTGTATTCAAGTGTTTGATTAATCATAACACTTGATCTTGAAAGAAAAAAATATCATTGTGTTTGGTGTGGGTGTTTATGCATTTACATGTAAAATCTTGTGTTTAATATTGCCCAAGTCAAACTTCCAATAAAAATTTTCCACATCATCCAAGTCATCCAATCTTGTCATTCCACATCATATCCTAATCATCATCATCTCTTTAATCCAATCAACATCATTTTACACTATGCCAACATTAGAAGACCTAGTACCCCAATTCCAAAGCCTCCTCCAATCACTTTATCAAGCACCCCAACCCCTAGACCATCAAACTATACAAAGCCTTCAAACCCTCTTCCAAGATTGTCAACAAATTAAATCACCTCAAATCTAACACCTCCTAGCTCAATCCAATCATTTCATTGCCACTTGTCAAATCCAACAACCACAACATCATCCCCTATCCATTTATTATCAACAAGTGCCACCTCAACCTAAAGTGCCATCCCTTTCCACCTCATACCAACCTCATCCTTCATCAACCTATCAAACCTCTTCTAATCTCAACCCTTATCCACATCAATCAACCTTTCAACAGTCGTTATCCTATTCAACCCCTCCATCATCATCACAACAACAAATCATATCACAAGTCCAAACACCATTCCAACCTCAAGACATTCAGCCACAATCCTATGTGTCACCTTCATCATCATGCCAACCAAACCCATTTACCTATCATGTCAATTCCACATCAATATGTCCACCCATATCACAACAAGAACATAGCTTCCCAAGTCCACCTTGGCAACAAAATCAAGAGCCTTTAAGTCTTAATGCCACCTTTGACAAGGGAAACACCAATCTAGTCCATACACCCTTACCACCATCCAATCAAATGCCTATCTCTAATCCACCATGTCCTAGTCCTAATCCATTGGCCTCTCCACCTTCTAACCCATCAAACTATTCATTACCCCCACCATCATCTAATCCTTCATCAAATCAATGCCTTACATTTAGATATTTAAAACATAAATTGATGGCATTACCTACATCCACCCCTACACCTACAAAGGATGTGACCCAGGGGCTACAAGAAAGGAATCAACTGTCGCCATGTCATCCAACTCATATTCTTGACCATACAAAAGAGTCATCAAACATCATGCCAATTCCTTCAAGCCAACCATGTCATCCACAACCACTTGATCCAATTCAAGAGTCTCCCCTCTTAAGTCCAAGTCACCCTCTATCATGCTCCTATGTTGTTGACCATCAAGAACATGACAAGTCTTTCCATGATAAATCCCCTTCCACCTCCATTCCAATAATTCATGAGGTATTTCAAGAGCACAATCCTAAACATGCAGAAACATTACCCCCTCATCCACATAAAGATCAACACCCTCCTAATGATTCCATTCATAACATACCTGATACTATTCATGATCAATCTTTCATCTTTGATCAAGACCCCTTTTATGATCAAGAAGACCTTGATGATCCCCTTAGCCAACTTTATGCATTCCATGGTCAAGAGCTTGTCTCCTTGTCACATGATGCTGGCTCCACTTCCTTGATGAACTTCTCCCAAGCACATGAAAGATGTGTGCCGGATCTAAGTGAACACAATGCTAATCAAGATCCTAATGATCCTCCATCATCCACTATCGACCCCATTGCAAGTCCTCCATCATATCCACTTGGTCTTTCCAATAAGGAACTCGTGTCTAGTGTTCCACCTACACATAGTCCCATTGTCCATTGCATACCCCAAGGAAACCAGTCTCAAGATGTTGGTATTTCCTCCATGCATTCTAAATCCACTTTCCATCATAAAACCTATCATATTCCTAAAGCATATGTTGCCATGCCACCACTGTCATCCTACAAATGTCAAAAGCATGTGACCATACACCTTCCTCCATCCAATTTACCACCATTACTTCCAACTCCTAATACCCCTCCATCCGCTTTGCCACCATTACTTCCAACACCTAATATTCCAATCTTTCATAAATACCCTAAATATCCTAGTCATGACCAACAAATGCACACATTGTGTAAACATAAAGCTTCCACTTATCCACCCTTCTCCTTTTGATCTTGATGAAGACATAGGGGAAAAATGTTGACACATGTTTTTTGGGTATCTCTTGGCATACCTCATCCCTTCCAAACAGGCATATCATTATCTTATTGTCATAAGCTTTGTCATGAAAAATCTTAACTATTGTACCTAGAATGGGGCATGTTATTCCTATGCGACATAGTCTTTGGAGATCACATCCTTGCTCTCTTATGCATACATCCATTTCATCCATTACTCCCATTTATCTCCTTACACCTAGACTTGGTTTTCCCCTTGTCATTGGTATCTAGCACAAAGGCTACCCAAATTTTCATCCATTGACACCTCAAAAACTGTCAAAAAGCCAAAAAAAAAAAAAAATCATAAAATTTCAAAAAATTCCCCAAAAACAAAAAATCATAAAATGTCAAAAAGCCAAAAAAAATAAAAAATCATAAAATGCCAAGCAATAATCCAAATGCAAGTCAATCCTTAGTCCATACCAATCAAGTCAATCAATCTTGTCAAATTATCCAATCACATCCTTTGGTCTTGATCTTAATCTTGTTGTAAACCAATCAATCAAAGTCAACTAGTCAAATAGTCAGTCATCCTTGTGTTGATCTAGGGATATGTCTTTCCCCGCAATGACAACACTTTTAGTCATCATCATCAGTCAATTAATTACTCATTAGTTTGCAACTTGACAGGGGCAATACCTTGTTTGTTTTTGTGTCATTTCTGCATGCTTGCTTGCTTGCTTGTGTGTGTTATCATTTTTGTCTTGCATTTGCATTGAATCCGACTTATTCCAACTAATACTCATATCTTGTATCTAGACAAGGTTGTATTAGGCTGGGGCACGAGACACATCGTCACCTTGGTCCTTATACCTTGGTGCATCATGTCTAGTGTTACATAAAACATCATGGTTGCTCACTTTCTTGTAGCATAACGTGTCATTCATCTTCTCCCTCCTTATCATTTCATTTCAAGAGCATACCCATGTTTGTCCAACTCGCCTATCCTCTCGAGGGGGCATCATCATCCCATTCTTATTTCATCATCATCCTATTTTTCTATTATCATCCATTTTTCTCTATCCATACCTTAGCTTCTTTGAAATGATGTTACTCGACACAAAGCTCATCGTCTCAAACATCATCTCAAAGAGGGGAAAAATGTAGACACATAAAATTGTCCTAGGCTTGCAACTCTTAGATTATTCAACATTGCCCCTTTCATTCTTAATAATTAAATAATTTTTAATTATTTAATTATTTTCTAAAAATAATAATTCTTCTATTAATTAAATAATTTTTATTATTTAATTAATTCATTTATCTTTATTCCTCCTTGATTAATTAAATAAATTTTATTTATTTAATTACATCATATCAAGTCCTCTTCTTTTTCTAAAATTAAATAAATTCTTATTTATTTAATTTTTTGTCCTATCCCTATAATTAAATAATTGTTTTAATTATTTGGTATTCATTAGTCTCTCTCATAAATTAAATAAATTTAAAGACTTTATTTAATTTGAATCCACTCTCTTGATTTTGAATTAAATCATTAAATAATGATTCCTTTTGTCACATTTCTCTATAATTAAATAATTATTTTAATTATTTAATTATTCATTGGCCACCTAAATTAAATAATTTTTTATTATTTAATTTCTTCTATTACCTCTTTATCCGTGCCAATCTTGTCTTCCACACCAAGTCTTATCTCTTGACATCTCATTTAATTCAACTGCCAGTTGGATATTTTATAATTCAATCTTATACATTATTCTTATCATTACCTGTTTGACTAACTAAAGTCCACCTACAACTTTCAATTTTGTGCATTGATTTACGACATCATAGTATTCGATCTCAACATCGTCAATTAGAACCTTTCTAATAGCTCTCACCATCGTGGGGTTGTTCTTCAAGTGTCCTCATGCTGTCAAAATCATTCTTCAGTCTTTCATCCATTTCTATCTATTGTCATTCATCTATCATCCCCATGTCAATGTTATGCTACTAAATTGAGCAACCAACATTCCTACAACAGTCAATCCTTCAAAATATTGCATTCTCATGCAGGTGGAGAAGAGCCATGGAGGTCAATCAAGTCTAGTTTGAAATTTGGTTTGCATTTCTTTTATTTATTTGCATTTTCATTCTAGTTTGTGCTTCATGGTGCTTGATAGGGTTTAGTTAATTTGTTGTTTTCAACATTTAAATCTGAATTTTTCCCTATTTACAAGAATTTTTTCACCAACTTGCCTACAAAGATGCTTCCAAAATATGTGAAAGGAATCCAAAAAAACTCAAATAAGCAAGGTGACTCCCCTCAAGTGTCTAGTTACATCAATGCATCCTTATTTCATTAATTTGTCAAAATGCACTAGACTTACAAAGGAGGATGGAGACCTTGTTTGTACAAAAATTTGGTCATCAAGACCAAAACTCCACCAAATCCCTAGGATACCTATTACAAAGAAATGAAATGTTCTATGAGACCTTATTCCAACATTAGAAAAATAAAAAAAACATCACAAATGATTCTAGGTCCCTTAGACCCATGGGTGCTCCTACAACAACCCTCCCTCGCTTTCTCTCTCTCTCTCAAGTATCTTCAATATCTGACCCCCTCTCCCTCTCTTAGGGTCTCTCTCAACCTCGCCATTTCTCCCTTAGCCTCCTTCCTTTATCTCTCTCCCACTCCTCTGTCTCTCAAGTCTCTCCCTCCTACCTCATCCCATAAAACTCAACAGCAAACCCTTAAACCTTCTATCCTCTACCTCAACCTCTTCACCTCTCCCTCCCCTCTAATTCTTCCCTCTTTTTCTGCCTCTCTCTACCACTCCCTCTTGATCTCTCCTCCCTCTATCTCAAGTCTCTCTCCTTCCTTCTCCCTCTCTTAGGTTTTCCTCTCACTCCACTCACTCACCTTTCTCTCCCTCCACCATAGCCTAAACGCCTTTTAAACCAACCTTCTTCTCTACTCTCAACCTCCACTCCCCTTCATCATCTCCCTCTCCTCCCTTATCTCTCTCTCTAAAGTATCTTCAATATCCTACCCCTCTCTCCTCTCTTAGGTCTCTCTCTCATTTCACTCACTCCCTCTATCTCCTCTCCCTTACTTAGTAAACCCCTAAACACTAAACCATAACCGCCGACCTCTACCTACCCCTTAACCCTCCTTCCCTTTATCTCTCTCTCTTAATTTTCTCTTACTTTCCTCAACCATAAACCCTTAAACCTAAACCCTTAAACCTTCTATCTTGTGCCTCTTCTTCCTTCCTCATTCTCTCTCTCTCTTTTCCTTCGCCTCTTCCCTCTCCCTCCCCATCCTGGTGTGCTTTCTCTATATATCTCTCTCCTTATCTCTCTCTCTCTCTCTCATTTCATCTCCTTTTCCCCCCCTCTCTATCTCTCTCTCCCTTCCCCCTCCTAATATTCTCCCCCCCTCTCTCTCTCTTTCTCTCTCCCTTTCCCTCTCTCTGTCTCTCTCCCTTTCCCTCTCCCTCCCTCCCTCTCTCTCTCTTTCCCACCCTCCATATCCTAATTACTCTTGGGTATATGTGTGTAATAATTAGATATCCAATTTAGATCAGATATCTAATTTATAGCACCAAAATATTACATTTTAAAATGTTTTTCAAATTAGATATGAGACACAAATTGGATATCCGATTTGTAGTACTTTGGCTTGGGAATTGCTATGGAGCAATGTACTGACACCCAACCCAAAACAAAAGTCAACTTGGGATTTTCACGTTTTTTGGCCAGTTCAAAATGCTACTTTTTTCATGTTGTGACTTTTTGGCCCACCATGATCCTGCACATACCTTGGTCTAAATCAAGTAGTTGTTATTGCTAAGGTGGATCACTCCTTTATTTGAAGGCCATACACTTATGATTGGTTCAAGTTTTATTTTCTTTAGAAAATTCAAATTTCCTTTTTGATATGTTAATTATGATTTGATTGGATGGGTTATGAAGCACTTATTTCAAACAAATATCTTTATAAAATAAGTATATTGGCATGAAATTAAATATGATTTGTATTCCAATGTAAAAACTAAAAAGAATGGAAAAAATTATTTCAACACATAAACTAAGCTTACTCTATATTAGTTAGGATACAAAACTAAGAAAATGATCTAAAGTGACTTATTTATACTAGAGGAACTAAGTATATAGTATACAAAGAAAACCAACAAACCCACAACACTATTTGAGGGTTTAGTTTCTCCTCCCCGATCTCCCACTAATATTGTCTAATTATTTTAAAGATATGAAGGGTCCCTTAACACAACTTTATTCAACCCGATTAAATAGCACAGTTCACGAAACTTGACAGCTAACAAAATTGCAACATTTGGCATTTCATGCTGGTAAAGTTAATACTATTATAGTTTTACCAAATATACTATTGTATGCTTCATGGATTCTTAGTCAATATAGGGGGAGATAGAGATAGATGGGGAGAGAAAGAGAGAGAGATAGAGATATATGGGAAGAGAAAGAGAAAGGAAGAGGTGGAGATAGAGATTCGATGGATAGGGGGATAGGGAGGGAGAGATGGTGAGAGATAGAGAGGGGGAGATAGAGAGGGGGAGGGAGAGAAAGGGATATAGATAGAAAGAGATAGAGAGAGGAGTGAGGGAGATAAAAAGAGAAATAGAGATGGAGATATAGAGTAGGAGAGATGGAGGGAGAGATGGAGTGAATAAGAGAGAAAGGGGGGAGAGGGAGAGATAGCTTAATAGATAGAGGGGGGAAGAGGGAGTGACATAGATAGTGGGAGATATAAAGATATAGAGAGCGACAGGGAGAGATATATCAATTACCCTCCCTATATCTCTATCTATTCATCCATAGCTCTTTATCTCTCTACCTCTCTCTATCTCTATGTCTCCCTTTCTATTTATATGTTTTTCCTTATCTCCCTCTCTCTCTATATTTTCTTCCCTATATTTATCTTTGTCTCCTTAAGTGTGCAATGGGTACATTGAAGAGGTCTTAAAGGAGAATTATCATATCTTTAATCAAATAACATTATACCTTGAGCATAACTCCCCAAGGACACATGCCATCCTTGGATTGTTGACATGAAACAATCAATCAAAATTTAGTTTATCTCTCTCATATTAAAATATATTACTATTATATTAAATATATATTATATTAATTATATTTTGTATTACATAAAGATATACTAATTATTAATTATTAATTATAATAATTCTATATGTATTTAATAATTTTGTTAAAGAATATAATATATAATTATAATAAGTTGAATAATTATATTACTTATTATGTAAAATATAGCTAATATATACTTAACTATATTGTAGAATATTAAAACCTAGCTAAATGACACCAAAATTTTCAATTTAATTAACATACTATAAAACCTAATGAAACTTGGTTGTAGCTCATCAAATTGGAGAAGTGAAAGGTCAATACTAGCACCAAGGAAGAGTTTGGAGTAGTGAAAAAAAGGTCAATTCTAGTGCCGAGGAAGAGTTTGAAGTTAAAACAAGGTCAATACCAGTGCTGGTGAAGAGTTTGGAGGAGTGAAAAAAAGGTCAATATCAGCGCTGAGGAAGAGTTTGGAGGAGTGAAAACAAGGTCAATACTAGCACCGAGGATGAGGTTGAGGGCACTCAGTGAAAATCGATGACCAAGGGGAAATGATTACTATAAGTTTGGCACCCCCATTCTCTTTAACTTGCAATTTTCATGCCTAGTTTCCAAAGATCTTCTCATACATTGGAAACCCCATTCTCATAAAATGGTATAAGATAAGACAAAAAAAATAAAATAGCTCAGACTTTCACATTTTTATCGACCAGCCTCAGATCTTGGAAAAACACCCATAATGTACCCACATCTTGGTTGAGGTCTAGGATTTCATCACACATAGCCTTCATCACATGAGTCTGAAGCATTTATAGACTTAGCCAAAGTATATGCTAGGATAAGGTAGATCTAATGAATGGAAATAGAGGCATACAATTCTTCTTTAATACCTCCAGCCCAAACATATGCAAGGTGTTGGTTGTTTTTATGGTAAGCAGGTTGATCTTCTAATCTACCTATGGAATTTTCAATTCCAATAAAGGGTAGCTCGAAGGACCTGGACCAACTAACAAGGATTTTAAAGACCACCTACACTTTGGGCTCTACAAGACCTAGGAGGGTGATCCCTTAATGCATTTACAACCTCTGCACCATCATCATAAACAACATTAACAAGAAAAAAAAATCATTTAATAGCTCAACATAATGGGATAATATCAAATAGAATTGGTTGTTTATCAATAATATCAACTATTTGGAGCATGAGATAACTACACCAACATTTCACAGTATAAGATAGTCATTGATTTTTAATTTGTAGCAATCTCTAAGTAAAGGAAAACAAATACCAAACCATATAAATAAGTACAACTTACATTAGAGCCATATATCCATTGGAGGAGTCAAATTTATAAGAATCTAAGAGTTTATGATAGATTTAACACAACATATAAGATCCTTGATATAACATTGCTTTATAATCTCATCAATATGTATTCTAAGCCAATACTACTTATCAAATCCTTATATAGAACATGTCCACGTACAATCCCATTCAAGCATTTTAATTAATTCCTTGAATTAAAGATAAAACAAGAATCATACACACCACAACAGTGAGATGAATGAAACAACCCTTAGTCATTTTATTCAAAATTCATATATACTTGTACAATGGAGTGGCATGAGTTTGAATTAACCATATCAATTCAAATTTCAGTACTTTCATAAAACATCAAATCCCCATGAATTCAAAACCTACTACAAAATGACAAAACCTAAATTGAATTTTCCTTAAAACCATCAGACTTTACAATTTTCTCTTCAACTTCATCTATACTTGACCAAAAATATCTAACTTGCTAACCCATACTTCTGGCCTTGAAATCCTTCTTATAGAAAAAGGAGCAAACAAGCATCTGGCTAGAAAGAACATGTGTCACTAGCCAATTAGACCGCCTTGTGATATTCCAAAAAGTAATGGCCCAAAATATCCCACCCAAGGTGTAAGATAAACACTAGGGTTTTACATGAAGACAAAGGTAAAACCCCAACCTTAGGCTTTTCCCAAACACCATAGATGACCAAAGAAATAAGGAAAGATAAAAATGGAACACAAAGAGAATTTTTTTGAAGTTCCATCACAAGGAAAGGTCTCCTCCCTTCTTGGTAGTGATGACCTCCTCCACACACAACCCTTAAAAATTATGAATAGAGGAATATAATATTTAAAGAACTCAAAATTGATTCTCTCCTACTTGATGCAATTAGTCATTTTATCCTTACAAACATTTATAGTGATTACTAGAGGCACATAGACAAATTCTTCATAATAGAAAAATTTGATCATACTTTTCCAATGATGGCATTATGAGAAAACCTTATGTTAAATGAATAATTCCTCGCTAACTTCTTTAAATCATGTCCAACTATTTAAGAGAAGACCACTGCTATGTGTACTTGGATACCATGGAGAAAGGCTCTTTGGGATCTTTCATCAGTCATCCTACCTTAAAACATACCAAATGTCTCCTAGCAATTAGACATAGGAAGATTTAAGATGACTTAAAAAAAAAAATTCCCAAATCATAAACTTATGATGACTTAACTAGGCCTAGTACACACTCCCTCCTCATTAACCACTTAGGCATATGGAAATTAAATCTAAATTTTCTGCTATTTTTAGTCATGTAGGTGTCCAATAAACCACTTGGTGGTGTTTCCCTTCAAGTTTATTTACTTGAATGAAGAGCAAAAGTCCTTTGATTACAATTAGAGAATACATTTGAGGCCTTGGTTGTGTAACTGGTGGACCATAGTCACATTTAACACTTGTTACAAAGTTTGGGAGTTAAAATTTTAAGTAGATTTGATTTGTGATGGACACATTTGGACAGTAGTAACAATAACTTGCAATCTATGAAGACTTGATTACCTTTTAACCTATGAAATTCTAGCGATGAAATGATAGATTAATCATAATGTCATCTTAGGATCACATCACCATGAAAAAACTTCATCCAACATATTTATGAGTGCAGGTACCATCAAATAGGTATTTTTCAGATGTATCTTCCTCGAGTGAGGGAAATTCAGGAAGAGAAGGGGAAAGCAAGATATGTAGTATGTCTAAAAGAGGGAGATCAACTAGAGGTCAAAAGATTAGAAGAAAATTTTGTAAACGCATGGAATTTTTTCTTGCTGAAGGGGGGTCATGTTCTTATGATGATGAGAGCATAGGCGACGTTGAGGTTCCCTTGAGGTACAAACATCTACAGAAACAATGGTTACCCAAGGAACTTCCTCTAATAAACACTAATTTTTGTTGTCAATGAGAGGATATATCGCATAGCACCATCGTCATTACATTGTTTGGGCCTATTTTGCATGGACAACATAAGGGTTTGTTATGAAAAAGTTATTGAATTGATGAAGTATGCCAAACCCTGTTATAGTTACAAATATTGGATGCAATTGGTTCGATATACATGAAGTATGTGTAGGTATGCACTTTTAGGAAATTATATATAGCTAAAAGATAAGAATCAAAATAAAGGAGTGGCTATGCACATTGACGGAAGGCCAAAAACATCAGGGAATATTGTAGGGTTTATAAATAGTACATGACCTGGGTCAACAAATAAGCAACCCAATTGCATATTCAAGGAATGCAAGAGAAACCGTGTATTTGTATGTATGATAAAATGAATAACCGCAGGGGAAGAGTTGTTAATTGATTACAATTTGAATCACTTAGTTATAAACATAGTTACTATGAGGGTGGTACATACTATGTACCATTTTACCCAACCTCCAATTAATGACTCCAATATACAATTATATTCTTATGTTTTTTTTTGTAAGTCTTCATTTCATTTTGGTAATTTTTTTTTATATTTAATTTTTGTCACAACAGGATATTGATCATATGGAAAAGGCTCTAGCCCGGAGCACATATTGCAATGTATCTTTAGGCACTTCTACCTGATAGTTTTACCTCATTGTAATTGTAGAAATTAGATATGAGAATTTTTTTTTATTATGTTGTTATTTTAATAAGTTTATTGGGTTAATTTGAATAATGTTTTTAATATTCTTGTTGTAGTCGACTAATCAAGGAAAGGAACTAGTAGTAAACGATAGCATCCATAGGGAGGTGTAGTCAATATTATGTGATGATGACATCTCTTATTCAATAAACCCTCTCGATATGATAAGGAAGACCCCAAAAAAATGCAATGAAGAAATCCTTAAGTTGTTATTCATAATACCTCAAACAAATGGGATAAGAGAGAGGGTTAAAATATTGACTAAGAGATCACAAAACTTGCAAGTAAGTTGTCATGAGGTCTTTAATTATAACATAAGTTCATTCATGGTTTTATATTTTGTACTCTTTTATGTCATGAACTAAAATATGTGTTGTTTTTACAAGAATTTTTGTGTCCTCGTGATGCTCTTGGCCATGATCAGGGTACTGCAAGTGCTTCATGAGGAGTACGGGTTGGTATAAGTGTCCATCTTGATCTTCCTGCACATACATCACATCATCTGACCCCATCATCCATGCCTATATTGTCGTTTGAAATGTCAGCAACACATACCATGCAGGCATCTGCTAGTGCACCCTCTAGTAGTGAACACATGCCAGAACATACATCAGTACATGTACCTAGGGATGCAGAGGCCACTAGCACTAGTGATATTTTAGCAACATTTCTTGGATCTTCCCTTTTTACTAGTACGGGAACATTTCCGGTCACATTTTTGGTGACCGAGGATTTCGTTCCCATAAAGATAGAGAAGGTCCTAGGTACTTTAAAATATTTTAATTATTGTTATATATAATCCAATTGAAATTTACTTATTGATCACTCTTTTTACACTATTGATCCCATGATCATTTTGTAGGAAATGATGGTTTTTATAAAAATCTAAGTGGTATTATATTGGAGCTCTTTGGGACCACTATACATACACGATGGAATGCCAAAAATCAAGATTTACAAGATGAGCTCATTAACCATTTAGTTGTGCTCTTTGGTGATAAAACATTCAACCAAACCAAGGTCCTTAAGAAAGTTGGTACCTGTCTAAAGTATGTGAGGGACCAATATAGGTCACATTTAGAGAAGAAAAAAAAGTACAAGTGCCCCCCCATGATTCTAGAGAGGGAGTGGAAGGACTTGGTGTCAGATTGAAAGGAGAAGGTTGAAAAGAGAAAAAGGAAAGAAACCACTGGCCCAAGGAAGGCATGTGATTCTATCAACAATGTAATTATATACTAATTAATATTTCTCTTTACATAATCTAATGTATTTCAAACTTTTCATAGGCTACCCGACACATCGAAGGAAACAAAGGTAAGACTAGAAAAACATAGGCAACAAAAACTTGGCTCTGGTGGTTATATGAAATTAGCTACATGAATTGTAAGTATCAATAAATGAAATATTGTATCCAAATAATAAATTGAAAACAATTTTGATTTTATCACACCATAGAAGAAAAATTCATGATCTTATTCAAAAATTTAGGGCTCTGAATTCAACAGAGTTCCCATAGAAGAGGACCTGAAGATTTCCTTCTAGCAAGGCTACAGAGCCATGGTTGAATGCCTAAGAGTTTTGACTGGGAAAACACAATCTTCCACTGCATCCGATAGGTAGGTAAATAAAATCCATAAAGTTTATTTAAAATTGAATACTTGTGCCATCTATTCAATATTAATTTCCACCATAAAGCAATTATATGCCTATTTTTTTTAAACATTCAAGCAATGAAAATACTGCACATGATATTGGAATGTAGCTTGGTGAGGGTGGAGCACAACCTACAGATGAAGATCATGGTGTGCATCCCAGTACTTTAGAGCATGTAGAGCATGATCAACATGTTGAGAATGATGAGGCTAGAGAAGATCAGGAACATGATGTGGTCCCATCAGCTAAAGAGGACCACTCTAAATTTCTTTTAAACATATATAATTGCAATTGGTGTATTAATTAATGTAACCTTTTGTGTTTCAACTTTAGAGCATGTAGATCATGATCAACGTGTTGAGCATGATCAGGCTAGAGAAGATTAGGAACATGACCTAGGGTAGTGAATGAGTCCCAGTATGATTTTTTTTTTGTGTTTTTTTGAAATTTTGAAATGATTCTAATTCTTTTCAAAATGCAATTAAGGATGAAAAATGCATATTTTTAGTTTTCTCAATGATATGCAATGCAAAAATGAAATCTAAATGAATCTTTCACTAATGCAATATGAGAAGTCCTAGAATGAAAAAACAAAACAATATCTTAATTAAATGTTGATGTAGATGTAATCTATGATGAAAATTAAATAAGAAATGTAAAGTGTTCAAAAATTAGGTTCACCAAAATGAACTATAGATTTTTGGCACCAATGGACTTCTCTAGCTCTTCTAATGTTTTCCATCTAAAAGGAGAGAGATAGGTTATGTTGGAAAACACAATGTGATATGCAAACAATGAACTAAGAATGAATAAAATGCAAAACAAAAAGAGAAAAGATGAATAAGAGTGCACCTAGGAAATACTTGAGGAATTTGGAATGGTCTGAATGTTTTTTGAAATTACTGATAATCAACAGTAGGACTCATTTTCCTAGGGTGGTGAATTAGTCTTACTACTGGTGAAAAACTATTGGGAGTAAGTTTCTAACTGTCGGGATTCATAATCTAAAAAAAAACCTAGATTTCCAGTCTTAAAGTGGGACTCATTCACCACTGGTGGTGAATCAACCCTCTCCTAAAATTCTAAGAAATTAGGAGACAACTCTACAACACCAGATCTAGAAATGTCTGCTTGGCGAGTTATTGAAATCAATTCTATAGGAAACAGAAAAAATACCTTCTCCCAACATGAAATATGGTTGATTTGACTTGAAGCACCTAGTTAAATTTTTGACCAATCTTCAATCACCTAAATGTTTGTTAAATCTATATACATAGGCTTGCAAACACACATGCAAGAGGGGAAAAATGGTTGAGGGTTAGCTAATAGGGGTTCGCCTTGGTCAAACCCCATTTTGGTAATCAAACCCTTAATAAAATAATGAAATGTAAGGGAATGATAAGCAAATAACAAGAAAATGCTATCAACTTACCAAATCCTTATTGTTGAAAATTTGAAGTTATATCAATGGATGCTCTAAAATGCTTGAATAGTGCTTGATTTGATGTTGTAAGATGCTTGAATGTTTGAATGTCATGTGAGATTAAATACTTGAATGAATGGGGGATTGAAATGGATGTAAAAACACTTATTTATACATTCTTGTGCATCAATAACCCATTAATACCTCATCATAGGTTGACATCAAGTGATTTTGAATATAAACCCAAAAGGAAATTTAAAATATTTTGAATTTGGAGCCAAGGGGGACTCATCCACCACTGATGGCAAGTGGGTCCCACCTAGGACTTGAAAATGGGTGTCATAAATTAAGTCACATTTAATATTATTTATCGAGTTTACATTCAAAAATACACTTAATTAAAGCTTGTAAGGGCATAAAAGGGTCAAATAAAGCATAAGAAAGGTGTAAATAGTGAAGTTGTGCCTAGATAAGCATGAAATCTTGTTACAAGACCTTACAATACTCCAAAATAGGGCTTTTTTAGTGATGAAAATGTGATTTTAATATGAATTGTAATAAATAGAGTCTAGAAGAGTGTAGAAATGTCTTACAACACTTCACAACACCTTCAAAAGACATCAATATTTGAATTTTAGTACATAAATATGCATGTTCAAGCCACATTACAATATAAAATCAGAGAATAAAGACCAAAAATCATGAAACAAGACCTAAAAGGCAATGAAAATGACAAGGGGTCATTTTTCTATGACACACTAACCCAAAAATCTATAGGTTCATCATGTTCTAATCCTATGATTTATTGTCTTTTTATTCTCTATTTATTTTGTCCTATGTATATCTTTTTTATCTAATATGTTTGTTTTGTAGGTCTTCACTCTGGGCCCACATGCTTCCTTGGTTTGAAGAGATATCTTCTTCCTCTACAAAATCATTTTTGACATCACTGTTGTTATTTATCTTTATTAGATTTACTTACTTTAGCAAAAATTCAAATATCACAAGCCAACATTTGAATATACACTTAGAGATATTAAAATCCCACCAAAAAAATAATTTAAATTTAGGTCCTAAGGTTTAGGAAGGCCCCATTCACCCATGGGAAAATGGGTCCTAGGTCCCTAAACCTAGGACACATATTTCCCAATGAGAGGTGTTATGTTTAGGAATTAATAAATGTGGGGTTTCCTTTTTAGAAAATGTAATTAAATAGGTTGTAGTAAATGAATTAAGGGGAAAATTAAGGAAAATTAAGCTCAATTAATGAAAGGATCCCTAAATAAGTGTGTAATTGTAAATAAATACATTTTACAACACTAAATTAAGGCACAATTAGGTCCAAATTAACCTGGAGGGACCAAACAAGTGAGAAAATGTAAAGGGATACATTTTGTGTCACTACATTTAGCCCTCACTTTAGTGATAGGATGACCTTGTGTCAAAATCACATTAAACTAGACATTCAAAATATATGTATGAAACAACACCAAGATAATCAAAGGTATGTGGAGGAGCATGATGGGCCAAAAAGTGGGGATATGATGGGTATGTGTACGTTATTTACCCAAAATTGATGAAACAAGAAGGGTTCTTAAAGGAGATTCTCAACTTTCCACCAATATAAACTTTTCTTTACTTTTAATTTAATAAATAATTATTATTCATTTTCTATTTGAATTACGACTAGAGTCCTAATTGATAGGATGATTGAAACACATCTATAGCTTTCAAATGGTATCACATATTTTGAATCCAAAAAATGTGTCACATTCTATGCTTCACATACTATAGGATTAAAAATATATTGAATTTTACAAAGTTTTGACCAAAATAAGGTGGTTAGACATATGAGTTTTTATATTTTTCAAAAGTTGTAATTAAAAAAGCATAATTAATTATATAATTTGAAAAAAATTACAAAAAAATATGCATCACATTGGGACATGAGTCCTCTACTTATATCTAAAATATTATAAAAAAATGTTATCATTTTATCGTGGTTAGGGTGGTCAGACAAACACCTACTTCTTATTTTTTCCCTGAAATTTAAGTACTACTGCATTGAAATTGCAAATTTTCACCAAATAGATTTAAAAAAAACCTAGTAGTTTAGAAACTAAATTCAATTTTCTACAGATTCTATTCTTACATATTTTTGAAATAATAAAAATAACATATTCAAATTTTTATGTCAAGTTGCATAACTCTGATTTTTTTGCCACTTAAGGGCTTATTTTTTCCATGATGATCCTGCACATATCCTCATACAACATCAAAGACTTAAAAAAAAATGGCAAATCAAGCCTCAACTATCCAACATGATGTGGAACACACCTCGATTGTTTTTCCAAAAGCGTTCACAAGTGGAAACCTCGGTACCCACTATGTAAACAACTCACACCCTCACACAAGCTAATGGAACTTTGGCTATCCACTAGGTGAACTCCCAAGGGTCACATATGAGAATATTATTAGGCTCCCATACCATACCAACTATATCCTTCTAATTGTTGGAAAAAAAAGGACAGATAGCTGGGGGGGTGAATTAGTTGTCTCAGAAACTTAAAATTTTCAAACTTAACTTAACTCTAATCTCAAATCTAATGAATAAGATATTAACCACAAGCAATTAGTACATCAGAGAGACAAATAACACAAATATTCTTTTACATGGAAACCCTATTAGGGGTAAAACCATGGTTTATGTTAGTCCACAAAATTATACTCTATTAAAAGTATAGTGAGAAATAATAAGGGGAATGTACATAAATTTAGGCACACTGCTCAATTAGAAAGGGGCTCATTGCACAATAGAGTTGGATTAACAATCTAAAGGATATGAACTGAGAAAATAGCTTCTTCTCAAGCTTGATTATAGTTCCAATTAAGCTTAACACTTCTTCACACTTCACACAATATTCTTTACACTCTTCTTTGCAATCAAATGGCATTTTCATATACACACATAGGAGCACACAAATCATACTTTTCATTGATGACACAATAATTCTTATATATCTGCTACAAGAGATTTCATCACAACATGGTCGGCCAAGAAAAATAAATTATATTTGTAATGTCGGTCTAGATTAACAACTAAATTCTTTAATGTGAACCCACCAAGGTTAGCCACAACATAGTGGAGGCCTAAATTAACATATCCAACATAAAAATACTTTAATTAATTTTACCTTGAACATCCACAACACGCTATCATTGACATGTCAGCTAGAAACATGAAAAACTAAAGATGTGCAAGAAAATATCTGCAATCACGAGCTCACCAATCAAGTGGGTGTAAAAAAAAGATAGAGAATGAACTAGAGACATATGAGAACACTAGGAAACAACAGAGAATCATCCACAACAACTTAGATAACCAATTATGCAATCTTCATTCAAGAACACTAACAGAGACAACAAAAATACTACTAGACCACAACTCTCACAAAACTTCACGTAGACCTCTGAAACTTCTGGTAGATGATCTAGACATACCCAACAATAAACCCTTTAATCCACATCAACTAATATTTTACGTATAGAACAAAATTATTTCATGACCTGCATAGTTCTGGGTGATCCCACAATAGTGGTTTACAAGTTTTGGCCAAACTAGACACTAAAATAATTCTTTTTCACTAAATCTTTACTTCCAGGAACCTATAGCGGGTAAACTGTGAGGAATTTGAAGATGATGCTAAATAGAGTTTCATGGAATTTTTTTTGTCGATTCTAAATATATTTTTTTCAATTTTTTTGGAATCAAATTGGACTTCTTTTTCCATCTCCCTTGAAAACTAGTTTTTTTCAGAAAACAACATTTTTAAAAAGTGACTCTCACCGTATAACACATAACTCTTTTTCCATGAAGGATAAAATTATAATTCTTTTGAATTTAGATTTGTAACTCCGATATCTAGTGCTTCCACTTAGTTAGATAGTTTTTTATTGAATATTTTTTCTTTAATCAAGTTTCGAAGTTAAACCAATTAAAATTCAGACATAGTGTGGCCATATAACCCATAAATTTTTTTGTATGTATCAAAATTTATGTTTTTTTGGTTGGATCAAAGACTTAAATATCTAGTATACTTATATTGTTAAAAAAAAAATAAAAAATTCAATTTTTCCACATGTGCAGAATAAAGAGTTTGATTTCTGTTGACAAACCTACATTCACAAGAAATAAAAAATAAATATAATAATAAAATTAAATTTATTTAAAATTATACTTTTTGGGAATATTATAATAAGGACTACATAATTACAAAAAATAAATTTTAAATGAATTCATTTGTTCCTCCAAAAGGTAAATTAAAAGTTGTTTTTTATCAACATTTTGATATGTGTAAAGGAGACTCCATTATAGGTATGGTTTAAAACTAACAGGGTTCCATCCAAGGGGGTTTGATCTAAGGTAGTTTGATCAAACGCTCTTGAATTGGGATGGTTTAAATGAAACTTTTAAAGGACTAAATCATTATATTTTCTAAAAATATGTGATTTCAACAAAAAATAGAATCTCCCATATATTGTAAACTAGCTTTGTGGGATCACCCTTCCACTGGGAACACATAACACTTTCTCTTACAATTTTCTCAATATCCTCGACATATACAACAATTGATACACTAAATTTGAATAGTGTTGAAATCAATAACAACCACATATCATCAACACATCCACAACATCCAACAAGCTCCCAACAATCTCCCCCTTTGGCATTGATGGCAACACATGATGTGAAAAATACTATCAACCCAACACACTGACTTCTTCTGTACTTCTCCTCTCAACTGAACGTCTCCCCACAAGTATTTTTCACATTACTCTTCTCCCCCTTTGAAATCAATGGAAAAGGTAACCGTGATCTTTCCATATGCATTCTTTGAACCACATATCTGCACATCTGATTACTCCCCCTGAGTAGCAACCACAAAAACATCAATCTGAATCATAATATAGCAATGAGGCTCATAGATTGATGCAAATAAATGCATCATTTAGTTCTTATCAGTAGGGGTAATTACCTCTAGCATTCCTTTGAGATACTCAAAAGTATCCTTCAAAAATGGCTTAGTAAATATATCTGCAATCTGTTCTTTGGTAGGCACATACTCCAATTTGACTTCTTTTTCATTCACTTTTTCTCTCAAGAAGTGAAACTTGATTGATATGTGTTTATTCTTAGAGTGCAACACTGAATTCCTTGATATATTTATTACACTTGAGTCATCATAGTATATGGAAATAGGCTCTTCGTATATCACCCTAATATCTTTCAACATTTTTTTCATCCATATTACTTGAGTACAATTGTTTGCAGTAGAAATATATTCTGCTTTAGTAGAAGATAGAGAAATGGAGCTTTGCTTTTTTCTCAACTAGGACACCAACTTCTTCCTTAGGAAGAAAGCACCACAACTAGCACTTTTTTTGTTATCTACATCACCAGCCCAATCAACATCAGTGTATGCACACAAAGTGATATCATCCTTTGGATACCAAAGTACAAAATCAATTGTTCCTTTTAGATATCTAAAGATTCTTTTGATAGCAATTACATGTGATTCTTTTGGATTAGTTTGAAATATAGCAACAATTCATATGACATTCATAATTTTTGATCTAGTCTAAGGCAGGTAGAGAAATCCACTGATCATTGACCTATACCTAGTTTTATTTTCCTTAGCAGAGTCATCATTCTGTGTCAACTTACATCTGGTCACCATAGGGGTACCAACAGGTTTGGAGTATTCCATTCCAAACTTCTTCAACAGTTCTCTCACATATTTGGACTAAGATATGAAAATCCCTTCGAACAACTAAGTAATTTGCAATCCTAGAAAGAACTTCATTTCACCAATCATGCTCATCTCAAATTCAATCTTCATCTTATCAGCAAACTTCATGCATAGATTATCATCTCCTCCAAAAATGATGTAATCATCAAATACTTCTATGATTAACTCTTTATCATGATCTAATTTGAAGTATAAGTTACTATTAGCAGTACCCTTAGTGAATCCAAGCTTTAGTGGGTATTTGTCC
Organism: Sequoia sempervirens; assembly: GCA_007258455.2. NCBI lineage: Eukaryota > Viridiplantae > Streptophyta > Pinopsida > Cupressales > Cupressaceae > Sequoia > Sequoia sempervirens. Next base: position 158,857,670 of record VDFB02026320.1, read on the forward strand.
AATCTAGCGTACCAAGCTCTAGGGGATTTTTTAAGTCCATATACAACTTTCTTCGACCTGTAAACCATATCTCCTTTGTTTGTTAGCTGAAATCCATTTGGTTGTTCAATGTACACTTCTTCTTCTAGTTCTCCATTTAGAAATGCGTACTTTACATCCATTTGATAGAGTTTATACTTTTTTTGTGCAGCATAAGCAATAAATAATCTAACAGCTTCAATTCTAGCAATATCAGCAAAGGTTTTTTCAAAATCAATACCTTCCATTTGATAGTACCCTTTACATACTAGTCTTGTTTTATTTTGGACCACTTCACCTTCTTCATTCTGCTTGTTTTTGAATACCCACTTAGTACCAATCACATTCTTGTCTTTGAGCCTACGAATTAGTGGCCATGTGTCATTCTTTTCAATCTGTGCTAGTTCTTCTTTCATAGCTTCCAACTAGTGTTCATCTTGATAGGCTTTAGTGACATTCATATGTTCAATCTTGGAAATTAGACAATATTCTTCTATAATCTTTCTTCTAGTGTTCACTGCTTTACTCTTATCTCCTATGATTTGACTCTCAGAGTGATTCAAATTTACATACCTTGGAGTGTAGGGACTTTCTTGGACCTCCGTGTCTTCTAAAATTTCTTCTACACTTGTACTTGTCCATGCTTCCTAACTGACTTGATTTACTAGAACAACTTTTGGTTGCTTCACTGGAACATATGGAATAATCTAAAGTAGATTCAGTGTTTGAGTTTTCTTCCCTTGATTTGTGTTGTCTTCATCTAAATCATAGCTACATCATCTAGATCATTTGACAGAGTCCTCATCAACTCTGACATTTTCACTCTCAACAATCTTTCTTATTCTTTTGTTATAGCACTGGTATGCCTTACTCTTAGTGGAGTAACCTAGGAAGATCCCCTTGTCACTTCTTGCATCAAATTTTCCTATATCATCATCTCTCCTGATATAACATTTTCTTCCAAAGATCTTGAAATACTTAATAGTAGGCTTGTGACCAAACCATAATTCATAAGGGGTCTTTCCAAAATTACCATTCACATTTACCCAATTCAAAGTGTACAAAATAGTGATTACCACTTCACTCCAATACATCTGAGACACATTCCCCTCCATCATCATTATTCTGGAAACATCCAGAATTGTTCTATTCTTTCTTTCTGCAACTCGATTCTATTGAGGGTTTTGGGGAGTAGATAACTATCTTTTAATTCCATGTTCTTCACAATAGGATTTGAACTCCTTGGAGATGAATTCACCACCTCTTCCAGATCTTAGGCACTTGATTCTCAAACCTTTTTCATTTTCTTCCATAGCCTTAAATATTTTGAACTTATCTAGTTCTTCACATTCTTCTCTCAAAAAGGAAACCCAAATCATTCTAGAGTAACCATCAATAACTAGCATAAAATTACTTTCTCTATGAATACTTCTAACTCTAGAGGGACCACAAAGATCAGTATGTAGCAGTTCTAGCACATTATTTGAATGAATTTTTTTGCTTCAAAAGGAGACTAGTTTGTTTACCCATCTAGCACTCTCTGCAAATTACATTAGCAGGCTTCACTAACCTAGGAAAATCTCTTACTGCTTGAGTAGAAATTATCTTGATAATGTTGTCAAAGTTTACATGACACAACCAGATTTCATCTACTTAAGCAATTAAGCAACTACCACTAGTAGTATTCAAGTGAAAAATATTACCTTTAGTTTGCACACCAATAACAATCATGTTTCTAGAACTCCCATGAATCTTGCATTTTCCATTATTGAATTATAGATCATATCCCTTGTGTACCATTTGTTCAACACTCAACAAGTTGTGTTTTAGGCCTTCAACATATAGGACATCATCAGTATTATCTTTACCACCAAGGCTAATAGATCCTTTACCACAAATAACACCAGCATTGTTATCTCCAAATCTTACAACCCCACTGCCATACTTCTTTAGATTCACAAACTTATTTTTATCACTAGTCATGTGATGTGAGCATCCACTATCAATGACCCACGCATATTTTTCCTCAATTCAAGATGCAAGAGCTTTCTCATCTCCAGTAGATTCAGTAGCCATAGGATTATTTTCAATGGTAGCAATGAAGGCCCATTCATCTTCATTTATATTATCTTTATGAGACTCATCATTAGTTACTTCTTCTTCAGCAAATTAGCACCTCTTTTGTACTCTAGACTTTCTAGGCTTAGACCTAGGAACTCTTTTTAGAAATCTTGATGCAAAATGACCTATTTTACTACATGAAAAAACATTTAATAGGAAATAAATATTCATACTTACCTTTTCCTTTTCCTTCTTGCTTTGTAATGAATGCTTCTAGTTCTTCTACTTCTTTTTCTTCTTCTTTGAGATGTTTTAGTTCTTCATCATATTCATATATCTTTTTGGAGCTTTCTCCTGGACTTGTATATTTTCCTATAACTTTCAGATATAGTAGCTTTGAATGCAAATTCAGTCTTCAATGTGGATTCACCAAACTCACTAATTTCAAAAGTAGCAAGCTTCCCTATCAGTGTATCTCTTGTCATTTTGATTATTGACATGAATTCTTCAATATCATGATCTTTTTTTTGTAGGAAGGAGGCAAGGATCTAAGTATCTTAGCCACAATTTCATCTTCTTCCACAAAACCACTCACACATGTAATACCCATTACTATCTCATTTACTCTACATAAAAGAAGTGATATTTTTATCTTCTCCCATCTTCAAGTTCTCATATTTACCTTTCAAGCTTTGTAGCTTAGCCATCTTCACCTATGCATCATCTTCATACAAAGTTTCCAGTTTCATCCAAATCTCATGAGTTTTCTACAAACCTAACACATTAGCCATCTCCAAATCTAGTAGAGTGCTCAACAAAGCTTCAATAGGCCTAACATTGTTCTCATCAACAAAAGAGGAACCATTCTTAGGAATAGCATATGGATCTTTTGTATTCTTCTAGTAGGCTTCACCAATACATCTTAGGTGACATCGCATCCTAACTTTCCATAGTGAGTAGTTGGTTCCATCAAATCTAGGATTTCCCTTCTTGAATATTTCCATCTTGGATCACCTCAATGTATTAAAATTCTTCAAAGGAATAGGCTTTGATACCAATTGTTGGAAAAACAAGGATAGACAACTAAGAGGGGGGTGAATTAGTTGTCTCAGAAACTTAAAATTTTCAAACTTAACTTAACTCTAATCTCAGATCTGATGAATAAGATATTAACCATGAGAAATTAGCACACCAAAGAGACAAAGAACACAAATATTTTTTAATGTGAAAAACTTTTTAGGGGAAAAACAATGATGGATGTTAGTCCAAAAAATTATACTATACTAAAAGTATAATGGGAAATAATAAGGGGAATGCACATGCATTTAGGCACACTTCCTAGAGCTCACTGCTCAATTACAAAAGGGGCTCATTTCCCAATAGAGTTGGATTAATAATCCAGAAGGTATGAACTAAGAAAATAACTTATGCTCAAGCTTGATTACAGTTCCAATTAAGCTCAACACTTCTTCACACTTCACACAATCTTCTTCACACTCTTCTCTGCAATCAAATGATATTCGTGTATACACACATAGGAGCACACAAAGAATACTTTCCACTGATGAAACAATCATTATTATATATCTTCCATAGGAGATTTCATCACAACATGGTCGGCCAAGAAAAAAAATTATATTTGCAATGTCAGCTTAGATTAACAACTAAATTGTTTAATGTGAATGCACCAAGGTTGGCCACAACATAGTGGAGGCCTAAAGTAACATCTCCAACATAAAAATAATTTAATTAACTTAACCTCGATCATCCCCAACACACTATCATTGGAATGTCAGCTAAAATACTAAACATGCACAATAAAATATCTTCAATCATGAGCTCATCGATCAAGTGGATGTACCACAAATATAGAGAATGAACTAGAGACATTTGGGAATTATAGGAAAAAATAGAGAATCATCATCAACTTAAATAACCAAAATCATACAATCTTCATTTAGGAACATTGACAGAGACAACCAAAAATACTGTTATACCACAACTCTCACAAAACTTCACACGGACCTCTGAAACTTTTGGTAGATGATCTAGACATACTAAAAAATAAACCCTTTAATCCACATCAACTAATCTTTTATTTATAGAACAAAATGCTTTCATGACCTACACAGTTCCAATGGGAACACAAAACACTTTCTCTTATAATTTTCTCAATATACTCAACAATACAACAATTGATACACCAAATTATAATAGTGTTGACATCAATGACAACCACATATCAAGAACACATCCATAATGTCCAACAATCTCCCAACACTAATAAATTCAATAAGGCACCACAAAAATAAAAGAATAATAACTTTGAGCTTCATAAGACCTAACAATCTATGTTATGCTAAGAACCTATGAAAAAACAAGGCAAAGCTCCAATGGCAAGAAAAGTGTGTTATGCTTGTTGGCCTTGATAAGGGTTTGAGCTTCACAAGGTTAGAAAGTTGTGTTATGCTAAACACTTATGAACAAAAAATTCAGAAAAAAATGTTCAAAGGTACTTTTCTTAGTTCATGTAAGGTCTCCTCTTAGGGAACATCATTCCTAATGTCTCCAAGAGAGGACAAGTCAAGGATAAAAGATTCAAAAGTTAGGCAATACAATGTGTAGCATCAACACTAAGAGGAAAGTTTTATGCCAAGAGAGGTCACACTCCTGGAGGACATCAAACCCAATGACACCACCAAGAAAAAGACACATCACAAGAAGTAAGAAGATTGCTCTGTGAAATGTAAAATATGGTCAAAAAAATTAAAATAATAATGCCAATGTATGCTCCCATTTTTAATAAATTTCTAACACCACTTTTGTGAACAATTTACTTTAAAGTAGCAAATAATCAATTCTAAACAGTAAAGGAGACATGAGAGATTATTCAAAAAATTGTATGCCAATTCATATGTTTCCAAATGAAGCTACATCATGAAAAAGAGAGAAAGGGGTCACCCACGAAATTAAATCCACAAACACATAAGGGATCCACAAATTTGGGGTCAATATGTCTTTTCTACAATGTTGGTATAGAGCTCAGAAATGTCATCATTCATTAAATACTCATAGAATAGGAAGAATGCCACATAGAGAGAAAAAAAAGATTTTTTTTTGGTCAACATGGAATAGACCTAAATGTCTCGACTCCTTACATCATACCAAAAGTGAAAACACATGAAAAAATAAAAAGATAAATTTTTATGACATACATACAAATGTAGATACAAATAGATTAATACACATAAACAGATACATCAAATAAATAGTATGGGGAGATCACATTACACACATGCAATAACACAAATAACATGAAAAAGAAAAAAAAGATGAGACTAGTAAGTCACATGTGAGTCAAATTATAGCAAGTTGTCTTCATCCCAATCTTGTTCAATATATGTAGAAGATAGATAACTAGCCAAAGGGACAACATCAAATGCCAAAATAGGACAAGGCATCTAAACCCTTTCCCCCACAAAGTGTAGGACAAATATGAGCTAAGATAAGTGATGAGAATGATCTCCTTGAAATAAAGAAAGTGATTTGAAATGAATGTAAAGCATGCAATAGTGAGTATGTCATGATCATACAACTATCACATGGAAAAAATCAAAGTTCATGTAATGTAGTCCAATTGGATCCCTAAGGGATTTAAATTTCTTCAATAATTATTATAACCCATGACAATTATTAGTGTGATGTCCAATCAATCTATGATAGGCACAATTTCATTCATTTTGATCCCTTTGTTGCGGTGTTAATTATTCAGGTTTAGGAGGTAGCTTAAGGGTATGTGTAGGATCATCATGGAAAAAATAGGCCCTTAAGTGGCAAAAAAATTAGAAAAAACAGAGTTAGGAAACTTGACGTAAAAATTTGAATAAGTTTTCCATATTATTTCAAAAATATGTAAGAATAGAATTTGTAGAAAATTGAATGTAGTTTCTAAAATACTAGGTTTTAAAAAAAAAATAAAAAATCTATTTGGTGAAAATTTGAAATTTCAATGGAGTAGTGCTTAAATTTCAAGGAAAAAATAAGTAGGTGTCTGTTTGACCACCCTTTTTTTTATTCAAGTGGCAAATGCTTTTGACTAGAGCTATGAACCGGATACAACCATTCAACAATACCACCCCAATAGGGTTTGAACCTTGGTGGCAAGAACAACAATGCCACCTATAAACCATCACACCATGCCAATACCGACAAAACTACCCTAACCACAATAAAATGATAATATATTTTTATAAGATTTTAGATATAAATAGAGGACTCATGTCCCGATGTGATGCATATTTTTTTGTAATTTTCTCCCAAGTAAATAATTAATTGTTAATTTTTTATTACAACTTTTAAAAAATATAAAAAAGTTGTATGTCTGACCACCTTAACTTGGTCAAAACTTCATGAAATTCAATTTTTCTTTTTTTAATCCTACAATATGTGAAGCATAGTAACTGACGCATGTTTTGGATTCAAAAAATGTGATATTGTTTGAAAGCTATAGATTTTTTTAAATCAATCTACCAATCAGGACTTTAGTCGTAATTTGAATAGAAAATGAATAATAATTACTTATTAAATTCAAAGTAACACATAATTTATATTGGGGAAAGCTGAGAATCTCATTTAAAAACCTTTTTTGTTTCATCAATTTTGGGTAAAAAAATGTTGTCAGCCACATACCCATCATATTGCCACTTTTTGGCCCATCATGATCCTACACACACCCTTAATTAATACCCAATGTAAAAGAGTGTAAAAATCATTTTGTCTTGGATATCCTCTAGGCCCTCAAGAGGATCAAACCTCTTTTGTTTCTTGGTTTTGTAAAGTTGATGTGGTTATTTCTTTGGTTTGGTATTTGATTGATTTGAAGGTGAAAGATATAAGATAACCCTAGGATCGTTGTGAGGCATTGCTTGGTTTTTGGCAATAATCTTGTGGAATAAAGCACCTTTCCTATTAAGATCAGTGTGATTGTGATTATGGTCAGCAATTGGATCTTCTAAAATCATGCCTTTTCCTTTTACAAGAAGGGATGTATTATGAATTATGCATTGTTTTATTAAATATCTCTCATGCATAGGAAAGGTATTGAAGGATAGTTGGGGAGAGGGAAAATTTCATTTAATGATATGGACCAACCTACATATAAAATATATTCCTTGTTCATGCTTCAACATCATTCTTATGTTCCCTATGATAGGAATGGCATTACTAGAAATATGTTTGGATCTCACAAAGTCTTGCAAAAATTTCAATTCTTCACTAACCTTTATTATGTTCTCTTGAGATGCATTAGAAACCATTATTTCAACATCACGCACATTAGTTGTGGGTAGGGAAGTCATTGGAAATGAATGAAATCTAGGATCCATAGAGCGTTGACTAGTGTCAACGGTATGAATGAAAGAGTTAGAAAACCCAAGATCCATGGTGAATGGGGTATCATGAGATGACATGAATCTCGAACTACATCTCATGATAGTATTAGCAATAGGACACCAAGTTGCGAAGCTCATACTAGCTCCAAAAACTCGGTAGGCACCCAAAATGGATAAGAGGTAAAATGCAATGAAATAACTTTAAAAGATAAAGTGCAAAACAAATATGTAAAAGTAATTTTTAGATTCTAAACAAGATAAATTTTTTATTATGCTATGTAAGAACTTCAAAATGATGTTTTGGAAATGCAATTTTTAATTCACATAATGCACTGAATTTAAAAAATGAAGCTTAATGTGATCAATTTGAAATAACATAAATTCTATAAGCTATAACAACAACCTAAAAACAACAAAGAAAAATATAGAAACAAATATTTTAATTCCCAAAAACGTAAGAAAAATCCCTACATTCACCCATGGGTGAATGGGTCCTAACTGAGGGTTTTCAAAATTGAAGTTATAGATATCTATTGATTCCTATGGTTTTCAAATTTTGGACTAAGACATGTGGTTATAGTTTGAAAATTTTGTAAAATCAAGTCTATTACAAATATGAAATAGTGATAAATGACAAACTAGGAGACCTAATTTGATCTGCATCTTTGATTCAATTTTGTAATGAAAATGAATGATGATGCAATATTATGTAAATATTTTGTAAAATGACTATCTTTTTTGTATTTTCTAGATTTTAAAAAATGCAAAAATGTAATCCTCAAACCTTAAATGAGATGCAAAATAATGCAAGCTAAATAACCCTAAATTATATTCAATTCAATGCAATACAAATGAGTACAAAATCTAGATCTAGGGCTGAAATAAACTCCAAAATTAGAAAGATACAATGCTCAAAAGTTGGGTGCACCAAAAAGAAACAACAAAAAATAGGTTGAGAGAAAAATGGGTTCGCCAAAATAATAATGGATAGACATAATATCCTTTATTTCATTAGGAAATGAGATCCACATAAAGAATTGACTTAAAACCCTTAGGTGAGTCAACTCAACGAGTGAATCTTCATATTTCCTTATGAGTGAAGGATGTGAATCGTAATAAAACAACACTTTGGGGAGAAAGATTAAAAATAGTAAATCAAACCCAAAATGCAATATAACTCATATCTTGAATATTAAACTCAATATTGATGGAACACTAAATCAGATTGCAAGTTAGAGAGAGGGAAGATAATATTTACCGATCACTAAAAGAGATCTATTGAAGCTGACCTGGGACTCAATCACCCATTGGTGAATGGGTCCTTTATTATGGTTTTTTTACAACTTTCGAGAGCCTTTGGTCCTATCTTTGCACTTCTAGATTCTTATGGTTTTAGTGTCGAAAAGTCAGAAATAAATTTTGTAGAGGAGTTTGTATGAGATTAAAACTTTTATGACTTTTGCAAATTTTCTTTTCAAATGATCTTCAAGCTTTCCACCACCTAGATTTGCAAACACAAGATGAAAGGGAAATATTTTTTTTTTCAATGAATAAGGGTTTTCCTTGGTCAAACCATATTTTGGTAATCAAACCTTGAAATGAAAGAGGGAATGAAGAATGAACAACGCTATGTTACCACTCAACAAACCCTTGAATAAACCTTGGAATATAAATCTAAAACTTGAATGAAATGAATCCACTGGATGTGGATCTTGAACCTTGAATCTTTCTTGAAATTTTACTTCAGTTGCTTGATTTGACCATGAAATTGACATCACCATATTAGCTCCAAAAACTTGCATGATGTGAGAAGAATTTGACATCATAATTGGATCTTGATTGCTGCAATAAAAAATTGATAAATATTCTCTTGAATATATTTGGAATTTCTCTTGATCATCAAATTTTCTATACTCTCTCTCACTTCAAATTGCTAGGTAAAACATAGTGAGATAACCTTATATTTATAGATGTGTCCTCAATTTCTTGAAATTCAAATATCACAAGCCAACGTCTGAATATACAATTGTAGATATTAAAATCCCTCCAAACACAGTTTAAATTTAGGTCCTAACATCTAGGGAGGACACATTCACCCATGGGTGAATGGATCCTAGGTCCCTAAACCTAGGACACACATTGCCTAATGAGAAGTGCTATGTTTAGGAATTAATTAATGTTAAGTTTCCTCTTCAAAAAGTATAATTAAATAGGCTTGGTAAATGAATTAAGGGTCTAATTAAAGAAAATTAAGCTCAATTAATTAAATAAGCCCCAAATAAGTGTGAAAGTGTAAATAAATACATTTTACAACTCTATATTAAGGCACAATTAAGTCCAATTAACTAGGAGGGACAAAATAAGTGAGAAAATGTAAAGGGATACATTTTTTGTCACTGCACTCACCAAAGACATAGAATTTGAATGGACTGTAGAATGTCACCATTCCTTTAAAGAACTTAAGAAAACTTTGACACAAGCATGTATTAAGGGGTAAAAATTGGACATTGCCTTTCTATATACACACTAATGCTTCAAATTTTGCAATAGGAGCAGTCCTAGGACAAAAAGAAGGGAACAAGGAATATTTCAAATACTATATTAGAAAAAATTCACAAGGATTTGAGTTTAACTATACTATCATTGAGAAAGAGATGTTGCAAATTTTTTATGCTATCAACAAGTTTAGGCATTATATCACTAGTTATTAAGTCTTTCTTCACACATGTCATACAACCATAAGATACTTGATGAACAAACCTATAGTTGGGGGAGACTAGCTTGGTGGTTTCTCTTACTATAGGAGTTTTAGATAACAATAGTTGATAAGCTAGGGAAAGCTAATGTGGTGGTATATTTTCTATCTAGGTTTCCTACATAAATAGAAGAAGGTGTTCTGGATGACTCTTTTCTAGATGAGTTTTTTTTGCTCTTACTGTACACAAACCATGGTTTTTTGATATTGCAAATTACCTAGTGGTAGGGAAAATTCCATCACATTTATCTCCTAAAGAAAATATATAGTTGGGTGCATAAAATCTTTCCATATTCTTAGGTAGTTGGTAGCTTCTTTTACAGTGGTATAGATGGGTATGTGCAGGATCATGATGGGAAAAAAAATTGCTATATGATGGGTATGTGTATGGTATGTGGCTGATGACTTTTTTTTTTACTCAAAATTGATGAAATGAAAATGGTTTTTAAAGGAGATTCTCAGCTTTCCACCAATATAAATTATGCTTTACTTTTAATTTAATAAATAATTATTATTCATTTTCTATTTGAATTACTTACTAAAGTCCTAATTGATAGGGTGATTGAAAACATCTATTTCAAGCATGTCACATTTTTTGAATCCAAAGCATGTGTCACATTCTATACTTCACATACTATAGGATTAAAAAAATGAATTTCATGAAGTTTTGACCAAGTTAAGGTGGTCAAACATACAATTTTTATATTTTTAAAATTTATTATAAAAAATTCATAATTAATAATTTAATTGGAAACAAATTACAAAAAAATATGCATCACATCTAGAAATGAGTCCTCTACTTATATCTAAAATATTATAAAAATATATAATCATTTTAGTGTGGTTAGGGTGGTCAGACAGACACCTACTTCTTATTTTTTCCCTGAAATTTAAGGACTACTGCATTGAAATTTCAAAATTTCACCAAATAGATTTTTTTTTATAAATAAAACTAGTAGTTTAGAAACTACATTCAATTTAATCTAGATTCTTTTCTTACATATTTTTCAAATAATATAGATAACTTATTCAAATTTTTACGCCAAGTTGCCTAACTTTTATTTTTCTGAATTTTTTGCCACTTAAGGGCCTATTTTTTCCATGATTATCCTACACATACCCATATAATATCATGAGAAGATGTATAAGAGAAGATGAGGTCTTTGAAATTATAAAATATTTTCATGATGAGCCCTATGGGGGTCACTTTGCAGCCAAAAGGACAACATTTAAGATCTTAACAACAAGTTACTATTATCTAACTCTCCTTAAGGATTCAATGAGGCATACTAGGAGCTCTAGAAAATGTTAAGGGATGGGAAAGACAACAAAGATATATGAAATTCCTTTGCAATAAAAGATACCACTAGCACAATTTGACAAATAGGAGCTTGACTTCATTAGCCCAATTTCCCCAGCCTCTAATAATAAAGAATAAATTCAAGTTTGTATAGACTAACTATTTGAAAAAATGGGTTGAATTCAAGGAATTATAATTTGCAAGAGATGGTAATGAAGCTAATTTCTTGTATGAAGACATATTTATAAGCTATGAAGTACCTAGATAAATTATCACTAATTAAGGTCCTCAATTTACTTATAGCCTAATTGATCAATTTGTTAAAGAATGTTCAATAAGACATAAAAAATAAATAGCTTATCATCCTTAAGCCAATGGGTAGGTGGAGGTTACAAATAGAGAATTTGAGAATATTAGAACCAAAATAGTGCAATTCACAAAAAAGAATGCGAATCAAAATTACCTAAAGTAATGTGGACCTATAGAACAACATGGAAAACTAATACAGGTTTCAGACCTTCTGAATTAGTCTATGGAAAAGCAATAGTTTTGCCAATAGAGTTTGAGTACAAGACACTTAGGACAACAGTGGATTTAGGCATGGATTTGATAGAAGCACAAAAAAAAAGGTTACACATTATAAATGGATTGGATGAAATTAGAATGGAGGTAATGCAACATACATAGATCATTCAAAAATAGAGAACCAAATGGAATAATCAATTTATAAAGGTCAATGAGCTCACTATAGGTGAGTAGGCTTTACTATATGATTCTAGGTACAAATACCACAAGGGAAAGTTATAGTTAAGATTGTTGGGACCCTATTAAATTCAACAAGTATTTCCCATTGGAGCAATTAAGTTACAAACTATAGATGTAGTTAGGTTTACATTATTGGTAAATAGACACAAATTGAAGATATATAAATTGCTAAATCATAAAGATGATTTTCTACTTTCACTAATGCATCTATATGGTCAAAAAAATGATTCATATACAAAAAATAAATCACAAAATACCTCAATAGTAGATAATACCAATTGTCATAGTTCCTCACTAGATGACCTAACTAGTTCATCTCCTGAGGTTACTCAAGTATAATTTACTATTCCATAAATTTATGTACACATAACATAGTTACTATGATTCACAATCATATTCCAAGAATTCTTCATATTGTTGAACGAACCTATAGCTTAATACATGTGAGTTGTTAGAGTTTACTTTGGGACCTATTGCAGAACGTACCCATGATGCTATCTATTAGAGAGTTTAAAAGTTTGTGCTACATTAATTGCAGTTCATCACCTTTCATTTCACTTTTTATCATACATGTAATATTAATCCTATCATATTAATTACATGCAACATCCTCATTCCATTCCATGTTTCTAATTCAAATTTCAAGCATTGGAACTATCATTTCATCACCCATCATCTATTCACTCCACCCTATCATTCATTTAACCATACACTGCAATTAACTTTTGTAAAATCAATCTCATACTATGGATACTCTTCAATTAGCCTCACACACATGACATTGTGTTAATCACATCTGATAGGTATGCATACTACACTACCATCATTATCATATATTTCTAATAGCTTTCATTATGTATTTGCATTAAATTTAGCATGTTATGTATTGATTACATTTATTTCCATATTTTACAATCATACCCTTCACCTATTTTCACATGAAATGAAGTGAGGTCACTTAAAAACTTAAGTGGGAATGGAGGGCTAATATATCAGCCCAAATATTTAGTTTTTTGCCACAAAAAGCCAAATGAAAAAAAAACATGCAAACTCTTTTTGTCTTAATAATTTTTACACTTGTAATCTTTTATTATTAAATTCAATTGTCAATTCCTTAGATCCTATATTCTGAGCTAATTTGAACCCAATTTAAACTCAATTAAGCTAATATAGAGGAGAAAGGAATGTAATAGTTTTATTTATAGTGTAGCTACAATGGAAAAGTGCATAGTTTATTAGAATAAAGAGAGTTTGAAGGTGACCGAATTAAAATTGAGCTGAATTTCTAGAGCATTGAGAAGAGATGGAGTATTTCACCATGGGAGGTAACACTATCTGAAGAGAGCCATCAACCCACAAACAAATGTTTGAGGACACATTATGTCTACTCATTTTTACAAGGGTTGGATGGTTGAACTACTTCCTTAAGTTGACTGAGTACAATGAAGAAATGACAAGAAAATTTGTAACCACATTACAATTTGATGAGGCCATATTCAAGGGGTTTAAAGTGGATGCTTCAGAGGTCGCAATTGCAAAAGTGTTAGGTCTACCAAGGGTTGGAGTTGAGTTCCCTACCTAAGAAAATGCAGATGCATCTAGGGATGAGTTCAAAGAGCTAGGAGAGAACATTGAATCCTCATCACAAGGTACCAAATAACTATCTTTGTCATGGGTATGGGCCTCCTATGCCTCTTATATCATTAAGTACATTACATGTGATGGTAGTATATCTCTTTTTTATATTGTTCATTTTAAGTTGTTAAGTCATCTATGTAAAATTTATTGGTCAATGTGCCCAATTATCTTTAGAATTTTCTCAAAAGAATGGGGTCAAAATATCAAAGGAAGCAAAGTGATTCAGTCTTATCACATTATTGTCTGATAACCTTGTTAGTAGAAAGGAGTCTTAGGATTCATCATCCACAAGTGTCTTGGGAGAATTTTTTATCTTTTCAAGACATTAATCATATCCTATAGGAACCTATAGTGCTAGAGGCCCTAGAATCACCCACTATGCTTATACGAGAAACCCCTCCCATTTCACTTGTGGATTCACCTACCCATAGCCAAGGTGAACCTATAGAACAAAATGTCCAAGATTTACCAAATGCAGTCTCTATCCAACCTACACAAAAGAGACCCCATTTTCCTCTGAAAAACCTAAGACCAAGAAAAAAAGAGGTAGTTCTTCCACACCTTCTAAAGTAAAGAAGAAAAAAAGGATACATAGGAAAGGAAATCTACCCCACCTAGGAATTCAAGTCATTCAAAGAAGAAACATGTTATGAAAGGAAGTGTAGAGAAACTACAAGAGGAAACAATGAACATAGAAAAACAACAAGAAGATGTTATGATAATTGATACTGATTTAGAAATAAAAGGAAATGTCTCTAAGAATGTACATGTTCCTACAAAGAGAAAGTGGTATATATCTACCACCTGTGAGTCAAATTCAGAGGATGTATTTGTTACCAATAAGAAAATCTAAAGAAAACCCTAGTTAGCACTAGCAATGATGGTTATGATTATATAGGGGGTTGTGATGAGAAATTTTTAGAAGAAGAGGAAATTTTTTGGAAGAAAAAAATGTTAAGGATCTATAGGAAGCTCTAGAAAGAATTAAACAACAAGAGTAACTAGTTTAGAATTATGAGAAAAAAGGATAAATAAAGGAAGATAAAGATAAAGGAGTTGGAGGAAAATCTACAAACATATGGAAATGGGGAAAAATTGGACCTATTGGCATAGCTTGGCATGGTCAAAATAGGGAGTAAAGAACTTGTAGCTAAAAATTAGAGACCACCTACTATAAAAACCCCAACTTATAATATTGTATATGAAAATTTTGGATAAAATAAAAATAATAAAACAATAACATGCATTACATAATCCAAATCTTCAAATACCTCAAATAGACACAATGATGGATTAATTATTCGATTGATTTGATATGTTGGTTGCTCAATTCAGCAACACAACATTAATATAGATTAAATGAGATGTCAACATACAATATTTGATGTGGAAGATAAGATTGGCATGGATAAATAGGTGATAGGAGAAATTAAATAATTAAAATTATTTAATTTAGGTGGCCAATGAATAATTAAATAATTAATATAATTATTTAATTATAGAGGAGTGTGACATAAGGAATCATTTTGAATTACATAATGATTTAATTCAAAATTCAAGAGAGTGGACCAAATTAAATAAATAAAATTTATTTAATTTAGGAGAGAAAAGGTTGATGAATAATTAAATAATTAAAAATAATTATTTAATTATAGTGAAAAGTGACATAAATTAAATAAATAGGAATTTATTTAATTTTAGAAAGAAAAGGACTTAGTTAGTGGTGTAATTAAATAAATAAAATTTATTTAATTAATCAAGGAAGAATAAAGAAAGAAATGAATTAATTAAACAATTAAAATTATTTAATTAATATAAGACTTATGACTTTAGAAAATAATTAAATAATTAAAAATTATTTAATTATGAAGAATGAAAAGGGGAAAGGATTGAGAAATTAGAAGCCATAGACCTAGGACAATTTTTATTGTCTACATTTTTCCCATCTTTGAGATAATGTTTGAGATGATGAGATTTGTGGAGTAACATCATTTTAAAGAAGCTAAGGTATGGATAGAGGAAAATGGATGATGAAAAAATAAGAGTGGGATGATGATGTTATAGGAATAGGATGATGATGTGATGATGATGGCCCCTTAAGAGGATAGGCGGGTTGGACAAACACAAGTATGCTCTCAAAATGAAATGATAAGGAGGGACAAGATGAATGATGCAAGATAGGAAGTGGATGAAGGAGATGAATGATGTGTTATGCTACAAGAAAGTGAACAACCATGATGTTTGATGTAACACTAGACATGATGCACCAAGGTATAAGGACCAAGGTGACGATGTGTTCCATTCCCCAATGTAATACAACCTTGTCTAGATACAATATATGAATATTAGCTAGAATAATTCATATTTGATGCAAATGAAAGATAAAAATGATAACACACACAAGAAAGCAAGAAAACATGCACAATTGATACAAAAAAAAAGGTATATCCCTTTTCAAGTTGTAAACCAATGAGTAATTTATTGATGATGATAGTGTTGTCATTGTGGGGAATGCCATATCCCTAGATCAACACAAAGATGATTGATAATTGATTGATAATTGACTGATTGACTTTAGTGTTTTCATTGTGGGGAACAACATATCCCTAGATCAACACAAGGATGATTGATAATTGATTGATTGACTTTGATTGATTGGGTTTACAACAAGATTAAGATCAAGACCAAAGGATGTGATTGGATAATTTGGAAAGATTGATTGACTTGATTGAATGGACTAAGGATTGACTTGCATTTGGATAATTTCTTGGATTGATTTGATTGATTTGACTTGAAGAAGTGGTTTGGAATGATATGATGATTGATTTGATGATTTGATTAGATGAAAGGATGTGATGAATTGAATAGAAAAATTGTTTTGATTGATTGATTTGAAGGAGTTGAATTTGATGCATTGAATTGTTTGGAAGAAATGACTTGGTTTGATTTTGATTTTATTGCTTGGATTTTTTTTTTGGATATTTGATTTCTTTTGTATTTTTTTTTCAGGACCTTTTTCCATTTTTGTATTTTTAGGGATATTTTTATTTTTTTGAATTTTTTTGATTTTTTTGGATTTTTGAGATGTTTTGAGTTTTTTTGGATTTTTGAAATGTTTTGATTTTTTGGATTTTTCTAAATGTTTTGAGATGTCAATGGATGACAATTTAGGTAGCCTTTGTGCTAGATACCAATGACAAGGGAAAACCAAGTCTAGGTGCAAGGATATAGATGGGATTGATGGAGGGAAGGGTGAGTGATAGGATAAGAGATAAAAGGATCATGATAGATGGATGGATGGAATGGATGTATGCATCATAAGAGAGAAAGAATGTGATCTCCAAAGACTATGTCATAGAGGAATAGCATACCCCATTCTAGGTATAATACTTAGGAATATTCATGACAAAGCTTATGAAAATAGGATAATGATAGGCTTGTTTGGAAGGATGAGTTATATCAAAAGATGTCCAAATCACGTTTCAACACTTTTCCCCTAAATCTTCATCAAGATCAAAAGGAGAAGGGTGGATAAGTGGACTCAATGTGATAGGTATGTATGATGGCTAAAGATGGTAAGATGGTAAGATAGAATGGTATGACATGAAAATGATAGCTTGTATAGATGAGACATTGTGCCCCCAAGTGTAAGTGACATAGAACATCAACCTACACATGATGCCTGTTTGCCAAATTTTCATTATGTTACTTATCCAGGGTGCCTGTTTACCAAGTTTTCACTATTAGATGAAGGGGTTTCTCTTTACTTTTTTTTTGTTTTGTTTTGTTTCATTTTTTTTTTTAACCTTTTGACTTTTTGACTTTTTGAATAGGGGAAGGATAGGAGGAACTCAAGTTTCTAGTTCCATGAAAGGTGGTAGTACCACTAGAGATGGATGTCATCGCATGGACCATGTCAAATTTCATTGTGCTCATATATGTTGGTAAGGGATGAAATTAAAGGGAGATGGAGTAAGTAGATGATAGATTATGATGCAGATTACCGAGGAAAATAGTGGATTATGATAGGGAATATATAGGAATTATACAAAAGATGAATGGGGAGGCTTAGCCAAAAGCATGTACCATAGGAAGGTGGTGGGGGAGATATGTAGGATTATGAGTGAATGGTGAGGAGATGGAGGTATGTGGAATTGTTGTGAAATAGAAGGGAACCATGACCAATGGTTGCACACATTGTGATAAACATTGAAGATTTTGATGTTAATGGGGTGTAGGAAGTAATGGAGATGGGTGATGAAGTGATTTAGATACCCACATAGACCTAGTATTTTTATGATTTTTTGTTGGCTTGTGGGATTTTTGTAATTTTTGAATAGAATGGGAATGTGAGGTGCAAGTGGATGGATGGGATTTTTTTGATGTAGATGCATCATTTGACTTGCATTTTTGTTTAGGGACCCAAATCAATTTAGTTTTGGCCTTTAATTTTGGAGGTATGGGCTTATATAACTTTTTAGATGTATTTTTCTTTGATTCTTTTCCTTGATGCCCTACGACAAGAGGGTCCTTATGAATTTTTACTTTATAGGTAGAGGAATTGAATTTTTTTCCTTTGAATCCCATGGGTAAGGTGGAATGAGTGGAAGCTTCATGTTTATACAATGTGTGCATTTGTTGGTCATGATTAGGAATGTTAGGATATTTATGGATAAATGGATAAGAGGATTAGATGGTAGGGATATTAGGTGTTGGGAGTAATGGAGGTAGATTAGATGAAGGGATATTAGGAGTTGGAAGAAATGGCGGAAAAGTGGATGGTGGAATGTGTATGGTTACATGCTTTTGACATATGTAAGATGATGGAGAAAGGATGGAAACATATGTTTTAGGTGTATGATAGGATTTATAATGGAAAGTTGACTTAGGAGGCATGAAGGAAGTACCAAAATCTTGAGATTGGTGTTCTTTGGGTATGCAATGGACAATGGGACTAGGTGTAGGTGGAACACTAGATATGAGTTCCTTATTGGATGGAGAAAATCAATCAAGGGAAGATAATGGTTGTTGTTGTTATAAGGAGGAACATTCATGAATGAGGGTGGAAAGACAAATAGGATATGATGGAGGACTTGCAATGGGGTTGATAGTGGGTGCTAGAGGATCATTAGGATATTGATTAGCATTGTGTTCACTTAGATCCAAGATATTTGTTTGATCTTCTATGTGTGCTTGGGTGGAATATGTCTCATCAAGGGAAGTGGATGTTGGTGGATCATAGATATGAATAGGTGAAGATGCATTTGGAATATATTTCTCATGGATATATATAGGATAAATTTTCTCATGGATAGGCTCTTCATCATTATGGATATCATCTTGATCATAGAAAATATATAGGTTATGGATAGGTTGGATGAAAGTGATTTGATCTTGATTAGGACTAGGGCTTGATTTTTCCACTTGCTTGAGAGTAGAATCTTGATATAAATCTTGGGTCTCTTGAATGGAAGTGGAAAGGGATGACTCTTTAATGGGCTCAAAATGTTATAGATGGTCAACAACATGGATACATGATGGAGGTTGGTTTAGGCTCAATGGGGGAGACTCTTGAATATGATCAAGGGGGATACTACATGATGGGGTTGTAAGAATAGGTATGGTGCTTGAAGACTCTTTGGTAGGTTCAAACATATGAGTTGGATGACATGGAAAATTTTGATTCCTTACTAGTAGTCCTTGGTTCACATCCTTTGTAGGTGGTTGGGTGGATTTAGGTAATGCCATAGATTTGGAATTTTTTAATTTAGGGCATAGAGATGATGGTGGGGGTAATGAATAATTTGATGTGGTAGAAGGTGGATAGGCCAATGTATTAGGACTAGGACATGGTGGCTGATGGATAGGAGTTTGATTGGATGGTGGTATGATAGATTTATAGGGTGCATGAACTAGATTGGTGTTCCCCTTGTCTAGTGGAACATGAGAATTGAAAGGATCTTGATTCTGCTACAAAGGTGGACTTGGGCTCCTATATTCTTGGTGTGATATGGGTTGATATTTTGATGTGGAATTGACATGATAGGTATATGGGTTAGGTTGACATGATGATGAAGGTGACACATAGGAATTTAGTTGAATGTGTTGAGATTGGAATGGTGTTTGGACTTGTTGTGTTATTATTTTTTGTTGTGATAATGATGGAGGGGTTGAATAGGATAATTGTTGTTGAAAGGTGGATTGATATGGATAAGGGTTGACATTAGAAGAAGTGTGATACATTGATGAGGGGGTAACATGAGATCTGGATGGATGAGGTTGATATGATGATATAAGTGATGACACATAGGATTGAGGTGAATTTTTTTGATGTGCTGATTGGATTGGATGTTGTGCTTGTTGGATTTGAAAAATGGCCATGAGGTATTTGTCTTGTGCTATGAGTTGTTGCATTTGATATGATTGGTTTGTTTGATTTTTTTGTATCATTTCATGGAATCCTTGAATGATTTGTTGGTTTAAAGGTGATTAGCTTGTTTAAGCTTCATGAAGTATGTGAATGAGCTTTTGTGCTATGTCTTCCAATGTTGGCATGGTGTAAAATGATGTTGATTGGATTAAAGAGATGATGATGATTATAATTTTATGAAAAATGACAAGATTGGATGATTTGGATGATGTGGAAAATTTTATTGGAAATTTGACTTGGGAAATATCAAACACAAGATTTCACATGTAAATGCATGAACACACACACCAAACACAATGATAGATTTGTCTTTCAATATTAAATGTTATGATTAAGAAAACAATTGAATACACAACAAGTCTAATGCTAGTCAAATGGGTATGGCCATTTAGGTCTTAAGCTAGGATGCCCAATGTTGACTAAGGATTATTTGAAAGAAAAATGGTACCACAGAGCTAGGAGAAAGGGGTAACCCATCCTTCACCTTCACTTCCCACTCAATTGAGGTCATCACTTGGAGGGGTGTGTGCTCCAAGTAGGACTCCTAAGAATGGTATGAAAAAATCAAACTAAGTGAGGTATTTTGAAGGACACACACAATTGATTCACACTCAGAGTGATTAATTTCCCTTTAGAAAATTGGCATGTGTGTAAAATAGTTCAATAACATGTTCTTTTTAACCCCAAGACAAGATGTATGATTGAAGAGAATGGTTCATTTTAACCCAATTTCAATGATGTGACAACAAACATGATTTATTTTAGACCCTAAAATCCAAATGTGTGATCAAACAAGTTGTTCTTTTTTAAAACCCAAATTGAAGTGTGTTGACAAGCAATGATTAGAGATGAAATATGGAATGTGTCGACCTAGATTTGCTTTAGCTCCAAATTTTTGTCCACTTGATCCAATTTGTCCTTTGAAGTGTTTTTTTTTTTGCACATTCACAAAACCAACAACAAAGCCAAAACACTAACAAAATAATTGATCACTAATATTAGAGTGTTAGCTAGTCAAGACAAATCTTATTTTTGGAAATATTTTTGCATAAAAAATAAAAACACAAAGAACAAACCCTTACTAAAAAAATTAGATCTTTCTAAAAATGTAAATAAATCTGCAATTTTTTCTATTTTGCACCCAATATTATTTTTTTATGAAAAATCATTAATTTTTTTCAAAAATCAAAAACAAATCCAAAAACTCTAATTTTTGGACTAGAGGCATCTAATATCAACCAAAATCTGCAAAAAAAAATTTGTGGAAATATCTACAACCATTTGTGAGATATAATCAAATCTTTCTAAAACCCTAATTTTCAAAGATCTATTTTTTTTCTAATTATTTTTCATCCAAATTTAAAACATAAAAAACATACCCCTATTGACATTTAGAGAGCTTTCTAGAAATATAAATAAATCTGAAAAATTCTCTAATTTGCTCTCAAAATTAATTTTTTCATGAAAAATAACAAAATAATAATAAAAAATTAAAACGAGGTCCAAAAGATATGATTTTTGGACTAGAAGCTCTTGATATTATTCTGAACTTGTAGAAAATTTTTTGTGAGAAAAGAAATAGTTGTTTGAAAGTTAAGGTCGAATCTTTGAAAAATAGGGTTTTGTCCAAAAATCATGCAAAACTTGCAACAAAAAGATAACAAAACCTACAAAAAAAGAGAGGATCCAACTCCAAATTTCCTTAAAAAAATTCAAAATATTGAGCTAAAAATTAGTCAAGGGGTTCACATCAGGTTCACCAAAATCTATATGAAAAATTTGGATAAAATAAAAAATGATAAGACAATAACATGCATTACCTAATCCAAATCTTCAAATACCTCAAATAGACGCAATGATGGATGAATTGGTTGAATGATTTGATATGTTGGTTGCTCAATTCAGAAACATAACATTAAAATAGAGATGATAGATAGAAATGGATGAATGATTCAAGAATGATTTTGATAGCATAAGGATTCTTGAAGAATTAACCCCCCAAATGGCTTATGAGAGGCTAAATTTATAGAAAATGTCTAATTTGGATTGATGGTTGAGATTGGATGTCAATAAGATGTCTTAATCAATGGCCAAGATTGAAAGTTGTAGTATGAAATAGGGTTAGGGATAAATTAGGGAAAATGATTAGGATGAAGGGTTGAAATTGAATTATGAGATAATTCAATCAAGGGACAAGATTAAATGAGATGTTAGGAGACAATAGTTGATGTGGAAGATAAGATTGGCATAGATAAATAGGTGATAGGAGAAATTAAATAATAAAAATTATTTAATTTAGGTGGCCAATGAATAATTAAATAATTAAAATAATTATTTAATTATAGATGAATGTGACAATCATTTTGAATTAAATAATGATTTAATTCAAAATTCAAGAGAGTGGACCAAATTAAATAAATGAAATTTATTTAATTTAGGAGAGAAAAAGGTTGATGAATAATTAAATAATTAAAAATAATTATTTAATTATAGTGCAAAGTGAAATAGAAATTAAATAAATAAGAATTTATTTAATTTTAGAAAGAAAAGGACTTAATTAGTGACACAATTAAATAAATAAATTTTATTTAATTAATCAAACAATTGAAATTATTTAATTATGAAGAATGAAAAGGGGAAAGGATTGAGAAATTAGAAGTCACAAGCCGAGGACAATTTTTGGTATCTACAAATACAACTCTATCCCTTGGGTACCAACTATGGAAGGTTACTCAGGAATTTTCTCAAGAAAAGGAAAATTTGAAAAAGGAAAAGGAAGAAATGATGGAAAAGCTTACCAAGATATTGGAGGGTAAGGACATTGAATTGAGGAAGTTAGAAATTAAAGTGGAAGAAGTAGTAGACAAGGCTACCCAAATTTTTAGGTGTAGACCCCCAACTAGAACTTATGCATTGTTTTTCTATAAATTATTTTTCAAGTCTTCAATTTAGTAAGTTAATAAGCAACCAACCAGTTTCCATGAGTAGGAAAATTGATTTCCTTAAAAAAATTTCTAATTCTACACTAGATGAATAGGACCAAATTTATGAGTGTTATCTACACAATCATGTAGCTCTAGAGGAGATAGAATGGAACCCATTGATGTTTGTGGGGGATTTACAGGTAAGGGCACTAGAATCCTACTTTACAAATGAAAAACTTAGGGGTGAAGTCATGGAGGAGTATGAGGAAAGGGAAAAATTAATTTATCTCCTAGTGAGAAAAGAATCTAATTGGACCCTAATGCAATCATAAATGAATGGTTACAACTTTTGGATCACAAAGGTGCAAGAGGAAAGATCATAAAATTCAAGATAAAAGATTACAATAGAATGTAGACATTGGCAATTGGATTCATTGATTACTATTACAAGTATGTGTAGGAGAGATTGATGAAGAGTACTCCCGTTATAATCTAAAAATCACAAAAACAATAGATAATGGCACAAGCAAAATGCAAGAAGGAAGAAAATATTTTCTAGTATCATTGAAATAAAAAATGGCATTACAACACTATATTTTCCATCACATAGGCTTTTTGATTACTTAAATTTGCAAATATGAAAATTGGAGCCACCATCTACACTATTCTAGCCTCCTTTTCGTAGCCCCCTTTCACATCCTTTATTTGGAAAATGTAACTTCCCTAGAATCTTCTAGGAAGTGTAACTTCCTCAAGAAGATATTTTGAAATTTTATTAATTTTGGTAGTACAACTTTGTGGGGTCATAAATTTTGATCCAACCATCAGATTTCCTATTATAATACCTTTTCAAAAAGCTCTCGAGATATTTTGTGCCAAAAAGTAAGACCTAAAGGCCAACTACTTTCATTTTCTACCAATTTTTAGTGCTAGGGTTAGAAGGCAAATATCTAACAATTAAATGTAGATTTAATTAATAAATAGAGAAACTAAAATACACATAGAATAAATAATAGCACAGAGAATTTAACGTAGTTCACCCAGTCCAGGCTACATCCACCAAACCGTAGTCATCCAATAATTTTATTATCCAGTGCAAAAACCTATTACAATCTTGTGAATAATCATGTTTTTCATCATACTGTAACCCCCATCCAAACCCCTTTTTAACAAGCTTAGAAGCTTCTAGATTTGGGTTCTACAAAATTTGTTTTTTTCCTTTTTTTCATTGATTTTTCCTTTTCCAGTGATGGCATGAAAACGTAGGAGGAAAATTTTTCTCGGGGGCTGTCACCCCTAAACCCCCGCTCAAGGCTTGACCTAGCCCTAAACCCCAACAAGGATACATGTTGAGATGTACAGTATAGCTTGATCAATCACCACACACCAATAATCTCCCACTTGGAGACTAATCCTAGATGTAACTATTGCACTTACAACTCCCACTGGAAATAAGTACCTTGGACCCTGCTGCTCTGTTATACTTGAATTCAACCTTGAAGGCCAACCAAAGCTAAAGAGGAGCTCAAATTCTCCCTTGTCACTGCCTTCATAAACATATCCACTAGATTGGCATCTGTATGTATTTTGTTTAGCTTGACCTATCTATCCTCCAACACCGACCGAATGAAATGATATCTCAACTGTATGTGTTTTGTTTTAGAATGCAAGGAAAAATTCTTTGCAAGATGTATAGCACTCTAGCTATCTATAAACAAGTAATTTCTAGCATGTTGTTTTCCCAACTCATCCATAAAAAGTTGCAGCCATATCATCTCCTTTGTCACCTCTATTGTAGCAACATACTGCCTCTATGGTGGATAAAGAAACTACCTTTTGCAATTGAGAAATCCAACTCACTGTTGTCCCACCAACTCTAAATACATAGCCTATAGTACTCTTCCTAGTATCAATATCCCCTGCCAAATCTGAGTCAACATAGCCTTTTAAATTAGTATTAGATCCCCCAAAACATAAACATTTATTGGATGTACCCCTCAAGTACCCGAGAATCCATTTTACCGCATTCCAATGCTCAACTCTGGGATGACTCAAATACCTACTAACAACTCCTATGATATGTGCAATATCCAGTCTCATGCATACCATGACATACATTAAACTGCCTACAACTGAAGCATATGGTACCTTGGACATTTTTTCTTCCCCCTCTTGTGTCTTCAAACACATATCCTTAGTCAATTTAACATGACTAGGCAAAGGTATGCTAACAACTTTTGCATTATCCATATGAAATATTTGTAACACATTTTCAACATAACTATCCTGAGATAAAAACAATTTTCTATTTTTCCTATCTCTACAAATTTTCATACCAAGGATTTGTTTTGTTGCCCCCAAATCCTTCATAGTAAAAGATTTTGCTAACTGTTGTTTTAGCTCAGTTATGTGATCCATGTTAGACCTAGCTACAAGCATTTCATCAACATATAAACATAAAATAATGTAGTTGTCATTATCCAACCTCTTAAAATAAACACAATGGTCAATATTACACCTGTTGTAGCCTTGCTCGGCTATAAAACTATCAAATTTCAAGTACCATTTTCAAGGTGCTTGCTTCAAGCCATATAAAATTTTCTTCAATCAACACACTTGTTTCTCCTTACCTTTGACCTCAAATCCTTGTGGCTATTCCATATATATTTCCTCTTCCAAATCACCATGGAGAAAGGTTGTTTTAACATCAAGTTGTTCTAAATGCAAATCTTTAGCAACCACAATACTTAAAACAATAAGAATAGAAGTCATTTTAACAACTGGAGAAAAAATATCATCAAAATCAGTACCCTTTTTCAATGCATTTGAATCCCTTTACAACTAATCGAGTTTTAAGTCTCTTCTTACCTCCATTCTCCTCTTTTAGCTTATAAATCCATTTGTTTGGTAAAACCTTTTACCTACAGGCAACTTGCATAATTCCCAAGTCTGATTTTTCAGCAAGGAGTCCATTTCTTCTTCCATTCCATGCTCCCACTAAACTTTGGTATCCACCTGCATAGCTTCATCATAATATTCTGGTTCACTTGCATCAATTAACAAAGTAGTATACAAAGAGGGAAAGAATCTTTCTGGAGGTCTACTTATCCTTGAAGATCGTCTAACAAGATTTTTTGGTATTTGTTGTTGCTATTGTTGCCTAGCATGAGGAACCATTGAAACATCATTGTTTGGAATATCATCCAACACTACATAATCATTTTCTTTATTCTCATGTTGAAACAATAGATCTTTGTACAAAACTTTCTCATTGAATATGACATCCCTAATTATCGCAATTATCTAATTTTCAATATCCCAAAGCTTATAACCAAATTTGTCAATGCCATATCCAACAAATATACATTTATTTGATTTTGCATCGATCTTGGTTCTATTTTCAGAATCCACATGTGCAAATGCTTCACAACTGAAGGTTTTGAGCAAAGAATAACTCACCTTCTTACCTTTCCATACTTCCTTTGGAATACCACAACCCAAAGGATTAGAGGGACCTCTATTAATTAAATAAATAGCAATGTTTATAGTCTTTTCCCACATTTTTAAAGGCAACCCAACATTCAATCTCATAGTTCATGCACACTCCATTATTGTTCTATTCATGCGCTCAACCACTCCATTTTCCTGTGGAGTCCTTGGAACCATTTTATGCCTACGAATACCATTAGAGGAACAATAATATTCAAAATCTTTGCTGCAATACTCACCACCATTATCAGTTCTGAGACATTTTAGCTTTTTACCTATCTCATTCTCAACCAAGCTTCTCCATTTTTTAAAAGTTTCAAATACATCAGGTTTATGCCTAAGGAAATAAATCCATACCTTCCTATTTGCATCATCAATGAATGTAACATAATATAGAGAGACACCAAGAGAAGATACCTAAGCTGGTCCCCATACATCCATATGCACAAGCTCCAATTTCTCATCTTTCTTTTGCTTCCCATCCTTGAGAAAACTTACTCTCTTTTGTTTTCTATACACACAACTTTCACATCAATCCATATTAACACATTTTAGACCTGGTAAAAAATTATTTGAATGAAGTACTTTCATACCTTTTGGAACTCATATTCCCAAGTCTCTTATGCCGCAGTGTTGATTTAGAGTCCACATCAACTGTATGATCTTCTACCTATTGAACTACAATAATTGTTCCTAAACATTAACCTTTTTCCATAACAATTAAAGTACAAGGAACAATATGACCTATAAAAAGATATATGGTGACTACTTTCACACCTTTTTCTACCACTAAGGCAACCTTTGTGACCTTCCAATTTTTTATAACTAAATGTAACAACACAACCTTATCATCTCGTTGGTCTGCTGAAATTAAATTTTTGCTTAACTTTGGAACATGACTTACCTCATGTAGTAGCCAATGATTCCCATTCTGCAACTTAATCTTGATTCTTCCCTTTCTAACAATCTGACATGGTTTGTTATCTCCTAAATAAACTATCCCAAAATCCCCTTGGAAATAATCAAGAAAATAACTTCTATGGGGGGTAGCATGAAATGAAGCCCCTGAATCTAACACCCAAGAATCATCAACATTATCAAGGGAAAGAATCAAAGCATCCTCATTAGATTTATTACTTACCACATTTGCCTCTTTACTTCCTTCCTTTTTGTCTCCTTCATTTTTTCGAGACTAGAAATCTTTCTTTAAATGACCCAGCTTACCACAATACAAGTAATCCCTCTTGTCTCTAGATTGGGATGTTTTGTCCTTTGGTTTTCCTCGTGACTTCTCATGATTTCTAGAATTGTTTCCTCTCTCCTTTGTTCTTCCCCTAATTTCTATATTCAAAACATTGCTTGATGTGGATGTTCCACCTGAGCTTTTCCTATGAATTCCCTCACTCAAAATAACACCAACAACATCATCAAATTTCAATGTATTCAAACCAGAAACAAAATTGCTAACAACCATTACCAAGCTATTCTAGCTTTCAGGAAAAGAACACAGAATCAAAAGAGCCCTAACTTCTTCATCAAATTTTACTTTTACAGAAGTTAATTGACTGTTGACCATATTAAACTCATTTAAATGATCAGTAAATGACTCACCTTCTACCATTTTCATATTAAATAAATGCTTCATAAGAAATACCTTATTCGAAGCAGAAGGCTTTTCATATAACTTCACTAGGCTGTCCATCAACTCTTGAGTTGTCTTTGCTGTTGAAATATTGAATGCCATTTATTGTGCCAGGAATAAATGAATACTACCAAGAGCCTTTCTATCCAAAATATCTCAGTCCTCATCAGACATTGTTGTGGGTTTCTTGGATTTTCCTTCCAATGGACACCATAAATCCTTCGGATAGAGGTAGACCTCCATCTACATCTTCCATAACTGATAGTTCTACCCATTAAACTTCTCAACCTTCTTACCCTCGTCTTCCATTACTCCCACTCAACTGTGAGACCTTCCTATAGACAATAACCGAAACACAACCCACCCTGATACCACTTGTTAGGGTTAGAAAGGAAGATACCTAACAATTAAATGAAGATTTAATTCATAAACAAAGAAACTAAAACACACACAGAATAAATTATAACATAAAGAATTTAATGTGGTTCACCTAATCTGGGCTACATCCACTCAACTACAACCATCCAATAATTTTATTATCTAGCGCAAAACCCTATTACAATCTTGGGTATGTGTGGGATCATGATGGGCCAAAAAGTGGCAATATGATGGGTATGTGGCTGATGACTTTTTTTTACCCAAAATTGATGACACAAAAAGGGTTTTTAAAGGAGATTCTTAGCTTTCCAAAAATATAAATTATGCTTTACTTTGAATTTAATAAGTAATTATTATTCATTTTCTATTCAAATTACAACTAAAGTCCTGATTGATAGGTTGATTGAAAAACATCTATAACTTTCACGGTATCACATTTTTTCAATCCAAAACATGTGTCACATTCTATGCTTTGCATACTATAGGATTAAAATAAGAAAAAATGAATTTCATGAAGTTTTGACTAAGTTAAGGTGGTCAGACATATGAGTTTTTATATTTTCAAAAAGTTGTAATAAAAATTCATAATTAATTATTTACTTGGAAAAAAATTACAAAAAGATATGAATCACATCAAGACACGAGTCCTCTACTTATATCTAAAATATTATAAGAAAAATATTATCATTTTATTATGGTTAGGGTGGTTAGATAGACATGTACTTATTTTTTCCTTGAAATTTAAGTACTACTGCATTAAAATTTCAAATTTTCACCAAATAGATTTTTTTTCTTTTTCAAAAAACCTAGTAATTTAGAAAGTACATTCAATTTGCTACATATTCTATTCTTACATATTTTTGAAATAATATAAATAACTTATTCAAATTTTTACTTCAAGTTGTCTAACTTTGATTTTTCTACTTTTTTTGCCACTTAAGGGCCTGTTTTTGCCATGATGATCCTACACATACCTATTGATGATGTTTTCTACATAGCAATAACTCAGACAAGATATGGGAATCCTATCTCTCTTGAAAGGTAAATCTCTATCAGCAAGCCTCAAGAGATAACCCCAAGGTCTCTAATGTCAGGTCTTGATAATGCATAAACAACTTAGTGATAAATGTGAAAATGCTAGTAATCACAATAGGACCTTACTACAAGCAAATAATGAATCTTCAATTTATTAGATCTAGCAATACGATGATACTTTGATCCTAAATCTAACACAAATGATAAAGAAAACAACAAAACATTAGGGTTTCAAAGAGATTACTAAGACTAATGCTACTCTAAGATTGACAATGGAAATCATGAAATACTTGAAATGGACCAATCCCTCATAAACCAATTCTTGCTTAATCTAGATGAATCTATAATTTCACAAGAACAGTGCAATCTTCTAAGGTGATGAGATTTTTAGATCATGAATATTCATCCAAGACAACCCTAAGGAAATTTAAATGAATAAACCTTGACAATTGAACTAAGCACAATATATATAGTCTAGGGTAACCTTGCAAAGCAACTAACAATTAGCTAGCTGCAAAAATTATGGACTAGGGATCGCTACAACACTTCAAATATCAAACCATAAACATCATTGGATCAAATCTAATCTTAAGTATATAATATCAATCTTTCTCAAAGCAATTTTAAAGATAGAATAACAAGAACCATGCAAGATAAGAAGAACACAAGTA
This sequence comes from Sequoia sempervirens, assembly GCA_007258455.2. Taxonomy (NCBI): domain Eukaryota; kingdom Viridiplantae; phylum Streptophyta; class Pinopsida; order Cupressales; family Cupressaceae; genus Sequoia; species Sequoia sempervirens. Next base: position 158,888,166 of record VDFB02026320.1, read on the forward strand.
TGGCATGAAATCACAATGTCATTACTTGCATCAAATTATCCACTGTAGCAACAATTCGATCTTTCTGTTACAATATTTTCTTGAGAACACTACTTTTTAACTTCTACTCTGCTTAATTCACTTCAATAGCTTCTATCTCTATGTCTCTATCTCTATTTCTATATATTACAAATGAGGCAGAATGCCATATTAATAGAGGCCTCAAAACATGTCGGCCTAGCCAAGGTTTACAATAATAATTGGCCACAAGAAATGTTGGCGAAGAGAAATTCAAAATAAAATAAACTTTGCATTAAATGATGGAACTTCATCCAAGTCAGCCTAGGATCTCCAATGTGGCCTAGATCAAAGCAAGCAAAATAATAGGGAAGCACAAATCTCGATGATACTTTGGCATTAACTTCCTTCCCCTTTGTCCTTATTTCGATCAATCATTTCATGAAACTTCAAAAGCACCCTATCAAGGTCAGCTGTGGGTGGAAAAGGAAAAATATTAAGTCAGCTCTCAATTGATGCAATATTTTTGTTAGACTATTCCACTAATTTATCCCGCTCAGCCTTATAGGTTAGATACTTATCAATGACAATAATTTAAGTGGCCACATCATCTAATTGATGTTGGGAAATAGGATCATCACTGACTAGAACATAAACCTCATTCCGCCATTTCCTTAGCTGTTGTAGGCCCAAGTGCCTGGGTGCAATTTTCCTTCTCCTTGTCATTATCTCAAAGAAAGCAATGCAACCATTATAAACACCAGTAAAATTATCCTCAATTTTCCTCCTCTGTTTATAGATCTTTTTCAAAACCTTCTTCCTTATTTGTAAATCCTTAAACCATTCCCAAGGTTTAGCAGCTCTAGAGGAAGGGAGAATTTCATCACTTACAAGTTTATCCTTGGTGTACTCCATGATAGTTTTAGTCTTCTACAACAAGAGGTTTGTGTCTTCTTTATCTTCAACTAGCACCTCTTTCAACCATTTTTTTTCCATCATAGCATCTCATCCAATTGAGAGAATACTCTTGATAGCATCATTTCGCTTGGATTGCATCTCCTGTAACCAATTGGAAGTAGCAAGAGTGGTGGCTTTCATTCTTTCCAACTCAGTGATGGTCTCCTTGGGGAGGAGATTCACATAAGAAGAAGAGGAACCAATGGACTACAAGGGTTTCATTAGATCTTCTAAACATTTCTCAAGTCCCTCTATCTCTTTCTTCAACTCATGTTTTGTCTAGACCTCTTTTCTCAATCTCCCCAAGATAACTACACTGGAACCCTGATATTCTTCAATGTCCTGCTCCATGGAAGTGGGCCCTAAATTGATATTCTACAGGTTGTAATCACTTCCAGTAACCTCATTTTTATTCTTTTCTGAAGTAGGAGTTGCAATATGAAATACTCTATTGCTTGCCTCATCTCTCTCAATCTTGGAGATAACCCTGGCCTTCTTCTTTCCTTTATCTTTTCCAATCCTCTCTAGTAGCTCATCCCAATTAGGTGGGGTATCTTCCACAATAACCTGTTTCCTTTTTATTTCCTTATCTAACCATTCTAGAATAATGGAATCCAATTGCACTTTATTCTATCCTACCTCCTCCTGTTGATCCTTGGGCATGTCTTCATCCAAATTTTTCTTCTTAAGAACCTCTTTAGCCTTATCCTTTTCCTCTTCTTCAATATGTTCTTCCTTGCATACCAGCAATGAGACCTTAACAGATTCTTCGTCTCTTGGAGGAGACCTAACCTCCTCAGCTCTGACTAGTGAGTCTTCATATGTAACCAAGGGAGGTTGCATTACCTTTTCTATTTCTACCTCTACAGTGTAAAGCTCACCCTCATGAAAATCTTCTCCTTCAATATCCTGATGTTCCTCAACTTTCTCAAATTCACCTGGTTCATTTTGAGCTTCATGTGAAGAAGGAACATCATCTTTTTTTTTTGTATGAGAAGAAACCGGAGGAGTATCTGCCTTTGGTACACTATTTGTAGGAGAAGGAGTCCTGGACCTCCTTGTATACACCTGTGTCTTTTCCCTGGAACTTTCTACACTTATCACAGGTGGAGCAACCTCTTCCTCATCCTTAGAACTAGCCTTTTGGGATAATACTATGATTCTTCTCCTTTTAGGCACAAGAGTCCCAACCTCAGAATCTTGTTTTTTAGTTTCTTCTACTCCAGGCCTTTTAGTCCTTGAGGTATGCCCCCTTTTCTTAGCAATAGGCTTTCCTATGTTTTTCTACTTCTTCGGCCTTTTCCATTTGAACATCCTTGATCTTAATTTTGAAAGGGGAGCTCACCTTACCTTTACCTTTAGGATCTTGCTCTGATGATTCTTCAGAATTAGAGTGAGGGTACAAGTCCCCCATTAATTCAAAAGTGCATTGTACACCTTTGCTTTCTAACTCCCATATCTTATGCTTTAACAACATCTTGGTATACTTGGTGACTGGATCCATTATCTGTCTTAATTCTATATTTTCTTCTTCCAACTAGTCCACATCACCAATTGGCCTATCTTCAACTGCCTCGTAAGCATGGCTCTGAATCAGATCCCCATCATCCTCTAGTTGATCTATAATTTATTTCACATTATATAATCAGATTCCTTCAACTAGGAGCTGATAAAACTTCTTCTTCCTAACCTCATAGTCATTGTTGCAATTAGCCCAGTAATCTTCTAACTCAACCTTATGGCTATATTCTCTACTGGCCCTCTTTTGAGCTTCACTTGTTATGTCAAATCTTAGTCTCTTGGAGTGGAAGGATAAACCAAGAGCACTCATCTCCTCTTCAGAAGCCTAGGAAAAACTAATGGAAGGGAAAGCCTCTCTAGTTCCAATCCTTAAAGGGATGTCTCCATTGAAACCAATCTTGTGCTTGTCCCTTTTGACAATGGCATCAAAATCACATATCTATCTAGTTACCTCTAGAAGTAGGATGTGATCAATAGGATACCTTGGAAGTCAGTAAGGAGCGCTCTAACAACCATCAATCCGGGTGTATGATAAAGTTGGAAACTGAATAAACCAAGCCCCATATTTCTTGATAAGTTCCTTGGCTTGATCTGAAATCCTCACATGTTATGTACCTTGAAGCAATCTGGTAATATGCATGGTGAATGCATCATTGACCCTCCTATAGCTCAAGCTTCCTAAGTGCAATTGAGGGTAAACCTCATAAATAACATCTTGTCCAAAAATACCCTTTGTGCTTAATCCTTTATAGGGGTGAAATCTTGCAAGTGCATAGACCAAGTACAAGGTCATTGTGAAGGTCTTGGTTTGTAGCACATCGGATAGTTGCTCATGAATCACCCTACTAATCACACCTGCCCAATGATAGTTGTTTTTTTCCTATTCCATTCTCACAATGACATGGCACATCCAGTTCTCAAACATGCCTACACTTCTCAATCCAACCACCCTGCTAAGCAATGTGATGGCATCATTGTATTCCTTCTTGAACTTTGCTCTAAACATCTGCTTATGCAGTTTAGAATAGTGATACTTAGGCTTCTCCATCCAAGAATTGATAAGCTATTGTGATTTCATAGTCTCCTCATCATAATACTTCTTAGCTGCCTCCATGTTGAAGGCCACCACATGGGATCTATCTAGCATATCAAAGGTTTTCGGCTATGGAAACCAAATTAAAATTTTCCACAACTCTTCCTTGTGGATCAATAATTCTTTGTGTATCTTGGTCATAATGTCTGGAACACTCAAGGACCAACTCATAACACCACATGGTAGAGAGAAAACCAGCTACATGTGCCAAGCCCGACTCCATCATCCTTCTGGCCACCATAGGAAGATTCTTAGCTACCATTCTACCCTTGAATTCCTTGTAATCCCATAGCCCAACATTCGTGTTTGTCACCTTTGACTAGACTGATGTAATTTTACTCTTTGGGATCCTGCACTTTATATCCATTTTAATTCTCTTTGCTTCAGATATTGAGGATCCAACCACTATCTTGCTAGACTCATCCTGCACTCAACGAAGGAAACCACAGTAAAGATCACACACAAATTAGTCATAAACAATATTTTCATAATTAAAATGAGTCTTTAGATAAGCAAGATGCAATCAGATCTCATATAGAATGATGATATCAAAATTCAGGTTCCAGGTCCACCCACAGAATCTAAGCCAGAGAGGAATTTCAGAGAATTCCAAGCTAGACGGATTCCAGTAGGATGAACATGAAAACACCTACTAAAAATTAAATCCAATCATTAGCAACTAAACAATAACATGTGAGATCTCCAAATAGCATGAAGCAATCATAAAATGCATCAAAAATCATTAGAAAATCAAGTTATTCCATATTTCTTCACGTTTCATCGGATTCTAGGAAAATCCAGACAAGATGAATTTCTACGAAGGGGGAGGCATTATGCAAACTTCAGAAAATCCAAGGAACACAGGATTTTGGGAAAATATGGGTGAGAGGGAAATTCATGGGAAGGGTGAAAATCTGAAAGCATGCAGATTCCAAGAAAATGAAGGAGATCAAGAAAATCCACCACAGCCGAAAAATCCCGAGATAGGTAAAAAAATCATATTTTGATATTCAATTGCGATTTAACCTAGTTCGATGAATCAATCATAATTTTTTGGATTTTAGACCTGAGACAAGCTTGATTTTGACCCCCTACATATTTTCATTGATTTCTACGTCAATTAGAAAGCAAACTAATATAAAATGGTGACACCCTAGAAGTAAAACCTTATAGTTCAACCATTAACACACAGGGAACACAAGATTCAATCGATTGAACTACCAAATCCATACTAGGGGAAATCACGGTTCTCAAGCAAGACTCTGCATGATTTGAATAAATGAATAATCTCATAAACTACTTGGGAGGCTATAAGCAAAACAATGTTAGGTAACCCTAGCCACGAATTTCCCAAAGATTCAGAATTTCAAATTGAAAGCAAGTTCATAACATCAAAACACTGCCGTCATTCATCAATCAAAGGTAAAGGATCACATATACGTTTGATGATGAACATAAATCAGCCTTGGAAATAGTAAATGCGAATTCAACGATGCTCCATAAAGAATATTAGTAAAAACACCAAAGAAATCACCACCAAAGCGAGTAATTCTCAAACCAAGTGCCTCAAATCAAATCCAACACACCAAGAATAAACTCCTCAGCTCAATATAATACAAATGATAAAGCATAATAGCACAAGCATCCTCAAAAATTAGCTAAATACATCCTTCAAAGCTCATATGGGAAGCATTAATGCTACTGACAAGATAGGTAGGAGAATCTGGAGACCCGACGACAGGATGGATTTTGGGAAAATCTGACCCACACAGAATTCTACAAAGGCCAAAAATCTCTAAACAACAATGCATAACCAAAGCTTGAACAGGATCCAAGAGAATCTAGCCTAAACAAAAAATCCCGAACCCAAGCAAAAACCCAAACCTTGCCCACAACTAAAGATTTTCAATATAAAACTTGGGGAAATCACTTAAGCTAGCAAGATAAACATTTTAGGCACATTCCAAAGCAAAGTAACTCATTCAAAATAAAGGGTCAAGACACCAAAAATCAAAGTGAAAGAGGGTTGCTTCCTTCAGCAGAGCATGTGTGCAAAACTGCACAACAATACCCTCTTGTGAATAATCATGTTTTTCATCATATTGTAACCCCCATCGTAACCCTTTTTAACAAGCTTAGAAGCTTCTAAATTTGGGTTCTACAAAATTGGTTTTTTCCTTTTTTTCATTGATTTTTCTTTTTCTGATGATGACGCAAAAAAGTAGGAGGAATTTTTTTCTCGAGGGTTGCTGCCCCCAAACCCCCACCTAGGGCCCGGTCCAGCCCTAGACCCCAGGAAGGATACATGTCAAGATGTACAATATAGCATGATTAGTCATGACACACCAACATTTAGATCCATTCAGAGCCTCTAGGTGTATCAAAATTAACTTAAAATATTTTAATAGGATTTTTAGAAACTAAAATTTTATTATGTCAAATGAAAAATGGTATTGAAGTGATTTCTTTTCCATTGGCTTCAATTTAACATTCTAGAGGTCTATGTAATATTTTGTTTCCAACCATGCAAAAATTGAAACTTACTAAAAATAGTAAACGTGCAAAACTTAGGCCTTATTGAAAATAAAAAAAATTCTTTTGGGTGATGCAAGATTGCTCTTACACCTTGGATGCTGATACATTAAACACTCAAAGTAATTTGAAAAGTCCCTTTCACTTCTCGGGATTTAGAGGGAAACCAAGATGGTTAACCTCAACATCAAATAACTATGATGAATCTTCAGCAAGCCTTCCTCTCCATTTCACTAAGTACTCCACATGTTTCCTATTTATTTTGCTCCTACCCACATGACTATCCAAAATTTCTTCTATCTCCTTTTTTTGAAGTAGGTGCTGGACTATTCCACTATGCTTCTATTATTTCTTCATCAAATCCTTCTTCATGATATTTTGTTAAATCTGAAATTTTATGTTACATTGGTGGTTATCATTGCACTAAAAGATTGACCTAACAATGCTTGATACGACCGCTAGATTTATGTAAGATCCATAGGAGGCAGTTAAGACATTTCACAAACCCAAGTGTCGTGCTAGACAAGGAGGCCCCCAGTGCAAGTGATGAGCTTGAATCTATGACCTTATCTTTGATACTAATTGTTATGTTGGTGGTTGTCGTTGCACCAAATATTGGCCTTTCAATGCTTGATACAACTGCCAGATTTATGTAAGATCCATAGGAGGCGGTTATGCCATGTCACAAACCCAAGCATTGTGTTGGGAAAGGAAGACCAAGGGACATACCATATTGCAAAATGTTAAACATAGGTGAAATATGAATTTCATCAGGAAACTCTACCTCGTATGAATTTCTTAAATCATGCATGGTCCAAACTTCTTCATCGTTAACTTGTTGTATGTACCAACTAGAAACCTCTCATTTCATAAATGAAAAAGGACTTCATCTCCTATCTAGAACTCCTTATACCTTCTTTTCTAATTTTCCTTAGCCTTATATTGTGAGTTCATCTTATTCATATATTTCTTCACCTCTTCATACAAATTCTTTAGGTTCTTAGCAAAATCTTTAGCCTCAACACTACTCTTCTCCCCCTTATCTATCTTTCTCAATTTAGAAGTTGTTCTTTCAATTCTCCCATACACAATCTACAATGGTGATTTACTACTACTCATGTTGATTGAATTGTTGTAAGCAATTTTTTCTTGTGGTAGAATCAAATCCTACACCTTGGTCTTATCTCCTACTAAGCATCTTAGCAGGTTACCCAAACTCCTATTCACCACCTCTATTTGTCCATTAGTTTATGGATGGTGCGTAGAAATAAACATCAAATCCATCTTCAACTTCTTCCATTATTTCCTCTAGAAATAATCAACAAATTTTGTATCTCTATCTGAAACTATACTATTTGCTAGGCCATGTAGTCTCACCACCTCTCTAAGAAACAACTATGCATCATGAACATTACTAGTATTATGACATTGGATGAAATGTGCCATCTTTGAAAATTTATCCCCCACCAGAAAAAAGGAATCATTCCCTCTGCATGTCCTTGGCAAGCCAAGAACAAAATCCATGCTAATGTCCTCTGATGGCCTCTTAGGTATAGGTAATGGTTGATACAATCCAGTATTTTGACTTGTTCCTTTCGTCATTTGACATACTATACAACTTTTTTAAAAATTCTTCACATCTTATTTTAGTCATGGTAAATAATAATTCACACTAACAAGAGCAATGGTCTTATTTCAACTAAAATGTCTAGCTAATCCTCCACTATGATTCTCGTTGACTAGATTATCTCTCATAGAATTCCTTGGAACACACAATTTTCTTCCTTTAAATAGCATCCCATCTTGGATTAGGAAATCCAACCATATTGTGCTATCGAATGTAATAGGTTAAAAACATGCCTTTGAAGGTTCTACAAATTTTGTATCTTCAAGATGCAAACTCTTGAGTTCATTTAACCCAACAACCTCTATATTCATCTCTATCAACTATTTTTTCCTTATACTTAAGGTATTTGCAACTCTATTTGACTTTCCACTCCTATGCTTCAAAAAGAAAGTATAACTCTATAAAAAATCAACCCATTTTTAAGTTCCTTTGATTTAACTTTACTTGACTATTGAGATACTATAAAGTCTGGCAATCAACATATAAAAAAATTCTTTTGGCAACAAATAGTGTCTCCATTTCTTCAAATCCTAAACTATAGCATAAAACTCTTGATCATAGACATAATATTTCTTATTAGCATCATTCAACTTCTCATTAAAATAGGAAACAAGATTACCTTCTGGACTCAAAAAAACTCCTATGGCAGTGCCACTAGAACCACAATCTACTTGAAAAACCTTATTGAAATCTAGAATTTCAAAAATAGTTTGCTCTATGACTCTCTTCCTCAACATATCAAAAATCTTTGTTGTTCCTATAGTCCATTTAAAATCCTTTCTATCCCCTCTCATTGTTTTAGGTATAGGTGCACAAATACTATTGAAATTCTTAAGGGTAAGTGCACCAAGATGGTTCCCAAAAAGGGCGCTTAAGTGGCCACTTTTTTTTCTAAAATTAGGAAATATTAACGTTGGATGTGAAATTGAGGATAGTTACACTCAAAATTTTAAGATGGAACAAAAGTAAGGATCAAAGTGCTCCAAGTCTACTTTGTAAACTACTAATTTATTTTCAAAATGGCTGAGATTAAGGGGTTCAAAAGAGGGATGTACACAAATTGGTGTTGTTTTTGTCAAAAAAAAAAAACATAGCAAATCTTATAGGGCCCTAGCACGGTGAAATTTTTTGAAGTATTTTTAAAATTACTATGGTCAGAAGTTAGCTAATAGTATGTAGTTGATGCACAATTTTTCTAATAATTTTTTAATGAATATTTGATTTTTTACTAATTTTCTAAGTGGGCACTTCTTGAAAAGCATAATTTTGGCCATGCTCCCCCTACAAATTTTGGAAAGTAATTGAATTTTTTTCTTTTTTAAAAATTTGTAGAATGGAGTCTAGTTTCTAAAAATGTAATTTATTTGAAATTTTGATGAACAGTTTATTTATAACAAAAAAAATACCAAACACTACTTTTTGGAAAAAAAGAGACATACAAACAAAATAAATTATGGATGATATGCTTAACATTGTTAGAAAGTGAAAAAAATTACATCCTTGTATAGCCAAGAGAGAACCTAACATTACCCATGTGTTCGATTTTGTTGATATTGAACCAGATGCAATCTTGATGGTGACCATGAACCCAATTATGTGAAAAATTGTAGAATTTGCAAAAACACATCTCTGGTCATTGGGAATTCCCTCCAAGCATTTGGGTTGGTATTCCAAGGAAAACTCCAATCCTAAGGCTTGGTAATTCCCAAAGAAAAATATAATGTGAGCGTGTTATAACATGCTCACATTATTTTTATTTTTGACATGGTTTTTTGCTTCTTTGGGAAACATGTCAATCAAGACATAAAATGAACACATTATAACATGCTCCCATTGTGTCTTCCTTTATGTTAAATGCCACTCTATTGAATTTATGTTGATATATTTGTATGTTTGTATGCACATGTATGTTGGTGTGTCATGTATGTATGTATATATGTATGCATGCTTGTATGTATGTATGTATGCATGTATGTATCAGTGCATGTTTATTGTTTGTATTCCTATATGTATGTAATATTTTATCTACACATGTATGTATGTATGCTTTCATGGATGTAGGATTGAATGTACATATGTGTTATTTTTGTATGTATTTATGTATTTCTTTAGAGGGAGGGATAATTTTAAGAGAGGGTGAGAGAGAGATGCATAGGTAGGGTGGGATGGGGAGAGGGAGAGAGGGAGTGGGAGAGAATGGGTTGGAGTGAGAGGGACTTAACTAGGTATGGTGGGAGGGATAGAGGGAGGGAGGGAGAGAGGGGGTGGGAGAGAGATAGAGAGAGAGAGGGGGGGGGGAGGAGGGAGAGAAGGGGTGGGAGAGAGATAGAGAGAGAGAGGGGGAGAGAGGAAGTGTGAGTGAGAGACTTGAGAAAGGGAGAGGGTGTGGGAGGGAGTTCAACTTGAGAGAGGGAGAGAAAGAGTGGGGTGGAGTGAGAGGGACTTATCTAGGTAGGGTGGGAGGGATAGATAGAGAGAGAGTTGCCTAGGTAGGTTTCTAGAGGGAGAGACTTGAGAGAAAGGTGGTGGGAGGGAGGGAGAGAGAGTCTGGAGAGAGGGAGAGGGGGTGGAAGTGAGATCTTAAGAGATAGGGAGTGGGAGAGAAGGGGTTGGAGTGAGAGGGACTTAGCTAGGTAGGGTGGGATGGATAGAGAGAGGGAGAGAGAGAGGGAGGGAGGTGGGA